>CM045767.1:175541710-176741710 GCA_025200525.1 Camellia lanceoleosa
AGCCTGGTTTGAATCCATGTAGAGCTAACTTTTTAGAAATTTAGGATGACCCAACCTGTTGATTGTGAAAACCCATGAACCTAGGTCGAGCATGGGCCTGGCTTGAACGCATGCTTGCTCTAGGGGAACAAATTTAGAAGCAATTGTCCAATTGGGCCGAGGTTGGTTTGAATAGGTCGATTGTATTTATTTTGTTTAGGTTATTCTTGTTCTAAGCATGTTATTTTAATTCATGATGGGTTATACCTTAATTTTAAAAATATAACTTTTAATTAAAATAAAATTCATAATATTTTAAAATTTAAAATACAAAAAAAGTGTCACGTGCATCATCACCTTGAGAAAAACGACTTTTTGAAAGAACTTGACATAACTCAGTATTATACCTTCAAGCTTTTGAAAAATATCTTACAGTTTAAGTTTATGAAGAACCGTTAAACTTGTTTTAACCCAACTCACCAACCTGCCAGCATCATATCTAGAGCAAATCAGGTTACACATCTGTTATCAATTTTTGTTTTGTTTATAATTTTAAATCATAATTCTACACTTGTTATTAACTTTACATTTGTTTATAATTTTTAAATCATGATTTCAAAACATACTTTCAAAACATGTTTGGTAAACTTGAGAGTTTTGAATTTTTTAATCTATCTGATCGTTCCGGACACATCAACCCGAATGGACCAGGAGCAGTTTTTTTTTTTTTTTTTGCAACACAAACCTGTTAATCGGGGAAAAAATTATATTATTTTAATATTTTTTAAATATAGAAAATATTTTTGAGACCAAAATAACAAATTATTTGGACATTTATTTAAAATTAACAAAAAAAATTGAAATAGAAATTAATTTATCATTAATTTTTAAAAAATAAAATAATAATAATATTTTTTTAATATTGTAAATAAAAAATATTTTCAAAAATTTTTTATTTTTTTAAATTAAATTTTAAAAAAAGTTCGGTTACAAGTTTCGAATAAAATTTTTAATATAATTTTAAATTGTGTATTTGATTATAAGTTATAAGTTATTATTAAATTTAAAATTATTTTCAAAACTCATAATCAAATAACTTTTCTAAAACTTAACACCCATTTCAAAATTCTATGGTCAATTCAAGCTACGTTAAAACTCATAGCAAACAAATTTTCTCTTTTCAAATCATGAATTTAGCTCACAAATTGAAATAAGACTCTATTCTCAAATCATAATTTAAACATAAATCAAACGCATAAAAGACTTTAAAATCTATGATTCACATTGTTGTACGTTGTAACTAAAAAGTCTACTCATAAATTACATTTTCCCTCTTGAATATTCGGCCATTTTCCTATTTTAGTCTTTAAAATTTTATTTTTTCCACTTTCACCTTGGTGTATTAAAAATTTCAATTTACTTTTAAAATTAATTTATATTTAAAATTAAATCCAAAAAAATGCACACTAACTACCACATGACATAAAAAACATATTATTATATTATTAAAATTTGAGTTTGTATAAGGTGAGGTTATATATAATAAAATATTTTTATATGGCGTGTTGTCAATGTACCATTTTTATTTTTTAAAAAAATTTAAAAAGCATTACTTTGTTTGGGGTAAAAAGTCTTTTATCTTTTTGGAGTAAAAGACAAAAAAAATATGGAAGTTTGGGTTAGCTTTTGAATTAAAAAATGTGTATTAAAATTGTGTATAAAAAAGGTGTAGAGATGATTGAGAGGTGGGTACAACCTGATAGGATGAATTGGAGTAAATTATTCGCTAATATTTGGGCATTACATTGGGCCGGTTTTGTTTGGCCCGTGGGGGTCATCATAGCATTTTAATAATCTGGATTCGAAAAATCACTTTTGTCGGATGTCGATGGCTATCTGATCAGATTTATTTATTTTGCAATCATTAATTATAACACCATCCATTTGTTGTACATAACTGATTTGATCATATAGTTATCGATATCTGTGATTTTTACAGACATATAATATTTAACGATTTCTATATATTGAGCGGTTTAGATTATCAAAATGAGACCATTGATGCCTCCACGAACGAACAACAGTGTGTGTGACACACCGAATCATTTCCGTTTTGGTCTCTGAGGCGCTGCACAACCGCTGTTGAACGTCAACTCACATTGTACATTTTGTACAAAAATTGATTTTTTAAAATTTTTTTTTTGGGTGAATAGTGACATCTTTTTGGATTTTGGAGTAACTTTTTGACTTTTTGACTTATATAGGACATGCCAAACAGTCAAGATGAAAAAATAGAACTTGTCAAAATAAAATATAAAAAAAATGACCAAACATACATAAAAAAAACAAACAAACAAACAACCAAAAAAAAAAAAACAAAGAAAGAAAGTATGATAAAATAATCATTACGCAGCTGTCCTCGAAGAATTGATTGGGCCTTGTTCACGAGGAATGGTTTCAATAAACTGACAAAAGTCAACTTTGGCCATCCAATTCACATCCAATACTGCTTTTCATCAAGACCTCCTCCTCCCCTCCTCCTATACTAGAGAGAGATGGAGCTCAAGCATTCTAGCCATGAGCATCCATTGATCTTCAATACAGAGCATAAGAGTGATGGAATCGACAGTTTCTGCTATGGATGTGAGCAACCAGTATCAGGTCCTTCTCCTTCCTACAGTTGCAGCCAGTGCAGTTTTCTTGCACAAACTGTGTGCAGAACAACCCCGAACAGTAGTGAAACTTACCACCCCACCCGATCACCTCTCTTCTTTCACATCAACCTTATCGCTACAAACACACAGAATGTTCTGCCTGCAGGAACGCTTCAGAGGTTCTCCTACATCTGCCCTCCCCCTCCTGCAACTTCAGACTCGACGCAGTTTGTGCTTCCATGGGATACAGGATTCAACAGCAGGTTGAAGACACAAGATTTCTAAACACCCACTGATCCTTGCACAAGCCAGCCTTGTTTCTCTGTGATGCTTGCGGCAAGAACATAGAGACGCCTCATTTCTATGTTCCACCTGTGGATTCTGGGTCAGCCAGCAATGTGCTTCTTTACCCACATCATTCCACGTAGTGATCGCCATCGTCACCCTCTCACGCTCATCCATTCTCATCCATCTAGATATCTGAAATTCTCAACAGTCCGTGAAATCTGTAGTGATCAAGTGAACATCTCATACTGGGTTTATTGTTGTGCCAAATGCATATACTATGCACATCTGTATTGTGCACCGTTGCAGCCAGACTTCCCAGGTAAACCTTTTTGCCTAGAATAAGTCTCTATACACACAATTAAATCATATAAAAAATTTATAATAACATAATGAGGATACCAGCCTGAGGATACCTGTTTGGATACGTTCTTAGTATTTTTCAGCGATTTACTTGTGTACATAGACTTGGTCGTTCTCAAAATTATTAACTCTATTCTACTTTTTTCATGTGAATATCATTGCATTCCTTCATTTGATCCAACCATTTCTTAATTTTTTGTGGTTTTAGGGATGGGAAAAGCGGAGGATGAAGGCGAAGATCTTGACCCCAATCCGATCAGCTTGCCAATGCCTGATGAATCTGTTGATATGATAACCGAATTTATGAAGGAGATCAGCCTAAAAAGGGCAAATAAGAAAGCAAAACAGATCAGCCATGAGAAAGACAGAGATCAACCACGAGTCATGACCATCCATTAACTTTTTGACATTCAAATCAATGATGAATCGAGTTTTGGAAGCAAACAGAAGTTTGTCAAAAATGATACTGAGAACAATGACAAAATATGCAGCAGTGTGTACAGCCTATTTCAGATTCATTTTATAGTTGCACTGCATGCAACTTCTTTCTCCATGTGTGGTGTGCAAAACTACCCAATACCTTGGACTGCGCATGTCACCCGGAACACAATCTTCACAGGAAATTTTCCCAAGACACAGGTCAGTTAGTCCTTTGCCAAGGCTGCAAAACCGATTGTAATGGGTTTGTGTTTGGGTGTGTTGATTGCAGCTTCTTTGTGGATGTCAAATGTGCTTCACTGCCAAGTGCTATCACACATAAAGCTCACACCACACTCTCACGCTAAGGAGAACATCTGGTAATGATGTTCAGTGCACCACATGCAATTGTACTTTTCTGGGCTCACATTCATCTGCGACAATTGCAACTTTATCCTAGACACTCGATGTGCACTGTTACCAGAATGCGGTTAGGCATAGATCACGATAAACACCCCTTCGCTCTAACCTATTCTCTGAGTCTGATCGAAAGCATGGATGAGTATTACTGTGAAATCTGTGAGGAGAAATAAATTTGAAGCTTTGGTTCTATCATTGTGGAGATTGTAATCAATCTCTTCATACAAATACATCCACCCCATCGAAATACTTGAACATCAAGTTTGGGACCAAATTATACTTAGTAGATCACTTTTGGCACATTCTCACTTTCGTTCAACATCCTGAGGGTAACTCCCCATGTAACCACTGTGGGGAACTTTTCCATGATCGTGCTGCTATTGAATGCACTGAGGCTTGTAATTTTAGACTCCACCTAGAGTGTGTTCATAAAAAAGCTAAGCAAACTCTAGGCCATCCTAGCTAGAAGGATCATTGGGATATCTTTTCCCTAGTAACTTTCTTTCCATTTTGGCCAAAAAATGGATTTCCAAGACAAACAAACAATTTTATGTATAGTTAATTGAATTCGGTTGCTTTCTAGTGAAGTATTGTGACTTTAATTTTCATCTCATCTTCTATATAATCCTCAAATGAAAAGTGATACCATATCATCACTTACAAGTATCACTATATCCGGTAATAAATCACCATGTGGATATAGTGAACTCCACTATGCAGATGTGGCACTGAATTGTGTTGGGTCAAGGTAATTACATAAAAAATAGGTGGGGTTCACCATCCCATATGGTGTTGTGGGGTTCACTATCTCCTGTGGTGGTTTATTATTGAAGAATGATCTCACATGTCAATAATAATTTTGTAATCACCGTCATACTGAATTTTTAATCCAATGGGAGAGGAAGAGTATGTATGCCAAGCCAAAAACTTGTGTTGGGAATCAAACAAAACAAATGGACTTGAAACCCGACCCAAACTAGAACAGTTGAAGAAGCTAGAGGTGGGCGGTCCAGCTACAGGTCAGTTCCCTGGACAATAGGAATTTATTTTTTATTTTTATTTTTTTAATAACAACCTGGGCCAATAGGCTGACAACCTAGTTTTGCTATTTTCTACATTTTTTCCAAAATTCATGTTCTGCCTAGACAATTATCTTAAAACCCGCATTTACTCCTAAACTTCTTAGGAGAAAAACAAACTATAACGTTTTCATGCTCTCCGCTGCAATGTCAAAAACTCTTGCAACACCCTTTCTCTATGTCCAAACTCTAGCCATCTTTGGATATCTCCCCTAATCTAAAATGGGTGATTCTATTTACACCATGGTTTTACCTCATTACACCGACTTTCGAATTAATCCCCTAACGAAATTTGAAATCTGAAAACTATCTTTTTACACCTCTTGTAATACCAAACATGCCCTCATCCCTAACATTACATCTTCTCTCTCTCTCTCTCTCTCTCTCTCTCTCTCTCTCTCTCTCTCTCTATATATATATATATAATATATGTGTATGTGTGTGTGTGTGTGTGTGTAGAAGGAAGACAACGACGGGTAGAAAATGAAAGGGGAATGGTATTGATATGTATGATGACCTTTTCGAAACTAAAATTTTTTCTACGTTCGAGCTTTGTTTGGTCTTAGATAACTGAACAAATCAAGTTTATCGGATTTGGCTTGTTGAATGGACCACAATTGGCAAAATTAAGACGTTTAGTCTTACTTGTCCGAACAACCTTAAGATGTTTGGTAACCAAAGGCCATCGTAGCTTGTTCAGCTAACCATAGCTGAGCAATTTCAACTCCATTTTTTCAAATAGCATGGAACTAAATCAAAATTATAGAAAATCATCCAACATCTCTAAATACCAAACTCTTACATAAAATCTATTTACGATTATGAACTATCACTTTTCTAAATGTTTTTAATTGTTATTTTTTCTTTATGTTCTTATGGTGGAGATGTTGGGAGTTGTAGAAAGAGTGCGAGAGTGAGAGAAGGCGATGGTTGGTGGCTACTCAAAAGAGAGAAAAATTAAAAGAAAAGGAGTGCTTTCTAAATTGAAAAAATGACAGCCCAATGCACAAGACAAGGATTCCACTAAGTATGGTCCAAGAAGGAAAAGATGTCTGACCTTATCCCTATTTCTAGAGAGGCTATTTCCATGACTCAACCCATACTAGGGACAAAGAGAGCTTTACATCTACGTTATCGAGAATCTCACAATTCACGATTAGATTAAGTAATTTTTGCAAAATCAATACAAATCTATAAGTGAATCTATTTTAGAAGTAAATCTCTAGTGAATATACGATTCACAATCGATTCCACGATTAAGCTTCACTTTTTACGATTCATGCAATTTTTAAAATTGTTGTGTCCGAAATATCTTCAACTTTTTTTTCATCATCTTTTTAGTGAAAATGACATAATATAACTTCAAATAGCGTTTAATACCAATATAACCAACATATATATACATGATTTATTGTTATTTTAGTAATCATGGAGTTTTTAATAAGATCCAATCAGATTCAGTCAAACCCAACATATTTTTAACCTTTCTTCTCATTTTTTTCTCCAAAAAAACATAATATGTCTTCTAAAGATGTTTAAGATTAAAATTACATTATGAATTATCTATTGCTATTTTATTAAATTGAATATAGTTGAATATTACATGTGTGAGATTAGTTATACCTTTTAAGATGTTTTAGGTTTTAAAATAAAATATTCTAAATAATTCTTTCTTATTATTTGCTCATTGTTACTTCGAAAAGTATGTATGCTTATTGTCCAAATATCAATATCATTGTTAATTATTGTTACTTTAAAAATTGATAATTTGTCTATTTAGTTATTATATTTATTAAGAATGATTGATAAAAAATATCTAAAAAAGAAAAAAGATAAGATGGTGATCTTACATAGGAACTTTTGTTAACTTCGTACCTATTAAACTATGTGATTATCATTCAAAATAATATTTTCATTGATTTAAGTCTAATTATTTCATATTTATAAAATATATTTAACATCTAAATGTGTATATATATATATGTTTTTAAGTAATTTAAAAAAATAGTGAATCTTTATGATTCACGATTGATCGATTTGATTAGCGATTAGATGCGAGGCTATTTCGATTGACAACTATGCTTTAAATAAATAAATAAAACATAATAGTTGCATTCTGCAGTGGTAATAATAGAAGGCAATTCAAAAGTCTAAAAACAAAAGAAAAGAATAGAAAAGAAAAAGACTTAAGGAATGCAAAAAGAATACATCGAAAAGAAAAAGAACAGAACTACAAAAATAGATGAACAATAATATTTTGGTGTGTAATTGCAATTAAATAGACAGAGAGAGAGAGAGAGAGAGATTTGATAAAGTCTAGTTGGAAAGTGTGGAGTGGGTTAAGACGAGAGATGCAGATGTAAGTAACTTTCCTTCAAATCTATAGTTATGCCAAATTACAACAATGAATGTTATTGTCCTAGTTTGTTTCTTAGCCTATTTGATTCAATATTCATTGATCACAAAATAATATGTCAAAAGTCAACATACTTCCATTCTATAGATCACATCATATTCAACTTATCCATCCTTTTCAATAATTGAACTCAGGTAACGAAAATATTCAATCTTTGTTGCCTTTTAGTTTCAATCCTCACTTCTTGATTATTTTTACTTGTATTGTTACTAAAATTGCATTCCATATATTCAATTTTAATGCTACTAATTTTACTCAAGCTCTTCTCTCCATATTTCTATATTCTTCCAAGAATAATCACAAAACTTAAAACACCATGACCATAAAACCAATTAGAATCAATCAATTAACTTTGGCACCTATATCATCAAAATTGTATAGCGCACAACTGCACATACACATGTAGTCCTAGCAAGGGATATATTTTAAAGATCAAGTATCAGATAAATTCTATTTGAATTAAAATCAATCCAAGTACTCATCAGAAAATCCCACAATTACACAACCAAAACTAAAAATAATTTCAGAATAACTGAGTTCCTCATGATGAAAAATATGACGTAAGAAGGAAGTAGGGTACCGAAAATTGATCAATTAGGGTTTGGATTAGATCAATTGCTCTTGGGATCTGGAATTGGGAAAAGCCCTGCTCTGACAGCACCTCTCGGCGGCGAAAACCCTAAAACTTCTGCAAATTGGTCCGAATACTAATCGAACACAGAAAGTACAAATACGCCATAGAACAATCGGTGGGATCGTCCCCTTGCAAGCCTCTGTGGCTCATCTTCTGGACAATTCGCGCCGGAACAAAGGGAAGTTTCGCGACGGCCTTGCCTTCGAAGAGAGTTCAAGAGGCCGAAGACGACGAAGAGGACGAGAGCGACGACGGCGCCGGATTTGAACGAAGAGGAGAGATCGCGGCTGGACTCCTTGAGGCTGGACTCGACGCGATCGATCTTCTTGGTCTTGGACTTCTTGAGGCTGAGCTTGGAAGGGTTCGAATCGGTCTTCATGGTCTCGAGCTTCTTTGAAGCTTTGTCGATGGAGGATTTGAGGGACTTGTACGAGGTTGTTCGGTAGATTAGAACCCATGAGATGGCTTCGCAGACTATGGCGGTGCAGACGGAGATTCCGACCACGGTTAGGCTGTCGGAGTAATTGAAATTGATAAGAAAGCGGTCGCCATTGTTGGAAAGAGAGAGACGTGTTAGGGCTTGATCTGAGAGAAGAAGGGAGTGCCATCCTGACTTGGCTTGGAATCATATATCTTGGGAAGTGTTTGGTCACAAATATACAAATCTTGTAAAAAACAATTATTTGGTTTTAATTTTTTGAATTTAATTTTTTAGAAATTAAATTTTTTATTTTTCATATTTTTTTATTTTTAATGAATATTTTTTAAATTTTAAGTAATTTTATTATTTTTTTAAGATGTACTTTACTTAGATATATTTAAAAAGTAAAATATTTGTAAAAAAATATTTAAAAAAATTAATAAATATACAAGAATATGAAAAATGTCTTGAATTTTATATTTTTGATATTTAATGAATTTTTAAATATTTTTTCACAAATATTATACTTTCTTAAATATATTTATGTTAGGTGTACCTAAAAATAAAAATAAAAATATAAAAATTCAGTAAAACAAAAAAAAAAACGAAAATATAAAATTTTGATTTTTTGAAAAGTGAATCTAAGTTTGGAAACCAAACAAGTTAAATAAGTTTTTAGTTGATTTTTTTGAGTTATAATTTTTTGAGTTAGAACTTTATTAACTTGTGATTAAAAAAGTTCATTTGGGTTAATTTTTTGATTTTTGTAAGAAAAAAATGAAATAATTCAACTTGCTTGGTTAGATTTTTCAAAATATACTTTTAGAAAATTCTACTTTCTTATTTTTCATTTTTTTTGTTTTTACTAAATTTTTTTAATATTTTAAGTAATTTTTTTTACTTTTTAGACATACCTAACATAAATATACCTAAAAAGTAAAAAAATTTTGAAAAAAATCTTTTAAAAATTTACTAAATACCAAAAATACAAAAAAAAAATATAAGAATTCAGTACATTTTTTTGTATTTTTATGTATTTATTAATTTTTTAAAATATTTTTTTCACAATTTTTTTACTTTTTAGATACATCTAAGTAAGGTGCATCTAAAAAAGTAAAAAAAATGTTTAAAATTTTAAAAATTTAAAAATATTCACTAAAAATAAAAAAACACGAAAATTAAAATACTCAGTTTTCAAAAAACTTAATCCAAAAAACTCAAACTAAACACACTGATTATAATTTAAATGTGACAATTGACTTATTTAATCTATTTTATCTTTTATATTTTTTTAATCTCAACTGTCTTATTTAGCCCTAGCCAAACGAAACTTAAGGTAGCCTTTGGTAACGTTTACGTTTTTTTATGTTTACAAAAATTTTATAAATTGATTTTTGTTTATTTTTAGAAAAACATAAATTCTGAGGCATTTGGCTTGAACAAAATGTTTAAAAAAATTAAAACATACACTAAAAATATGTTTTTCGGTCTAAAATATTTATATTTATTTTTATTATTTATGACAATGGGATCACACACATTATAATTGGAAAAAAAATTTAATTGGGAAAAAAAATTAATTGAAAAAAAAATTTTGAAAAAAAAATTAATTAGAAAAAAAAATTAATTGAAAATAAATAATTGAAAATAAATAATTGAAAATAAATTTTTTGAAAAAAAAATAAAAAACTAAATCCGAAAACTTATTTTTTTGAGTTTACGTTTTTTTTTTTCAAATTTATAAACTAAGACAACTATTTATAAATCAAAAAAATTATCAAATAAATTTTTATAACAATTTTTTAAATTTTTATAAATATAAACTGAAAATAAAATAGTTACCAAACAGGCCTAAAAGTTTGGATTGGCCACAATTTAAAAACCAAACTCATTTTATTACATTTGTATAAAAGACAATAAATGGTTCATTTTTATAAATACATTCACCATTATTTTATTTTTATTTTTTTAAAAACAAATTCAATAAAATGAAGGGCTTATGAATATTGAATAGACTTGTTTTTTTCTTTTTTTTTATGGATAATATACCAGCATGACCTGATAAAATGAATAATTTGAATCATCCAAATCAAATAAGTTCCATAAATCCGAACAACACCCTTAATTGGGAGATAAACCTAACCCTAAATTACATTTTGTAATCTTGACTTTTAGATTAAATTTTTGATGTCTCATTTTCAATCATGACAATTAACTCACTATAATCTTGTGTTATTCACTAAAAAAATTAAATTGATCTTATATTTGTAACTCATTTACTTTATCGTATTTGCATAAAAAATAATAAATGGTCCATTTTTATAAATACATTCACCATTTTTATTTTTATTTTGAAAACAAACTCAATAAAATGAAGAGTTACGAATATCGGATAGACTTAATTTTTTTTATGAATAAAACAACAACATGACCCAATAAAATAAATAATTTAGATCATCAAAATTAGGTAGGTTCCACAAATCCGGATAACACCCTCTAGTCTAGATTTAGGTGGCAGATAAGCCTAACAGAAGCCTTTGTTTGGCAATGACTTTTTAGTTGACTTTTGATTTTTTGACTTTTTAGCGAGACTTTTTGTTTGTTTGATATTTTTAAGAATAATGATTTGTCTCCCGAAATTCTTCCCCCCGAATCCCCCTAATGGCCAAAGCGTCGTTTTGGCCATTTTTTCTTCTTCTTCTTCTTCATTTCGACTCTTGAAGGAGGAGGAGAAAAGAGAGAAAAGAGAGAGAGAGAGAAGAGAGCCCACCCGTCGTAAATGTCTCCGTCCGTCGAATCGTCGCCGATCGCCACACCTCCACCTCCGTCGCCGATCGCCTCGCCTCCGCCTCGGCCCATTTTTAGGCCCTCCGGTCCCCTCTCCTTCCTCCTCCTCCTCAGTCTTATTCTTCCCCCTACGAAAAAAAAAAAATAAAATAAAAAAAAATTAGGAGATTAGAGGTGCGCTGGGTTTGACCTATTTTTAATTGACTTTTTGGCTTTTTAACTTTAGAATGTTGAATTTTTTTTGTCCTTTTGTGATTTTTGACTCTTTTTTTTGTCCTTTTATGATTATTTAGCCCAATATAAAAACCAAACAACCCCTAAGTCCTCTTTTGGGAAGAGCTAAAATAGCCTAACTTTGGGAAGAGCCTTAGGCTTCGTTTGGGAAGCCTTAGTTGAAACTTTTTGGCTATTTTAGTCACACAAAACAAAATAATATTTTTAGCCCAATAAGACAAAACATCACATCCAACCCACAATCATTACATTTTCTCTCAGAAAAAAGTCAAAAAAATCAAAAGTCCTTCTCAAACCAGGGCTTTTTTAGTGAGGTTAAAATAGAAAAAAAAACCAAAAAGTCAAAAAGATAACCCACTTCCCAAATGAAAGTCTCATTTGGTTTTTGTTTTTGGGTTTTTTAACTTTTGTGAGAGAAAATATGTAAAATTTTGTCTTATTAGCTTATGTAGCCAATTTTGTCTTTTGTGATTTTTTAGCCAAAAATTCATTGTCAAACACATATAAGGTAAATTACATTTTGTAATCTTGATTTTAAGATTAAATTGCACTTTGATTTCTCATTTTCAATCATGACAATTAACTCATTGTAATATTGTGTTATTCATTAAAAAAATTAAATCGATCTTATATTTGTAACTCACTTATTTTATCGCATTTGTATAAAAAACAATAAATGGTCCATTTTTATAAATACAGTCACCATTATTTTTTTTAAAAACAAATTCAATAAAATAAAGGGGTTACGAATAATGAATAGACTTTTTTTTTTTTTTACGTATAATATACCAACATGACCCGATAAAATGAACAATTTAGATCATCAAAACCAAGTAAGTTCGACAAACCCGAACAACACCCTCTAGTCTAGATTTAGATGGGAGATAAACCTAACTCAATAAGTATATAAGGTAAATTACATTTTGTAATCTTGATTTTTAGATTAAATTTCACTTTAATTTCTCATTTTCAAGCATGGCATTAACTCATTGTAATCTTGTGTTATTTATTAAAAAAATTAAATCGATGTTATATGTGTGACTCATTCATTTTATCATATTTGTATAAAAAACAATAAATGGTCCATTTTTATAAATACATTCACCATTATTTTTTTTAAAAAGCAAATTCAATAAAATGAAGAGGTTAAGAATATCTAATTGACTTTTTTTTTTTTTAATGGATAATATACCAACATGACTCAATAAAATGAATAATTTAGATCATTAAAACCAAGTAATTAAGTTCTACAAACCCGAACAATACCCTCTAAATAAGCATAACCCAATAAGTATATAAGATAAATTAAATTTTGTAATCTTGATTTTTAAATTAAATTTCACTTTGATTTCTCATTTTCAATCATGACAATTAACTCATTGTACTCTCGGTGGGATTGCAATGCCGGCATTTCATTAGTTTTGGCGTTAATAAAATTAATGAAACCAGCCATTTTCATTTTATTAGCACCTTTATATTTTTACTAAAATTTTATTTTAATCTTCATATTTTCACCTAAATCTCACTTTGAGCCTCTACTTTTAATTTTCGTCAATCTTATGAATGGTATTTGAACGAAAATTTGATATTGTAATTTAACTTAAAGTAAGGGCTTGATTACAACAATTAAAAATAAAAGAACCGAATAAAATTTTGATGCAAGTGCAAAAATAAAGTGTAGTTAACCCTATATATTTATCATTTTTCATGAGTTTTTCTAATTTGTTAAGAGTTTTTTTATTTATTTATTATTTTATTAATAGTATTCACACTTCCTTTTGTAATTACTCTTTTTATTTTTTCTTATTATCTTCTCAATCCTAATAAGATTTGGAGGGAAAAAGTGGTTGCTCTTTTGTAGGAACGTTTAGATTAAATGCATCTAAAAAATTATATCTATATAATAATAGAAGAGGGTTTTTAAAACTTGATGGGACATTTGTCTAGGTGGATGGCTAAGATTGTTTTTGTTTTAAGAATAAAGGGGTGAGATTATTTGGAGGGCTTGACTGAGATATATAATAACTATATAGAGGACTTTTGTCTTTTCTCTCTCTCTCTCTCTCTCAATTCGGAAATTTCAAATTTTGAACCTCATTCTCAATGACCAACCACCGCCTTAGCCATTAGGAGCACCCTTCGTCTCACCACCACTGCAGCCCCTCCCTCTTCAAGTCTAATCACCATTTATTGGTGTGTGGAAGAGCGATTTTGGGGAAAATTTTCTTTATTTTGATCACAATCAGGTGGATTGGCTCCTCTTCTCTCCCGGCAAACCTATAACAGTTACGCGATTCATCTTAGGTTTTTTTTTTTTCCATCCCCACCAATCCGTTAACAGTCCTTTTTTGTGAACATGATTGTATTATGGTTTTTTTTTTTTTTTTAAAAAAAAAAAACTAAAAGAAAGTATTTGATCAAACAAGTGATATTGTGTTTATTAGATTTCATTATAAGAAATAGTGTAATGTATATTGTGTTTTTATTTTTTATTATGTGTCGTACTTTATTGGGTTTGTGTATACTAGGTTTGTGATTGGGTTTGTATTTGATTGGGCTTCTTGTATTTGTTGTATTTGATTTCATTATAAAAATAGTGTAATGTATATTGGGCTTGTGTATAGTTATTGGATTTTTATTATGTGTTGTATTTAAGATCCTGAAATTCATTTTAGTTTTTTCTTTTTTTAGTTATCGTTGTTTCAATTGGATATTTAAAGTTGCTTACTTCATTTGGTTATGTATTACTCTTACGTATTTTGGTCACGACTTATATATTCTGAGTTTGAGCACTACTAACCAACAACGACGTCTAAAACTATAGATAACGTCCCTAATTTTGGTCATGTAATTGTCTTTTTTTTAATTATTATTCAAATTTACAATATTTATTATTTTCACACAAATAGAACAGTATCTCATAGTGGCAATCCTAGGAAGTCACCTGATTTTGTGGCAAACCAAACTAACTTATCAGTTTGAAGGCATCATTCCATAAAGAAGTGTAAGGAATAACCATTTCATTTAATTTCATCTCATTCCAGTGAACCAAATAAAGTATAAATAAGGTTGAAGTGTTTCAAATATAATTAGAGTTCTGATAAATAATTTGGGTGATTTTGATAAATGTGTTAATTGGGTTTCCTTTTTTGAGTAATGTTCTGTGATATTTTGTTTTTATTTGTTTGTTCAAAATTATATAAGTGGTGATCCTCTTGTTGGACAATCTTCACTGTAATTAAATTAATTAATTCCGTTTGGGTACTAAACGACAAACAGAATATAAAAGAAAAATAAAAGGAGAGAAAGTTTGATTACAAAAATCAAACTAGAAATAGAATTAAATAAATAAAAACATATTTTATTTTGTTACAAAAACAAAATTAAAATCTGATTTAAATATATAATAAAAGCAGAAAATAAATAAATGACTTACTTGATTAATATCTTGAATATTATTACGATCAAGTCAATGTTCAACACTATCTCCTTAAGGCGATTAAGTCCTCTACGGTGCTTTTAGAATATGGACATCTATCTCCCATGATGAAATGATCAACTACAAATAAATGCGACATTACAATTTATTTGTTCCTTGAACTACTAAGTGTTTACACTCTTTCTCACAAAAATTAAATGTAGCAAAATGAAGAGTAAATTTGCGAGAGGAGAAGTCTGAAATTTAGAATGTAAAACATCAAATGAGGCTGCCTATTTATAGATGTAGTGGTAGCTATTGATTTTGAATTAAGCAGTGCTAACTTTGTTTTGAACATGTATGAAACCTGTTTGGTTTTGAATTAAACAGATTTAAATCTGTTGGGTTCAAATTTTGAACAGATAAAACCGTAAGGGACTTGTTTGGATGTGGCGAAAAAAACCGGAACAGTTTATTTTCGAAATTAATTTGAATTCTTGATTTTATTTTACCAAAAAATAAAATTAAATTCAAATGTTTTTAGCCCAAAAAGATTATTATTTGGCCGGACAAACCCAACCCAGCCCAGACGGACGGCGGCGCACGCGCATGTGTGGTGATTTTTGGGTCCAATGGGTCTAGCCCATTTTGCCCATAACCTCTCCCTTCTACAAACTTGGGTACCTCTTGGGGCACACCCCAAGTTCCAATCTCATGCCTTATAAACCCATTCAAAACTTCCCACCAAATCAATGTGGGACAAGCCTTATTCAAACCTTTAAGGATTTTCCACCAAAATACCATTTCCATGGAGCATACTTTGGCTTCAATTTTCCATTCACTCAGTAATGGTTTTGAGCAATCAAATATACCACATGAATCACAACGCGGCATAGAACGCGTTACCACCTTGATCTGCAAAAATCGACGCTCAGGTCCCACCTAAAAATTAGACCAAAGTCTGGAGAAAATTCTATTTTTTCAGAATTTCAAAACCAGTTTCTAACACCTCTCCACCATACATAGAACTTTAAACCAAAATAAAAGTATAATTTTTCAAGGCAATTAAAATCCATTGGGGTTTTTGTTTGATAATTTGTCGTGGTATTCCTTTGCTTTGTTAACAGCTATTATGGGCAGTTTGAAAGTTGATTTCAATAATTTGTTTGATTTTGTGGGCAGTTTGGAAGTTTGAAAGCTATTATGGGCAGTTTGGACATTTGATAATTTCTTTTCTTTGATTTTGAAGACCAACACATGCTCTACATAGTTGATTTGTGGTGATTCTCTCTCTCTCTTTCTCAAGATTTATATTTAATGAGTTCAATAACTTTTTCGTAGTGAGCACCCAAACTTAGATTTTTAGATATATTTTTCATGTGAATGGGTTGTTATTTCATGTTTTTTTGGGATTTTTAGTATGTTGTTATTGCATTATTGTACAAAAAGGTTTTCACTTGAACCTTTCTCACCTTTGTTTTTGCCCTTCAATATTTAATGTACATTTGTAATCTCATCATACACCACCAGTTGAGCCCACGTGCGTGGGTGTGTGGATTTTGTTTTAGGCTAAAGATTCATAATGGAATGATTCCCACTCACTCCCACCCCCTATCTCAGTTAAAATTTTGATTTTGTTTAATTGGTACAAATGTATTCAATTTTCATGGAATTCGAAACTTTACCAATGTAAGCAAGAAGGTAAATTCAATCAACCAAATGTAAATTCAATATCTATAAAAGGTAAATTCATGAGTTATTGACATGAGTTATTGATATCAAAGGTAAACTCATGAATTATTGATATTGTTTAATTCATGAGTTATGGAAATTAATCGGAGTTTTTATTTACTAAGATTTCAAATTCATGGCTCCTTGGCATTAATGATAGATATTTGAATTTCATAATTTAATTATTTGGATTTGTAGTATCATCTTGTTTAATCTTTGATTAATCTCATTAACAAAAGTCTTCTTATTTACATAGAATCCTCTAGTTGGTTGTTTACAATTTCATCATTATCAGTTGGTTTAACAAAGAAGCCTTCTATTTGTTAGTCTACCTTCAAATTCTATTTTTTTTATATTGTACTAATTTAACTATGTTTATTGTGGAATCTAATCTCCTTTTGTTCTTGGTATTATTGATTGGCAGGTTATTGATGTTGACATAAAATAGTGCATCATTAACTTAAATTTTATATTATTCATATTGATAGGTTTAGAATTTTATATGGTTATGTGTGTGGTTTTGATTGATTACTTGAATTAGATGGTTTGATTCTTGGTCTAAAGAAACTAACAAAATGCACAGGAAAACAATGTGTAATAACTTATGTCTTTGTCAGATTGAATCAACTTATCTGATCTTTTGGGTATAAATAGGATAGTTTCATGATTTCATCCTAAAAGAACCACATTTCATCGTAAATAACCACCCATGCCTACGGCACTCCAAGTTTAAAAAAAAAACCACATTCAAGTTTTTTTTCGCCCTTCCCTTAATAAAAAATTTCCCCTTTAAATATTTAGTTTATACTTGAGATTTGAGCTCATTTCCCTCTTTAGTATGTATGGGATTACAAGATATTCTTTTGTTCATGTGATTACAAGATATCTTTTTTCTTCTTTTTTATGTTCTTATGTGAAAGGCTACCTTTTTTTTTTCTTTTTTCTTTTTTTTTTTTTATTTTATTTCTTAATGTCAAACAATGTTAAGAAGCTAAGATCTTCAAAATTGAATTTGAAACTCTCGCTCATATTTTAGTTAGTTTTTCTTAAGGGAAAGCAGTAGTTGCTATAATTGAGAAGACCCATGGCGGTAATGGACCCATGGTGATCGGCTTCTCGATTGATATATTGATAAGCTTATTCATTTTCGTTGTTATTTTTTTTCTCATTTGACAATGCCATTGTCTATTAAAAAGAGAAACCATTGTGTGATAGTGTGTGTTGTCCACTACTAATACACCATTACAGCGGTCCAATTTTGTAGACAAATGGAGTGAGATCAACTGACGATGCTAAGTTAGGATAAGTTCTATGGTAATTTATTTTTTTACTTTTTTCCCAACCATACGCACTACCAAAATTGTTAAATCCTTCGTGTTGAATTGAAAAAAGAAAAGGAAAGTTATACTTAGCAATTCATATTCATTTTTTTTTCTCGATTCATATTCATTAAGCAGTAACATGTGAACTCACTAGTCATGATGTACAGTAATCAAGAGACTTGGGAATTAAATTGAAAGGTGCTTGATCATATGTATCAAGAAGGGTTATATTGAAATATTTTTTTTATGTTCAATTCCTGTTAATTCATAGTTATTGGTTTCTCTGTTTCTCAAAGATATTTTGATGTGATTTTTTCTGTTATGATTTCTTTTAATTGATATTTCAAAGTGAATTTAAGCGTTGGAGTGATTTTGTTGCAGGTCTATGTGTGTTAATAGTTGACTCTTTCATTCTAAATTGGATGATTAATTTCTCTCTACTCAGTTATAATACTAATTTAGACACATTCTTTTATTGAAGGTTATCACATTCTAATTCACTATACATGTGTTATTTTAGCATCAATATCTTTACTTATGTTGTACACAACATTTTTATATTATAAATTTGCTATTTAGGCATTAATTATGAAGTTTGTCAAAATTGTAATTTGCTATTTTGACTTATGTGTAAAGTTTATATTGTAATGAAATTGTTGTTATTTTGAATTAATTTATTACAATTGATTTACATGTGATGAAATTATTATCATTTTGAATTGATTTATTTTTGTAAAGTATGTCATACCAACATTATTTACACGTGCCTTTAGAATGCGAGCATACACTAGTGTATATATATATATATATATATATATATGTATAACTTATTATTTTTGTGTGTTAAAACAAACCCCTTTTTATATATCTCTTGAGTGTCAATAATTTTGGACAGTGACCCATCTTCTACAAACCAATAATTTTATGTATACACAAACAAATAACAAAAGGGAGCTTGGCATCACATATAATATTTTGATTTCAACATTTAAAAAAAAGAACACAAAGGCCTAATAATATGAAAACTAAACTATCAAAAGTGAGGAAAACTCTTCGCTCTCAACTCTTCATTGGATGCTTGGCTACTTCATTCATAGAAAGGGACACATAACACGAGTGTAAATGCTCATCAAAATTATAAATTTTAGGTTATTTTGGTTTAGTTTTAGAATTATGATTTGAGTGTGGAGTTATATTTTGAGTTTTGAGATTTTAAATCATGATTTGAAAAGAAAAAATTTGTTTAGTTATGAGTTTTGAAAATAATTTTGGGATGATTTGTATTTTTTTTTTTGATTAATTGATGTATAGAATGTAAGAGAATGTAAGAGAAGAGAAGAAAAATAAGAGAGAAAAAGTGATTAATTAATTTATTGATAATAATAAATAAATAAGAGAGGAGTTTTGAAAGTAATTTTAAAATTTGTATTTTGAAAAATATGCAGTTAATATGTTTCATCAAATCATGATTTAAAAACATAATTGAATTTTGAAAAGTAAACCAAACTTTATCTTTTTTTTATTTTCTTACATTGTGTTTTAAAGTGATGTAAATTCAATTTCAACATTGGAGATTTGTATAAAATCTTAAAATTTGTCCTTTTTTGCTACTTGTAAAATTAGTTATGAAATTTCAAATTTAATTGGTTGGTTACAATAAATTTAATTGGTTTTCTCATTATTGTAATGGGGCTGTACATATTCAAAAACTAAGGTCATGGAGGTTGGTGAGAGAAGCATTTTCTCCCTTTTTGAAGTTGTATTTACACACTTTCTCTTTCTAGTTAAGAGCTTCTCATTTTACACTTTTCTTCTCTTAGGGTTTCTTGTAGGCTATGGCAGTCGAGGTAGGGGAGGGGATTTCGGTGGTCTCCGGCCTCCTCTCCTCTCCTGTTACCCCCATTTTCTCTTTTCTTTCCTTGTTTTGCTACTAATAGCTTGGAAGTTTTGACTTTTCCATCATCTCCCTCATTTGTGGGGTATTTCTTCTTCCATCCGCTTCAACTCCAATCATGGCCTCATTGGATTTGTGTCACGACCCAAACCTGCCCATATGGGTTTAGCATCGTAACCAGCCAGTAATCCTTGGATTACCAAAGGCCTCTTGACAGATTAGTGAATAATTAGGAGCTGCAAAAGCAAATCTACAAAAATATCACGAGGTCGATGAGTGTGACAACATACATGAGACAGCATAGCTTAAAACTTTTATAGACTTACGAGTGAAGTCACAAGATATAATATTGACATATTACACTTAGGCTTTCATGCCAAAATCACGCCCACGACCTAACAACAAACATAGTCTAATACGATTACAAAAACAGTCACAAAACTTGACTTCATCCGGAACCTCCTCGGGAGGCACAAAGGCTAGCTGACAAAAACTAAAACATAGGCCGTCAACTCAGGGCCTGGTCACGTGCTAGCTCACCTACATACATAATATAAACAGTGAGCTGAAGCCTAGTGAATAATAACAAAGTAATGACTTTAATGAATGATGCCCATAACATAATTCAAACCTCATAGCGATTCGAAATCATAATCAGATAGCGGAAACAGAATCATAATCTTATCATTACTCATGTCATGTGTGGTACCTTTATTAGCATAAACATGTCTCTATGGTCAAGCATATCAAGTTCCATAAAAGAACCTCTGGTACCGGGTAACATATCTCATACATCGGCCACGATATTATTTCCCCCGGGCGAGGGCCTGGGCCACAGTATTATCCCCTGGGCTAGGGCTTCATAACCATAAGCCACAGTATTATGTCCCCTGGGCGAGGGCCTCTGCTAAAGATGCCACAAATACGTTTCAAAGAAATTTGGACAATCATTCATTCATACAAAATATAGCATTTTAGAAAACTGATCATTTCATATCATCAGAAAATAATTAAAGTTAAGCATAACTTTACAAAGTTATTACTCACGAGATAACGGTGGCTCCAAATAGACGAGTAAAGTAGGCAAATCACTTATCTTGAGGCGCGTGACCTACATAACATGATAGATACATACGTTGAATACACATGCTTGGATTAAACATAGCTTACTCGTGTGTTTCTAACATTTAACCCCATTATGGTGTCTTAATCATGGCCTAGGAATGCCTAAGATGGAATGAGAATACAAAAATGCATTTGAATACATTTTTCAAAACTTGCTGAAAACAGGGTCCGCGCTCAAGCGTGGCTTTCCTCGCTCGAGTGGACATGCAAAAAGTGAGGCTTCACTCGAGCGTGACTCCCTCGTTTGAGCGGACTGCAAACTTTGACAAATTACTGGTTGCTTGAATTTCACGCTTGACGGACACTCGATCTCCGCTTTAGCGTGAAACTCAGGCCCTCGCTCGAGCGTGACTTCTATCGCTCGAGCATGCTGCAAAACACATGAACTTCTGGGTACATGCATTTCATGCTCGAGCGTACCTCAGGTCGCTCGAGCGGAAATGCACACAGTTAGAGTGCTCGTTCGAGTGTGAACTTCTACGCTCGAGTGTGAATGCAAAATCTGGAATTTTCAGATTTGATCTCCAAGCTTCAAACCCAAACCAAACACTTCAAAACTCAATATTTTGGGCCTGACATACGGAAAATATTTAGAAACTCACAAAACATCATGATTTGAAGATCATTTCATGAAATCATGACCCAAGGGCATGCCAATTGTACAAAATTTCAACTTAAACTTTATGAATGTTCAAGAACATAACATGCATGAATTCTCTTGTACTTACTCACTTCAAAACATGATCAAATTTGACAAATTGATAAAAAAAAACATGATGAATTCCCAAAATATAGGTGAGATGAACACATGTGTGGGGAAGTGGTTTGGAAATACTCTTCAGATCCTGGAAGACGCCAATGATCCTCAGCTAGTCACCTACAAAGATACAAATACTCCGGTCGGGAGTGCCGGAATTAGCACTCCGACGGACAAGTCAGTTCTTCTACTCAAGAAAGCTTGTTGACTAAGTTTTTAGAAGTGATTCTTACATACCTTTACAAATCTGAAGCTCTTGTATTTATATCCATTCTCTGGACCTCAAGGCCAGAGTCTACTTTTTATTTATTATTCTTTCATTTGTCCTGATATGCCTTCTCAAGTCTATTCGGCCTTAAGAACGTATTCGGCATCCTAGTTGAGCAGAATGGAGCAGTTCGACTCCGGCTCCTCGGTATACCTGATTTCATTCCTCTATTTATTCGGCTCTCACAATTGGCCCCCAAGCTTTCTGTCAATGGCAGTTGGTTGAAATGCTTGGTGCCGATTTTCAAATACTACGAGCAAAGTTTGGGGTTAGACTTATCAGCAGACGTTTAATTACTCCCCTTTAATCGTCGTCTCAACTTCCCGCCTTCGTACCGCCTATTTATTATGATTTGAAATCTGATGTCATTTCGAATCCGTGTTCTATGACGCTGGTTGCTGGGTTGCTCTTCGAATCGTTCTTGCAATTCTTCCATCTGTGATACTCTCTTCATTTTTGTAAGTTTTCCTCTCCCCTGCTCCAAGCTTTTCCTAGTCTGTTTATTAAAGTCGCATGCTCTTATAGTCGATGGGTTATGGCGAAACATTTGAAAGACCTCCTTTCGTCGGATCGAATTCGCGGCTTTAGGCGCCATTTCTCTATTCTGACGATGTCCACATCGTTTGTGGCGAGCGGCACTCTTGACATAGAGAGGAGGACAAAACCACGATTGTCTTTCCCTTTTGTCAATCGCGGAGTGGAGTCCGCTTTCCCTTCACCCGTTTATTCTTGCCATTGGGATTTGATCCTTCGGTAATGTGAATTTCTTTAGAATTATAATGGGGTGTGTATTTGAGAACGTTGCCTTGGAATTAATCTTGGCATTCTGCCATTCGGCCTTTGTTATGCTTTGGCCAAGTCCTCTGGTAAACGCAGGGCGTTACTTCCTCGAGCTAAGGATACTGATCATCATTTGATCACTATGCTTTCGGCTAGGAAGCGAGTTGATGATGTCATAGTGGTTGTCGCGCAATGGGAGTTCGGCGAAGGGAGGATCGTGTCGATCCTATTCCTAGGCGTGGGGGAACCGGTGTAAATGCCCTCTTCTCGTATTGTGTGTTCATATTTGCCATACCTGTTTTCTTGAGTCTTCTGGCTTGTTTTGTGCGAGGAACGATTTGAAAAAAGTCCAAGCTTCAAGCGGCAGCGCCGTTCTTTCGGACATTAGGATTGCTCTTAGTTATTTGGCCGTCGCGGTCTTCATAGCGAGGAGGCGGCTCACGTTCTGCTTTGCTACGAGCCTACATATACAACCCTTTCAGCTGCGGAAAACATACCGATTCCGAAGGGGGAAGATTTTCTCGTCGCTCGTATTTTTTCCGACTTCAAAAACTTGAGACAAGTAGGTTTTGAAGGGTCCGATTCGGAGAATACTGAAGTATCAAATCTTAGAATCGGATCGGTCAGGTAGAATCGAGGAGGTATTGGATTCTTAGATCCTCCTCTATTTGGTCGCGGGGAACCTTTACATTGACGGCGTTCCTCAGCGTCTGACAATCTTCCCATCTCGGGCTCCACTAACATGGTTGGGTTAAGCCTGACAAAGCTTGCCAAGAAGGCGAATGCGGAGTGGTTAGCCGCACGGCGAAGAGCGGAGGGCCTTTCGGCCGAACCGCCCACCAGTGAATCTCAACATTCCCTCCGATTCGAATCGAGATCCTTGGGAATTGTTGAGGCGGCAACAAATAAGAATGCGAATCGCATTGGTTGGGAAAGCCGTTCGAGGATGTTGAGGAAAGCGGAGCTCGCTAGGGATCATGAGGTCGGTTTAGAAGATCCGGCGACAAAGCGTCCTCGAATGGAGGGATCGAGTGAGGTTGTGCCCTTTGTGATTCGGCCGATGGTAAGAAACACGCGGTTCGCCGGATGCCTCGGCGCTTAAAGACCCAGAGGTCACGTTAGCGTGGCAACGCGTCTTTGTCGTTCTTGGTCGATATGGAGGCTTTCCAGTTGGAACCGGATTTGTATGCGACAATGTTAGCCACGCAGTCGGACCCTTTGGTGTGTATTCTGGTTTTTCCTTCACTTCATCCAAACATTGTTCGCATTATGATTTTTGGATTTTTCTTTTGCAGACCGTTGGTAGGATAGCCGACGTAGACCGCCGCTATCTCGACGTCGTCAAGCAGATTAGTCGTTTACGAAAGCAAGTTGAGGCGGAGGAAAAGGGCGAGGCAATTTTAAGAGCGAACGAGGCTTCTCAGCGAGGTGCGGTGAAAGCTTCGTGATGCTTGGATAAGTTGAGCGGAGGCGAGAAGAAGCGATATGGAAACATTTGGCTTGTCCCAAAAGGCGATTACCGACTGGAGGCTGAGTTAAATTTGAAATGGCGAAGGTGATTCTTGGATTCAAAAGTTTTGAAGCGGGAAAGAATTTGGACTCGCCGATATGTGGACCAGTCTCTCGGTTTGAGAATCGGGGCTTCAAACATGGTTGGCACAAGGCCCTTCTTTTGCGGTGGAGTTTAGATTGAATATGCCAATCTGGTATGAGCAAGTGGACATCGATCCGTTGGAGGCCGATTCGAGGTTGATCTTTACATACACAATTGTTATGATTTAGAAAGTACTTTTTAGTTTGTTTTGTTATTTTGTGTTTGTTTATCGGACATTTTTCATGCGGTGATATTATAAAATGTTATGATCTGAAATGGGCGTCGATACTTTTTGTAGTTATAAAATGTTATGAATTCGCTCAATGTCTTTGATGTTTCCGTAATTTTATGGTGATATTTCTTAATAGATCTATAATCCGAATGGTTCACACTCGTGGGCTAGCCGAGGCATCTTTGAAAAGGCGGCCGATTAGATTAATAAATCTGCCCTTGCCTTGGCGAGGCTCGTCATCGAATGAATGGTTCACTCGTGGGCGAGGCATCTTTGAAAAGGTGGCGATTAGATTAATCTGCTCTTGCCTTGGCGAGGCTCGGCGTGACAAGCGAATGGTTCACACTTCGTGGTGGCGAGGCATCTTTGAAAAAGGTGGCGATTAGATTAATAAATCTGCCCTTGCCTTGGCGGCGCGGCGTGGTGAATGGTTCGAACTCGTGGGTGGCGAAGGCATCTTTGAAAAGGTGGCCAATTAGATTAATAAATGCCCTTACTGGCAGGCGCGGCGTGAAGGCCGAATGGTTCGACTCGTGGTGGCGAGCATCTTTGAAAAGGTGGCGATTAGATGAATAAATGCCCTTGCCTTGGCGAGGCTCGATCGTAACTGGCGAATGGTTCACTCGTGAAATTTGGCGAGCATCATTGAAAAAAGGTGGCGATTAGATTAATCATCTGCTTGCCTTGGCGAGCTCGGCGTGACAAGCGAATGGTTGAACTCGTAATTTGTGAGGCATCTTTGAAAAGGTGGCGATTAGATTAATAAATATGCCCTTACTGGCGGCGTAAGCGTGGTTGAATGGTTCGGACTGGGTGGGCAAAACATCTTTGAAAAGGTGGCGATTAGATTAATCATCTGCCCTTACCTGGCGAGCGGCGTAAAGCCGAATGGTTCACACTCGGGGTTAGCCGCAGATCGTCGTCCGACGTTTGGCGTTGATCATCTTGTATTGCCTTGGGGGCTGGCGTATCTCGAGAATAAATGGGGTAAGTTCGTACCAAGGGTCCTATTTATTTGGATGCGAGGTTGAGCCAATCTTGGGAAGGATCGAGATTAGCGAATTCAAGCGTCGAATTGTATCGTGCGATATAAGCCCAGTATCGGAAGAAGAGCATCAGGATCGGGAAAGCAATGATGCCTTAGTCGTCGAAGCATGTCCCCTCAAAGGGCGTTCAGCGGAGGTTCCGTGCATGACCAGGAATCGAGGTGGGCCAGCGTGGCCATTGAATTTTGTAGTTTTTGTGAAGAATAAACCGATGACAGAGGCGGATTCCATCATTAAAGACCCAGATGTGGCAGTCGAGTTCGCTCGACAGATTTTTTCACCAGAAGTCCGACAATCGATGGTTGGTCGTCGTGATTTCGAAGTGTTTCAGGACGGCATACATGGGGTTGTAAAGGGGTTGTATAATGCTTATGAGATTGGCATGCGTCTGCGTGCGATGAGACATGACATTGAGAAAAATGAAGAAAGGAGTCGCAGTCTGGAAGCTTCAGCGAAAAAAGGTGAAGTGAGCCGAGAGCTTAAGAAGGTTGAATGCATTTGGCCGTGGTCAACAAAGTCGGCGAAAATATGTCCCAAGAGGCCGGGTTATGAAAAAAGGATATCGGGGCGGTTTCAAGGCGGGGTTGATAGAACCAAGGCGGACCTTCTTTGAGGAAGTTTGTCGATCAAAATCAGCGGTTTTAAGCATGGCTAGATCAAGGCCCTTCAAACCGTGGAGATTCTTGGGTCCCTAGGCATAGATTAGACCCCTATATCACGACATTACCTTCCCTATTAAATTTGAAATCGAGAAGAGCGACGATGAGGAGGCCGATTAACTAGAGTGTAATGCAACAACAGACTTCACTATGAATAAATAGGCTTTCATTTTCAATGTCCGTCTTTGATCGTAACATATTTTGATTGTAAAATATTTCTAGTTCGAACGTGTCGATTCATTTTATTGGAATATTTAGATTTTGATTAGAATATTTTGCACTGTATGGTATAAACGTTCAGAAATGCATTAGTGGGCTCTAAGGCGTCATGCACCTAAGGGGCTCCGTATCCGGAGACTTGTTTCGACCAATCGTGACATCCACGAAGGGCGCTCCGAATCCGGAGACTTATTCGGCCCCAAGGTGTCATGCCCCAAAGGGCGCTCCGAATCCGGAAACTTGTTTGGACCAATCGTGACATCCACGAAGGGCGCTCCGAATCCGGAGACTTATTCGGCCCCAAGGTGTCATGCCCCAAAGGGCGCTCCCAATCCGGAGACTTATTCGGCCCTAAGGTGTCATGCACCAAAGGGGCTCCGAATCCGGAGACTTGTTTGGGCCAATCGTGACATCCTGGCGCTCGAATCAGGAGACTTGTTTTGTGTCGTGACATCCTGAAGGCGCCCCGAATCCGGAGACTTATTCGGCCCTAAGGTGTCATGCACCAAAGGGGCTCCGAATCCGGAGACTTGTTTGGGCCAATCGTGACATCCACGAAGGTCGCTCCGAATCCGGAGACTTGTTTTGGCCAATCGTGACATCCACGAAGGGCGCTCCGAATCCGGAGACTTATTGACCTAAGGTGTCATGCACCAAAAGGCTCGAATCAGGAGACTTGTTTGGGCTAATCGTGACATCCACGAAGGCGCTCGAATCCGGAGACTTGTTTTGTGTCGTGACATCCACGGCGCTCGAATCCGGAGACTTATTCGCCCTAAGGTGTCATGCACCAAAGGGGCTCGAATCCGGAGACTTGTTTTGTGTCGTGACATCCACGGGCGCTCGAATCGAGACTTATTCGGCCCTAAGGTGTTGTGCTCAAACATGTAAAAACACGAAACCTTGCATTACAACGACGTGTGTACAAGTATCAAGCCCACAGGTCAAGTCATTGATAAAATTTACGTAGATGTGTTGAATTCCACAGCCGTGGCAGGTTTCTTCCTGACATGTCTTAGAGCCGATATGCCCCTGTGCCTGCAACAGAATCTATCTAATAGGGGCCGTCCCAGTTCGGACAAAGCTTTCCATTGGCCGGCCTCCGGTTGGCTGGTAGTACCTTCTTTAGGACCAATTCTCCTGGATTGTAGCGGCGGTATGGCCGAACTTCATGACTTAGCCGACAGCTGCTTGGCGATAACGTGCCATGGATGCTAAGGCGCGGTCTCTTCGTTCTTCAATCGAACCGGGTCGAGGCGAGCATCATGTCATTTCGCTGTGTCAAAACTTGCGATCTCGAGTTGGTAAGCCGATCTCTAGGGGTAAGATTGCACAGGTTCGAAGCATAAGGCAAACGGCGTTTCTCCGGTAGATCATCTTGGCGTTGTACGATGAGCCCACAGTACACTCATCAACTCTTCAATCCATCTGCCTTTGGCACTTTCCAGCCTCTTTTTGATGCTGTCTAAGATGGATTTGTTTGAAGCTTCCGCTTGACCGTTACTTTGGGGGTAGGCTGGCGTAGAGAAGTAAGGCTCAATACCATACTTGCTGCACAATTCTAGGTATACGCCACAATTGAACTGAGTACCATTATCCGAGATCAATGCTCTTGGAATGCCGAATCGCGTAATGATGTTCCTCCACACAAAGCGCTTAATGTCGAAATCTCGTATATGGGTTAGAGCCTCCGCTTCGACCCACTTTGTGAAATGTCTGTTCTTCGATTAGAAATAAACTTGTTCTGGGGCCTTCGGCAATGGTCCTATGATATCAAGTCCCCAGCGAGCAAGCGGCGGGGCTTGTGATAAATTCAAAGCTTCGCGGTGATGGGTTAGTGGGGAGAACTTTTGGCATTGTTCTCATTTCTTGACATAATTTTGTCGTCGGCTCTCATCGTCGACCAATAATATCCTATGTTATCGCCCGATGGGCGAGGCGTCCCGAATGGGCACCACAATTTCCCTCGTGTATCTCGATGGCGGTTCCTCGCTCTATCCGGTGCCGCATTCCAAGTATGGACCGAGAGGGACTTTTGTAAAGCCCTCCTTGTAGATCTAAGTAATCTGCGAGAACCTTGTTTCACGACTTGTGTGCTTTTTTTGTCCTCTGGGGAGTTGCTCGAAAGAAAGGAATGCGATAATGGGGTCCTTCAACTTGGGCGGATTCTATAATGTTGATGTGGGTTTCCTCTGAAGCGATACTTGGTTAGGGGCGAAACCTACTTCGATGAATGCAGCTTGAGCTTGGAGTTGATGGCGGAGGCTAAGCAAGCGAGGCATCCGTGTGTATTTTGATCGCGTGTTATTTGGTTTAGTTCATGATGGTGAATTTAAATCGGCCAGGAGTTAGCCGTTTTCATATAGACCGCAATACGCTCGTCTCTTACCGCGTACTCCCTCTTCAGCTGGTTGATTACCAATTTTGAGTCACAAAACACCAACAGCCGCCTTGCCGAAGCGAATGTCGTTCATGATCCGACTAAAGGGCTTTATATTAAGCTTCGTTATTTGATGCTTGAAGCCGAGCTTGACTGCTCAATTCTCTGCGCCGTCTGGAACATAATTCTGACAGCCGTATATTGCCAGATTGGTTAGGCGATCCATCCGATATAAGCGCCAAATGTCCCCAACATAAATTCTCCAATCGGCTTTGACCGAACTTGACCTTTAAGGTGACGTCATCGAGCTTGAGGTCGGCAAGCCCTCCTGTGAATTCGGCAACAAAGTCGGCAGCACACCGCCTTGATTGCGATTTTGGGTGGCCGAATGTCGTATTGGCGAGTTTGAGAGCCCACTTGAAACCATACGATGCTTCATTAGTAATCTTGATCGAAGGGATAGTCATTAACACCCTAATCTTGTGTCCTTGGAAGTGATGCATCGATTTTCTTCGCCATGACCAAGGCTAGGGCGAGTTTTTCAATGATGAGTGGCGTGTTTGGCGTCTACCATTGCCTTGCTCACATAATATCTTGGTATTCTTGCCCTTTCTCCTCTTTTAATATCTGTTGGCGGCCCTATTGGAAGCGCGAGATATAGAATGAGGGGTCACCGGTGCGGGTGTTGTTAGAAGAGTCTTGTCGGTAGGTTTTGAGCAGATTAAAAGGCTGCCGCATTCGGCGGACCATTAAGCTACTGCCTGGCGTAGTGTCTGAAAGAATTGTCTGCGGCGATCTGTAGATCCGTGATAAACTTGTTGAGTCACGTGACCATTCCATCAACTTTTGGACTTCTTTCAGCGAGCGGGGGAACTTAGTTCCAAAATTGCGTGACTTGCCTCGGGTTGGCCGATTCCTCGGTGGTTGTGATATAACCCGAATTTGCGGGCCGATCCGAATCTTGCGCATTTAGGCGTTTAGCTTCATTACGTATTCGTGGGGTGTTGAATGTCTTTTCGGATCGGCTATATGGTTTTGTTCTTCTTTGGATTTGACCACCATGTCATCGATGTATACTTCCATAGTGTGTCATTTGTTCTTTGAACATCGTGGTGACCGATCTTTAGTAAGTTGCCCTGCATTCTTGATCAAAAGGCATAACCTGTGCGATGGGTTCCTCTTGGAGTGAGGAATGCGATTTTGTCTGATCATCTGGATTCATGGCGATTTGATGGTAGCCTCTGTAGGCATCGAGAAAACTCATCTTGTGGGTGGCGTCTTGTCATCGGCAGGTTAGTCAATTCTAGGTAAGGGAAGCGGTCTTTGGGGCAAGCTTTGTTCGAATCCGTGAAATCGATGCACACTCGCCAAGTTCCATTTTCTTTTCACCACCATTGTGTTGGAGAGCCACGTGGGGTAGGTGACTTCTCTAATTGCCGGCGTCAAGCAATTTGTCAACTTCTTCTATAACGGCGGTGTGTTGCGGAGGATCGTAGGCCTTTACGAATGTTAGGCTTGCAGGGTCGACATTGAAGTGGTCTTTGTGAGATTGCGGGTCTATTCGGCATCTCGTATGGAGTCCGCAAAAGGCGTCGAGGTTGCCGAGTAAGAAAGTGATCAGCTAGCTGCTGTCGACTGGCTCGAGAGGCACCGATCATAAAAACTTTTCGGGCTTCCATCAATGTCGCCGGACTAAACCTTCCATGGCCTTTTCGTTTGGTTGGCCTTGGCGTCATCGGGATCTCGGCCGAGCACTTCAATGGGTTTACTTGCGGTTCCTTGGCGTCTTGGCGGCGAAGGTAACATGTCTTGTTGTTGTTGAAACCCGCGGATACGCTCAATCTTGGTGTTCGTTGGAAAGCGTAACGGTGGTGGTAGGTGCTTGGAGCGACTGCGGGGTATGCAACCATGATCGCCCATGATGAGATTGTCTGGCGGCGGTAACGGCGACCAAGAATTCCACATCCACCGTTGGAGCCGCTTGAGCGGGTAGGTGATCTTTCCCAATGGGTACTCCGGGTTGGCGTTGAAGCGAGCGGTGGATAAGGAGCTGATTCGATCCGAATCGTTGAACCCGAGTTTGATGAAGGTTTTATAGTACATAACCTCTGAAGTGCTTCCACAGTCGATAAACGCGTTCAACGGTGAACCTATTCGTGTGGCGCAATAACGGAGGATTTCGTGAGGAGTGTTCGCCGCTCAAATCGAGTCGTCGAAGGTGATGCTTGGCGCTTCTCGGCCGGTCGCTTAGTTGGTGTGGTGATCTTTGGGGCTTGAAGTATTTGGATTGCATGTCTGATCGGGGCTATCGGCGGTATATATCATATGCAAGGTGTCAGCGGGGCGCCTCTTAGGCGGCGATGCATCCTCTGTCGCCTTCTCAAGGTAATGTCGGTTAAGCCGGCGGCCGTCGGCATTATCTTTGTTGGCCTCGAGGTCGTTGAGGACTGCCGTTTGGACTTTGCTTTTCTAAGGCGGATCGCGGCAAAGCGTTAGTTCTCGGCGATGATGTTGTCCAAACTCTATTTGGTTTATGCAGCTTGTTCTATGGTCGCATCATCTCCGTCGTTGAAGTCGTTGGTGAGTTAGAGTTGGTAGCGTCATTGTGACGGTTTCCTTCCGGCGTATTTGTGAGTGAAGTCGTCTCTCATGCGGTCTCGTCGGTGACTATCGGAGGATCTTGATCCGTTTTCATGGATATATTTGAGTATTCCCACGAGGCGCCAATTGTGGGGAAGTGGTTTCAAATACTCTTGAGATCTTGGAAGGCGCCAATGATCCTCGGCTAGTCACTGCAAAGATACAAATACTCGATTGGGTCTTGGAATTAGTACTCAAGCGGACAAGTCGTTCTTCTACTCAAAGCTTGTTGACTAAGTTTTTAGAAGTGATTCTTACATACCTTTACAAATCTGAAGCTCTTGTATTTATATCCATTCTCTGGACCTCGGGGCCAGAGTCTACTTTTTATTTATTATTCTTTCATTTGTCCTGATATGCCTTCTCAAGTCTATTCGGCCTTAAGAACGTATTCGACGTCCTAGTTGAACAGAATGGAGCCGTTCAGCTCCCAGCTCCTCGGGTATACCAAATTTCGTTCCTCTATTTATTTGGCTCCCACAACATGCATGAAAGAATCCTTTGAAATCATGCTCAATTTGTGAAGAAATGAACATGCATGTGAAAATTCTCATGAAATCAACCTCAAACTCTATGATATGGACATGCATGCATGAATTGACTTAGCTTCCTTAAATTCTAGCCCAAAACCCTAATGAATTCACCTATTTCACAGTTAAAAGAGTGGATTTCTACCTTAAGTCTTGAATTCTCAAGTGTGGTGGCTTAATCCTCCAAGCCCTCTTCAATTTCCTTTAGATCTCAAGCAATTCTCTTGGTTTGAGTTCAATTTCTCTCCTCTCCCTCTCCCTCACATTTGGTTCAAGAATGAGGAAAAACAAGAGTGTCAAAACATGTAATAAGGTGTAGAAGTGGTCTTGCATAAGCCCACTTAGTAGCATTTAAGTAATTGATCTAAATTAAGCTAAGTATTATTAATTAATCTAATTTAATCGTTCCAAACTAAATTTTAATTAAACCTACCATAAAATCCTATAAATCTTAATTAACATATAAATCAAGTCAATTTCTAAATCGAATGCCGATAAGGCCTTCAATTCGCAACCGAAAGAAAACATGGACAGATCTTTTCCACGTTAAACAGATATAGACACAAATAATGTAACACACATATGCAATTTAATTTAGAATTTCTCCTTAATTACTGATTAGGCATAATTAATCATGGATTAACGTTAATTAGGGATCGGGGTTGTTACAATTTGCTGCCTCATCATCGTTGAATCTACTGCCGCTACTAGAGGTTATTGGTGTGGGTTTATGTTTTTGCTTTGTTTTTTCTTTGATTTCCTTTGTGCTTTGCTCTGTTTGTTTGGTTGGTTATATGAAGTCCATTAGTGTGTGAATGTTAAGCTTACCAATTCTGTAGTTGGGATCTATGATTTATTTTAGACATGCTATATTGCCGCTACTTTGCAGTATGAATACGAGCACGAGATGTACATCTAAATATTTTTTTAGTTTCTCTCCTTTGTGCTTCTTACAAAATTTTTATTTTGTTTTGGTGTAAATTTTGATTTAGATGAACTTTTGTAAGTGTCGTTTGCCTTTCTTTAATGGTACTTTCTACTATTCAACAAACAAAAAAAAGAGTTGTATTTTTGCTTTATTTAATTTTATTTATAAGTAATGTCATGCACTGACACACATTCGTTTTTGTTTTCATTTTATAAAGAACAAAGATTGTCTCTCGCCCACAAATGTGAATTGAACAATTTAATTTGGCCTAGGATACTCATTACATATTTTATTTTAATGATTAAATTCATTTATTTTATTGTTCGCCAACTGCTGATTGCTTATAATATATATATATATTAATTTGATAATTATAATCATATTATTTTAGGCCACAGCTTCTCTCCAGTCCAAATCTGGACTGGATGGTGCTGTCCGGTCCTTTGGGGCCCACTACGGGTCGTATTTCGATAATCTAAACCGTGCAATGTGTAGAACTCGTCGAGTACTATATGTCTGTAAAAAATCACGTTGATCGGATATCGATAGCTATATGATCAAATCAGTTTTTTATGAAAAAAAATGGACGGCAAAAAATAAACGGCTTACAAAAAACTGATTTGATCATATAGCTATTGATATCCGATCAACGTGATTTTTTATAGGTATATAGTACTCGACGAGTTCTACACATTGAACGGTTTAGATTATCGAAACACGACCCGTAGTGGGCCCCAAAGGGCCGGACAATACCGTCTAGTCCAGATTTGGACTGGAGAGAAGCTGGGCCCTTATTTTATTATATTTATTTGGGTAAATTTCACTTAATTTCCTTATGGTTTGCCTATGTATGGATTACTCTCTCATTTGAAAATAATCACATAATCCTTTTGTAATTTGTAGATTGAAGTGCACCGTTAAATATTCCATCTAATTTAATAGCAAGTGTGAAACATGTGCAAGATATAAAGAGATTATATGCTCATTTTCAAATTTCAATTAGGTAAATCAAACATGGAATAAAGCATAAGGGTTAAAGTATATTTTTCCTTTCAAATGAATAATGAAAATATATGTAGTTCACACACTTAGGTTACTTATTGTAAGAGTATTGTCTTTTTCATTAAATTGTTAACGGACCTAACGATACAGTTTAGTCCACAAATCATAAGAGAGCTATGTGGTTATTTCAAAATGAGAAAAAGTAGCCAAATCACAAGGGGGTAAAATAAAATTTGCTCTATTGGTCTTAAAAAATATAAATGAATTATCATTGAAAATTTAAAACATGACTTATTAATAAATAAATTTACTCTTGTGGGTACACTATCCCATATCACTCTGTGAAATATCACAGTTCCATTATATAAGTGAACTAACTCCCTTAGACTAGTATGAGGCATTTTAAAGCTGTGAAGAGCTAGCTGCTGATTTTTGCCTAACTCCAAAGCAGACAATATCATGCTAATCAGGAGGGTTAGTTGCTTCATTTGACACCATTTATGGGAATTCCCTACTCAAGCAGCTAGTCCACTGGGGAGTTATATGGGTGCACTATCTCACATCGCTCTGTGAGAGATCACAACTCCATTATATAAGTGGACTAACTCCCTTAGACTAGTATGAGGCCTTTTAAAGCCATGAGGGGTTAACTACTTTTTGCCTAACCCCAAAGAGAACAATATCGTGCTAGTCAAGAAAGGTTAGCTACTTCATTTGGCGCCATCTGTGGGAACTCTCTGCTCAGGCAGCCAGTCCACTGGGGAGTTATGTAGGTGCACTATCCCGCATTGTTCTGTGAGAGATCACAGCTCCACTACATAAGTGGACTAACTCCTTTCAACTAGTATGAGGCCTTTTAAAGCCTTGACGGGTTAGCTGCTGGTTTTGGCCTAATTCTAAAGCGAACAATATCGTACTAGTTGGTGAGGGTTAACTCTTTCATTTGGCGCTGTCTGTGGAAACTCCCTACTCAGGTAGCCAGTCCACTAGGGAGTTATGTGGGTGCACTATCCCACATCGCTCTGTGAGATATCACAGCTCCACTACATAAGTGGATTAACTCCCTTAGATTAGTATGATGCATTTTAAAGCTATGAGGGGTTAGCTGTTGGTTTTCACCTACCTCTAAAGCAAACAACATCGTACTAGTTGGAGAGGATTAGCTGTTTCAACTCTATAAGACCATCTCGTAGCTGTACGTTACAATTTTGTCTCTTCTTTCTTGATCCTTACAATTTTTTTCTTAACCCATTAAATTTGGATGCCTTTTAATTACTTATAAATTATCAAGTTTTTTTTTTTTTTTTTTTGGGTATAACTCACATTTTTACATTGATTGCCAATAAACCAAGTATAGATCATATTTGAAACTTGCTATAAGAGAGAAAAAAAAGAAAAGAAAAGAAAAAAAAAATTGTTTAACAATTTGCTCATAAGATATTCATCTATGCATTTGTTTTAGTTTACAAAATTTTCACTTTATTTCCTTTATTTATTTATTTTATTGTTAAGAGAAATCAAGATGTAGATCCATGTAGAACTAAAGAGTTGTAAGGAAATTTGATATCCTTGAAGGGCAAGAAAGGGCATTCCATCATTTAACAGACATACATATAACATGTGCCTACATATTATCTCATATTTCAACAAAAATGACAACACTATGAGCTTTCTTGGAACCAATATGACAACATCATCAGTCCAACAAAACAATACTCATACATCAACCCATCTTGTAATTATTTCTCTTTTAGAAATGGAAGTTTGGCCAAAAAATAAAAAAAAAATAATGTGTGACATTTAAAGTCTAATTTAATGCAGTTGGATCCGTAGGATTTCATTATAAATTTTATTTTAATAATGTGAGTTGTTCATCAGCTATCTCCTTGAGTTATTTAAAAATAAAAATTAAAAGATATTGATTAATAAATTCTATATTTTGGACTTGTGATTCATATAGTCTCATATTTTTTTTTTTTGTAATTCATTTAATCCTTTTAGATGTATAATGACTCATTTGCCTGTCATATTAGAGTATTACATTTTGAAAAAGTACACTAAGGAGTTTTTTAGTGTCACATTATATCCGCCATGTTGGAGTGTCATATGTTACAATTGGAAAAAATACATTAAAGAGTTTTTTTTCAATGTTACATCATACCCGCCATATTGGAACATTACATGTTACATTTAAAAAAAATACACTAAGGAGTGTTTTTTTAGTCACATATTATATTTAGAAAAAAGTATATTAAGGAATTTTTTAATTTTTTTAGAGTATCACATACAATTACTACGTTGGAGTGTTACATTTGAATTTTTTTTTATTTATAAAAGTTATACTAAGGAGTTTTTTTTATTTTATTTTAGTGTCACATCACACCTATCATATTAATACCTACCACATTAGAATGTCACATCATACCTGTCACATTAATAAAAGCGGATAGCAGTCCATCGAAACATTACACGGAAATAAACTCTCCACTAATAGGACTTAACAGATCAATAGAAAAAATTTGAGACTAATTGAAATACTTGTTTGTGAGATGAGCTTTATTAATAAATATCCAGTAAATTAAATGGTTTTATAATTGTAGTCAAATATTTTTTTATCAAATTTCTTTTAATAAAAATGAGCAAGTACGATTTTGAAATGGATGGTTTATTTTTAATTTTTATTTCCTACAAATTTAATATAATTATGTGCTTACAATTATCACATTAATCTGATTACTTTTGGAACAAAGTCAATTCCTAAAAATGAACGGTGGTGTTACATGTACTAATTAGTATACTAACTAGTGTATTAACACTAGTTATAATATTATTATTGACCCCACTCATTAATTACATTGCAAATACCAAAAATTTCTTAAATTATATCACATCATCAATTGGTACACTAGTTAGTACACTAACTGACACATATAACATTATTCAAAAACAAAAGAAAAGGTCACCATACGTGCACATATTGATTGCTAATTGTGGGGGCCAAAGAATTGGAAGAGTCGGGAGACGCATACCCCAGAAACTGGATACTACTTGACTTCATATTGCGTAACTAGGGTGCCGAATACGTTAACGAGCCGAATAGACGAGGGTCAGTAGATCCGAATGAATGTAAGGTGAATAAGATAAAAGTAGGCTCAAGTCCCGAGGCCCAAGAAGTGAGTATAAATAGAAGAACCGCAAATCCAGAAAGGTATGTAAGAATCATTTCACTTAACTTAAAGAGAAAGTTATCTTGAGTGTCTGAACTAACTTGTCCGTCGGGGTGCTAATCCCGGCACCCCCAATCGGAGTTTTCCTCTTTTCAGGTGACTAGCTAAGGATCACCAGCGCCTCCCAGGATCTGAAGAGTATTTCCAAACCACATCTCCACAATAGCTGAGGATCACCAGCGCCTCCCAAGATCTGAAGAGTATTTCCAAACCACATCTCCACAATTGGCGCCGTCTGTGGGAATACTCAAATACATCCATGGCAGACATGACTGAAGATCCTCCGGTAACCATTGACGAGACCGCACAGGGAGATGACCTCACTCCAGCAAATATGCTCGGGAAAGAAACCATCGTTGCAAGACGTACCTTGAACTTCGATTCACCTGCGACTTGACCTGAGACAATCAGCAATCATGGAACAAGCAAAGCGAGAATGAGCAATTTGGAGAACATGATCGGTGAAAATGAATGTCTCCGTTAAGATTTGGCCCTCGAACTCGCGAAATCGAGAGAAGCCATCGCCAAGATCGAACGACCTCCGAGGGCGGTGGACAACGACCTCGAGCCAAGGATACTATGGCGACTCAACTCATTATCTCTGAGCTCACCAAGAAGGGCGATCCGAAACTTCCGGCTCTTAGAAAAAGCCTACATACAAGGAACAAAGCGCGGGAGGAAGCGGCTCGAGCGAAGACAACCCGCGATCCTTTTGTCAGAAGCCGGATTACAAGGGCGACCTTGCCCAAGAAGTTCAAAGCTCCGTCATTCACTCTTTACGATGGAAAATCGGACCCCATTGATCATATCGAGTCATTACAAATAGGCCATGACTTTGCATGCGACAACATAAGCCCTCATGTGCGAATATTCCCTAGCGACTGGGGCCATTAGGCATCAAGTGGTATTATAAAATTTGGAATGGCCTCCATCGAGCTTTCATCAATTACGAAATCCTTGGGGCGGGTTCATAACCAGCGAGTGCGGTAAACAGCCGACTCTCTCTGGTCCATGAAAATTGATCGGAGAAAGCGCTTAGAGCATACTCGGCGCGATATTGGGAGTGCTTCAACCTCGTCGGCGGCGCTTATAGCGACTCTATGGCCATCACCGCCTTCAAAATGGGACTACACCCGGATAGTCCCTTTGCGGTTCTCTCACCGAAGACCCCCAAAGCGAGTGGGCGTTGATGAAGAAAGTTGAGGAGTATTGCAAAGTGGAAGGCGATGCCTTAAGAATAAAGGCGACCAAATGTCCAACAAAACATTGCGAAATTGCCCAACCAATAAGTTCCGTGCCACCTCCTAGCCCGAGCCTCGGCGGCGCCTAAGCGTGATAAGCGGCGGGATACTCGCCGATCAAGCGATCAATGTCCCGGACGAATGAACAACGCAAGTCGGCAATGAGCGTTTGAGGCGTCTTGACAAAAAAAGTACCTGAGTTGTTAGAACCAATCTGCAATAATGACCAAAGTCCAACACCATTCATTTTTCAAATGGCCGTCAAAGATGGTGGGGCCGCCCGATGCGTGTGAAGGGACGGCGTGATGCGAATATCACAAAGATCCTGACCACGAAAGCGAGAGAGTTGCTCGCATTAAAGATCACTTGGAAGAAGCGGTGCAAAGGCGGACTACGGCGGTATGTTAAGCGGAAAGCTAACCAAGGCACTAGCCTTGAGACAGGACTCTCCTCCGCTTAGCATGATCCATTTAATTTACAGCCTGCCTGCACCCCTAGCCGTGCACACAATTCAATCGCATCCAATCCTCCAAGGGCAACGTATTCCGACTGACTGGCCCAAAGAAGCTCCGACAATTGCTTTCAATGACTCCGACCTCAGTGGCGCGACAACTTCCCACATTGATCTGTTGGTCATTAGATTACGCATAAACCGGTTCATCATTGAACGAATTCTCATAGACCTAGAGAGTATCTCGGAGGTTATGTATTACCAAACTTTCATCAAACTCAGCCTCAACGAGTCAGATCTGTGTCCGGCGCCGCATCCATTGTTCGGCTTTAATATGAATCCCGAATACCCGATAGGGAAGATCGTACTACCTGTTCGAGCGGGCTCCAGAACGATCGAAATAGAATTCTTGGTTGTAAAGTTCCCTTCCCCGTATAATGTCATCATGGGGCGAACCTGGATACATATTATGAAGGCTGTTCCAAGCACTTATCATCAGCTCGTGCGCTTCCCAACAGCCCGTGGCATCGAAGAGATCCGTGGCTCTCCCCAATCGGCATAAGCAGCGATTTCATGAAAATCATATCACTGACCCGACCTGTGGGCTTTGATACCTGTATATATTTCACTTCTGCAATGCAAATAATCTTTCTTTGACGTTTATCTCATCTCACAAACCTCATTATGCCGACTAAGTCTCCGGATTCGGAGCGCCCTTCGTGGATATCACGATTGGCCATATTAAGTCTCCGGATACGGAGCCCCCTTTGGTGCATGACACCTTAGGGCCGATTAAGTCTCCGGATTCGGAGCGCCCTTCGTGGATATCACGATTGGCCATATTAAGTCTCCGAATACGGAGCCCCCTTTGGTGCATGACACCTTAGGGCCGACTAAGTCTCCAGATTCGGAGTGCCCTTTAGTACATGACATCTCAGGGTCGATTAAGCCTCCGGATTCGGAGCGCCCTTTGGTGCATAACACTTTAGGGCCGATTAAGTCTCCGGATTCGGAGCGCCCTTCGTGGATATCACGATTAGCCATATTAAGTCTCCGGATACGGAGCCCCCTTTGGTGCATGACACCTTAGGGCCGACTAAGTCTCCGGATTCAGAGCGCCCTTTGGTGCATGACATCTCAGGGCCAATTAAGCCTCGGGATTCGGAGCGCCCTTTGGTGCATGACACCTTAGGGCCGATTAAGTCTCTGGATTCGGAGCACCCTTCGTGGATATCACGATTGGCCATATTAAGTCTCCGGATACGGAACCCCCTTTGGTGCATGACACCTTAGGGCCGACTAAGTCTCCGGATTCGGAGCGCCCTTTGGTGCATAACACCTCAGGGCCGATTAAGCCTCCGGATTCGGAGCGCCCTTTGGTGCATGACACCTTAGGGCCGATTAAGTCTCCGGATTCGGAATGCCCTTCGTAGATATCACGATTGGCCATATTAAGTCTCCGGATACGGAGCCCCCTTTGGTGCATGACACCTTAGGGCCGACTAAATCTCCAGATTCGGAGCGCCATTCGTGGATATCACGATTGGCCATATTAAGTCTCCGGATTTGGAGCCCCCTTTGGTGCATGACACCTTAGGGCCGATTAAGCCTCCGAATTCGGAAACCTTATTGGAACGAACAAAACAGAACTTTTCAACCATTGACAACGTCAAGGCAAGACGCAAAAACAAATTGACAAAGCATAAGCCAAATAAACAAATTGACAAGACTCAAATGTTTGAAATACAACTTTTTATTTAATCGACGGTTGTTACATAAGCGCAACTTCGTATTCTGATACTCATTTCCAATCTGAGAAGCTAAAAAGGGGAGAAGATGCATTGGTAACGCGTCAGTGCCGAATTAACTCCCGTTACCCGGAAATCCTCCGCGGATGGCAATGCCTCGAGCCAACTGTGCCCAAATCTTTCCTTGATACCATTGACAATGTCAAGGCAAAGATCCAAGACAAGGAGGGATAAATCCAACGGTTGTTGCCTTTCCTTTTGGGGTGATCTGCTTCGACGACTTGAAGGTTCATGCCAACTATCGGACGCCCTACTTCCCATACGAACAACCCCTCCGCCATGATCCACAGCAACAACAAGATCGGCTGAACTCCAGCCTCTAACTAACACCCCCACTTAACCCAGCTCACATAAGCGATTGTTCATCTGCGCAAAGCGCCCACTCCTTTTATTTTCAGTCCTGGCAGCGATCTCGAGGCCCCCATCCCGAGGCGATTTCGCTAATGCTAAACGCCATAAACAAAACGTCGGTTGACATTCCCCACGGCATGGTTATTCAAACCACTTTTTGAAGCACGTGCATTGTCCACAAACCTAGGCCCCGAGCCGAGTTAAACGTATCCAGGCCATTTTGCTGCGGCTCTTAACCGGTCGCGATAACTGTCGAGAATAAGCGGCTATTACGTGCGGATTGGCCTGGCGGTCAAACGCTTATGTATTCATTCAAATTCAGTAAAACGAAACGCATACATGCTGAATACAAACTGCAATAAAATATTCGTGACAGAACGTTTTTGTAATGACCCCGAGATGCATGTCACGATTATCCGTATTTAATTACGTATTTATATGAATTAATTGAAGAATATTTGGTTGAATTGGAAAAAAAAATATCTGTTGGAACTACAACTTCGGGACTGAAATTGACGACCGTAATGGGTTTAGAAAATGAAATTGAACACGCCTATGTGTTCTTGGGAATTTTAGAACCATTTGGAAAATTTAATTGAGAATTGAATTTAAATATGATTAAAAGCTTCGTTTGGCTCAAGTTTTTGGCACAATTTTATATATATGATGAATAGATAAAGATAAGGCTTATGACCCTTGTTTGACTCAACAAAAGAAAAGAAAATATATGGGAAAGAGAGAGAAATTTGTAAGAAAGGAAACCAATGGGAGAAGAAGATAGAAAGGAAATTAAGCTCAAACCCTCTCCAATTAATTAATCAAGGTAAGGATCTTCTTCTAATGTTTTGAAATAAGGTTGATACATGTATAATCTCATGGCAAGTAAATGGAATGAAAGGGAAATTATGTTAATTTGAGCATACATGACTTTAAATATGATGATTCATGTTATATTTGGCATCTTCTCATGAAATTCATGTTCTTAAACATGTGGTTCTTGCATGATTTTCATTTTTGAGAGAGAAACTCCATGGATTTAAGAATGAAGCTTTTATGTGCATGTTGATGGTTTTCCATCTTAATTCAAGGGTTGCTCTTTTATATGATGCATTTAGGTTTTGTTTAGAAGTTATGAAGTTTAATTCAAGTTGTGTTTCAAGTGTTTGGGCCTTGAGTTTCATGATTTTGAAGTTATTTTTGTAAAAGAGGAAGTCCCCTTTCAAAACAGAATTTTCGGACTGGTTTGGCCAAAATGCATTCTGTAGTTCCACCGCTCGTCTTGACCAAGGCCACCGCCTGACGGACATGTACCCACCCGTCTTGACCAAACAGTGTTTTTTTTTCCAATTTTGCTCTTTTCATGTTTTCTGACTCCCGGGACTTCATTTACTTGATTTTCACATGTTCTTTACATTATTTAGCATCTCATAACATGATATTAAAGTAAGGAAAGTAGGGAATGTATGAACTATGTGATTTAATGATAATTTGTATTAAAGTAGAGTAAGATTGGAATGCATGAATTACTTGATTCTATGATTATGTGTGTTATAATGTTGGTATTTGTAGGTCAAACCTCGAAGACCGTGCAACAGTTTGAAACCTCTTGTGAGTAACATTTACGTAAAGTTATGTTGATATGCAATGTATTTGAAATGTTATACGAAATGCTATATGATCTGAAATGTTTTGAAATGTGATTTTAAACCCGTGAGCGAATGTCACGATTTGCGAATCTAGTATGGCATCCATAGATAGTCCCAAGTCATGGGGGCGGCATGAAAATGAGTCCATGACCAATTCTGAATCTCGTTAGCCACTTCATTGTGGTGATATGTGTTTAATCAATATCCGGGCCGATTACTCTAGTCGGAAGACGTTATGTGTTATGTTCTATGGAGTATGCCATTATTATGTTATGATTTGAATTGATTACGATTATGAATGATTTGTTTTACGGATATATGATATGCAGAATTCGTTCACCACCCCTTTACTTTAATGTTATTCGTTGAGCTTTAGCTCATTGTTTGTATATATGTATTTATAGGTGAGCATTCTGGGAGTCAAGCCTAGGCGGGGTCTTGAACCAAGCCGCCGTTTTAAAGCCTACCAGATGTTTTGTGTGCCTCCGAGCTGGGGCTAGGCCTGGGAGGCCGGTAGCGAGTTTTGTTTTGCTTTGTATCTGTGGCGTGTGTCTACATTTTGTATATGATCTTTTGGTTACATGTTATGTACTGTAGTGGGTAAATTAACATTTTTGGCATGTAAATATTTGTTCATATATATGCATAGCTCTTTGGACTATAATGTTCTGTCTTCGCTTCCACGAGCCCCGATTATTTATGTTTTGTACAGAAAGGCCTGTGGTAATCTAGGATTACTGGCCGGTTACGATGCCAAACTTTTAGGAGCGGGTTTGGGTTGTGACAGTTTTTCTTCATTTATTCAACAAAACAAGTGATAAAATTACATATATTTGAACGTAATCCACTTTTCAGATTTACAATCACTACCACTATGCGGCGTCATCCTCATCATCACTCTTCTCGACCTCAAAAGCAGAAAACGGGAAATGTTTCCTGTGATAGAGCGGAGATGACGACTCAATGCCTGCCACTCGAAGAGCTTCTGCGGCTTGAGATGCCTTGATCCAACCGTGCCTAAACCTACGATTCTCGCATCGGAAAACTTCTTCGGCCAGTTTTTCTTTGGTCTTCTCGATTCCGACTCTTCGGCCTTCATGAAAACCTTTCTCATAAGCCCTTCCCTTCGCGCTCTCCATCGCGAACATACTCGTCGTCTCACGATCGGCAAGTGTAGAACTGATGAGCCGGCTGGTCACCCTCTCCTCCACGATTGGGTTTCCCTGTCCGGTGGGTTGTGCCTGGGCCGCCTTAATCTTCTTCAACTCCCGCTCAGCCGCCTCCTCGCGGGCCTCCAAACTTCGAATACGTTCATCATTCTTCTCCATTTCTCGGCGGGCAGCGCGCAACCGCGTGCCAATTTCATAGGTAGTATATAGCCCCATCACCACCCCATGAACGCCTTCGCGAAACACTTCGTAGTCCTGGCGACCTACCATCGATTGCTGAGCCTCCGGCGGGAAAATTTGTCGAGCGAACTCGACCGCTACATTTGGGTCTCGAACTATCGAGTCCACCTCCGTCATGGGTCTATTCCCCACAAATACCGCGAAGCTTAATGGGCGCGGATTCGCCTCCGGTGCCCTCTTGACTCGAGGTTGGGAAGTTCTGCCTTGCGACTGCTTGTCCCACCTAGGCGACCTGCTTCGACGTCGAGGAGATTGACGCCTCTCTCGATCCCTGGAACTCCTACTCCCTGTACGCGAAGGGTCACTACCTCGATTCATGTCTCCGCCCAACTCAGCCAGCGTCTTCGTTTCTCCTTTGCTGTTAAAGAAGAGTCTGTTCGATATTCACTCGATACCCTCAAACACTGGAGTCAGTTGTTTACTATGCTCCTAAAAGCTTTAACTTTAATCATTTATACTGCAAAGAGGCAGCACCCTCGAGGCCATCTTATTAATTGAAAAACTTCAAACGCCCGACGCCCGAGTGATCATGCACCACCTGGGGCAAGGGCAGATTCATCAATCTCTTGACTTATGTACTGGTAGGCCCGAATCGATCCTTCACCAAACTTAAGGTCGGTTCATACGGCGCCCGAATGATCATGCACCGCCTGGGACAAGGGCAGATTCATCAATCTCTTCGACTTATGTACCCCAGCCGGCCCATGAATCGATCCTTCACCAAACTTAAGGTCGGTTCATACGACACCCAAATGATCATGCATCGCCTGGGGCAAGGGCAGATACATCAATCTCTTGGCTTATGTACCCAGTAGGCCACGAATCGATCCACCAAACTTAAGGTCGGTTCATGGCGCTGAATGATCATGCACCACAGGGCAAGGCGGATTCATCAATCTCTTGACTTATGTATCGGCACAAATTGATCCTTCACCAAACTTAAGGTCGGTTCATCTGCGTAGAATGATCATGCACCGCTTGGGGCAAGGCGATTCGTTAATCGATTGACTCGGTACCCTGTCACCACACAACTGATAATTCAATATTGTCATAAGGAGATTCAATCTCCGAAAGCTAAAACACAGCAATGATTTTACCCAAATTCGTGAAAGGTAAAGTATTCTTCATAACGTAACTTCATAAACCACGAACAAAATAGTGAAGAAATACCAAGGCAGTTTTCATTAATAAATTTAGCGCAAATAGTAACCAATTTATACATGAAAACTAGCCAAACAAAAACTTACGTCAAAATCAAAAGTCTACCAGATAAAAGTTTAAATCAAAATCAAAAGAGATGATTCCCAGATCAACCCCTGGAATTCGACTCAAGTGGCTCCACGTCCACTTGCTCGTAGGGAATTGGCAAGGCCAATGTAACTCCAGCGGCAACAAGGGCTTTGAGCCATCCATGTTTGAACCCTTGATTCTCGAATTTGGGGACTTCATCTATATATTCCGTAAGGGCGGCGCCTTTTCTTGCCTCAAATGCTGCAGAAGCTTCAGAATCGGCTTTCTCCTTGGTGGCCTTAAGCTCCACTAACTGAACCTCCACCTTGGCCAGCGCCTCCCTGGCTAACTTAAGCGATTTTTCGCTCGCATTTGCTCTACCCTTAGCCTCAGAGCGGAGCTGCTCAACTGAGCGAGCCCTCTCTTTTTCTGCTTCAGCTCGCGCACCCTCCATCGCGGCTTTCATACTTTCAAATTCGGCTCTACTCCTTTGACCGTCCACCTCCGCTTGCAAACGATCAACTCTGCTGAGGGCATCATGGAGGCGACGACCTAGGTCCGCTATCCTACCAACAGTCTGCAAAACAAGTTGGGATTGTCAGATATCTTTAACGAAAGCAAAGTCAAGAGAATTTGAGATGGTCACTAACCAGCAACGGCTAGCGCAGATAGACTCGGCCATAATATCCGCAGACGGCCTTGAAAGGCTGCGACGTCAGCTAGCAAGGAAATTGAAGCCACAAGGCTCAACGCCACGGCTGGATCCTCAATAACCGAAGCATCGGAAGAGATCGGTGTATCTTTGATCTTAGGCCGAACAATAAAAGGCGCAGCCACACCCGACTCTTCTAAACGAGGCCGTTTGGAAACAAGGCTAATTTCCGACTCGGCCTCTCCCTCAGCGCCACGCTTTTCGCCACGCTTCTCCGAGACCCGCCGTTCTTCAATGACCTGTTCCCAACCTATTCCCCTGTTTCGGTCTTAGTGACCTGAATCGTCTCTTCAATAGCGGGTACGAAATTTTCACTCAAGATGGGCTGAGAATGGGCGGCCTCGGCCTTCTTTCGAGCAGCCATTCGTTAGGCATTTTTCTTTCGCGCCATCTGCGTAAGGCTTTCCCCAGCCATAGCTTCAAAAATATCGCCAAGTAGGTCTCCCAAATTTGTAAAAATATCTTCGGACGAAAACTCTGCCCGACCCGAAGTGGACGGTGAAGGCCGGTTAAGTCCCGCAGCCTCAAATGCCGAGCGTATTGTTTCGTTAACCTTTTCAGCCTCCTCAGCAGCCTCTCCGGTTGGTTCGGCAACTACCTCTACCTCCGGATCAGCCTCTGCCTTAAGATCCAACTCTTCGAGGCCAATTTGCCTAAGGTTCTTAAAACTGGAAAAGATAAGAGCCGAAAGGTGTTGATCGCCGGATGAAATTGGAATGCCTTCCGCAGCCGAGTATGTAGTATAAGTCGGTTCGTATCAGAGTAGTATGTGAGCCGCTCTTCCTTACTTTTGTACGTTTGGACAGCCAAAGTATCTGAGCGCAGATTTGATCTCCTCAAGAACCGCCTCGTCGGTCGACGGAAGAATTTTCTTCAAACTGTTACCTACAAAGAACGAAGAGTGATTAAAGCGAAAGTAGCCGAGTGAAAGGCAAGTCAACAAACAACAAGGCGTTGCACGGCAACCTGGATCACTCTTTCGTCTGGGAATAGGATCTAGGCGGTCATCGCCTTCACCGAACTCCCAGTTGCCTTGAACATTGACCATTACGTCGTTAACCTTCTTACCAGAGCTGGCAAGCATGGTTATCAAGTGATGGTTAGTGTCCTTGGCCTTGAGAAAGTATCGCCCCAGCCAATTGGAAGATTTGGCCAAAGCATAGCAGTGCCGAATCGCCGGAATGCCAAGGTTGATCCTAAGACGCCGATTCAGCTCAATCACCCCCATAATGATTCGAAAGAAATTGACGTTGGGTTGAGAAGAATCGAGACTCAATAGCGAAGGGCGGCCTGGCGAGGTGTAGGGAAAGCGGACTCCGCCTCCGCTATGGATAGGAGAGGGAAGGCGATCGATTCGATCCTCCTCTCCATGTCAAGGGTCTTGTCTGATTCTGAGAGATAAGTGGACGTTGTCAGGAATGGAAAAATGTCTCTAGAATCCGGCAATACGACCCTCGGAAAGGAGGTCTTTCAAGTGTTTGGCCATGTTCGTAGGAATTCAATGTTTCGCTGGAATCAAAACGACAAAACACAAAATAGGATCGTAAAGAAAGGAGAAGAAGACTTACGAAGATTAAACGGAGCGAGGGTGAAGCGGAGAAGAATTGCAGAGCGTCTTGAATCGGAGAAGGATATCATTTGGCGATCTAAGAGCCTTGGATACTCGACGAACTCTGCATTCGAAAAGACCGAAGTTTCAAATCACAATAAATGCGAAATGCACGATTGAGGCGAGAAAGCGTAATGATAAACGAAAAAGTGTGCACATCCTGACATCTATATTGGGATACGTGAAGCCGCATGACTAGTTCCAACTTTTCCAATTCAAGACCAAACACGTTGATCAACTACCGTCAATAGGGAGTTCGGGTGGCAATTGTGGGGGCCGAAGAATTAGAAGAGTCGGGAGACGCATACCCCAGAAACTGGATACTACTCGGCTTCATATTGCCTAACTAGGGTGCCGAATACGTTAACGAGCCAAATAGACGAGGGTCAGTAGATCCGAATGAATGTAAGGTGAATAAGATAAAAGTAGGCTCAAGCCCTGAAGCCCAAGAAGTGAGTATAAATAGAAGAATCGCAAATCCAGAAAGGTATGTAAGAATCATTTCACTTAACTTAAAGAGAAAGTTATCTTGAATGTCTGAACTAACTTGTCCGTCGGAGTGCTAATCCCGGCACCCTCGATTGGAGTTTTCCTCTTTTCAGGTGACTAGCTGAGGATCACCAACGCCTCCCAAGATCTGAAAAGTATTTCCAAACCACATCTCCACAATAGCTGAGGATCACCAGCGCCATCCAGGATCTGAAGAGTATTTCCAAACCACATCTCCACACTAATATATAATTTCCAATTCCTAAAAATGAAAGAATAGGTCACCATACGTATTAGCACATATTGATTGCTAATATACTGTGTGAGTGAATTTCCGATCACACTACCCTCCTTAGTAATCCAGCTGTAGAACACAGGCAAAATAGATGGCACCCTGTAATCTGCACATAAATAAAAGGCTCCGGCGGTGGTTCTTCCACCTGGGGGGACTTCGACGATCAAGTCAGTATCTCTAAAAGATAATATAAGTGCTTAAATTATTGCTCAAGACTACAAATTGCGTACCTTAGATCCGCCGGGGGTGCCCTTCTTTTATAGTCTTTCTCTATCCTAGTCCCACTAGAAGTCTTACTTCTATGGACTCCAATTGTGGATCTATCTTGGACTCTTCAAGAGATATGGATAGACTCTCTAAGAGTATTACCTTTATCCATCTTGCAATCTTTCTTCTTTCTAGGACTCCTGTCCCTTATCCACTTATCTCGGATTCCGATATCTTCGGAGATAACCTCGGCAACCTCGATATTACCTCGGCGTAACTGTCATGTCACGTGACACCTCGGCTGACACTTCGGTGCCACCTCGGCCACGTGTTGATACTCAGAAAATACATCCCCACATATACAATTTTTATAAAGTTTATACCATGGTATGAAGTTCAAACATGTAATTTGACTGAATGCATAGCACCGATTGGTTGTTAGTATATCATATATATATATATATTTTATATTCCTTGCAAGAGTTAAATACAAATAGATTCCTTAGGTGAGCAGACTATATACCTAGAAAATTATATTTAAAGGTTAATCTCTATATTTTTTTTCATTGGACCGTTTAAAAATTTCATTCATTTTCTTATTTTAAAGATTTTTATTTTAAAATTCCTAAAAATAAAAAATAAGTTGAAAAAAATTTACTAAAAGCAAAAAAATAGTAATAATAATAATTGAAAAGCAAATTTAAAGTGGACCTTTTCAATTTTTTTGAAGCCCCTCATATTTTTTAAAATTTTAAAATTGAAAGATTTTTTTTTTTTTCTAAATAATTGATATATTTTTTTTAAGCCATGCCAGCCAAGCCTTACATGGGCTTAATGCATGCAACTATAAATGTTTTTAACAATAATATTATGGTAATTAAATATGAGTATTAAATTCTAGATGTCAATAGGTCACCAAAACATTTTTATTATAAATAAATGAAAAGTGAAACCTATTAAATCATTACAGATTACATAATATTCAAAATTTGGTATATAAATTTAGAATATGTTAACCAATGCACATAATGTGTTGATTAAAGTTAGTAGATGTGTAAAAAATATATTAAAATATATAAAAACGACCGAAAAACTTGAGTCGAGGCACAACATAATTATGAGAACCATTTCATTTAAGGTGAGACAAAAATAGGAGCACAATATATAGATATATATTAAAATTTGATTTTTATTTTTTGGTAATATTTGAAATTTAATTAATGGTAAATGAATGGTGGTTAGTAATATTTTTAAAATTTAATTACATAGCATTAAACTGCATAGTAAATTGCCATATGACCCACTTTGTTTTTTTAGCAATTGTGATAGAGACCTCCACACATACATGACTCGTACAACCCTCATTCTCATTCCAACTATTCCTAATATGGGGTCCACACATACATCAGTGGACTCCACACACACATCAAGGGTTAAGATCAAATTGGGGGTCATGGAACCCTCAAAAAAGGGAGTCCCAAACATTTTTTTTTTAGATGTGTCACAATGTGATTTGACTTCTAAAATCTTCAAATTAACAATGTTAAAGCATCAGCATCAGCATCAGAGTCGCTACAGTGACTTTGACGCTATTGTAGAGAGCCAAACTGTAAATATGTTGATGCATCAGAGTCGCTATGGGCTTCATTCATTTTGACAAAGCTATAGTTTCTCCTTTGATGAAGCGAGGAACTGTTCACAAAGTAATTAATTTTTTATTATGTTTTATTACCTGCGCTTCTTTCTCCCGCCAACAAGAACACTATCTCTCATACCACCATTAATGTCAACACTTACCAGAGCCATCACACAAATTTCATTCTCACCATCTTGGAACTGGAGCAAAACTGAACTGGAGCAAGGCTGGGGTCATCCCCCAGGATGTCCCATGAGAAGAAGAAAAATGCATAAATTTTGCTTAACTGGTTGACCACCCGGTCGTCTGGCCGGTCGACCACCCTGGCTTCTGTGTTGCTGCTGTTCTATTGTTGCTCTGGTGTTGTCTTGGGTCTTATTTTATACCTGTTTTAACATCATTTTGCACTCCAAAAATATGGTTAAACACAATGAGCATTTAAGGATTATAATGATTTAATTAAATTTTCCAATTCAATTATAATCCATTTTTCATTACTAAAACAAATAATTAAAAACATAATACATTTATTTGCCACAAAATAATTAAAACATGACACAATAAAAAATAATATTTTAATGAAATAGAATTTTAAAATAGAGAGTTTGATGGAATGTGTACATAAAAAAGAGGCTAGCTAAAATATAAAGTGAATTTTAGATTATAATTTGACTCAAAATTTGCTGAGACTGATGTGGATGCTCTTATACAGTGTAACAAATAAGATCATGTCCATAGTGGTTTGATTGAAAGAATGCACAAGTTAATCACCATCGTCACCATCTTCATCGTTGCACCAATATTGCTATCACCACCACCACAATCAACATTTATATTACACCTCCACCACTATCTTACCATCACCGCTGCGGCTACGTTACAATCACAGCTACCAATCATATATAATCATTAATACCATTATTTTTAGGATTACAATAGAGGTGACCCAAATCTTTTGACATGTAAAAGTATTTTTTTTAAATAATTAGTGATTAATTTTTCAAATAGTAATTTTTTAATTTAAATTTAGCCTTTTTCCTTTCTTTTTAAAATGTAAAATGACTAATTAATATTTTACAATGAATTTTTTCTACTATTTTTTTTTCAATTGATAATATTTTTAATTACTTACTAATTAAGTTTTTATAATCATTTTGAGAGATTAAAAAATATATATATGTTAAAAGACTACTTCTAGCACATATATGACAATTTTGGGGTCCAAACCAAAAATTAAAAAAGAAAAAAATCTAGAACATTCTAACACATTATTTATAATATTTTATCATTTTATATAAAACATTATTATGAAAAAAAATTACTGTCACTTTTTTATTTCTAATTACAATTTGAGCCTGTAAACCCTCGTCAACACCATTTTTAAACCCAGAGAAATAAATAATTTCTTTTAAACTTTGCCTATTTCAAAATGCCTTTGTTTAGCAGGACAACATATTCATTAAGAAAATTTTGGAGGCCTTCTCAAAAGTGAGGCATTAAACAGTAGGGATGAGTATGGTCCGGATTGAACCGGATTGGAATAAAACTAAGACTAATCTGTTATTTACGGTTCTTAAAAAATTAGAACCAATTCAATCCGTTTAAATCCTGGAACCAATCTGAACCAATCCATTTAAACACAGATTGGATCGGTTTAGGACCACAGATTAACACTTTAATTTCATAAAAACATAAACATAGTGCTATATTAGTTCCACAATAGTAACATAATTTTCTATAATAGCAACATATTGTTCTAAAATTTAAACAACCATTAAAAAACTGGTTTCACCATAAAAATTTAGACCATTATAAATTAAAACTAAAAATTAACGAATAAAAATAATAAAAGAAGATATTATACGGGCTTAGATTTGAGTTTAGATTTTATATAGAATAAGAGAAGATATTATGAGGGAGGATGTATAATAAAAATATAGACTATTTGCATACGGTCCGGATCGGTTCCAATCCGGAACCGTGGGGTTCAATCCGGAACCAATCCATGGACTACGGATTTTTAATTTTTCAATTCGGAACCGAACCATGGATTCAAAAAACCAATCCAAACCTATCAAATTTGACTGAACTGGATCGGATTACGGATTTCACGAATTCCTTGCTCAGCCCTATTAAACAGTGCCCTAGTGGGCGTTTGATGCTTGTTGGTTTTTTTTTGATTTTTGATTTTTTATGATTAATGTATTTGAGAAGTTACTAAAATTTTTTTTTTTTTTATAAATAAAGAAATTGTTATGACATTTATTTTTTTTAATTGATAAGAAGGAGCTTAATATTTTTTTGACTTTTATAAACCCAAAACCAACTTTTTTTTTCTTGTGTCCCAAACGACCCATTGCAACTAGTCACGGAAAAAATAAATAATTTTTTTTATCAAAAAAAGTTTTGCATAAAAAAAATATCGCTAAATCTTTTTTTTTTATTCTACAAAATGTAATTTCAGCTAATAGAAAGAAAAGTAGAGTAAAGTATGGTATAAACATTTTATTTATTTATTTCTATAAAATATGACTCAAAATAATAAAAAATTAAAATACATACATAAATATTCTAATCTGTTGAAAATTTATAAAAAAATATAATTAAATTTAACATAATTATATTGACTTATCTTTTAATAAGATCAAAATAAAAAATATTTTAATGTAAAAAAGATAACAATATTATTTTTTGAATTCATATTCATATGAATGATAAATTATTAATAAAAAATTAAATGTTATAAAAATTAAAAACTTTATTATATTTTTTATAAATCTTATTTACCATATAAATAAATAAATATAGACATAATAACATATATATGTCTAAATGGTAATGTAACAGTAGCTCTCCTGGTTTTAACCGTGTGTGCCAGCGCTAGGGGTGCTTTTGCTCTCAAAGGCTCAAAATTCTCTCTTCTCTCCTTCTCTCTCTCTCTCTCTCTCTCTCTCTCTATACATATACCAAATCTCGAATTCATCTCTCTCTCTCTCTTCCGTCTCTGTATTCTCTTCTCTCTCTTTCTCTAAATTCTGGATATTTCTTCTGTTGGAAAAATCCAATTCATCGCAAGGTCTCAGTAGATAAAAAATCGGTCATGGGAATATATCAATCTGAATCGATCCGAGAAAGCCCACTTTTTCGATCTATAGAGCGTTGAATCGATTGATGTATATTGGATATATATGAAATCTGCATAACTGATCGGTTTTTGATCTGTGTATCGAACGGTAGAATTCATAGGCGGGAGGGTTAATGGAAAAATTGATGAATGAATCGATGTGAGTTTTGAAGATGCCGGGATTAGCGCAGAGAAATGATAATCAATTCAGTAATGGTATGTCGTCGTTGTACTCGTTATCTTGTTCGAATGGATCGGTTTCTGCCCATGGATTCTGGTCAAAGCATCGCGGCGATGTTAGCTACAATCAGCTCCAGAAGGTACTGGATTTATCTGTATGCATGTATGTGGTTGGGTCTGTCTATGTTTATTACTGTTAATTGTTTGTGCAGATTGGAATTGCAGTAGATCATTCTGTTGTATTGGTTTTTGGGTGAATTTTCATTGAATTGGTTTTGAGTTCAATTTGGATCTTATAGTATATATAATCCAGTTAGATGTTCCTTTTTCAGGATTTTAGTTTGTGATGTGGTCTGATTGTTAGCTGGTATCCTTGTTCTGATTGGATTTTGAGTGTGTCATTAATCAGATCCAGTTTTGCATTTTTGTATCGGCATTTTTTCTCCTTTGTAGTATATGCAATGTGAGGCTTACCATATGGGGATGACTTACAATCTTAAATACAAAATCTTAACTGGATTTGAACAGTTAATTGGGGATGGCTGACCACGTTGCATTTCGCTACGATTTTCTGAAGCAAAAAAATGTGTTTTATAACACTTGTGCTGCAAAGAAAACGCCATCTTAACTTAAATGTGGAATTGCAACATGTGAGGTTTTATGTGAGAGTGAACTTTGCTTGTGTTTTTGTGTTTTTGCAGCTATTGTGCCGCATTAAAGACTACAAACAGAAAGGGTTACATGTTTTTAATTGTGTAGTCACTTTTTCTCTATTAATAATCCAATGAAATCTACTTTTCTCTCTGTAATTTAAGGCACCCCATAACCATAAAACAGCAAAACCATTCAGTTATTGCCGTCATTTTGTATGTGGGTTGGGAGTGAATGCGTCGTGTTTTTCATAGTCTCTTAATTTAGCCTGTAACGTGGCGCTATTCATTGACAATGTGCTATCTACTTGTCATGTAGTTCTGGAGTGACCTGTCAATACAAGCACGGCAGGAGCTCCTGAGGATTGACAAACAAACTCTCTTTGAGCAAGCTCGTAAGAATATGTACTGCTCTAGATGCAATGGGTTACTGCTAGAAGGTTTTTTGCAGATTGTCATGTATGGAAAGTCTTTGCAGCAGGAGGGATCAGGTGGGCACCTTCTTTATAACAGGCAGGGAGCCTTGAAAAATCAAAATGATGGTGATTTAGGTATGACTACGGTGTGCCAAGATGAAGTTCAAGATCCATCAGTTCACCCATGGGGAGGTTTGATCACAACTAGAGAGGGGATACTGACCCTTTTGGACTGCTATCTGTATTCAAAGTCTCTAAAGGGACTCCAAGATGTACGTCGCAGCGCTCACATTGCAGTTTCATGATTAGTTTTTTTTTTTAAATTATTTATTTTGTCAAAGCTCACTGTCCATTTGAATCAGGTCTTTGATAGTGCGCGTGCAAGGGAACGGGAGCGAGAATTGCTTTATCCTGATGCTTGTGGTGGAGGAGGTCGAGGTTGGATCAGTCAAGGAATGGTGGGTTATGGCAGGGGACATGGAACAAGGGAAACATGTGCTCTGCACACTGCCAGACTTTCTGTTGATACATTGGTGGATTTTTGGTCAGCACTTGGAGAAGAAACTCGGCAATCTCTTCTAAGGATGAAGGAAGAGGATTTTATAGAAAGGCTCATGTACAGGTGTGTGTTTGGCTATCTTCTTATTCTTCCTGTTTATTTAACATTTCAAGTCAGTGAAGTTAGTGGGAGAAGTAAAAATACATATATGGTTATGGGAGGTGCCGGGCCTTAGAGCATTAACGAACAAGATAACAGATGCTTAATTCAGAACATTGATGCTTTAAATAATCCTCCATTTTTTTGTTATTCGAAGAACAACATGCAAATCAATTGAGAAGGATACTATTGATGGAAATTGGAACACCTTAAAACAAAAAGCATAGTTAAAAAAATAGCTTGGAAGTGGATGATGGTGTGTTGGATTGGACTAAGAGAATGGTGCTGTTCAGCTTGTTCCTATTAACTTTAGTCAAATGGTATGACTATATTCAGTAGAAAGAAAGAAAAAGGTTGTTTGCAGCACAGCACCTTTGTTGTCAAGATCTACCAATTTTCATAAGAACTGATGGATTTTTACTTTGGAATTTTTGAGATAAACCAACGAGTAGTACTTATGTCTTGGGGGATATCCTACGGGCTATTTGTGTGGGCAATTTATCTTCAAAATTCATATCTACAAAGATTGCATCCAGCTAGAGTTTTGCTAATATGTTGGTGCAGTTGCTACGAAGCACTGAAATGTTCACATTGCTCTTGGAATGTTCAGGTCCAATGACAAGCTATTATACCCTTTGCTTTACAAAGTTAGAAGTTTCTACAGTTTAACTGTGATGAAGCAGATACAATTGAGCTTATGGAGTTACTGCTCATGACACCCCTCAAGGGATAGTTTCACTTGAGGATGGTCACATATCAAAGTTGAACTGAAGTGTTACGCCATGGGAGACTTCTTGGCTCCTGAGAAAGACAGAGTACTCCCCATTTTTGTCTATGTTTTACTGTTTCTCCATCTGAATGTTTTGCGTGGAGTGCAGAGTGGAATTGGTGCTGTAAAACATGGAAATACATTGTACTGTTGTACGTGATTCCTGAGTAGTCAGTTCAACCACTGGGGTTAAAGAAGCTTGGTCCTGCAAAAGTTCCTTTTCAGCTGCACATTTGGAAGTTAGAAATAGCCGATGATTTGAATCAATCTGTTGATGGTATTGTATAGAGAATGTATAGACAAGAGTGAAGAAGGTCTATACAGATGACTATTCATTTGCAAAAAAAAAACTGGCTGATCCTTCTTACGCTGTCAAAACTGTTAAAGAAAAATGAGTATTATCCCTTGGTCATTTTTGTAGTGTTGGCAATTTCATTCCTTTGAATTTGTACTTTTTATTTTTAGCTTTGTGCAGTCCATGAGCATCATCAGTAGTAGAAAATTCAGCATGAGGACTCTAAGCAAAATACCTCTAACCTACATAACAATATTTCTAAAATCAAATAAGACCTATAACTAAATCCAATTACATTAACTTGACCCATGGATGCTCCCCCTACAGCCTATGCTCGGAAATTTTGCAAATTACCAAAATACCTCTAGTCGACAAAACAGTAGAAATGTGTGGGAAACATACCAGATTATATCTGACCTAAATGATCATAACATAAGACTCTACTAACACTAGAAACATGAATGTGCATAGTTTCTATAGATCCTGCCTTGACATCATGCCAATGTCCAAACATTAACATTATCCACACAGAATCAGTAGAGAGCTATGAACTTCTTTTGTACAATATAGTGTGAATCCTTAGGGTGCTGTTAGAATTTTAATCTACAAACTTTATAACAAACTATAGAACTTTACGCACACAAAATAATTAGAGAGCTATGAACTTCTTTTGTACAATATAGTGTGAATCCTTAGGGTGCTGTTAGAATTTTAATCTACAAACTTTATAACAAACTATAGAACTTGACGCACACAAAATAATTAGAGAGCTATGAACTTCTTTTGAACTATACAAGGTGAATTCTTAGGGTCCTATAAAATTTTAATTCTAGATTAACATAATCTTTTTGTAGGTACATCTGTCATCTCCGTATAGGTTAGTTAGCAGCCTTGTGATACCTCTTGAGGCAACACGTGGGCCAATGGTGAATCTCCAAACCCTCCTTGTTTATCTCTAAATAGGACAAATTCATAAGTCGATCTCCTGTCACCAATCTCCCATCACCAATTCTCCCCTCTTCTGCCTGTGATGGTCTCTTGCCAACTGTGCCTACCATCTTCTGGTATTACAACTACCTCTCCACTCCATCCACATTATTTTCTTAGAATAATTTATTTAAGGAAAGCTCCACTCCGTCCACATTTTTTTCTTAGAATAATTTATTTACGGAAAGTTGATGTAAACAACTTCTTAGCAAATCCCTCTTTCATTTAGCCCGACTCAAGATTTTTTTCGGGTTCCATTTCTCATTGTTGGCTCTGTAAATTTGGGGTACTGGGGTGCAGACCTAATCTCTGGCTTTATGTGCTGATATTAATTTAAGAAAAAGTAAGAAAAAGTTATTATATTTGGCTGTAATGGTCAATTGCTGTGTAGTCTGCTATGAGATTATTTTTATACTCATATGTATGAATGAATCTCATTTTCAAAATAAACCCAATTTGTCTGCAATTAGAGTGCTCAGCTTTCTACTCCAAGTCCTCTTCTTTTAATCTGTTTCGAAATTACACTTATTCATGAAAGACCAAACAGCTTCATAGTTAGTAAAAAAGAAAAGAAAAAGCTGTTAGGGAATATTAGAAAATAACTTTGAGACTAATGTTAGGGAATATTAGAAAATGGAGGTCAGAGATGAATGCATTGAGAAAAAAATTATATTAGCATCCAAAAGGAAGGCTGATAATTTGACAGAGAGTGAAACGCTTGCTAGGACCCTGGATATGATATTGTTGAGGCAAAGTAACTGTAAAGGAGTAGAGCTCTTTAAAATGGAAAGATGAAAGCTCAAAAGGACACAAACACATAGGATGTGGTGTGGTTCCAGAGTAGTGGATGCCATTCTAATTATATATTCAATAGCGTGCATCGATGTTACAATTGAACCTTCAATATTCATGTGGCTTCCCTTCTTGTAAAATAAGAAAAGAGAAAGAAAGGGAAAAAAAAGTATTACTTATTATGGACCTCCTAGTTACACTGCTCTGTTTGTTCTCCAAGAATGTGACAGTCATCAAAGTAAGGCTGATTTCTGCAATGATTTATATAGATGCAAGATACTTAAGTTTGATAAGGAATTTGTGAATTGTCTTCTTCATCATTGTCATTGATCTACAACTCAGGAGTTTTGGATCTTTCCTTTTTCTATGTTGAGAATCTCATCAGTCATGCTGATCAACATTGACTTGCTGTCAAAGTAATAGCTTAAGAATGGTAGAAGTAGTTCCAAAATTACATAAAAAGTAACTTGAATATACCTGCTTTAGAGTGTGAAAAGCATATTTTTTCGAAATGAATGGATATCCATTATTCATTTTAAAGCTCAAAGATGTTGTGCTGCATTTTTTCTTTGGGCCTCTTTATGTTCTGAACAGTTAGGCTTTCCCTTCTTAGACTTTTTGGTCAATTGTAGCTTCACTAGTGACTTAAACTGCCAATATAGCCTCCTTATTTACTGAGCTTTTTTACTTTGATAATCCTGGACAAAATTAATTTGGTCAGAAATAGGCAGTTGATGGTTTGTGGCTGTTATGCTGGAAAATGGAAACCAGTTGAGCTTTCAAGTTCTTAATTTACTTACACTCAAAGGAGTATTTAATTAGGATACAATAACTCTATGCATTGTAGCTTCCCCTGTACGAAGTTGTTCCTATGTTTTTACATTTGGGAGTGGCCACTGGGGCAGTTACCTACCTACCTTGGGTTTGTTTCATATGCCCTTGAACATTCCTGTATCTTTTCCATGTTCTTTTGGTGCTTATGATTGGAAAATTTCCTTTCAGTTTGACAAGGATCTCATAATGGATTGTTCTACTCTCCTGAAAAATTTGATGCTTATGTTGCAGGTTTGATAGCAAGAGGTTTTGCCGAGATTGCAGAAGAAATGTTATTCGGGAATTCAAGGAACTAAAGGAGCTAAAGCGCATGCGGAGGGAACCTTGCTGCACCAATTGGTTTTGTGTAGCAGATACAGCCTTCCAATATGAGGTGTGTTTCAACTATTTCTAATAAAAATATTTAATCAATATACATACCAAGAATATATGTTGATTTAAACGTCCTTCTTATACTCTGTGTAATTGAGTAAACCACAACTATTGACACTGGTAGCTTTGATGAGTCAGTCAAATGTCAAGGACCTTTGTCTCATAAGTCATTTAAGATGTCACGATTTGATGCAATATTAGTTTTTTTAATTTCTCAGGTGTCTCATGACACAGTCCAAGCTGACTGGCATCAAACCTTCATGGATAATTTTGGAACATACCATCACTTTGAATGGGCTTTTGGAACTGGAGAAGGAAAATCTGACATTCTGGAGTTTGAAAATGTTGGCTTGAGTGGAACAGTTCGAGTGGATGGTCTAGATCTTGGTGGCTTGAATTCGTGCTACATTACCGTAAGAGCTTGGAAATTGGATGGCCGCTGTACTGAACTTTCTGTGAAAGCTCATGCATTGAAGGGTCAACAATGTGTACATTGCAGGCTTGTAGTTGGTGATGGTTCTGTTACGATTACTACAGGGGAAAGTATCAGAAGGTTCTTTGAACATGCTGAAGAGGCCGAGGAAGAAGAGGTAATTAAGTTCTGCAAGGCTTACTATCTTTTTCTTGTGTGGTAAAAAGTCATTGATAAGATCAAGTATGTGGGTGATAGTTTGTCTTAATCCTTTTTTTCCTCCTTTTTTTTCACTATGCCGTATTAACTTTCAGGATGATGATTCCATGGACAAGGATGGAAATGAGCTTGATGGAGAATGCTCCCGACCCCAAAAACATGCGAAGAGTCCTGAACTTGCTCGAGAATTTCTTCTAGATGCTGCAACTGTTATTTTCAAGGAACAGGCATGTTCAGTCTCTTAACAATCGTGATATTTTTTTTCCCTACTATGCAACAAGAGGCAGAGGGAGGGAGAGAGAGATGCAACAAAGCATAGTTGGAGATGAAATGAGTTTGTTTTTTGACTAGTTAGTTTTCCTAAATTATAGCAATATTTGAATGTCCATTTCCCTAGTCTTTTTTTCTTAGTCTATTTTAATATTATATATTTGAACCACCTAAAATTAGTATTTAGGTAACAGACATAAAATTCACAATAAGATGGCCTTAGGATTGAAGATCCTAGCTACGAGTTATTTTTTACATGATTCAGATCAATTTTGGCTAAATGGATCGTAAGATCCGGATTAGGATTTTGATAATTATGCAGTGGTGGTAAGGGTGATAGGGGTCTGGTGGTGGTGGTGGAAGATGGTGATGCCAGTAGGGTAGTGGTGGTGACTAGTGGTGATAGTAGGGTGGTGGTGGCAACAATGGTGGTGGTGGTGATAGTGGCCAACAAAAGGGAGGCCAATAGACACTGGGTGATTCCATCTAGAATGGAATGCCTGTTTCTTAGCTTGAAAGAAGAAATAGATATTCCCTCTTTATTGGAATAATCATTTCATTGGAGATTACATAAGTCGTACCAAACAAAAGAAAGGGAATGCAAAGTGGGAAATGGTATTCCATTCCAACCCATTTTAGTGTACCAAACGGAGCTGTAAACATTTGTTGGGATTTGACTGTGCTGCATGCATACTTGAATAATGATGTTATGCTTCGGTATGCTATACTTAAAAGCCAGAATTGCCTTGGTAAGTTTTTGTAAGGTGACAGCACTTCTCATGTGTTTAAAAACGTTGGATCCATGTAACATACCCCAAATACTAAGGCATTGAGGCTTTGTTGTGTTGAGATGAGTTGAGTTGACTGTTCTGATCAGATTTTCGAACCAATTATTATTGTTAACCTTTTCCGTATGCTATAATTAACATGCAGAATTACTTCAAGGCTTTTGCCATTTATTGAAGGAAATCATAAGTAAACTTGGAAGAGTGCCAGTTAATTTGAATATTTTATTCATGGATATAGTGTCGAACAACTATCACGGCAGTAAGCTAAGGTCGGAGCCAGCAGCCTTTATGAACTGCATATAAGAAAAGTAAAGGAGAAAAAATTCCAGACTAAAGAATCATGCGTATCAATTAGGGTCATGTAACTTTTCTTTGCGGTCCCTTCTTTTAATCTTATAAGTTATAACAAATCGAATGTTGGTCAATTAAATGTTTTAATGATTTGGTTATGAAACAAAGCCTCGTTAAAGAAGAGGACCTGCTTCCCTGTTGTAGTTTTTTTCGTTTGTGTGGCATTTGTGCATGCCCACATTTATGTAACTTAGGAGATAACTAATGTGGGGTGAATTCTTTCCAGGTTGAAAAGGCTTTCAGAGAAGGAACTGCACGACAAAATGCTCACAGCATTTTTGTTTGTCTTGCACTAAAACTGCTGGAAGAACGTGTTCATGTCGCATGCAAAGAAATTATTACATTAGAAAAGCAGGTAATAATTGTTGCCAAATTTTAGGATAACATTTCAATTCCAGCATGAGGAAGGAGAGATGTAATTTTTTGAGGGACAAATCTGACTCGTAATTCGGTTTTTATTTCTGCAGATGAAACTTCTTGAAGAAGAAGAAAAGGAAAAACGTGAAGAAGAAGAACGCAAGGAGCGAAGAAGAATGAAAGAAAGAGAGAAGAAGCTCCGAAGGAAGGAGAGATTGAGGGGCAAGGAGAAGGACAGGGAGAAGAAATCTTCTGAATCAAACCAAAGTCTTGATGTTTCTGATCTTCCAAGGGAGGAAGTGTCAGAGAGTCTTGATGAGCAACCAAATGTCTTCAACGAGGAATTGATCTGTGAAACAGGCGATATTCCATCCAGACCTCAATCCCCGGATGCTCAAGATGAGAAGCTACTGAATGGGTCTTTCATTTCAAACATGGAAAACCACTTTGATGATGGTCCTGATGGGGAACTTTCCAGTGTGAAAGATGGGAATAGTTCATTTGCAACTGATCACTCAAAAGTATCTCATCAAAAACTAAAATTTAGGAAAGAATTTCAACTGGATCCAACAGTGAAATGGTCCGACAGACGACAATTTGCAGTTGTTTCAGAAAGCGGGGGTGTGGCTAGTAAACCTGACCTTAGACATCATGGTGATAAACAGTTAAGAAGTAATTCCATTAAGTCGAACATTAGAAATGGTGGCCCCAAGTTTGGTGAGAGGTTTCATTGTGCCAGCAGCCGGATGAGCAATAGATATGACTTCCATTCTTGCAGCTGTAACCAGCACAATGATTATAGAGCAAAGGTGGAGACACATGCTTCTATGACTAGGGTAGGTCGGGAGACCAAATCTGCGAGTAAGTCAGAATCTGTGTCAGATATATCCAAGCCATATTATCGTGGTAACAAGTATAATCAAATGGACTATATCCGCGAAAATTGTGGGAGACCCAAAAGCAAGATTATCACAGGGAACAATCATTTTCCTAGAGATTCACATAATGCAAAGAAGGTTTGGGAGCCCATGGATTCTCAGAGGAACTACCCCCGGAGCAACTCAGACACTGATGTTACATTCCAGTCATCTGCTTTCAAAGTCGAAGGTAGTGAATCTGACAATATCAAGTCATCTGGTGCCATTTGTTCTGATAAAGTTACTGAAAAATTGGATGAGAGCAGTCATAAGGGGAATAATTTAAAGGAACCAATAAACTCTAGCTCTGGAATGGAAAGAAACTGCCATAACGGATTTGATGTGGAAGCAAAGGCTCATCACTATTCAAAGGAAGCATTGGATGAGGACATTGAACCGTGTCCTGTTACAACCTCTCCCTTAAGTGGAACTAGTGATCCATCTATGAGCTGCACTTCCAATTCTGACAACCGTTCATCATGCCTTAGTGAGGGAGACTGCAATACGACCTCTTCAAACTCCCCAAATCCGGAATCCTTGTCCTCATCAGATTCAGAAGATGCCAGCCAACATTCTGAAGGAAGGACAACTTCAGTACGCATTCAAAACAACTTTGTTGAATGTCATGAGACTGGAGTCGAGAAAAAACAGATTGCAGAGGAAGGGGAAGCTTTTAGAAGCAGGACATCATCTGGGTATTCACCGGACAATGCAAAAAGTAACTTTTCCGTAAATTTACCAACGAAAGCAACTCATAATTTTGAGAATGGAAGAACAAATGCCAATGTCGGTTCTCAACATGAAAGCATGCCTCCACCAATGAATAGTCAGAGCATACCATTTCCAATGTTTCAAGCTCCTTCAACAATGGGTTACTACCATCAGAGTCCAGTTTCCTGGCCAGCAGCTCCTGCTAATGGATTGATGCCTTTCCCTCATCCCAACCACTATGTGTTTGCTAGCCCTTTTGGATATGGTTTAAACGGAAATTCACGCTTCATGCAGTATGGTGCTGTACAGCATATTTCTCCTCCCTTGCTTAACCCAGGTCAGGTGCCCATTTACCAGCCTGTTGTCAAGACCAATGGCATGAACTCAAAAGATCAAACCAAGATTTCTAACCCGGGTAGGGTGCAAGAATCATTTAATGAACCTAAAATGCAGAGGGCTGTTTCAGCAGGACAGCGTACAATGGAAGAACCACCAAGTGGAGATGGAAGGCCAAATGGGAACTCTGACAAACCACACAACGGAAATTCAGTCTTTTCCCTCTTCCATTATGGTGGTCCTGTGGCTCCTTCGAATGGATATGAATTGAATTCTGTGCCTCCTAAAGATGACGTCATTGGGGATCTTTCTTCAGATATATCAGCAGACCATGTTGGGGATGATCATGCTTGCAATAAGAAAGATACCATCGAAGAATACAACTTGTTTGCAGCAAGTAACGGTATAAGATTTTCTATCTTCTGATATGGTAATCAACAAGGTGTGTGGTTTCTGTTTGAGATTTCAGTCCCTATCCTATTTCTTGTTATGGGTAGTTTGAGTAATTCGGAACACAATAATCTTCCTCTGGGGGAATTTTCAGCATATTTTATGTCTTAGTGATTGTTTTTTTTTTTTTTTTAAATTCAATTTCTCTCATTGTTTTTCCTAATGTAGAGAAAGAAAAAGGTTGAGAGAGTGTCATAAAGTTTAAATTTTAAAGGTTTTTTTTTTCCATATGAGATCAGTCTTTTATTTTATTTTATTTAATGGAGCATTTGTTTGCATGATATATCTGTGTCTCACTAGCACCCTGCAGCAGAAAGCATTTTTAGAGTTTCATCCAATCTAAATCAAATTTCTCAATCTTATCCTGAATGATTTCATTTATTTGCAGACAAACCATGGTATATTTGTTAATGTTCAATATTAGATTGTTGTGTTTATCATCATTCACTTGAAATGGTTTACTTTTGCACTTGTTTCATGCATATTATATTGGAGAGTGATATCTGAAAGTTGCCCTTATTTGAACTTGGAGGCCCTTCATCTTTAAATTTCATTCCAAAGAACTGTTTTTGCACTTTTGGCCAAAGAATGTTTTTCCAGTTTCACAACTATGCTCGCTTGAAATCTTGAGGAAAACAGGTGGAGGATGCCATGAGAAATCCACTTCGGAAGTTATGTTGGAGACTACAATATGGGGGAATGAAATAAGATTTGAACTATTGATCTTTTAGCGGGATGTGTGAGTTTAGGCCAACCGAACTAATCTATTTGGTAATATTTATCTGTACGGGTATGTATGTATCATCTTGGCTTCAATTTCAATCTTGAACTTTTTGGGAGTTTAGGAAAATTTTTAAATTGACATTCTTTATACACATTAATACACACAAAAAAAAAAAAAAAAAAAAAGTTTTTAAGTAAATGGGCATATATCTATAAAAAAAAAATTTATTTGCTAGTATTTGCATATTATTTGTTTGTATATGTAGTTACTTAAATTATAATATTAAAAGTTTCTTACATAAATTAAGAAAAGAAATTATTACGAAAACTTGAAAAAATAAAATTTATAGTTTAGCAAAATTTAATTTACAACAAGAAAAAATCACCAAACAAAATCTATAAAAAGGTAAATTACGAAAAATTATTCAATACTTCTGAAACATTATGTGTTCGTATTCTTTTACTAATCATTATAAATTATGTCTTTTTATATTCCTTAATCGCCTGATACAAAATCATAGGCCCTACTTTCTCTATTAATTACAACACCTTGGAACATCATGTAGTCGTGTTCCATGAACACCCAATAACCACTCGTAAATTACACTAACCTTTGAGATTTGGAAAAAAAATACATTGAGCATCATAAGTTTGGCAAAATCACATTGAGTTCCCTTAAGGTTTAAAGTTGTCATAAAGTTTATAAAGAAATGTATATTTTACTTTGTTTGTATCGTTTGCATAATTTGCATTAGTTTTGACCATTTTAGACTAAAAAGTCAGTGTAATTATGTCATACTTATAAGGTTTATTATAATTTTTTGAACCCTCAAGAAATGTAATATATCCAATTTAAAAAAAATAAAACTGAATAAGCTACAAGAAGGTATCACTTAAATATTTTTATTTATTTTATTATTATTAATTTTACATTTTTTATTTCAAAATTTCTAATTAAGCTTGCGTAATGAAGCCTTTCGACCTTATCATTTTTAATGACCAACACAACTAATCCATTCAATCTTAATTTTTGTCAAAATGTCAATAAATATATCTTTGCATACGCCATCACAACATAATTAGAGAAATTATTTTTAACATATAATTTATTTCATCATCTATCTTCTATACTTATTATTATTATTAAGTGTAAGTCTAAATTGATTCAGTGAAACTTTTTTTTTCTTCATGTCACGTGGCAACTTTATGTATGTTAAAATAAAATAAAAAAAAATTATTACACACAATGTAAATAAGTTTTAAACTTAAAATTTTAGATTTCATCAAAAACATACTTATCACTTAAGTAATATAAATATTATGATATTAATTTTTTTATTGTTAATTATCTGAATTGCACCACCAGCTAATTTTAATTAAAAGTTTCACATAGTAGAGATGAGATTTGGATTCCAATTTTAGATACACATGATGTGATTAATATATTTAGCGTCAATATTGTTTTCAAGTTTCAAATATGCCCTTTAAATTTGTATACCTCCTCTTTTCTTTTTTTTCTTTTTCCATTTTAATGAACTCCATGTAATTTGTCATTGTAAATATTACGTATTATTAAAAATTAGAGTGATGTTATATATAACAAAGATATTAGAGATCTCAAAAATTTTATTAAATATTTGACCAAATATCTTATATGGGTATGGGTCTCTCATTCTTGTCGAATCCTGTGAGACCCACACCCATGAGACATTTAGTTAAATATTTAATAGAATTTTTAGTATTCGTAGCATAACTTTATACATAATCTTATTTTTTTACTTCATTTTCTTATTTCGAGGCACAAAGCAATGAGGCCCACATCAATAAATATATACGAGAGTCGTTCACTTATGTCTAAAAATAAAAAAAACAAGATAAGAAATATGATTATTATATGTAACATTTTTCTTTTTTTATATTCTCTCTCATTTCTTTCTCTTCTCATTTTTGTCTCTTTTTGTGTGGGTGTATATCTTTATGTAATTTCATCTCATCTTTTATGAAAACATGTAATCACATTTTAAATTAGAATAATTTTACATATATTAACAATCTTACTAAAAGTATAACGCTAAATTTGATTAGTTGTCAAAAAAGTAATGATATTTAAACACCCAATGATGTTTGAACATGTATATGTTTAGTAAGATTTTAAATAAATATAGCCTTACTTTTTAAATTATGATGATCATCCCATTTAGAAAATAAAATAAAAGATTAAATTAATAAAACCAAAAAATGAACAAATAAATAAAAACAATCAATTAACTTGACCATATCTCTAACCGTATAATTTTGACTTCAAACTAATCCTTAATTATTCTACCACTAAATAAAAATTGGATCCGATTAGATTGTGATAAATCTAGCCTAAGGTTTTAACTCAATGTTATCTCCTTGAATCAAACTTCAAATTTTGATTTTGTCGCTAAATGTATTGATATAGAACATCAAACATCAGACCCGTTAAATTAATAAAAATATTAGTAACACAACAAAAATAGAATCGAAATTCTAGTTTTTTATTTTTTATTTTTTTTATTCATGCATTTTGAAATCAAAATGGGGGCACAATTTCCCTAACTGAGCCTGAGGATTACATAGATCCTTGTGTTGCATACATCTCACAATCTCCCAGTCTAACCAAACTACCAAGAATTGGATAATATCCATCCCAACCCAATCCAATCCAATCCAACCCAAACATGATGATGATAAAGAAGATCAAAGTCTACAATTTAGAAAATTCGGGCTTTAATAATATATAGTAATAAAGAGGAGAGAGCTTAAAAAGTCTTTAAGGTTGGGTATTGGGGAGTCTGCTAAGAACAGAGTGCTCTGGTTTGTGGTCACACTCAAAATCAAGGTGAACGAATGCCCTTTCGACTTCAGGGAGCTCTTCGATTCTAATCTGCAGAGACTCTCCAATGGCATGTGCTTCTTTCAATGGCAAATCTTCAGGCAATTCTATGTCAACCTGTTTTTCATAATCAAAACTAGTTACTAATTCGAAGAGTAATACTACAAACACTAAAAAATAGATATCTCGGTCAACTTCAAAAATGTATATTTAGACCCTTCAACTATTAAAATTGCTTTACTTTCACCCTTTCAAAAATGGGGTCTTTGAACGAATTTTGATAGTTGAGGTTCTAAATGAAAAGTCTTTTTATGTGATAGTTGAAGGGAAAAAGTGTAATTAACTCAAAATATAAAATTGAGCTTGAAATTATATAGAGTAAATTATATTTATCACCTTTGAGGTTTATGAAAAATACAATAAGATCCACAAGTTTGGCATAATTAATACATCAATTCCCTATTAGTAAGTCTAAAGCGATCAAAATTAATGTAGATGGTGTATTGACACATGGATAAAAAATAAAAAATATATATTTAGTGTTAAAAGATATGAATTTTTTAATTTTATTTTTTCTGTATGTGGCTATCGAATTGTTGACGATGGAGTAAAATGCCATATGAATTAAAATTTTAAGTGATTCTAATGTAAATTATATCAAATTTGAAGAGTAAGGTGTCTTTTTTTGCAAGGTTAGTTCAATTTATCCAATTATGTATTATGGCATGTGAATAGTTAAATCCAAAGCATTTGAATGATACATATATATGAGTGAGCTGTGTCTAACCTCAACAAAATAGAGAACACCAAAAGTGTAGGCTCGGACAGTGTCAACCCGTTTGATTTGAGAATGGTGCCTTAGGACCAAGTACGTCAGTTTCTGCAGAACATCTGGAGGAGCTGATTGTCCAACCAGAGACACTATATATATATATATATGCATACATATATCAATGACCAACTAGTCAATATAACTACTTTATAAAGAGAAAAGAAACACTATATATGTGGTTTGATTGTTTAATAAAAGTGAATAAAAGTGAGAGAGAGAGAGAGAGAGGGAGAGAGGGGTGACCTGCATTTTCTAGGACAGTTCCAGACCAATTTATGATAGTATAGAGAGCAAGGACAATGGCACCAACAGGATCAATCCACCAATAGAATTTATCACCAAGAACAGCAGCTATCAAACCAACTACATTTGTTACCACATCAAAATAATGATCCTGCTTTCAATCAATGTTTTCAATTTAGTATACTTTCAAGTAGGTAAGAGCCAATGCGGAGAAATGAGACGAGATCAGCTAATTTCATATATATATATATGTGTGTGTGTTCATGTCATGTCACGTGAATGAAATACTAGTACATACAAACCTTTGCATACTCTCGGACGATCTTGTTTCCAGAGCTTCTGCAGTAAATCCAAAGAACAAGTTTGACTGCAGTCGCTGTCAGCATAATTGCATACAACCAAATCAATTGATCCGAACTCATCTTTTCAGTAGGTTCATTTTTAATCAGTTGTTCTACAGCCTGGATCAGCACTTGAAACCCTTCACAGATACAAAGTGATTATTATTATTCAGCACTTCCAAAGACAATTCTCCATCTCTAATGGGTTTTTTATTTTATTTTTTCTTCTTCTTTTTAATAACAATTGATCCTAGGCAATGACTCTTTGAAACCATTGTAGGAAAGTAAACTCAGGATACGAGTGACTACCTAATAGTCTCATATATCAGGTGAAATAGGATATCAAGACTTGAATCTAAGACTTTCTGAACAGAACCTGAGAGAAATGACATTACCTAGAGTAGCCATGACAGCAGCAAAGATGATGATACCAACTGGTTGGACTCTCAGTTTGCCAATGGGGTATTGGTAGATGTTGATGTTTTTCATGGACAGGTGTGTGAACCAAAGAATGCCACCAGCCATAAGATCAAGCAGAGAGTCTAATGTTGATGCAGCAATGGCCAATGATCCACTTTTTATCACAGCATATATCTGCACTTCGCAATAAACTAGCAGTGAGGCATGTAATTTAGCAATGAAGAATAGAAACCGCTTCTGAATTTCGGTCCACACCAAGTCCAACATTTCTTCTCTCATTTAAAAGCTTAAGAGATTAAGAAATAAACCCAACAATATATATATATATATATAACATACTAACACTTTCTCTCGCAGGCGACCATGCCTCATATTAGATAGACAAAGTGTATATGTGAACAAAATTAATATACAATAACCAAAATAAGGCGTAATAACGAGAGACTTGAACCCAAAACTCACGAAACCAACATTCAAATATTATGTTCGACAACTAACTTATATTAAAGATTAAAATTTTGAAATAATTGATAATCTAAAATGAGAAAGTCAATAATTATAGAGAAAGCAAACATAGATTACCTTAAATGCAAGTAAAAAAATATTAGCCCAATTAGAAATGTTCATGGCTCTTTCATGCTGGGCTTGTTCTTGACGATCTTGTTCATTATCAATGACACGGGATGTATCCAGAGAGTCAACTTCTTCAAAAGCCTTCAATGTCGCAAATTGTCTTTCATAGTATTCTTTCTCCCCTAAAACACAAACGACAAAACACATGAATTTAGCTTGTTTTTAAGTTTTCAATTTATAAATTAAAATAATAATAACAAAAAAAAAAAAAAAATTGTGAAGAAAAACAAAAATAAAACAAAATAAAAGTGAATCAAATATAAACTAATTTCCTTACACTACTCACTTTCTATTTCTTTTTGCTTCGCAAATCATTTTAAAAAATAGAAATTCAAAAACAACCTTAAGAAAAGGAAAAGTAATCTCTCTCAATACTGTTAGGAAACATGTGCTAATATTTAGGCAGTGGAGACTTGAAAGACTCATTTTATCAACTTCCAATGACATTACAACAAATGATGAGTCATTATTATGGACTCTAGTCTTGACAATATTATTTTTATTTTATTTTATACATATATCGAGACTAAGATCATAAAAAAACAAGAAGTACAAAGAAAATACAGAGTACTTATGTACATTTCCTCTGTTTTGTGCTCTTGAACCCTTGATTTCCTTGTGCCTTTAGTTAAAGACACCAATAAATTTTTTCACAAAAGTAAAATGAAAAATAGAAAATGACAAAAAAAAAAAAAAAAAAAAAGGAGGGGAAAACGAGAACCCAACCAAATTCCCTAAATCAATCATGTCTGAGTTTGGGATTTGCTGAAATAAGAAAAATTATTATATTACATGAACAAAAGAGAATGCAAAAAAAAAAAAGAAGCACAAGGATGACATATTTGTTTATTTTATTGTTTTTGGAAACAAAGACATTTAAAAGTTCTAAAACACTAATCGTTTTTAAAATATATTTTTTAATGTTTTCTTAAAAATAGGCTGCTTTCACAAACAGATAAACAAACAAGTTTCCAGTGTTTTTGGAAAAACAAAAACAGAAAACAAAATGTAGAGATGGGAAGGTAGGCTTACCTTCAATTAAGCCAGTGGCTTTAGAAAGATCAATTTCAAAAAGGGTTTGATCAGGATCATCAAGCCCAGACTTAACCTTGTCTGGCAATTTGGAGAAGAAATCACGTTTGAGAGAAGCAACTGAATGGCGTTTGATCAGCTTGTAGGTCGTGTCTGGACCTTCAACATTTATCAACAATGGAGTTTCTATCCCCATTTCCATTTCCACAACACACCCAAACCAAAATCAAAATCAAAATCCAAAAAAAAAGGAAAAAAAGAACACTTTTCTCACTACCTAAAACAAACACCTAACCAAATCAATCCCAAAAGGAGAGAGAAGAAGATAATGTAATTCTAAAATGCATTATTGAGGCAGCGTCTGGATTCCCATGTGTGGCATTATGTGTTGTCAAGTCTGTCTAGACCCTTTTTTATCTTACTCGAAGTGGGTAAGAATTTTTATGATCACATTCAATGAGAATTGCTAAGCACTGGTGGCCTCTTTATCCTCTTTTCATCAAGCAGAAACAAAATTATAAAATTTACATATATAAAGAAGAAACATATTTTTGGAAAAACAAATCATCAACCAAAATTATAACCTTAAAAAAACATAAAATAAAATAAAAAAAAATCAAATATGGGATTTTAGAGATTGCCTTGGATTTAACTTTAAAAAAAAAAAGAAAAAAAAAAAGTCACTTTCTTGAATATATTTTGAAGTTTATTCAGATTTTTGGTTGTGCATGGGCATGTGAAACTTTAACCTGTTGTTTTGGTGTTTTGTGAGTTATTTATTTCTCAAAGTTTGGTTTTGTTTTGTTTTTTTTCTCAAAATGTTTTTTTAAATTATATTTTTCTTGGTTGAAGATTGAAGACGGGGGTGGAGGTGAGTGTGACACACAGGCCTTGTAAGTTGTTTTTCGGACAGGATTAGGAAGCACCCGGTTTTTCGGTGCCATGGCATGTGGTCTTCAAGTTTTTGACTATTTCTGCATGGTTAATGATAACGACAGTGTCACTTTTCTATTCCTGGTGATGTCAAGGAAAAACAAATTTAACCCAACACAAATTAAAACACATACAGGTACACCAAAAAAATTGTATTGTTGAAATTTAAGCATGGTTAGCCATGCATTTTCTTTGTATTTTTTGGTGTTTTAATCCTAACAAACATTTTTCTTTTTTATAATTATATACATGTTAGAAACCCACAAAGGTGTATGTGTGTAAATTAAATGTATAAATTAAATAAACAATAAAATAAAATAATTCAGAAAATAATTATATAAATTATTCCTCGAATTAAATGCTTATAGAAATTAATGTCGAAACTTGTGTTGGACACAATCTCCTTAAAGTAAATTTCGCCATCGCTCCGGTGCTTCGAGATATAATCGGCGTCTGCTTCCCAGGATGCAACGACTAACACTTGATTTTACAGAACTATAAAATCAAGTCTAGCGAACCAAACAATGTTGTAACTCTTTCTCTTTCTTTTTCTAAAAATAAATGCAGAAACAGATGCGGAAGCAACAGAGGACGAACAAAAGAAGAAAGGGAAGAAGTCTGAAAATTTTTGGATGCAAAATGAATTGCTAGAGCAGACTTTATATAGGCAGGTTGGTGGTTGTTCGAACATGTGCCAACAGATAGGCAACTGTTCGAACAGATTTCAATAGATAAAAAATCTGTTTGAACTGTTTGGACAGTTCTAGATCTGTTCGGGAAAGATTAAAAAGGTTCAAACCCGTTTAGATGTGTTAGGAACTGTTTGGGTGAAAGGAAAAAATTTGGACGAATTTGTTTTGATTTTTGAAACCAAAAATAAGAATAAATAAATAAATTTCAAATGTTTTTGGCCCAACCTCGCACGTAGGCCCAGGCCAGCTTGCTTGATTGGATGGCGGTACGTGCACGTGGTTTTAATTTTGGGTCTAATGGGTCTAGCCCACTAGACCCATAACCTCACCGTTCCACAAACTAGGGTACCCCTTGGGGCCCATCCCAAGTATACAATGCTAAGGTTTATAAACCCAAACAATTCCTCAAGCCTTTCCAATGTGGTACAATCACATTTCATAAATATGTAGTAAATCCACCAAAATACATTTTCACGAACCCGAAAATGCGCGTTGAATTCTCATTCATTCAGAAATGGTTTTGAGCAACCAAATATATGAATTTATTCACTACGCGACATTAAATATGAACCCAATTAGAAACGTTAAAAATAACGCTTGAATCCCACCTTAATTAATGCTCAAAGTTAGCAAAAAATAAGACTATACAAACCATTTTCCAACAATAGAAACATAACCATTTACAAAAAATAAAAAAAAATAAAAAATAAAAAAATTATCATTGGAGAGACAACTTCACTTATGTTGTTTAAGTTGTGTATTTTTTGTTATTAATTATGTGTTTATAGAATCAGTAATGTTATGAATACAGAAATCATTCACAAAATGGTACACAAGAGGTTTGTGTTCCATTCTGTAAATTATTTCTGTGTATATAGACTTATTCTTATAGAACAATAATGTTAAGAATACAGAAATCATTCACAGAATAGAACATAAACCTGTCACAAGGGTTCCACCATTGCAAGAGGTCTTTGTCCCATTCTATGAATGGTTTCGTGCACATGGATTTATTCTTATAGAACAATAATGCTAAGAACACAAAAATCATTTACAAACCTCTCACAAGAGGTGAATCCTACACATGTGGACTTCACCTTTTGTGAGAGGGTTGTGTCTCATTCTGTAAATGATTTTTATGCACATAAATTTATTCTTATAGAATAGTTATGCTAAGAACACAAAAATCATTCACATAATGAAACACAGACCTCTCACAAGAGGTCGGTCTAATATACCTAGGGGTGCAGCTTGGGTGGGTTCAATCCAAGCAACCCGAGCCCAACTTGAATTTTTTTAGGACTTGGATAAAATATTTTCAAATTCGGTACAGACTTGGGTAAAAATTCAGAAGCCCGAATTAAATTTTGATAGGTTTGGGTAAAGACGTCGAACAATCTGAAATTCGAATTATACATATATAGATATATAAAAATATTAAATATACATATAAATTATTAACTATTACATGATATTAAAGTAATTCATATTATTAAATCATATTGAATATATATTATATATACAAATAACATAAAATCTTACTTTTTTTCTTTTTATTTTCACACACAAATTGTAAGGACTACTATAGTGACATCTCTCTTACATTATATAAATTATTTGTTTTGATGGCATTAATGATTTTCTATAAAAAAAATAAATAATAATTATAATAATTGTAAATAGAGTCAAATTTTAATAATTTAATAGTGTAGTTGCACAAAAAAAAAATTGAAATTCATTTACAATTTGGGCAATTTGAGAAATTTGGGTTTAACTCGGGTCAAGCTTGGGCAGACAACCTCAAGTTACAATTCGAGCTTGGACAAGTTTTAGCACAACTTGGACTAGGTTTGAATAACCTCTCAACCCAATCAAACTCGCCCAAGTTACACCCCTAAATATACCTCTTGTGAGATGTCTATGTCCCATTGTCCCATGAATCATGATGATGATGTATATATAAATTGGGCAATGCTATGTCCCCCGAAAATCCCCTCCCCCCCCCCCCCCCTTCCCCTAATCTCCCGAATTTTCAATCCAAGGCAAAAAAAAAAAAAAAAAAAAAATAAAAATAAAAAAAAATAAAAAATCTCCAAAACGACGTCGTTTTAAGAATTAGGGAGATTAGAGGGGTTTTTTTAAGGTTCCAAATCATTTTCCATATAAATTATAAGGAATGACTACCATACACACCAATGCAACCCCTTTTCTAACCCTTAGGTCTAAAAATTTAGATCTTAGCCATTAAATATTTTACTAGGAAAAACCTGTAACCTATTAAAAACTGGTCACCGCATGCAAGGAATATATATATATATAAACTTAAAAACGTGTACAAAAATCAAATATGTAGTTTAAATTCAATTTAAATGTCACTCTCTCGCTATATTAAGGACAAGTTTAGAATCTTTCAAAAAAGATAAAAAGATAAAAAGTTATTTAAAAAGTTAAAAAGTTAACACTATTCACCAAAAGTCAACAATTACGATTGCACAACTCCCAATTCGAATTTTTCCCTACAAATCAATTTTTACAATTTTTTATTACACATTTTTTTCATAAAAAGTCAAAAAGTTAACCCAAACATTCATATTTTCAACCTTAATTTTTTAGTCCAAAAAGACAAAAAGTACACTTATTTAAGACACCCCAAACAACCCCTAAATTTAAATATGAAATTCCCTAATCTTTCTATCCTTGTTTTAAAACACACATACTACTTGCTTATAAGACTGCTTATAACTTTGTTTTATTTTGAGAGTAGTATTCATCTATTTAGTTTAATTTCTACTTATAACTATGAAGTAGAAATAATTTAAATAATTTGATAAACCAAAAATTAGAGGGGTGATACTTTGAATTTCTCATATTAATTATCAATTTTTAACTTTAAAAATGTTGCACCAAATATGTCCATAATTATTAAAGATAATTAGATTTTAAGGTATGATTCAAGAGTAGAAGTATTTTAAAAAAAGAGGGTAAAGGAGTTTAAGGAAATGTTTGGTTTGAGTTTGGAAAATGAGTTTTAAAAAAAAAATTTCAAAATTTGTTTGGTTTGATTTTTTTCTTAAAAAATTTCCAAAATCACTTTCTCTCTCTTACACATCAATCAATTAATTTTTCTCTCTCCTCTCTCATTCTCAATCACTTTTTCTCTCACACACATCTAATCAATTCTCTCAAAATATCAAATCATTCCAAACTCAAAAAAAAAATTTATCTCTTAAAATATACAACTAAACAAATCAATTTTTTTTTTAAAAATAACTCTCTCAAATTTTTTTCAAAAATAACTCTCTTAAAAATAAACCAAACAAGCCCACAGTTTTCGGGGGCAATGAGAACCACACGATTCATTTCGATCCATCTTTGTAAATTGTATGTGATGTTCAACAAATGAGGTGAGAGGGACAGGAATATAACAGTACGTAAGTTTGGTTGGAAAGAGTAAATCATTATTATGAACGTCACGACAAAAGTATCGACCAGAGTTTGGTGGTGTGGCAGTGCTACTGTCACATACGTGTTCACATGCAATAATTTTAGGAGAAATTACGAATATAGCCAAAGTCGCAAAATAATTACATTATAAATATATTTTGTTTTTTTTTGGTGTTTTGACAAATAGAAAGAGTTGTATTAAACACAAAAATAAATTTACACCATGTATATAAAAAAGTTATTCAATCATAAAAATCTAATTTTTTTTATCACTGCTCCACCCATAATATAATTTTTCAATATAGACTTATACCAAATATCATGTCAATATCATGTCACATTATATATATAAATATATATAAGAGGGTTAGGGTTAATTATTTAATTATCTTAGAGTATTGTTTTACACCCTTAATCATCTGGCAATTGTCAAGTTATTCTCCCAAAACACAATAAAAAGTACTATGTTCTACTATTTTAATCAATAACTATTAAGGTGCCACTATTTTAACAAATGAATATCAAGTTAAAACATCACGTGCCATTACACCAAGAGCAAAAATTAATTTATCTATAGGTAGGGTCAGGGACTGTTGGCTACATATTTTGTAAAAGTCAATTACAGTTCGACACGTGGCAAAGCAAGGGTAGTATGAGGAGACTACTCAAGTCTTCGATCCTGATCGTACACGTGACAGTAAAAATTGGTTCTCATTTGATCTGAGTAGCACAAGATCAGTAAAGAGATACAAGATGACGTGGCTTCAACGGTTGCTCATATTCAAATTCAAATACAAAAAGGAAGTTCAACTGCAAGAAAAGACGTAGTGGAACTACTTCTAAGGCAGCATGATCAACAATTATGGAGGAGCAGTTCGACGGTTTGAAGTGCAATTCGATGGTCATCCTTGAAGAGTATAAATAGCAAGGAAGTCCCCAGAAAAACCCCCAGACTCAGATCATACAAACCGGTCTTACTCTACATATTTTATTTTCCAGTTTTTTTACATTTCCAGTCTTTACCTTTCTTGCACTTTAAATACCTATTCTGCACTTCGATTCATAGGAATAGTTTCAAGTAGATCGTCCTTTGTAAACCTCTTGAAATTTGAATTTGGATCATTGTAAATGTTCATTTTAATGAAATACTTCCATTGTTCTTCATATTAACTGTTATTTCTCTTAATTTCTCCTAAGTCAAGTCACCAGTAAAAGTTCTTTTTATTGAGGCTGAAAGAACTAAAACACAATCGCCTGATAATTGGTTGGCAATTATAATTTCAGAGGTGATTGATCCTTCTTTGCGCTCGCATTTACAAAAATATCCTTCGAACAGCCAAAAAGCCAACATATATTTTTGGCACGCCCAGTGGGACTAATTAAAATGGCTAGACGAAGATGATAGGGAGAAAATGAACGCTTGGAAGAAAGCGTAGAAGGAGAGGTAGAAATACCTAATCTAGAGGATAATGTGGTAACACATCCTGTGAAAACTCCCATGTTATCCGAACCTATGGTCGAACAGACCAGTATTTCTGGACAAGAACCATATGTTCATAATATTGGACGAAGCCAAGGAATTGGACCATCCACTGTCCCATCTATTCAGGCAACCAATCCATGGGATGGCTTAGTAGATGCTATGGGACAACAATTAATGAACACAATGGAAAGGTGGGCAACATCCTTTGGTGGATCGAATGAATAACCACCAACCAACAAACACAAGACACACAGAGGAAGTTTTAAATGTCCATCAACAAAGATTGGCTAGAGACAAACAGCCTATGCAAGTTAATGGACATTCTAATGGTCAAACTAGTAACCAAAACTATGAAAGACCATCACCTCAGTCTTGGTACGAACCCATTTCGAGGCCTATAGCAGGCCAAAATGCCTCTGTACTTAACAATGAAACCATACAAGTTGGTGGATCTGGCCAAGTACAAGAAACTGGCATAAGAATGGCTACAAATCCCATGTTCGAAGCCATACCTGGCACTAGGGGGTATAGTAATCCCTTATTCGAATTTATACCCGGGGAGTTGGAAGGTTGGCCTGCAAATGGAAGGGACACAACACTGTCCCCAAAGACCTTTCGCAGTCCTTTTCGCAGATAGGCTCAAAGGGTTACCCACACCCCAACAAAGAACTCGCACAGGGGCAACCAGTCCCAAATGTACCACCTTATGGACCAAGAGGACCGCAAGCACAAGTTTGTCCACCAAATCCTGTGTTTATCCCTCCAGTAGTGGTTCAACAGGCACAAAATATAGTCCCTAGGGACCAAATTGCTGATATTGTTAGGGAGATGTGTGGATCGATGGCTCGAGGGGTCCAGACTCCTGTATATAAAAAACCATACCCAGAATGGGTGAATAGGGTACATGAATACCCAAGGGGGTTCAGGATACCAGATTTTACCCTTTTCTATGGGACTGGAAATCAGTCAACAATAGAGCATATTGCTAGGTTTGCTGCTCAATACGGTGAATTTACTAATCATGACTTTATGAAACTAATATTATTTCCAAATTTTCTAACTGGAGGAGCGTTTGTATGGTACATCAACCTTACACCTAGCTCCATTTAAAATTGGCAACAAATGGAAGAGGCATTTCATGCCCAATTCTTCCAATCGGAGCCAGAGGTTTCTATGGTAGACTTGGCTAGATTGAGTCAAAGGCCTGAAGAAAAGGCTATTCAGTTTGTCGCCAGATTTAAAAGGGCTCGAAATAAATGTAGAGTAATCCTGCCAAAATTAGAATTTGTAAGATTGGCTCAAAACGGCCTAGAGTTCAGGTTTCGAAAAAAGTTTGACTCAACTGAATTCAAAGATTTGGTGGAACTGACCTATAAGGTGTCTAGATACGAAGCATTACTATAGGAGGAACAAGATCGAAATAATGCGTCGTACAAGACATATTATAGAGATCCTAATTATGAGATCGATGCAGCGGAGATTGTGGGCAAAGAACACATGTCTGAAGCATTAATTCATAAGGATACAACAATTGACCAGCAGTTTAAAAAGAAAGATTTTCATAGAAAATACTCTTTCGATTTAACAAAAGCAGATGACACCTTTGATCATTTGCTTGCGGCCAACTTCCTTAAGTTACCTAAAGAAGTAAAGCTGCCATCTCCAGATGAACTTAAGGGAAAAGTATATTGTAAATGGCATAACTCTTGGTCTCACTCGACTAAAAACTGCATTGTTTTTTGAGACAGGATCCAAGAGCAAATTCGGAAAGGGAGTTTGAAATTTCCAGCCAAAACAGAAAAGGTCATGGGAATTAACAACAACCCGTTTCCAGAAGTTTGAGAGAGCACAGCTAATGTGGTTGTACCAAACTTCCAGAATCTATCTCTACAAGAGTTGGAAGAGGTCAATGTGCAGATGCATATTGCCAACCAGACAACTACCAAGAAGGACACTGGAAACCCACCAGCCATTGGACAAGGTTTCTCACGCCAGAAGGAACACTCTGATGAAGAAGCACTGGATGATGATTCCTTGGAAGCAGCTGTAATGCAGAGGATGTGTCCCAGGTGCAGACTGAGTTATAAATGGTTGAAGGGGCTTCCAATTGATGGGAAGCAATACTACAGGGATGTTCAGAGACGTCCTAAATCAACCAACGCTTACAACAAAAGGCCGTATCCGGCTAGTGATAGGCAACGACCACCAGTGGTTGAGCCTGCAATGGACAGAATGCATGCTAAAGGCAAGAGACCCTTACATGAATCTAGGCCACCTAACTATTACAGAATGGAGAGCCGTCATTCTGAAAGAAGATTGGAGAGAGGCTCATTTCATGGGATCAAAGCCAGGGATTGGCCCCCTAGACCCACCTCACGTAGGACAGAAAGTGACTATCTACATCGAAGGTCTGAATCAGGCTCAAAACATGAGGTCAAAGCCAAACACTTACCTTCACAGCCAGCTTCGAAGATGGCTTCGAAGGTTGAAAAAAACAGTTCAACATCTGAGTCAATAAGTTCATGGGTACCTGGGGTCCCAAATTGGTTTGTAATGCAGAACAAACCCAGGGAAGTGCCTGCCCAAAGGGATGTTGGAAGCCAAGGCAGGACGGTCAAACCTCCATTGGTGGCTCCGAACAATTGGGTATTGCTTAAACACCCAAAGACAAAGGAACCAGATATGGTCCCAGTTATTTCAAGGTCACAAAGGAGGAAAATTCAGCGTAGGTACACCCAGTACTAGCAAGATCTGAAAGAAAGTGGAGCGAGTTCTTCACTAGTAAAGACAAAAGAAAAGAAGAATCCAAAGCTAGACCATGCCCCAAAGCCAAATCCACAGAACAAACTGGTTGGCAATAGAGAACAGTTGGCCAAGGTTCATTCTGAACTAAAGGCCAGGGAGAGGGCTAGCTTAGCAGGGTTGGAGAAGGCTCTGATGGAAAGTGATAGCGAGACGGAAGAAGAGATTGGCATAAGCCAAAAGAAGGAAATGGCAGAGGAAGAAATGTTCGAAGCCTTCATGGCTGAGCAAACATTTTTGGCTGAAGGACCAGTTGAGAAAGATCCTTCAAAAGAATCAGGTAGCAAAGTGCGAGTGCGACATGGAGGATCTTCTGAAGTCACTAATTAGGGTAGCCAGAAAGGAGACAGCACGACCCATCCATCGCTTTGGCTCATTTCCTCCAGATCGATCAATATGGTACACATATCTTGCCTCACGAAGTTCCAGTCAAGAGAAGGACCAAGATGACCAAGACATGGATCCTATTCCGCCTCTAGTGAGAGTCGCAAGTGAGTATGGTACAAGATGAGTCTGGCGGCTATTCCGATGGAAACGAATCGAGGGCCAAGAAGAGGTGAGCATCAACCTCTCATATCCTTTTGAATATCCTTCAATTTATGACACAACATGTCAAGCCTTTGTATATCAAGGCTTTCTTTGATGGGATACAATTTAATCCGTCCCGATAGATAATGGGGCAAGAAGAACTTACTATCGAAATCTTCTTTGAAGAAACTAGGGAAAAAGAATCCTGTGTTGATCCCAACCAAAGACAACCATTGGCCTTTCTTTGGAGACAAACAAATGGCTCAGGGGATTTTACCCATTAACTTGAGCGTGGGGACCAGAGACTGTATGACAGCATTCTTCGTAATCGACAGTAATGCTAAATACAATGCCCTACTTGGGAAAGATTGGATCCATACTAACAAATGTGTGCCTTCTTCTTTGCATCAGAAAATCATGATGGCTTTGGGCAATGGAGAGACGGAGGAGATCGATGCAGATCCTCAACCCTTCATAGCCTGTGCAGATTTTGCAGAGGCCAAGTCAGATATTGAGGCGTGACACCACTCAGTATACTGAGGAAAGCTGATGGCTCAACCGAAGTGACGGCTGATGAGGAAGTAACACACTTGAAGCACTTAGTCCAAGAGAGTGCTGATGAAGAGATTGTCGTTAAAGATGACAATGATGCCTGGTTGTAGGCAAAGAGATGAAGAACAAGAAGCCAAATCTTTGGCTCTGATTAAATTCTCAACATTAGATGTAAAAGCTATAGTCCAGAAAGTACAGGAGCAAGAAAGAGAAGCCATGATAATTGGCTGTAAACAGGAGCGGCAGCAGGTTAGAATTTTGACCCTTGGGAAATACTGTGCATTGGACATTAAAACAAAAGTCCAGAAGATACAGGAGGAGGATGCCTTATGGACAGATTTTGTCTATGAAGAGGAGGGCAAAGATGTTGAACTAAGGAATCTAGGAGCAGAACAAAGTAAGAAGGTTGCTTCGAAGGTCAAAGAAACCAAGGAAGAAACTTCAATAAGTTCTCAGACACAAGACCCCTTAGAAGAAGTAAATTTAGGGGAACGTTCTATACAACAGCCCACCTATATAAGTGCTTGCTTGAATATTCTGGATAGAGACCAGTTGTTGGTTATTTTGAAGAAATACAAAGATTGCTTTGCATGGTCCTATAATGAATTACCAGGATTGGATAGGTCATTAGTGGAACATAGGCTCCCTATGAAGCCTAATTTCAAGCCATACTGGCGAAACCAAGAAGAATGAGTCGTAGTAATTCAGAAGGACAAAGAAGAAATTCTTAGACTACTCAAGGCAGGTTTTATTAGGACAGCCAGGTATGTTGAATGGCTATCTAATATTGTGCCTGTAGTTAAGAAGAATGGCAAAATGAGGGTATGCATCGATTTTAGAAACTTAAATCTAGCAACTCCCAAAGATGAATACCCTATGCCTATAGTGGATCTCGTGGTAGACATTCGGCAGGCATCGATTCTATCAATGATGGATGGGCACTCGTTACAACCAAATCATTGCAGAGGAGGATATCCACAAGATAGCATTCAGATGTCCAGGAATATTGGCACCTTCGAGCAAGTTAAAATGCCATTTGGTCCGAAGAATCTTTGGGCTACATATCGAGGGCTATGAATACTATCTTTCATGATCTCATTGGAGGGTATCTAGAGTGTTATATTGATGACATTGTAGTGAAATCGATCCATGGAGGAGCATCTGTTTCACTTAGAAGCAACTTTTGAAAGAATGAGGAAGTTCAAGTTGAAACTTAATCCTCTTAAGTGTGCTTTTGGTGTATCATCTGGAAACTTCTTGGGTTATGTAGTGCACAAGAAAGGAATACAGATTGATCAGAATAAAGCTAAAGCCATCATTGAAGCCAGGCCTCCATCAAGTAAGAAAGAATTACAAAGGTTCCTTGGGCAGGTTAACTTTCTTCGAAGGTTCATTTCTAACACTGCAGGGAAAACTAAAGTATTTTCTTCCTTGTTAAGGTTAAAAGATGAAGAGGAATTTGTATGGACAGCAGAGCATCAAATTGCTTTCGAAGGTATCAAAGCCTACTTGGCCAACCCTCCAGTACTGATGCCACCAAAGGGGAACAAGCCCTTGAAGTTGTACATAGCCGCAGCAGAAGATTCATTGGGAGCTTTTTTGGCTCAAGACAATGAAGAAGGCAAAGAGCAAGCTATTTATTACCTTAGTAGGTTTTTAAATTCTTGTGAATGTAAATATTCAGCTGTTAAAAAACTGTGTCTTGCTTTGTATTTTGCTGCAATGAAATTAAGATATTATCTTTTACCTACAACTGTCCTGGTAATTGCAACCACAGATTTGGTTAAATACATGTTATCTAGGCCTATGTTGAGGGGGAGAATTGGCAAGTGGATACTAGCCTTATCAGAATTTCATCTAGAGTATGTTCCCCAAAAGGCAGTAAAAGGACAGGTTTTAGCCAATTTTCTGGCAGACCATCTATTTCAAACAGAGAGTCAAGAGATAATGGAACTTGGTATGGCTAGTGTTGAGCCATGGCAGATGTGGTTCGATGGATCGAAAGCCAATGGCTTAATTGGAATTGGTGTTGTGATTAAATCTCCACAAGGGGTAGAAACCACCTGTTCTAATAACCAGGCTGAATATGAAGCCTTAATAGTGGGACTAGAAATTCTTATTGGATTACAAGTACATGCAGTTGATATATTTAGAGACTCTCAATTGGTGGTTAACCAAGTAAAAGGGATTTTCAAGTGTCAAAGCATAAGTATTTTGCCATACTATGTTGTTGCATTACATCTGCTTTTCCAGTTTCAAATAGCAAATGTAACTTATGTTCCAAGATTCTTGAACAATAGAGCTAATGACGTAGCTCAGAAAGCTTCGAACTTCAAGAGAATGGATAATACCCAAAGGGACATAAGCCAAACAACATATCAAAGATTAATACAACCTTTGAATAAAAGGAATGTGGTCTTGGAAGTCAATCATAATGACTTACAAGAACAAGATTGGAGGCATCCAATAATGCAATACTTAGCCGGTCCATCTTCGAAAGCCAGCAGGAAAATTAAATTACAGTCTATGCAATATATGATATATGGCAATGCTCTCTACAAAAGGGGGGGGATGGCTTATTGCTGGAATGTTTAGGCCCAAAAGAAGCATTAACAGCTATGGTTGAGGTTCATGAAGGCATCTGTGGTGCTCATCAGCCTGGTGTAAAGATGAGATGGATGCTTCGAAGGCATTCCTACTATTGGCCAACTATCCTTAAAGACTGCATAGAATATGCAAAGGGTTGCCAGGCATGCCAAAAGCATGGCACAATAAGGCATGTGCACATAACTGACCTACATGCAGTAGTGAAGCCTTGGCCATTCAGAGGATGGGCCATGGATATGATGGAAAAAATACACCCACCCTCTTCGAAGCATCATTGTTTCATTCTAGTGGCTACTGACTACTTCACTAAGTGGGTCGAAGCCAAGCCATACAAGGCTGTAGACCAAACAAAGGTCATTGGGTTCATTAAAGATTTGATCCATAGATTTGGCATCCCACAAACCATAACTGTGGATAATAAGACTGTGTTCGATGGGAAAATGGTGAAGTCTTTTGTGGCAGAGTTTGGAATTAGCCTTGTTAATTCCATACCTTATTATGTATAAGCCAATGGTCAAGCTGAATCATCCAACAAGTCCTTGAAAAAAGGGATACAAAAGGTTGTGGAAGATAACCCCAGGGATTGGCATAACCTTTTGTTGGATGTTTTATGGGCATACAGAACTTTCCCAAGATCAAGCACAGGAGTCACACCTTATGCTTTAGTATATGGGCATGATACAGTTTTACCTGTGAAAATTAATGTTAAATCTTTGAGGGTAAGATGCCAAGATTAGTTAGATCCTGAGCAATACCATCAAAGTATGTGCTTAGAGTTAGAAGGCATAGACGAAGCCAGAATTTTGGCATTAAATAGCATTCTTTTCCAAAAGAAGAAAGCAGCCAAGAATTATAACAAGAAAGTCAAACACATTGGCTTTGATGAAGGTGATTTGGTATGGAAAACAATACTCCCAATAGGAATTAAAAGCCATAAGTTTGGCAAATGGTCACCTAACTGGGAAGGACCATATCAAATTCATAGAGTTTTGCCTTTTGGAGCATACCATTTGAGAAATCTGAATGGATATGTACATCCCCAAAAGATTAACGGCAGATATTTGAAACCTTATTTTCCAACCATTTGGGAAACACAAGGAATAAAATAAACATTAAAGACAAAAACATAAGACTGCTCAGATGATAGACAAAATTCGCTCTTTCATAAAGAATTAAGTACATTGTGCCACAAATTGGCCCAAAATTCATTACAATGTCTTAATTGTTTTTGTACAATAGTTTTCCTATTGCTAAGTGAGGGAACTAGTTGAATAGCTGTAGCCATATCTTCTTTGCGATCGGCCAGTTCTTGGTTAGTGATTTGCAATTTAGTGTCAGTTCGAACCAAGGCCTGGTTTACTGCAGCTAACTCCTCTTCAAGTTGGGTTTTCTTCTCCAGCAGCTGGGCTCGAAAGTGGGAAGTAGAGGAGTGTTGTTCTTTCAGAGTTGATACTTCGGTATGTACTTGGGAGACGAAACTCTGATCTCTGGCCAGTTTCTCATCCGCAGCCTTGGCAGCCTGGCAAATGCTGATGTAAAAATTGATAGTAGCTGCTGCCTGAGATAAATGGCTTGAAACATCCATGCTGATGCTTCGTCAAGTCTGCAAAGACCGAGGAATCCATTTCCGATTATAGGCCTCTGTAGAGCCTCAAAGGGAATCCTCGAAAATGAAACCAGCAGTTCCAGACATGTGTCCAGGTCTATTGAAAGTGCAGAAGGCTTACTGCTGGAAGAAGAAGAACTCTCGAGAATTTCCAACAAAGAATCAGCCAAGACTAGTGGCTCAGTTTCAACATTGAATGTTGGAGAGGTAGAAGGTATGTCAAAAAGACTAGCTAGTCTCGTTTCGAAGACATTTACCTCGTCCATAGACATGAGGGGTGCAGAGAGAGTTGTGGTGGAAGGCGTAAAGGACTGCATGGGGATAGGAGAAATGTATGAAGCATCTTTTGCAGCCTCTATGGTCTTAGCCACCAGTGAATCAAGTGAAGAGGGGCTGGAAGTAGGCAAAGGTGATGAACTATGAGTTGGAAAACTACCAGCATCCTCTGAAGGAAGTCAACTGCCATTAGAGATGGAATAGCAGTTGGGAATTCTGTGAAAGAAGGAGGAGCGAAGCTCGAAGGAGAATTGGACTGAAGTAAGTCAAAGGTCAAGAAAGGGAGGTATGGATCTAAGCCAAGGAAGAGAGATGCAGGAATGCTAGGGCTCACAGGGGGTATATGAAATATGGGCCTAGGAAGTGGAAGTGTTATCTGAATGGCTTTCACATTATACATTTGATCAACTTCGATTGAAATTGAGAGAGTCCCCATTGGAAGTATAGCTTCAGTGTTTGCTACTGCGAAAAGGAAGAGATGTAAGGTCAAGATCTAGCGTCAAAATTTGATAAGGCAAAACAGTGGAAGCATGAAAGAAATTACCTGTTCTAGAAGCGCTGGCACTGATGGGAGAGCTGCGAAGAGAGTAATGTTCGGCAGTTTGTTGCCTTCTTACCATTTCTCTTTGTAATGCATCGGCAGCAGCAGCTTCCTTTCTTAAAATTTGTTGCTGCCGTCTCCTCTCAGCCCTTTTGAAGACAATTATGGCCTTGGAATGTTCTTGGTCTACGGCCTTGGCAGCTGCCTCATGAAGGGGATCTTCAACTAAGACAGTAGTTGAAGCAGTCACTTTCCTTCTCTTTTCTATTGCTTGGGCGATTGTCTCGGAATCAGAGTCCTCAGCAAAGTCAGAAGGAGAGACAGTAATCTTTCTTCTCCTCTTTCTTTGAATTGGCATTGTCTGTTCCTCAAATTTTCTCTCAATTTTTGCAAACTGAGATTCGGATTTCCTAAAAATAAATTCCTTCTCTACCTCCCTAGCGATTGTCTCCTCTTGAAACAAATCAATCACTTTTTTCCTTTTTGTCAAGGGTGACTCGTACTCTGGGTCTGCTTCTCTTTCTTCTTCTTCTTTTCCTTCTGGCACCTCAGTTGTTTTCTTTTCAGAATCAAGCAGTCTTCTCTTCTTTTGCTGCTGATCACCTTCACAAAAGAAATATATATAAATAGAAACAAAATAAGAATAACACAATCAGCATCATATAGGAAGTCAAATGAGAGAAAACAAAGGCATATACCTTTCTTTGAAACAGCCCGAGTGGCTTTAGGAGGAGTTGAGGTAGCAGGAATGGACTGGGTTGTAGGAGGCACAGTGGAGGAAGGGACAATTTCAGCTCCCTTGGGCTTGGGCACATCTAACACCTCCAGTAGGTTTTGAGGTGAAATGGCTAAATAGATTTCCATATTTCTTACCCACCAATTTTGGTATCTCTTCAATACGGTACCTTCAGGAATGAAAAGGGTGTACTCAAAATTGGCCAAGTCATTTATGAATTTGAAGGTTGCCTCCTCCAACCTTGACTTCCTAACCTTCAGATCTCTCCTGGTAAGGCTCAGATTGGTGTTGCTGCAGAGAGGTATTGGGACCCCTTGTGTGAAGCCAAATTGTCTAGCAAATTGAGCAGAACAATAAGGCTCAGCTATACATTTATAAGCTCTGGGGTTCGTGGTCCCGATAAACAGCTCCCTAGGAAGCAGAAGGGAAGCCCATATATCCTTGTGAATAGGCGAAGCACAGAGCCTGTCACTTAAGAAGTGACTCAACCAAGTTGGACCTATGTTGGTTTCGAAGGGACGGAAACGGTGAATAGGAAGGACAACTGGTAGTTGATGGAAGAAAGAGAAATAAAAGGCAAAAGTAGAAGGATAAAGGGAAGCATTGGCCAGTCTTATGCCATGGGTAAGAGAGTGTAACCCAGAAAATTTAAGGCATTTGGATTGTAATTCAGTAAAATACGCGAAAAGCTAAAGCTGAAGGATCCAGAATGGCCCCCCTTGATTAGCATCTAAGGACTTCTCACAAAAGAGGGAACAAACTCTGTATACATGGCCTAGAATATATGGGGCTAAGGCTACCCTTTTTTGCAAAACAAAGGCTTTAGCAAGAGGAGCAAATTCAGGCATGATTCTTTGAGAGGAGGTGCATAAGAGGAATTTGCAAAACCAATATAACAAGAAGGAAAAGAATTCCCTATCAGTTACTGGGCCCTCTTTTTTATTCTCAACTTTAACAAAATCACTGTAAGATAAGTTAAGAGAGGGGAGGGAGAAAGAGACTGCTAAGTCAGGAAAATCTGGTGTAATGAGGGTACCAATAGGGGATACTCCTAGTAGATGGCAAATGTCAAGAACAGTAGGAGCCATCATCCCACATCTAAATTGAAAGAAATTGAAGATAGGGTTCCAAAAACATAAGCGAGGGACTAAGAAAGGGTCCTCGAGATAGTTACCCTAGATAGTCGGAGAGCATCGAGCTCTTGAAGGTCCAGTGTCCTCGCAGGGATGACCCGGTCGTACCATTCTTGCCACTCCGGTCTCATTGTGGGCCAACATCGGTGAGGGCGATTGATTCTCCAGTTCCTCCAATCGAGACCACCTTCATAAAGAAGACATTGGTTCTCCAGATGAGGATATAGAGCTGGGAGCTCAGTAGGGATCTCCTTGAATATTGGCCCGAGCACGTAGTCTTGCTGCTCATGACAACGAGGGACAAAGATACGCCCGTCAATGGCGCTTTTCCTCCCAGCCTTGTACTTCTCACATTCTACGTCAATGAGCCTTTTCAAGGCTACAGATGAGCTCACACGCTTTATGATTGGCACTTTTGGTGAAGAAGAAGCCATTGATAGTACGTTTTTTCGGAAAGAAAAGAAGGGAGTGAAGAGAAGTGAAAGATTGATGGGGGTTTGTGCGTTAAAAGAGCAAGTGATTTCAGAACACGAAGCAAGAGGGTTTTAAAAGCTTTTGTGTCTGAAAAATATATTGCATAAGTCGTTAAGTACTAAAAGTATGAATACGAGGAGTCTCTTCCAATATTGATAGTTTTGGAGGGAAAAAGCACATTCCGAATGTTGACGCCAACTTCGAAACAAGATATTTGGCTTCGAAACAATATTTTGGCGCCAAAAAATCAAACAACAACGGCTTCGAAATACATAAGTCGACTTCGAAGCATATTACATGTTTAAAGATGCTAGAATGCTTGAGGATCAGTCTACTTAAAAGGGTTTAAAGACCTGTTTGAGGGTTATTAATGAAAATAACGACCTTCGAAGCAAAAATCTGTGATTCTTTAAGGAGAATTGCTATTCAAAACATCAAAACCAATCGTTGGTTTTAATAAAAGGAGATTATCTTTTAAACTAAAATTAGCATGAACTGCTCTTCGAAGTAAAAGTGATCAATTTAAGATTGATTAACTATATCAACCATGACCATATATTGGTTATAGTTAGTTTTGAAGGGTAAAATTGTTAAATTCGAAGCACTAATTTTAGGTGATATCAGCCAGAATTGTCAACTCTACTCCATAAATTGGAAAAAGACATGATTGGTTCCTTTTAGTGTTTCATTTTGAGTCCATATTCGAAGAATGAGTTTGTTCAATTCGAAGCCCTAAATTGGCTCTTAAAAGTAAATGGAAACAAGGTCAAATAATGCCAAATGGAGGATTCTATTTATATTTGAAGACAAAGCAATCACATCAGATGATCCTATCTGGGTATGAATTTAAGCTCATAAAAGTAAGGAATAGAATAAATGACAAGATAATGAAATTTGATCCAACAGTGATCAATAAATTTCTGCTCTATATCTTTTATTTCTTCTAATGTTGGCTGCATAAGTTGGTGTGCTCTCACTTTCATAGTAGAGCTTTTCAGCCTTTATTTCGAATGCTTCCTCTCTCAATCGTTGTTCCACTTCATCTAGGACCAAATCATCCCAATACACAGAATCTTTATTCTTGAAATCATCGAAGTCTTCGATGAAGTTCTCTGCTTCGTATTGGACTTGAATTCGGAGAGACGAAAGTTGGTCCAAAGATTGTGTAGTAACCTTGGAATTTCGATGCCAAGAGAGAACCTTGAGTTGGTCAAGGAACATATGAAGTTCTGCTTGGGCAATGGGGATAAGAATATGGCCCCTAGTCAAAATATTACAAGCCCATCGAAAGTTCTTGAAAGGGACGTCGTCCTCAAGAACATTGAAGGGCAAGTGAGAGAAAGCTGCAAGTAGAAGTTGAGCTTCTTTCCGCTCAGCTGGAGTAGGGATTGATGGAGGTTTGTAAGGTGGAATGACTTCGTTCATGGGGAGGGCAAGCCTCGCTTTTTACATCGGGAAAGAGTTGATGAAGAAGGAAGCAGATGGTTACGCTTCAAAAGATGAAGAAGAATGGCGAGATGTTTACATTTGGTGGAGAAGAAAGTGTGGATGCTTTAATTATGGAAGATGGCACGGGACCGGAAGGAACAAAGGCATTAATATAGTCAAGCCAGTTAGAAGAGCAAATCTTCGCCTTCTTAGCTAAGAAGGATGGGTAGTACCCTTGAGCTTCTTCTGAACGTTGGGCAACAAGCACTATCTTGGTAGGCATGGAGGATGTGTACCATGCCACAAGAAGATTTTCCTCCAAACTATGTCGAAGGTCAATGGGTATGTAAGGGTAGACCACTGAACTTCGAGCTTAGGGAGGAAACTCCAAAGGATCAGTAAACTCTACAAAATGATGGTTGATTCGTTCCCTCAAATCATAAGTCTCAGGTGTTGACCAGCTTGTCCAGCCAAAACCCCCAGAAGACGAAGAAGTTATAGTTTCATCCCATGCAGAATTTTGTGAAGAAGAGTTTCCTAAGTCCATATTTGCAACTTGCCAAATCAAAGGTTTGAGAGCAGTTCGTTCAAGGTACAAAGGGGAGTCAGAGGAAGAATTTCTTGTATCTGTGTCTGTAACTTGTTGAATCGAAGGATTAGGGACAATGTGTTCGTAGTCCAAAGGTTGGTAATTTGCAAAGGCTTCCATGACCTGAATATAGAAAGGTGGGTAAAAGTGGCTAATGAATGCGTGGAGGTTCTTTCGAGGGGAAACAACATTACTCAATGGCTCTTCGTGTGCTTGATCAATAGAAAGGGAAGTTGATTTAGCCATAGTCTGTTCGAATGCTAAGGTATTGGGACGTTCAACAAATTGAAAAGAGTTAATGCAAATTATCACCAAAGAGATGACGGTTGTGTTTCCAGAAGATAGACTCTATGCACGTTCGAAAAGCGCGGGAAAAGCTGTGATCCACTAATATCACCAAGTATTTGGTATATTAGTGCGAGGGGTAATGTTGGCTACATATTTTGTAAAAGTCAATTACAGTTCGACACGTGGCAAAGCAAGGGTAGTATGGGGAGACTACTCAAGTCTTCAATCCTGATCGTACACGTGGCAGTAAAAATTGGTTCTCACTTGATCTGAGTAGCACAGGATCAGTAAAGAGATACAAGATGACGTGGCTTCAACGGTTGCTCATATTCAAATTCAAATACAAGAAGGAAGTTCAACTGCAAGAAAAGGCATAGTGGAACTACTTCTAAGGCAGCATGATCAACAATCATGGAGGAGCAGTTCGACGGTTTGAAGTGCAATTCGATGGTCATCCTTGAGGAATATAAATAGGAAGGAAGTCCCCAGAAAAACCCCCAGACTCAGATCATACAAACCAGTCTTACTCTACATATTTTATTTTCCAGTTTTTTTACATTTTCAGTCTTTACCTTTCTTGCACTTTAAATACCTATTCTGCACTTCGATTCATAGGAGTAGTTTCAAGTAGATCGTCACTGTAAACCTCTTCGAGGCTGAATTTGGATCATTGTAAGTGTTCATTTTAATGAAATACTTCCATTGTTCTTCATATTAACTGTTATTTCTTTTAATTTCTCCTAAGTCAAGTCACCAGTAAAAGTCCTCTTCATTGAGGCTGAAAGAACTAAAACACAATTGCCTGATAATTGGTTGGCAATTATAATTTCTGTAAGGACTGATTGATCCTTGCTGGCACGCTCGCATTTACAAAAATATCCTTCGAACAGCCAAAAAGCCAACAGGGACGAAACAGGATTTTATTATCAGAGAGGCTAAAAAAAAATAATTTTTTTTACCATATACACAAAACATACATGTATGTATAATATGATATATATAAATTATATACATAAAAAAAAATTAAATACCATAGAAGCAATTTCTAATAAGATGAAGAAGTTTTTTTGGTGTAAAATAGAAAGAGAATTCAAGATCGAAGAAGAATGACATTTTTTTATATATATACTAGGGAGCGATTTTGTGTATAAAATGATATATATATATATATATTCAAAATTCAATGACAAATAATAATTTTCAAAGAAACAGGAGGGTCATGACCTCCCATAGTCTTCTCCTAATTCCGTCCCTAGTCAGGATTGTCATCTGTTCATATTTAGATAAAGAGAACCCAATGTGTATTGTTTTATCTTAATTATGGCTTATTTTTGCAACAAAAAATTCTATGAATTCCAAATAATTTATTAAATATTTTACTAAATCTCTTATATAGATATGTGATCCACACAAATTTACATATATGTAGATCTCATACAGAGATTTAATAAACTATTTAATAAATTATTTGAAATCTCTACCGTTACTCTTTCGCAACGATTGGTGTTCGATGGTTGGCTGTGTCAATAGAAACTAAAGGGCCTTATACAATGCCACCTAACTTTCGTACTTGAAATTCTGGTCATATCATTGGGTAGTAGCCTTCTATTTCCATACAATATAAACTCATTCGAAAATGTGTAAGATCACTAATTGATAAGAACTATCTTTTCATGTGATTTTTTTTTTTTTTTTTTTTTTTTTTTCTTCTCACTAATAAGCTGAGTAATACTGCTGATTTAATGGTCTAAATTAAAATCCAAATCTGTGTACATACTTAGAGCATCGACAGTGAAATTGCTAATGATAGTGTTAGTGTTGGTTGTTTATTTTTGGCTAACAACGTTTGTTGTTTGGTATTGCAATGAAGCTGTTAAAGGAAGCATTAGTACACTTTATTAGTCTCAAGTGTTAAATTGTATGTTAACTGCAGCGAGCATTTTAGGAAGTAAAGAAGAGAGAGGAGTGTGCCTGGAAAAAGTCCTCCCAGATGTCCGGTTGGAAGTCCCTCCAGACGTCCCACCGGAAATCTATCCTGGACGTTCGGACCTTTGAAAAAGATAAAAAAATAAAAATGAGTCTGACCGGTTGACCGACCGGACGTCCGACCGGTCAACCGGCGATCAACTGGATTAATATTTATTTATTTATTTATTTTTGAACTTGTTGGGATTTTTTTTAGGCTTGAAAATTAATTTTTGGCTTGAAATTTTTAATTAAATTAAATTATTTATTTATTATATATATATACACATATATATTCTTAACACACCCATTAACACATCTATTGCACCACCACTCTCTCTAAAATTAACAAACTCTTAACATATATTTTTAAACTCTACTTTTATTACTTTTTGTCATATAACATACCTTAACACACTTTTTTTAGCCATCCCATTGTGGATGCTCTTATTTAATACGTGCACAACTCATAATGACATAAATGCCCCCACATTTTTCAAACTTTCACTTAACCCTAGCGCCCCTTACACGCCCTCATCTCCACCTCTGGCCATTGCTGCCACAGCCACAAACCACAGGAACCCCGACACCACCGGGAGTTCACAAACCACCTTTGCCACAAACTCCCATCCACTGCAACCCCTTGAAACCCTCACCACCTTGAACTCTCCACCAACACAAATCATCTCCACCGTGAACCACCCTTTCTCCCTCTCCATTATTTTCTTCTTTCACTATTTTTCTCTCTATCTCAGTTGATTGCAATGCAGGTGGTAAGGATAACAAAATAAACAAATAAAAAAACAAAAAATAGCAGAGATGAATAAATATTTTTAAACAAAGAAAATAATTCATGGAAAAATTTCAAAAAATCATATTCATCAAGTTAATTAACTCCATTAAACTAATACTCTCAAATTCGGCTTTTAAATCTAGATTTAAAATAATACATTGACACCTTTTATATTGGATCGGATGCTTTAGATTGCGCCTCCTCCCACCCTCTCAGAAGATTTTTTACTCTACAACAAAGAAATTATTGTCCACTTTGAACTTGAGCTGGGCTAGAGCAAATTCAGCTACACTTCAGGTCAAGTTTAGACAAAAACCTCAACCTGGCCAAGTTGCAACGTTACATCTCCCAGCATCACCGGAAGAAGAATCACTCAAAAAATGCATTATCTACGTTAGAACTAAAGGGATCGGAACTCAAACTAAATTTTGGAAAAATAAGGAAAAACAGAAACCCTTTAAATTCTAACGGAAATATATATATATATACTACGAGAACAAATTGAATATATTGTGGAACCCTAATCCCAAGCACTGGTCGCTCCAGAACCATATCCAACACCATAACTACCAGAAACCCCATAACCACCACTACTTCCCCCATAACCACCACTACTTCCACCCCCACCCCCACTCCTACTAAAAGAGCCTTCTCTTCGGAAGTCACGGCCACCAAAACGTCCTCCACCAGACCGCCTATTTTTCCCCCCTCCATAAGAAACCCGACTTGCATACCGGGTGAGCCAAGTGGGTACCTCTTGATTAGATTCTTGCATCAGATCAGCAAGTGGCTTTGCCAATGATAAATTGTTCTCATTAAAGAAAGCGGTTGCCAATCCTGTCTTGCCAGCTCGCCCTGTCCGTCCTATCCGGTGCACATAATCATCAATGTCGTTGGGTAGGTCAAAGTTGACCACATGAGCAACATGAGGAATATCGAGTCCACGTGCTGCAACATCTGTAGCAACTAAAATCGGTGTATTTCCACTCTTAAATGATCTCAATGCTTGTTCTCTTTCCTGCATACAAAACCATAAAAATGATGTAAATATATGGAGTGACCTTCCAACGAACTCTGATGAACATCCATCCCTAAACAAATATAAGACTTAAAAAAAGAGAGCATTATCTGACAAAGGAACTAATAGAAAGTGTCCGTGTCGTATCCGTGTAGTGTCGCGTGTCCGTATCCATGCTTCTTAGATACTAAGAAACTCAAAAGTTTAGACCACGTAGTTGTTTAACAATACCACATTGCACACCGTTCAATTTTTTTTTATAATAATAATAAAAATAAAAAACACCCTAACAAAGCATTAATTTTAGGTTCTTAAAGCTGAACAACAAGCGATTGTATTTTATGTAAGATTTAAGGTAAAGATAATTGTTAGATCCACAGTTGTAACTTCCAAATCCATAATAATGGAAAATCAGCCCAAGAAAGCCGACAGTTTCCCTGAGGAATCCACAAATCCCCCCATTCTGAATGATAGAAATTCTCACAAGGTAACAAGAAACTTGATAAGATCACAAATCCTCTCCCATTCCGAATGATTGAAATTCTCACAAGGTGACAAGCAACTTGATGAGATCACAAATCCTCTCACAGTTCCTTGTTCACAAAGAGGGATAAGTTATGGAACATTTTCCTCGAGGAATCCACAAAAATCCTCTCCCATTCCAAATTATTGAAATTCTCACATGGTGACAAAACTTGATGAGGTCACAACTCCTCCACAAAAAGAGATAAGTTCCTCCACCAGAGTTCAACATTTTCATTATCCTTTCGTTATGCCTTTCACATCTCCAGTTTTAACTTGTAATCAACCAATTGTCACTAAATTAGTTCCTATGTACACAATTGAAGGAAGACAAGAAGATAAACTATCACATAGTAGCACACAGCTGCAACGACATATTTAGGCAGCATGATGATTATGTTAACAAGCATGCTGCAAATTAAAAAATTAAACAAGATAGTAATATACACAAAATTCTTTCCAACTCACCTGCTGTGTCCTATCTCCATGAATAGTAGTGGCATGAAACCCACTAGCATACAACCAATGTTCCAATGCATCAGCTCCCTTCTTTGTTTCCACAAATACCAAAGTCAGAGATTGCTGCAAAATTTAATGACATTCAAAATTCAATCAAGCAATGCAAGCCAACTGGAACCAAACATATAATGTATCTGACTAGAAAATTAACAGTAAGCATTAATAGTCAGGAGGAGACTATGCTTCAGTAAGTTTTTTTTCTATTAAAAAATTAAAAATAAAAATCCTTTTCCTCCTTGATTAGTTCACAGTATTATAATACATAATAACACTCGTACAGATCAAAACATGGACTCCATTCCACAGGTAAATCCAAATTGAATGATACATAAAGCACTTCGCATATTACCTTGCCATGAATGCCGTTAGTCATTTGTGCATGAAGAAGGTCCATGAGGTGGCTTCTCTTGTCAGAGTCATGAACAAATTCAACTCTTTGAACAATCAAATCAGTACTTGAACCAACTCTTCCAACAGCTAAGAATATGTAGTTTGAAAGGAAATCAGATGCTAGTCTCTGCATACAAACCATAGCCTCTTCAGCAATGAAGTATTTTGGTGTAAGCTCTAGCAGTGCTAAAATAGCATAGTACAACAAAAACACTCACTCTAACAGTTGAGTATATGTTGTGCTAAGATGGCACCGTGTCATAGCACAATATCATTCTATACTACTACATTTATTAGTTACCTTTTTTTGATAAAATTACATCTATATTTATAATTGGAGTTTAATTAATCACTAATTACAAGTATGTCATGTTAACATAAATTGACTGGGTGAGAGCAAGGTTTTAAAAAGCAGTGTTACGTAACGGTTGTTGAAGTAGGCGCTACCCGTTACACCCGCTTTTGCGGTGTAACTGAAATTCACGTGTAATGGTCGTTGTGGCGTTATGTAACAGACATAACGATACCGTAACGTCCGTTATACACCATTACACATTCTGCACATATTCTTTTCCCAAAAAAAAAAAAATCAAAAATCAAAAGCTTACACAATATTTTAAGCCAACCACACGAGAGATCTTTCCATACATTTAAATGCAAGGGGGTAAACTGCTCTAGGCCAAAACCACAAGGGCAAAAATAAGATTTTTCCCTAATTTGTATGATGCTAGGAAGTATAGACACTCCAAAATAGGTGTCATGTTCGTATCCAACACATGTCGAATACCGCCATGGTGCAGACATGTGCTACATGTCGGAGATTCCATGTAGACTATCAATTTTTTAATTGTTATTTATTTTTATTTTTTTCATAAAACAGGTTGAGGACGCTTAATTTATAGAAAGTTAATTTTGTGTCAAAGCAAAACATATGAAAACAAATAGAGGGTAAAGTGAAAAATTAATAATAATACACCTACATATACATCAATGTCTCTCATATCCCAATGTTCTAAATTTATATTCGAATACAGGCCATAGTCTTTCTTTTACATCAATATTTTTACATCAATGTCTCTCATATCCCAATGTCCTAAATATATTTTTTTACTATATCCTCGTTGTGCCCATATCCTGTATATATATATATATTTTAAAGTACTGTATCAGTGTTTGTATCAATGTCTTTGTCAACACTTCTTAGGTTTGATGCCTTAGTAGAGAAAATAATACATGCAAAAGACTATGGCCTTGTTTGGTTTAACTCTCAAAACACAATTTTTCAAAAAAATTTCCAAAATTTTGTTTGATTGGAAATTTTTTGAAAAAAATTTCAAAAATCACTCTCTCTCTCCTACACATCAATCAATCACTTTTTATCTCTCCTCTCTCCTTCTCAATCACTTTTTCCCTCACACACATCCACTCAACTATAACAAAATATCAAATCATCCTAACTTTCATACTCCAAAACTATTTCCAAAATATACAACCAAACAAACCAAAAAATTTTCTAAACTCTTTCTTCAAGATTTTTTTGTTTGAAAATTTATCTTCCAAAACCAAACCAAACACACCCAAGAGCATCTCCAACAGTTTGGCTCTATTTGGTTTGTTTTTGAGAAAATTTTCTAAAATTTTATTTGGTTTAGTGATTTTGGAAAAAAGTTTTCAAAATCACTTTCTATCTCCTACATATCAATCAATCACTTTTTCTCTCTCTTCTCTCATTCTTAATCACTTTTTCTCTCATACACATCTACTCAACTACAACAAAATATCAAATCATCCCAAACTCTTATATTCCAAAACTATTTTCAAAATATACAACCAAACAAATCAAAAAAAATTCTAAACTCTTTTCCCAATTTTTTTTTTTTAAATTTATCTTCCAAAACCAAACCAAACACACCCTATAGCATTTGGCATTAAATGACACAAACATAAACAATGAACTAACAGGAAATTCTATATAAATAAACCTAACTTGATGGTTGGGCTATACAGGATACCTTTCCTTTTTCTTTTATGCTTTTTATTTATTTTTTTAGGTGAGTATTCTGAGAAAAACAAAATCAAGCTAGAAAGGATGTCTTTCATTAGGTATCCCTGAAATGTCCGTTGGCACCAGCCCTGGCAGCCCCTGCGGAGGATGCCCAAAGTTTAGAATTTCCTACTATATGCTTTTTCCATAATGGTGAGGTAATCTAACAAAGTTATCCTGAAGAGATGCACCAAGAAGCTAATACACCTGCTTCTCAAGAACTTGAAGTCCTTGTGAACCGCTGTATGTGTATTCTTCAGACGTTCTGGCCCAAGTATGAGGCCTACAGTTTGAGACCCAAGTATGATGCTCCAATGGGGTACCCTTCCCCTACCTATGAAAACCTCAACCCTGGAAGTTAGAATTGATCCAATGTCTTTGGTAACATTACATAGAGATTTTATTAATATATTAATGGTTTAAAAGTTCAAATTGTATAGAATAATAGAAGTTTTTTTTTTAAAACCAAGCCCTAAGTCCCATCAAATGGAGTCGGCTAAATAAATTCTTTTTTTCCACTCGACTCTATCAACGGCCATTTGGTTAGTCAAATTAAGGAGATTTATATCTCTATTTACTACACTTGCCCACGTCAATTTAGGTCTGCCCCTTCCCCTAACACTTCCATCTATCGTCACTGTATCACATCTTTTTACTACTACCTCTGTTGGCCTCCGTTATATATGACCAAATCATCTCAATCTATTTTCTCTCAACTTATCTTCTATCAGTATTACTCCTACTCATTCACGAATATACTCATTCCTAATTCTGTATTTTCTAATTTTGCCACACATCTACCTTAGCATCCTCATCTTAGCAACATTATCTTATCTACATGTTATTTCTTAGTTGCTCACCATTCCATCCCATAACATCGTTGGTCTAATAACCGTTCTATAGAACTTTCTTTTTAGTCTAGTAGCTATTCGTTTATCACACAATACCTCAGGTGCACTCCTCCACTTAAGCCACCATTCCTTAATTCTATAGACCACATCCGCTCCAATCTCCCTAACCGTTATGATAATCGATCCTAAGTAACGAAAATGTTCACTCTTAAGTAATTCTTCGTTCTCAATTTTTACTTTTTCTCTGCTTTCATTGTTACTGTTACTAAAATTACACTCCATGTACTCTGTTTTAGTTCTACTTATCCTAAATCCTTTAGATTCAAGTGTTTCTCTCCACGTCTCCAACTTAGTGCTAACTCCTCTCTACATATCTTCTATCAGCGCTACTCCTACTCATTTACGAATATATACTCTTCTCTAATTCTATCTTTTCTAGTCTTGCCACACATCCACCTTAGCATCATTATCTCAGCAACACTCATCTTTATCTACTTGTTGTTTTTTAGTTGCCCAACATTCTATCCCATAATATCGCTGGTCTAATAGCCGTTCTATAAAACTTTTCTTTTAGTCTAGTAGCTACTTGTTTATCACATAGTACCCGAAGTACACTCCTCCACTTAAGCCACCCTGTCTTAATTTTATAGATCAAATCTGCTCCAATTTCCCCAACCATTGTGATAATCAATCCTAAATAACAAAAATGTTCACTCTTATGTAGTTTTTGGTTCTCAATTTTCACTTCTCCTCTGCTTCCATTGTTACTGTTACTAAAATTACATTCTATGTACTCTGTCTTAGTTTTATTTATTCTAAATACTTTATATTTAAGTGTTTCTCTCCACGTCTCCAACTTAGTGTTAACTCCTTCTCTAGTCTCATCCACTAACATGAAAAGAACTTATTGCAAAAAAATAAAGACTTATCCATAACTAAACCAAAAAGATAAGGACTATTGCAATACATTGTGATGACAAAATACTATGAACTCCACGCAGGGAGATGTATGAGACTAATGATTTATGAGACTATAGTAATGGCATGTAACTGATTCTTGATTCTTAAATGCTATGAATTTTTTATTGTTCGCACAATTTATAAAAAACTTACCGTCGCATATTTTTTTTTAGAATCATATTTATTAGGTTTTAAAATAAATTTTGATAAATTTTCATAATTTTAAGTATGATCCAATATATTTTATATTTTTAAATCACTAGAAAATGAATTTTTTTACATTTTATTTCAATAATTAATGACTTTATATGTCATAAATTCATATTACCCTTGTGGCAAAATTTTCTTTTATTGGACTTAGATGTATAAAATTATTTTTCACCTTTAATGTCATAATCCCACCTTTAATGTGATGTCCACAAAATTTACAAATAATATGATGCCTAGTGCCTTCAACTTGAGTTCCAAATTTCCAACCAATATCATCACTCGGGGGTTCATCATTGGCACCCTTTTGTCGTGGCATTTTTGAATTTGAATTCTGCATCACTGATACATTTTTTAAATTTATTTTACATGTTTACAAAATTATTTTTCAGCAAAACTTGAACTAACTAAATAAACAATATTTACATTTATTAAATGAAATGATTGTAAAAAACATGCAATAATATTTAAAATTATTTATAAAAATTTATAAAATGCAATAATATTTTTAAATGAAATGATTGTAAAAAAATATTTAAAATTAAATACTAAATAAAATAATTATAAAAAAATACAACTACTATTTATACATTTGGATTTTACATGCCAATGTAATCATATAAAAATTAAAAAATAAATTATAAAGATATTTTAAGAAATAAAAATATATATATTAAATAGTTTGTTTTAAAAATATATATATTTATTATATGAAGATGAGTTATATTATATAAATAACAAATAAAAATTTATGGAGAAGAGTTATATTATATATATTTATTTTATAATACAATAATTATTTAATTTATTTATTATATTTTTTTAAACAATGTATTCTAATTAATTTTATTATTTTACATACATGTGTTTATTTTTATTTTATTAATATATACAAGTATATATTATCTTATAAATATATTATATGTTATATAATAATTATTATTTAATATATAATAATAATAGTTATTATTATTATTATTATAGTTATTAACTATTATTATTATATATTATTATAGTTATTATAATAAATATATTATAAAATAAATATATTATATATTATGTGATATATAATAATAATATTTATTATTATAGTTTATTAACTATTACTATTATTATTATAGTTATTAACTATTACTAACTATTACTATTAATATTATAATAATAGATAGATTAGATGACTAATAGGCGAGTCGGGAAAGGAAGAAGAAAAGGGGAAACGGGGAAGGAAGACGGTTAGGGCAAGCGACACGAGAGGAGAGGAGAAAAGGGAAGCAATGGCGATCGCGATCGCGAGGGAGAGAGAGAAGGCGAGAGAGAGACCGGATGGAGCTTCGATCTTCGATCGACGGATAGAGCTTCGACCGAAGCCGACCTCGATCTTGAGCCGACATCAATCTTGAGCCGACCAGGTTCATCTCCTCTTTCCTCTTCCCTTTTCTTTTGTTTTTATGAAAATAATCAAAGAAGGCGTGTAACGGGTGTAACGGCCGTTACGGCCGTTCGCCACCGTTCTGACCGCTATATCGGCGTAACGGCCGATCTGATGTGTGAATTTCAATCACACCGCAAAATCGGGGGTAACGCGTGGTGCCTCCGGCCGAAACCGTTACGTAACGGCCGAAACCGTTACGTAACACCGCATTTTAAAACCTTGATGGTAACCCTAATAACATGCAACAAAGATAAAATTGATAACATAAGTCTTAGATGAACATATACAGAAAAAAATTGCCAAGAAATTTATATAGACAATTAACAAACCTGGATCTCTTTCGGAAAGGTTGCACTAAATAGCAATGTCTGTCGTAACCCTGGTGGAGGCATATCCATTTGTTCCACAATCTTTCTGATTTGCGGCTCAAATCCCATATCCAACATTCGATCTGCCTCATCAAGAGCCAAATATCTAATCATCTCCAATGACACTCTTGCTCTCTCAAGCAAATCAACTAACCGCCCAGGAGTTGCCACAAGAATATCAACTCCTCTCTCAAGCTCTCGCAACTGAGCACAGAGAACAAGACATCAATAATAAGAACCTGAATACTCAAACTGCCATCAAAGTCAACAAAGCTACTCAAAGTGAGAAATACAAAATGATAAACTGTTTTTCAAATGAGAAACAAGAAATGAACTATATTCCAAGCAGTAGAACTGTCCAGAAATAAGTGACATGATTGTCAACTTTAATATAAATGAATTTGAGTTACACCAAACCTACAAAATATTTCACTCTTACCAATATATATATATATGTGATAATACCCGGACATTGGTACAGACATTGGGTGTAGATATGTGTCTAGGAATCAAGGTTTTAAAATGCGGTGTTACGTAACGGTTTCGGCCGTTACGTAACGGTTTCGGCCGGAGGCACCACGCGTTACCCCCGATTTTGCGGTGTGATTGAAATTCACACCTGTATCGGCCGTTACGGCCGACATAGCGGTCGTAACGGTGGCGTAACGGCCGTAACGGCCCGTTACACCCGTTACACAGCTTCTTTGCTGATTATTTTCATAAAAAACAAAAGAAAAGGAAGAAAGGAGATGAACCTGGTCGAAGCTCGAAGATTGATGTCGAAGCTCGAAGACTGAGGTCGAAGCTCAGTCGAAGCTCTATCCCGTCGATCAGTCGAAGATCGAAGCTCCATCCGGTCTCTCTCTCTCGCCTTCTCTCTCTCCCTCGCGATCGCCATTGCTTCCTTTTCTCCTCTCCTCTCTCGTGTCGTTTGCCCTAACCGCCTTCCTTCCCCGTTTCCCTTTTCTTCTTCCTTTCCCCGACTGTCTATTAGTCATCTAATCTATCTATTATTATAATATTAATAGTAATAGTTAGTAATAGTTAATAACTATAATAATAATAGTAATAGTTAATAAACTATAATAATAAATATTATTATTATATATCACATAATATATAATATATTTATTTTATAATATATTTATTATAATAACTATAATAATATATAATAATAATAGTTAATAACTATAATAATAATAATAACTATTATTATTATATATTAAATAATAATTATTATATAACATATAATATATTTATAAGATAATATATACTTGTATATATTAATAAAATAAAAATAAACACATGTATGTAAAATAAAAAAATTAATTAGAATACATTGTTTAAAAAATATAATAAATAAATTAAATAATTAATGTATATTAAAATAAATATATATAATATAACTCATCTCCATAAATTTTTATTTGTTATTTATATAATATAACTCATCTTCATATAATAAATATATATATTTTAAAACAAACTATTTAATATATATGTTTTTTATTTCTTAAAAATATCTTTATAATTTATTTTTAATTTTTATATGATTACATTGGCATGTAAAATCCAAATGTATAAATAGTAGTTGTATTTTTTATAATTATTTTATTTAGTATTTAATTTTAAATATTTTTTACAATCATTTCATTTAAAAATATTATTGCATTTTATAAATTTTATAAATAATTTTAAATATTATTGCATGTTTTTACAATCATTTCATTTAATAAATGTAAATATTGTTTATTTAGTTAGTTCAAGTTTTTTGAAAATAATTTTGTAAACATGTAAAATAAATTTAAAAATGTATCGATGATGCGAATTCAAATTCAAAAATGCCACGACAAAAGGGTGCCAATGATGAACCCCGAGTGATGATATTGGTTGGAATTTTGGAACTCAAGTTGAAGGCACTGGGCATCATATTATTTGTAAAATTTGTGGACATCACATTAAAGGTGGGATTATGACATTAAAGGTGAAAAATAATTTTATACATCTAAGTCCAATAAAAGAAAATTTTGCCACAAGGGTAATATGAATTTATGACATATAAAGTCATTAATTATTGAAATAAAATGTAAAAAATTCATTTTCTAGTGATTTAAAATATAAAATATATTGGATCATACTTAAAATTATGAAAAATTTATCAAAATTTATTTTAAAACCTAATAAATATGATTCTAAAAAAAAATATGTGTCGGTAAGTTTTTTATAAATTGTGCGAAAAATAAAAAAATTCACGATTCAAGAATCATAACGTTATGCGGCCTTTACACTTCAAGAATCAAGAACGCGTCACGCTACGTTCTGGCGACCGCAACCGCATTTCAGAACCTTGCTAGGAATTGTACCTTCCTAAACCCTAAATCAATATCGATATGTGGCCATGCATTGAACATTTCAATTTATTGTATAGTATTATAAAATTCTGTATACCATATTATAGGTACTCAAAAATTAAATGGGATTGAATTGAAGGGAAAAGGAAAATTTTGTCTCCCATTCACTAGGAAGCATGGACACTTCTCCCAAACCTACGTATTAGTGGCGTTCACGTCTAGGGCCCAGACACGCTTGGGCACGTAAAAAAGTATCCAAAATTATTTTTGATTAATGGAAATGTAGAGACACACTAAAGACATGTTAGGGACACGCTTTGGACATTCTAAGGAACACACTCACTTTCAGAACACATTTTTAAAAAAAAAAATTAAAAATAATAGTAATAATAATAACCTGTTGGTTGATTGGTGCTCCTCCATAAGCAACTACCGCCTTGACCCCAGTTTGATAAGAGAACTTTCGAGCTTCCTCATGTATCTGCAAGTCAAAATGATTGGAGAAATTGAAGTCATATCTATTAAAGTTACATGCACCAAAATGTACAATTTTAATTCCCAAAACTACCTGCATGGAGAGCTCCTTGTAGGAGAGAGAGAATGAGCGCAAGAGGGTACACAGTCCGGTATCCTCGTGGTCTCTCAAACTGACCCTTTATAATTCCACTAATAATTGGGAAGCAAAAAGCAGCTGTCTTGCCTGAACCCGTCTGAGCACAAGCCATCAAATCTCTACCTGCAAGGGAAATGGGAATTGCATGACGCTGCACAGGAGTTGGCTTCACATATTTGCACCTCCGAATATTTAGGTTCAGGGCCTCCCCCAAATCTATCTCTGCAAATGTATTCACAGGAGGGGCCACATTTTCCCCACTTGTCTCCACTGGAATATCCTCATAAGCATCAAAGTTGATACCAGTACTTTCCTGCTCAGCAAATGCACGCTCTGCCTCATCATTAACATCATCATTACCAAAAGGGTTAACCTCGCGCTCCCTCCCACGATCCCATCCCCCACCTCTGCTGTTCCAACCACCACCTCCTCGACCACCACTGCCATATCCTTGGCGCCCATAATCAGGCCTAGAACCTCCTGGTCTTGACCCACTTGTGGATCCACCATAGCCAATCCTGTCATTATCTGATGGTGGGGCACTATGTGATGAAAATGGTGGCTCTGCCGTGGGCGGTCTGTTTCGAAGATGTGGTGGTACATAAGTAGACCTGGCCGGATGGGAAGCAACTCCTGTCCCATTAATATTCGAGGAACCAGAAGCTGCATTATTATCAGCAGCAACAGAATCAGCCCATGATGTGCTCATGATTGAAAGTTTAAACCCTTTTCTTTTCCACAGCACCCAATTCAAATTCCAAATCCACAATCCACAATCACAGCCAAAGCCCCAGCCTCCAAAAACAATAATAATAAACCTGGAATCCAAATTTCTCTTAACACCACTTGAATTAAAAGATACAGATCAAAACCCTGATCAATTAAACACAAAATAATAATAATCAACAAAAAGCACAATAGGAATTAAAAAACAATGTGACTAACCAGAAGAATCTACCAGAACAAGTGATATGATTATGCGCATCAATTTCTTACAACAATACAAGTGAATAATAATTAAATACACAAAAGACAAATATAACATAAGAAAAACGCAATCATCATCACATAATTAACGACGAAAAAAGTTATATTAACAAAAAATAATGATGATCGTGTATTCAAAACAGTAACGAAGAAATATAAAATGGGCACGAAGCGTTACAGAGAGAAGCGTTTCAGAGAAAGATACGAAACAGATGATGAGACAAAAAGTCCAAAGAGAGAACACTTTCATAGGTATGTATGTATGTATGTATGTGTATGGAGAGAGAGAGAGAGAGAGAGAGAGAGAGAGAGAGGAACCTCTGTCTGGCAATGGTAGGAGAGAACTCCAGAAACCCTAATAAGCCCCCCTTTTTTGTACGGAGGAGAATAAAAAAAAAATCGGACAAGAAGCGAAAATAACGGTTAAGAAATATTAGGCGTTGTTGTTGTTTTTGTTGAATTTACTAGTTGATCTTTGCCTAAATTATGAATACATATTAATTGTGTTTTGTAGTTATAAAAATAAAAATTTTATTTTTCTTAAGTTTTAATTGTATAATATATTGCCTCTATTTATTAATCAGTCATTAAGCTAATTAAAAATATTTAATAATTATCATTAAGCTAATTAAAAATATTTAATAATTATCATTAATATATTTCAGTTAATAATTTTGTTAATTTTATTGTTTTATATAAGATATAAGAATAGTCAACTTTGTATTTTAGTCAAATTTTAGATAGTGTACTAGTATTTATAATTTACACTCAATGTTCACTATGAAGGCACAACAAAATTCAGATAGATCATACCTGTTTTTCCTATTTCAACCCCCACAAATATTTAGAAAATAAAAATAGGATTCCTTTTTTGACAAGTCCCTTGTAATAATAATTTTGAGAAATTTATAAAAATAATCATAAAAGTTTAACCTTTATAACAAATTATTATTTTACAATTTGACTAAATAATTATTACAAGGGACTTTAAGATTGAACACAATCTAATTATTACAAGGGACTTTAGAATACTCAAAAAATTATTTGTAAATTTAAAAAGGTTAAACTTTATCCATTTAAACTTTTAAAAAAAGTTTAAAAATAATTTTTTGAGTATTCAAAATTGAACACAATCTAAATCATTTATCCATTCATAACTTATCTAACATTTTTTTTTGGTATTGCATAGCACTCCTTCACTCACTATTTTGACTTAATTTTGATTGTAATTTAAAATTGACCACACTAAAATCACCATCACCATTTTTATCAATTAACTTTCTAATCATAACCATATATCATCTATAAATAGGAACTTAACTAGATCGCAAGCACCCCAAGTCTCAATCGTCATCATTTTCCTTGCTAGATCACAAATCCCTAACCCCCATCCACCTCAACTGGCCACCCCTTCTTTTCTTTCCTCTTGATCTCAGTTATCTTCCCTCATATGGAGATCACAATTGTCTTAATTGCAATTTGGGTCTTGAGATTGTCACATCTATTTGCAATTTGAACTTTGTGATCAGATGGAGGCAGAGATAGTCATGGATACAAGTAGTGATCGCGTTTGAAAGTGGGAGGAGACGAGTGATCGTGTTTGGAGGTGGGAGGAGCCGAATGATGGAGGGGTAGGGTCATACCATTGTGGTGGTGGTAGGTCTTTGTGGGATGGGACAATGGCGATGGCTCTGTCGATTTCGACAATAATGGTGCAATATCAATTTGCAGTATGTTGTTAGTGTTTTTAGATTGTATTTGATTTATAAATTTTTGAAAGAATTTAGAAAGAAAAAAAAGGAAAATATAAATAAATTATGAGTAAAATATAATTACATTTCACTTAAGTTTTATATATTTTTCATTTTTCTTTTTAAATCCTTTTCAAAATCCATGAACTAAACACAACCCAAATGAATTTGGTCTTCCCTGTCCTTCGGGCACCTTCGTGTTATTTTCTTTTGCCAGCGTCAAGAAGCTGACACCATTTTTCAGTTGATCATGCCATAAAAATGCTGGATAATTTTTGGATCATTTGATCAATCAAACTGGATCTTTATGCTATGTCTGGTTTTTGGATTTGTTAAAAGTAAAGGAAAATCAAAGAGAAAAATAAATGAAATCAATTTTTTTTTTTTTTTTTTTTTTTTTGGGACAAGAGAAAATGAGAACAAAATGCATAAGGTTTTCTAAAAAATTAGATTTCTTGTTCAGTTACCATAGAAAAATAAACAAATATGAGCACCCAGCATTAGTTGTTTCATTTAGCATACTGGGTGAAATTGCATGAAAAATATCCAAAACCAAGCTTAAAAAATTAGGCTCACTAATAGTAAAAAATAGGCTCAATTCCACTCATAATCAATTTACACAAAATTATATACTAGATGTTTCTTTACCCAACAATATATCCTACGAAATCAAAATAACAATATATTTCTCTTGATATCTGCTAAGGGGGAAAAAAATCCACAAAAAGTGAAAATGAGAGAGAGAGAGAGAGAGAGAGAGAGAGAGAGAGAGAGAGAGAGAGAGAGAAAGAGAGAGCTACCAAACACTACAAGTTCAGGTAAGAGAAAAGAGATGGAACAAGATCAACCACAGACCATGCAAGACCAGCATATTGGAGAAGTCTAATGCCAGTATCAACATCAAATGAGTCCTGGCTGGAGAAGAACAACAGCTTTTGGACATAACTTGATTGCCTAGTTTCATCCGACTTTTTACTGGTATTTGAAGCACATAGAGCTGGGATGTAGCCGGATGATTTTATTGGGATTCCCAAGGTGTTGGCTACCATAGGAAGACTCCATTTCGCAAGGGCCTTGCTGCAGAACTTCACGAGGAGTATCGTTGGAATTCCCACTAGTATTCTTCCCACAAAGGCGCGGATTGTGAGTTGAGGGGTAAAGATCAGTGGAGCATCATGGTGAAACTGATGATAAGTTTGCTGGATCCCAGTTACCTGTATAACATTCATTTTGCATAAAATAAAAATGTGTACCCTGAACAAAACACAAAACATAAAAAATAAAAAATAAAAAATAAAAAATAAAAAATAAAACGAAAAAGAAAAAAAATCAAAGCATTTAGGACTAAGCAATACAAAAAAAGTGATGGTGTCTAGGCTGGTAAGGAATTTGAACAGCACACATACAACAATAGCTTACCTTTTATTATATTGTTTTTTTCAAAACATGAATAGTACATCTTGATCCCCAACTTTAGGTTGTTTGTGGATGGGCTAATAACACAGATCTCTCCTCAGATTTCTAAAATTACAGTGTCCTCTTTTACTTTTGCTGACAAAATACACATACCTCCCTTCGTTATCTAGCCATCAGTGATGGAAATGGTCCTAACAAAACGTTAGCAAATTTTGATCTCTACATACTAAAATTATTCGTGTTCCCAAACACCCCCACCCCAACGTTATCTTCACAACCACTTCTCTATTCTCACTTCTCTCTTCTCCCTCACTCCTCCATGCAGCATCACCACCACCACCACCACCACCACAACCACGAAAGCCACCCACCCCCACATCACCAAACCACCACAATCATCATTGTGGCAAATTTATTAAAGCAATATGCAGTAGTCCCGTTCTCAAACTCCAATCTCTATATCTTTGTGCATCATCTTCAAGCAGAGTAATTGGAACAGATTAAGGCCATCATCTTCAACCAGGCTCAATATGTTAACATATATAATACATATGTACAGAGAACAAAGATATAAATCAAAGGCAAATGAACTCAATTATTCCAACATCTCCGCACATATATAAATACCGAAAGACCCACTGCCGCCGCCACCACCACCACTGAAAACCCACCGCTACCAGTTTCTTCCAACTGACACACACATACATAGATATATATATGTAGTTATTTTCCTATTGATAATGAAGGATGCTGGTGGCTGCTAAAGCTGTTTGACATTACCTTTACATGTTCATTTGTTTTAATTTTGTTGTACTTCGAATATTGGATGTCCTAGAGCATGTCTCATTTTGTTGGTTCTTTAGTAGGGTTTGTATCGTGTAGTGGACTCACTGTTAGCTGGTTGCTTTTTGGGTCTATGTATCTTGTGTTATTGGGAGTATGTTTGATGTACGCTTTACTCTTTTAATGTACTTCTGTTTTCTTGCCCAAAAACCTTTAAATGTATACAAATACACACACACACAAAAATGGAGGGCTACAGTGGCCAGGTATCAATGCCCAACTTAATTCCCCCCCTACTCAGTATAGATAACGCGAGAGAGAGAGAGAGAGAGAGAGAGAGAGAGAGAAGCATTTACAGTGGTGAAGATCTGCATAAACAAGAAAACAATATTATGTTTATATATATGCTTGTGGCAGTGGTGGTGTGCCAGGGGGTTTGGAAGAGAAGGTCTAGGCTGGCAGCTTCACAAAGATGGCTCTGAGTGCAGCAATTGGTGAAGATGGTGGGCGGTGGCGAAGATGACGGGTGGCTGTTGGTGGTGGGGATCAAAGGAAGAGAGAGAGAGAGAGAGAGAGAGAGAGAGAACAGTAGGTCTAAAAGGGTAGTGGCCAAGCCCACTAAGGACATGTTGACAAATTGTCCAAAAACAGGCCAATCTGGAATTTAAATTCCAATCTAAGCCTATTTGAGGTGGGCTAGGTTGACCAAAGCCAATTTGTCTTGATTGCAAACTATAACTCTAGGACCCAGCACATGTTGAACTCACTTCAATACAAAGATAATTCAAACAAAACAAGTGTTTCCTTGTTCTGTAAGCTTGAGAAAGTTTTCTTCAACACACAACTAAGGTTACCAGGTCAAAATCCATATATTTCATTTTCTTTACCACAATTTCGTTGGGGCAAGTCAAAATGCTTATGCTATGAGTTTTACTGTCTTCGAGAGTTTCACGTCAAATAACAGCTATAAAATCTTATCTAAGAAAGTTTCCAATTGTCCTTGATCAAACACTTATAACTTGAAGTAAAACCAAATGATATTCTGATTGAAACTAGGCAATAATGTTAAGAATAATACCATATGTACCAATTAATGTACTAATTAGTATACTAACAGATGATGTGGCATAATTTTAGAAGTTTTTGGTATTTGTAATTTGTATAATAGGTGGAGTCAGTAATAATGATAAAACATTAGTTGGTACACTAATGTGTACATTAATTGATGCATATAGCACCACCGTAATGTTAATATTAAACAATGAAGAGAATCAAGTTTGTGCTTACAATTCCCAATGCAACACCACTGAAGGCTGTGTGATACTCAAAGCTGGGAGTTGGAAACTCTGGTGTTGGGTAAGCAAACAACGACACGAAGCTAAGGGCAGCCCAAAATGATGTAACTGCAATAGAAACAAAGTGTGCATAATTAGAATAATGAACACCAGGCCACATTACCAAGTTCTCAGCTCAGCGTCTTGTTTAAATTTTTTGAGACATTCAAATTTCAAATGTTTGGTATTTCTAATTTTAACCAAATTCTACCTTATTCCATGTATAGTGTTCCAAGTATTTCAACAATATGCTGAAGTTTTACAAATTTTGGTATTTTGTCAAGCAATTACAAAATCATTTCATGGTTTCTGCCCCCATTGGTGCTTCTTAATGGAATTTATTCTGATAAAAAAAATGATTCACTGAATATTTGGGACCTCAAACAATTTGTTTCATTTTGATCAACACACAGTTCAGGTGATTCTTCCTTCTATCAAATTAAAGATAGGAGCATCATTTTTCATTCACAGAATCTGGAGAGGCTACCTTTATCTTTAATACTTAAACAAAGAAAAGTAAGTAACCGCTATCTATTAGTGACATCACCTCTTGGATTTAATAAATCATGAAATGAGGGTACTTCTACAATTTTCTGTCTGTCACATCCAAAAGAAGAGAGAAAAACAAGACATCATGAAAATCCTGCCTGTAAGCTTACAAACTCAAAACCTCATTGTTTTCTATTTTTTTCATTTTCTATAGAAAGCTACTCTTTTGTTTATGCAGGTTTTTGTAGTCCACTTAAATTATGAGAGACGACATTTAAAAAATAAATCTTTCTTACTAGCCTCCATTCCAGCAAGAGCTGGTCCTCGACTATTCTTTGAAAAGCTTGTCCATGTATGCAGGGTTCTCATTGTTTATTTTTTAGGAACCCCACTTTTATACCTAGTAAACCATATTGCCCCTTAGACTGTTCATCACTCCAAAAAAGAAACCTAGCTCCAATCCAATTTAAGAAGAAACTAAAACTGTTACATTGGGCACACTCACATGTTGCTATATGAAATTTGTCCTTCCAGGAGGCCCAAAGTCTATGACTAACCCATATTTATGATTGTCATGGCAGGTTCCCCAATATGTCACTTTAAAATTTCTTATCAGTCTTTGGCATTCACCTATAGGCTATATAGCCATAGTCAATCCATAAAGTTGGATCTGAAAGCCACGGTTGGGGAAGTTGGCTTGTTTTAGGTTCCAAGTAGACCATTAAAGCATCTTTTGCAGCCATTTGACTGCTTATTACCTCAATCAAGATTTTCAGAAGCCTAGCTACTTGGTTTTCACAAGATCAGTTTACTGGCCTTCAATATATTTCAGCTGTTGAACAATGACTAACAATATTCTCGCATCTAACACAAAATCTGATATTTTGAAGTAGTAAGTAGAAATATACATACCATTTTGCCCAGAAACTATGAAATCGTCAATGTATTCATGAACACTAATCCAAAATGCAAGAATTGCCAATCCAAAAGCAAGACCGCCTATGATATCAACCAAACTGTGCATCCCAAGGTAAATTCTTCCTAACAAGACAACCGAAATTTCAGTTTGAAATTGCAGAAAGAAAAAAGTGAAAAGGTTAGAAAATCAGCCATAAACTGGGGAAAAATCAAAACTTACCCACGCCAATAAGGCCAACAAAAAGGCAAACCATGGCGAATCCAGCAACCTGGATGGAGGCATCTCCACTTTGGGTGTAGGATATGACATAGTACAAAAGGTAACTGGATTATGCCCAAGAGAAATTTGGTTAGTAAGTTTTACATTATAATAGGATGCTAAAGCATGAGGTGAAACATCTGCTAGCAAAAAGTACAAGAAGTACAGATCGGTCATAACTAAATAAAAACATATTATACATAAGTGTATCATATAATACAGATTAACACACTATTAAAATTGAAGTTGTTGTCTGTCAATCGTTAATTACTTGCAACTGAAAAAAAATAAAAATAAATAAGCTGTTCACGCATACTATATTAAATTAAGCCTTGGGAATTCATTCCAAAAACCTTGGTTACCCTAAAAGATATAACTTTTCTGACAAATTTTTATGTTTTGGAAAATTGGGAGCTTGGGTAATGGTCACACTCAAATCTGCAGGGTCAATGCCCTTTTCTACATTATGTAACTTAAATACAATCTAAGAAGCACGCACAATGGTATGGGTGTCCGATATGTGTCAAACTCCGATACAGACAAGGCATCCATTTTGAAGTGTTTGTGCTTCCTATTATATGCTCATGAAAAACATGGTCTTTCAGATACCATTGCAGTATCACCCTTAGCTAGAAGAAAAAAATCCACAAAGCTTCGGCCTAAAGATGTCCCTAAACAAAACCACCAATCATCACAATCTAGCTAATGCCATCCAAACCCCACCCGAAAAAAAGCACATAGAATGAGTAAATAGGAAGGAATTTCAATACCCAGATAAGCAAACTGTGTTAAGAATGTGGGAAGAAGGCAATCCATATTCCATTGCATTCTCTTTCTCATCTTTGGTAGCAGTCACTCTCCTAACAGGTGGACATCTGGGTCTAGGAGCTGATACCACATCCTATTAACACATAAAGCATGCCAATTAGAGATAGCTTAACCACAATCTCAAGACTACCAACAAACAAATGATTCCAAATATATAGAAATAGAGTACCTTTATACAGTTCCCTGAATAGTCACAAAAGGCCATCAATAGGGTCATCTGCCTGGCCAATTTTCCATGCCCACTCTACAATAAATTGGCAACAAAAAAATAAAAAAAATAAAAAATCAATTGAATTTCTAAAATGCTGGTACATAAATTTCCAACCCACAAGCCATATGAACAATTATCATAAAAATTAAAAGTAACCCATCAAACAGGAGAAGAGAGAAGGCATACCCAGAAGAGCAAGGGAAGAAAGGCAGTGTAGAAAGGCACAGAAACAACACAAGACAACCCAGAGAAGAAAGCATCCAACCATCCATTATTGTATTTCTGCAAAACCCATTAACACAAAACCCGCAACAGTTCAGGTATAATTTTAAAAAAAAAGAAAAAAAAGAAAAGAAAGAAATTTTCAAAAACAAAATTCAATGAGAATGATGATATGGGTCATGTATATATGTGTGTCGGTATATAAAAATTCTATTAAATTGATATTCAGACCTGGATCTGCAGGATGAAAGGAGTGCCAGAGATGACCTGCCGAGAAACCCAAGATTGGGTTAAGGATCTAAGCTTCCGAGTAACATTGAGCATTGAAGAGATGGCAATCCATGAAACAATTCCACACAAAAACCCAACTTGCCATCCAGGTATGCTCCCCATTCTCTCTCTCTCTCTCTCTCTCTCTTCAAAAAAGATGGATCAAAGAGAATGAACAATTCACAAACCCAGAACCAGAAAAGTAAACGAATTGAAAGGTTTCGGTTGGACTCGGTAGGGAAGAGAGAAAAGTAGTGGAAGATTCTCTCTATTTTTTTTTTTTTTTTTTTTTTTTTTTCTCTATTTTGGTCAAAAATCATCCAATTTATTAAAAAAAAAAAGTCAAAAATCTCTTTTAATTAACCCTCTATGATGCACGAGACTTTCGAATTAAAAAAATTAATTAAAAGATTTTGTATAGGGTGATAAATAAGACTTTTCTTCGATAATTTAGATGATTTAGGTATTGTTTGAGAAAATGTTTTTTTAAGTAGTTTTTTGATTTTTTAACTAAAATATAACGTAAAAAAAATAGTATGTTTAGAACGATTTTTTGATTTTTTACGAAAAAATATGTAAAAAATAGAAATAAAAAGGAATATTTAATTTTTTGGTATAAGTTGTTAGCTTTTTAATTTTTTTAATGACTTTTTGATTTTTTAATTAAAAAAATTACTTGTCAAATGAGACCTGAATTTGTTAATTTCAGTAAAGATTTCTCAGTAGATTCTGTAAATTTTAATTTTTTTTTTCATTTTTTTTATAAAAAAAAATAGTATATATAAGTTGAGGCCAAGTTTGGCTAAACTAAAAAGGTACACTTATTTTATCTTTTTATCTTTTTTGGGTCACATCAATCAACATCTCCTCTCTACTTTTTCTACACATTATACAAGAAAAGTTAAAAAATACACTTATTTAGTCTTTCCAAACTTGACCTGAGTTAGATTGATAGGTCTCACAAGCGACCGAGGCGCAAAGATTAAGATTATTTTATTTTAATTTTTTTCGCTAAAACAAAGATTAAGATACTGCCATACATATAATTTTAATCTATTAGTTGGGAAATCAGACGGTTTGCCCAATGTTTTAGATGATCAATGGTGCTGTATTTTTCCTCTTATCAAAAAAAAAAAAAAAATGGTGATGCATTTTTTTTTTTAGAGTAATCCTAGGCTTCGTTTGGGAAATGAGTTAGTTTTTTGGCCTTTTGATTTTTTTTGCTATTTCAGTCTAGGGCTGAAAAACTTAGTTTGGGAAGAATTTTTGGCTTTTTTTGAATTTTTGTGAGAGAAATAATGTAATGATTATGAGTTGGATATGATATTTTGTCTTATTAAACTAAAAAACTTATTTTATTTTTTATGACTATTTTAGCCAAAAAAAAGTCTCAAAAACCACTTCCCAAACATAGGTATCATTTTTATTTTGTTGCACATATAATTATGAATAAATTATATCAATTATCACTATATTTTATTCTTTGTGTCAATTTGATATTTAGTGGTGTTTTGAAAAAATGGTAAAAAGTTTATTTTTTGACCTTTTTTTTATTTTTTTGACTTTTTTGTGTAAAAAAATAAAGAGATGATGTGATTCAAAAAAGTCAAAAAACTAAAAAACTAATCTTCCCAAATTGCCCCTTAAAGATTCAAGATAAACTTCTCTTCATATTTCATCTTTTCATATTCATTCACATTCCTCTTGTAGATCTTAATTCAGACTTATTTTAATGATTCAAATCGTCTACTTCATAGGCTTCACATGGTAAGTTATTCATACAAAAAATTAGATTTATCGAACAACTATAAATACAGAAATAAATCACGTTTTGTTTTACAAAATGAATGGTTTAAATATACAATCCTATTTGTTATTCATTTTATAAAACAAAATGTAATTTGTTCTTATGTTTATAGATATCCAATGAAATTAATTTTTTTTTATACATATGACCTTTATTACGGAACCTACAAAATAGATAGTTCGAATCATAGATGTGAGTTCAAATTTGGGCCCACAAAAAGAGTATGGTTGAGTATGAAGAAACACAAGTATGGAAGGGAGTTTATCCGTAAAGATTCATTGGATTCAATTTTGATTCTAATTTTTTAATACTATATTATTTTGATCTAATCAATCATGCCGATTCAAATTTTTTACAAAAATTAAGCTAGTGTGTCATGTTTTTAAACAAAATCATAAACTCACTCAACAAATCACTCCGCCTTTGTATCTATTTTGTTTGATAATATAAAGCACACAAGTTAGTTGATGAAACTATGCCATGTATATTTCATGCCCAAATTACCCTTATATAATTGTTCAATTTTTTTTCATCCATCTACATCCATTTGTTTATTTTTATTTTTTATCAATTGATAGTAATTACAACCATCCTTCATTTCTACACATGCATCACAGGTGTGCATAGCCGTCTAACATCTATTAACCTCTACACATATAGAGAAAGAAAAAGAAATGAGAAGCCAGGTGAAGAAGGTTGGAAGAAGAGGAAAGGGAGGGGGAGGGGGAGGGGGAGGGGGAGGAGGAGGACAATAGTTATGGGGTTACGAGAGGAAGGGATGTGACAAGTAAGGGCTAGAGAGGGGTAAAGATGCGACATGGGGAGATGATGAGGATGATAAGGCTAGACATGAAGAGGGTTGAGTTAGGACAGGGGAAAAGGAGAAAGGTAATTCGCAATTAGCGAATGATAAGGGACAATCAATAAAAGATGAGGGCGACAATCAACAGATTAAGGTAGATCAGTTAAGGGATAATTACATTTTACCCCATGTGATTTCACGCGTTTTCACATTACTCCCTTAACGTTGGTAAATGTACTTATAAACACCCTGTGGTTTTGACTAAAGTGCAAAAATGACGGGATCCGATAAACTTAATAATGCATATGGAACACGTACCAGAGAAGCGTGTCTGCGTTGGTTTTAAGTGTTTTGGCGTCGAAATGGAAAGGTTATATGACCAATTTGCCCCCTAATTTGGCCATCCACTTGCCTATATACACATGAAGCAACCAAACCCAGTTTTTGTAACTAAAAAATTTCCAAACCCACTTTTCTAGCAAAAAAACATTCCAAACCCACTTTTTCCAGCCAAAAAATTTCTGGGACCACTTCTATTTTTGAAGATGTCATCCTCCCAAGGTTCCAACTATAGTAGACAAAGTTTAGCTCGGACATGTTACTGTGGCCAAAGATCTCCAGTGAGAACAGCTTGGACAAATACAAATATGGAAAGAAGATTTATAGGATGTGCAAATTATGGAGTAATCACTTTCAATATTTAATAATTAAGTAATTAATTAATCTATTTGTTATGTTATATAATATTGAAATAAAAATCTAAATTGATTTATTAAAATTTTCAAATTCATGCCGCTTGTGAATATTTTGAGTGGATTGACCCACCATTGTACCGCCGCTCGCGTGATCTACTACCAAGACTTGTTCAACGATTAAATCATATGGAGTTAGAAGTAGAAAAAGCTCAAAAAAAGAAAAGAAAAGTTGTATTGAAGAATGTTGCTAAGAAGCTAGATACTATTTTTATGCTATATTGCATGTACTCTCAAATGAAAGCAAAAAAAAAAAGTGTTATATAACCTAATATGAGGAAGGAAGATATGTAATATTGAAGACTATTTTTTGCTATAAATGAAATATATTTTTGAAGCATTACAAAACATGTTCAATTCCAACACCTGAAGCATGTTCATTAAGCATCAATATATCAACATTATACTCGCAAAAAACTTGTCAACAAGATAACATTCCGACATGTTCATTAATGTGACAACCATCTCCTTAGTTAAAATTAATTTAAATTAAATTGAGTATATGCTTATTGTTAATTAAGTATTTATGTGATTAAGTGCTATTGATCTTGAAAAATTATTAACTTGCTTGATTGAACAGATAGGTGAGAATAGAAATTAAACCTGTCTGATTCATTAATTTTAACAAGTAAGAATTAAGACATTGGATATGAATTAGAGCCTAATTCACCCTAGTATATTTTAATTTAGTGTAATTCAGATCATAAGATGATGAGAATTAATTTAAGTGAGTGAATTTGATTTACATTAATTAATGTGATTTATTAGCTTAAGTTAACTTTGAAGAATAAGATGATATATATATATATATTGTGTGAGTGAATTTCCGATCACACTGCCCTCCTTAGTGATTCAGCGGAAGAACACAGGCAGAGTGGATGGCTCCCTGTAACCTGCACAGAAAGAAAAGACTCCGGCGGTGGTTCTTCCACCCGGAGGCACTCCGACGATCAAGTCAGTATATCTCTCAAAGATAAATCAAGTATTCAACTCACAAGCTCGAGTATATAAAACATACCTTAGACCCATGGGGGTGCCTCTCTTTTATAGCCAATACAATCCTAGTCCCAATAGGAGCCTGGCCCTAATGGACTCAGGATTACTGCTAATCTGGAACTCCCAGTGAATTTAGGACAACCCCTCTAAGAGTTTCCTCTTTAACCAAACCAAGTCTTCTCCCAATCTAGGCCTCTTGTCCATATCTAGGTTGAGTTCCTCTTCATTCTAGGACTCTTGTCCCTATCCGCTTATCTCGGATTCGATATCTTCGGAGATAACCTCTACCTAACCGAGATCACCTCAAGATCACGACCAGGACACGTGGCACCTCGGCTGACACGTCAGCGCCACCTTGCCACGTGTTGGTACTCAGGAAATACATCCCCACAACTGCCCCCTAGGTTCTATTACCTCGGCATTCTGAGGTGATGGAACCTATCTTCGAACTTTTTCTCGTACATTGGCCTAAGAACTTATTGGCCGAGATCATTCATTCCAGGACAGCATGTCCTCTTGATTCAAATCAATTCCCTTCTGGCGTATTTTGTCATGCACCAATTTTCAACCGCTTACCAGCGTTTTCCTTATTGGTCCGTCTTTGGCGGCGCCAAGAAGGCGTCTTTCCTCGCTTCGCCGACGCTGCGTCGTTACCCTAGGCATAATTATTGCCTTGTTTTTTGCCCGCTTCACTTTTGACAAAAACGTTTGTCTCTCTCCTTCGCTTCACTTTTACATTTGAATCTCCTTGCTTTCTTTCTCTCTAAAACTTTTTCTCTTTTAATTCTGCCATTACTCTTGCCCGAAGCCCCGCAACTGCCTCCATCTGCCATTTCTGCAAAACTCAAGCTCTTGCCATCATTGCGTCCATTATCGACCTCGTGACTTCATCCCGCCTCACCTTTTTTACGGTAAGCCACCGTTCCTTTTTTTTTCCCAGTTCTTGCTTGTTTAGATTTCTCGTTACTTGATTGTTCATGTCGATTTGTAAATCACGTACCTCATCTTATTTTTTTGTTTATCTGCGAATATTTGTACCGCTTTCACCTCTGTTTTGGCCTTCCACTCTTTCGTGTTCTTGAATCTGAGACTTCTTTTTGCTTTCTGTTTTCCAGATTTTCTTCCCTTTATACTCATTATTTAGATTTAGGCTTGGGATTTCTTTGTAGAACCTTCAATCTTTTAGGAAAAACTGAAACCAACTTCCCTAACATACACATAGGTTAAGCCGAGGTCCTAAGAGCCCTTTAGGAATACTCTGTTTCTGTAGTCGAACACTTGTTTATATCAGGACCATGGGTGTGTGGAGGGATAGAGTCAATACCCCAACCAAGCTTCAAAACTTTAGGCAAGAATTTTCCATACCAGAGGATGTCCACCTCAGACTAGCTGAGGAGAAGGACTCCATTATGCCCGATGGTGATAAAATGCCTTTCCCTGTAGTGGCCTTCATCCAGTGTGGACTTAGGTTCCCTCTAGATCCCTTCTTCCGCGAAGTCCTTCACTACTACACCCTGAACCCCATGCAACTTTCCATTAACGCCTATAGGACACTTAATGGAATAATAGCATTAGCTCGGCAGGAGAACGTTAGGATCACTCTAGCCGACATCCAATATTGCTACACAATGTGCCCCCTGAACCTTAAGGAAAAGGGTTATGTCTACTACCTCAAGCCGAGGTCTACTGCCTATAAAATAGTGGCTGACCTTCCAGACTCCAACAAAGGGGCTGGAGATGATTACTTGATCGTTTCTGGAAACTGGGAATTTGCCCCAGATGAAGAAGTTCAACTCTTCCCTCTTCCTCGAACGGTCAAGGAGGACAAGGGTAAGAGCCCATCATTAAGCTTCCATTTGTTGTTTCCTTCAATTTCTTCCAAATTTTATCTGCTCTAATGTTGTGTTTCTTTTTGCGACGTTACTTGACCTCCCAAGGATTTTTCGCCAATCATATTTCCTCGGGCCGAAAAAAGCTCTTAGACCTTCCACTTCAGACGAAAAAGCTCCATTGTTGTTGAACTTCATCCCCACTTACACGCCCAAGTTGGCGACGTTCCAAGGAAGAGAAGAAGAAGCGCTTCTCCATCAATCGCTTCTCTGAGCAGTGCCTCCACATCTGAGCCACCGATCGGCCATCAACCTCGGCTCCAAAGAAAGCGCCCGAAGGCTTGTTAAAAGCAATGAGATGGAAAAACCAAATAAAGTGGTCTTTGAACCTCTTGGCGATCTTCAGACGATATGGATGATGCACCGGCCCAACCTCTGCCCCCACCAAAGCCAAGAGAACCAAGAAGGCCCAACCAAAGGCGAAAGCGCGAAGGCGTCGAAATTTGAAGATGCCTGCCAATCTCCCAGCGGTGGCGAGAAGACCGCCGGCTCCGCAAAGAGACTCTTGAAGCCCGACCATCGAGGGCCACTCAAAAAAAAGCCAAGGTCTACATCTGCCTCAACCGGGTTCGGGGTTCCCAAAGTTCCTCAACCCAAAGTTACTCTTAACAGTCGGTCTACACCAACGAAAGCGCCGACGTCAACATCGGCGTGGCGCTCGGCAAAGATCCTTCTTGAGGCGATATGGGCGTAACGAAAAAATGAGCTATGAAATTACGCCTTCATGATGCAAAGATTCATCCAAGTAAGTCTTTGAATTTGATAATTTATCTTTCATACTTATAAAATTTTGACACGTTTATAATAACTTTTGCCTTGTATTCTTCGGGCCATCCAACGCCCATACCTTCTCCATGCAGGCTTTTGAAGCGACAAACAAGTTAGCGGACATGGAGAAGGAGTTCTCTTCTCCATAAACAAAAGCAGGCCCTCCAAATCAAGATGAAAAAAGCGGAAGACCGGTAGAGGCGCAACCAAAGCTAAACAAATAGCCGATGAAAAGGCCGAAATTTGAAATTTCGTTAAAACTGCTGCTTTATCTCAAAGAAAAGAAGTCAAGAAAAAGTAGCCCAGCGAAAAAAGAGCTACAAGAAGCCTTGGCCACCAAGAGAGCTGAAATTGATGCTGCTTATAAAGAAGGCATGGCGATGTCGCTGAAGACTATAAGCTTCAGGTCAAGCAAGCATGCAACAAAGGATATTCCCTGGGTTGGAATGCTTTGGCCAAAAAGCTTGATCTTCCAGTCGAGTCGCCATGGCGCAAGACCAAACCATCGTCTTCCTTGTCCTCTTCCTCCATCTCCAAGCCAAGTCAAGAAGATGATTCTGAAGCCGAGGAAGGAAGATGAATGTGAAGATGAAGCCTCAGTGAGGAAGGCCAAACCTCCTCCAAAGGGTGATCAAGTCTGGACTTGATGGAGATGAAGACCTCGATCTTCGCTTCCAAAGAGGCGACATCGGCACTCTATCCTCGACCTCCTCTTGGAGAGGAGTGTTGATGAAACCCTGGTGAGATTGATCTTTGAAGTCGCGGATAAGGTGGCGAGGTCTCGGCAAATAAAAGAAGGTTGTGGTGGACAAGGAGGCAGATGCCGAGATCATTCCTCCAGATCCTTCCGACGTTCCTGCCCAATCTTCTGTTAATGCTGAAGGAGTTTAGATGTTTTCTACTTTTCTTTCTTGTACTTTGTCTCTTTCTTTGTTCTTTCTTTCCTTCAATATACGCTGTCTTTTGTGGCCGATGTGCCTTCTATGTAACTTGTGAACAAGATTTTTGCTTAGGCCACAGTGCCTTCCTTTCATATGCAACTGTTTCTTTCTGAATGCTTCAGTCTTTAAATTCTTCTTTATTGCTTCTGTGTAGTTTTATACTTAGAATATGATTCATACAATTCTTCCCTTGCACAATCCCCTCGGGGGTTACATACCTCGAGCATGTTTACCTGAAGATTTACTTTGGCTAGGGCTTCACCTGTAAACTTGTCATAAGCTTCAACAAGTATAAAGCATAGAAATTCAATTAATCTTCATCTTGTAAATTGCTACAAATTTCAACAAGTGAAGATAACAATTATATTAGCTTAACTTTAACTTGTAAATTGCTACAAATTTCAACAAGTAAAGATAAGGAATTTATCTCGGCTTAACTTTAACTTGTAAATTGCTACAAATTTCAACAAGTAAAGATAAGGAATTTATCTCAGCTTAACTTTAACTTGTAAATTGCTACAAATTTCAACAAGTAAAGATAAGGAATTTGTCTCGCCTTACCTTGTAAATTGGTACAAATTTGAACAAGTAAAGATAAGGAATTTATCTCACTAACTTTAACTTGTAAATTGCTACAAATTTCAACAAGTAAAGATAAGGAATTTATCTCGACTTATCTTTAACTTGTAAATTGCTACAAATTTTAACAAGTAAAGATAAGGAATTTATCTCGGCTTAACTTTAACTTGTAAATTGCTACAAATTTCAACAAGTAAAGATAAGGAATTTGTCTCAGCTTAACTTTAACTTGTAAATTGCTACAAATTTCAACAAGTAAAGATAAGGAATTTATCTCGGCTTATCTTTAACTTGTAAATTGCTACAAATTTTAACAAGTAAAGATAAGGAATTTATCTCAGCTTAACTTTAACTTGTAAATTGCTACAAATTCCAACAAGTAAAGATAAGGAATTTATCTCACTAACTTCTAAGCATTACTAATGTCTAATGTCTTCTCTCGCCCCAATGTGAACCTAAGTTCCTCTTGGGTTCTCATTATTCAAAAACAACATCATGCAAAGTTGTATAAGTTTGAGAAATTTCGCTAAGACTTTGTTGATCATATCAAGAAAAATCAAAGAACATCTAATGATAGAAAAACTTTAAATTACAAGTGTTCCATGGTTCAGCAACGCTTTGCCCTCATTATCTTCGAGCCGATATGCCCCATTCCCTAACACCGAGGTGATTCGTAGGGGCCTTCGATTTGGGCCAAGCTTGCCCTCTCTGGGATCCTTCTTATTGCACGACTTTTCTCAAGACTAGGTCGTTGACTTGAAAATCCCTTGGATTGACCTTCTTGTTGTAAGCTTTGGCAAGTCATTTGTCTTTGGTATCGGATTGCAAACTTTCTCTCTTCTTTCTTCTAGTAGGTCCAGATCTCGGGCTAAGAGCGCATCATTAGACCCGTTCTCAACTCCTTGTGTTCTGATCCCTGGGATGCCGATCTCCAATGGAATGACTGCTTCTATGCCATAAGCCATGGCAAAGGGGGATTCACCTGTTGATCTTCTCGGCGTAGTGCGATATGCCCAGAGCACGTTGGGCAATTCGTCCACCCACTTTCCTTTTGCTGCCTGCAGCCTCTTCTTTATTCCATCTAGAATGACTTTGTTTGATGCTTCGGCTTGTCCATTACTTTGGGGAAAGCTTGGTGTTGAAAAATAATTCTTTATCTTGAACTTGGCGCAAAAATTCTTGATGAGTTCTTTGTCAAAGCTGTTCCGTTGTAACAACGATTGCTCTTGGAATCCCAAATCTGGTGATGATGCTTTTCCAAATGAAGCTCTTCACATCCACATCTCGGATTTTGGCAAGAGGCTCTGCTTCTATCCATTTTGTGAAGTAGTCTGTTACTACCAGTAGGTACTTCCGCTGCCCAGTGGCTTGGGGCAATTGTCCAACGAGATCCATCCCCCATTGGGCAAATGGCCAAGAAATTTGAAGCAGGGTTGGTCAAGGCCGGTGGTGATGTATCAATGGTGCAAACCTCTGGCATTGCTCACACTTCTTCACATAGGCTTCTGCGTCTTTTTGCATGTAGGGCCACCAATACCCCTGGGTGATGGCCCTGTGAGCTAACGATCTGCCCCCTGCGTGGTTTCCACAAACTCCTTCATGAATTTCATACAGAAAGTCTTCGACCTGAAGAGGGTGTACACACCTTAAAAGAGGTCCAGTGAAGGATCTTCTGTAGAGATGTCCTTCTGCTGTCAGGCTGAATCTTGCCGACTTCAATCTGACCTTGTGTGCTTCCTTTCGATCTTCTGGCAGCTTGCCCTCTTTCAGGAATGCAACAATTGCATCCATCCAGCTTGGTCCCAAGTCCACACATAATGCTTCTTGCATTGTGTGTGGTGGCTCTATGCTCGGGCTTGGTAGGTAATCAATCATTATTGTCCTCGTCTTCCCGGTTTGCACTGAACTTGCCAAATTGGCCAGCGCGTCGGCGTGGTTGTTATCATCTCGGCTAACCTGAAGAAGTCGGCAGTTTTGAAACATGTCTGCCAGCCTGATGACTTCTTTTGCGTATCGACATCCTTTCATCTCTAAGCAAACTCTCCAGTTTGATTCACTATAAGTTGTGAGTCACAAAAACTATTACCTCATCGCCTCTGCCGCTCTTGCCCGGCTTCACCCAAGAATTAGTGCTTCATATTCCGCCTCATTATTCGAGGCTTTGAACTGATCGAATGGGTGTTCAATATCTCCCCATCGGAAATTAGCACTACTCCTCGCCTTGCCCTGCTGTTTGAGCTTCCATCAACAAAAAGTTGAAAGGAATCGCCGATGTAAATCTTTGCGAGTGCGAGTTTTTCCTTCCTTGGTTCTTTAGCCTTTGGGCTTCTCCTCCTTGTTTCGACATCGTTCATCTCGGCTCGGAGAACGATGTTCGATGTATTCTGGAGAACTCACCACGGTCGGCCAAGACTTGGCCCTTAATTGCGGTTCTTGGCCTGAACTCCAGGTCGTACTGGCCCAAAATTATTGCCCATCTTGCAATTCTTCCAGTCAAGTCTCCTTGTTGCAACAAGGATTTTAATGGGTGCTCTATCAGAACCACTATCTTGTGAGCCTGAAAATAATGGTTTAGCTTCTTTGAGGCCATTACCAAGGCCAGCATTAATTTCTCCAGTGGTAAATACCTTGTTTCTGCATCGGCCAAGGTTTTACTTACATAGTATACTGCCTTCTGCTCTCCCTGCTCTTCTCGGATAATCACAGCACTCACTGCGTGATCTGAAACTGCTAGGTATAAAAACAGTTCCTCCACAGGTTGAGGTGTTGAGAGGACTGGAGCCGAGGTGAGGTATTTCTTCAGGTCGGCCAAAGCGGCCTCACATTCCTCTGTCCATAAAAAATCTGTGGCCTTTTTCACCAGATTGAAAAAAGGTCTACATTTGTCCGAGCTTCGGCTTATGAACCTGTTTAGGGCTGCGGCCCTTCCAGTAAGCATCTGAACCTGTTTTGCCGATGTCGGACTCTGTAATTCCAGAATGGCCTTGATCTGATCTGGGCTGGCTTCAATGCCCTTTCTAGTCACCAGGTACCCCAAGAACTTACCGGATCCGACTCCAAACGCGCATTTCGATGCGTTTAGTCGGAGCCGATATGTTTTGAGTATGTCAAAGACCTCTTCCAAGTCAGCAAGATGATCCTTTGGTTCCTTGGTCTTCACGACCATATCATCAATGTAGACTTCTACAGTTCGGCCAATCAGGCGTTTGAACATCTTGGTCACCAGCCTTTGGTAAGTTGCTCCTGCGTTCTTCAACCCAAAAGGCATGACTCTGTAAAGATAAACCTTTCGGAGTGATGAACGCCGTCTTCTCTTCATCCGGTACATGGCTATCTGGTGATACCCCTATATGTCGTCAAAGCTCATCCTTCCATGTCCAGATGTGGCGTCCACCAACCGGTCGATCTTTAGCGAGGAAGTCTTTGGGACAAGCTTTGTTCAAATTTGTGAAGTCCACGCAGACCCTCCACTTGCCATTCTTCTTCTTTACTACCACGGTATTTGATAACCACGTCGGATAATTGGCTTCTCGGATGGCCTCGCCTCTAGAAGTCCGCTTCCTCTTCCATCGCTTCGGCGTGCATCAACGTCGGTCTTCGCTCGTTGTATTACAGTTTGGCCGACTGTCAACGTTGAGTCTGTGGCATGTGACCTCGGGGTCAAAGCCAGGCATTTCATAAGGTGTCCAGGCGAACACCTCAATATTTTTCCTCAGACAGGCTTCCAACTCCTTTTCTTCTTCTTTGGCTAATCCGTGTCGAGAAGAAGAAAGCGTTCCTCATCGCCCTCTTGGGCGAAGATTTTCTTCAATGCTTCTTCACTCTTCTCGTGGCTCCTTGCCGACATCATCTAGGACCTTCATGTCCTCTTCTTCAACCTCTCGCTTCTTCGTTCTCGAATGTCGCAGGTTAACTTCATTGCTGCCATGGAGCAATTTTTTTCACCAAGAATCGATCTCCTCTGATTTCCTCAATCCCATGTTCTGTTGGGAATCGTAGCAGTTGATGCAAGGTTGAGGGAACTGCCCCCATTGCATGCAACCACGGCCTCCCTAGGATGATGTTGTAAGGCGAGGGTGTATCAATCACAATAAATTCTGTCCTTATCTTCTTCGTGCCAGCTTGTACCTCCAAGCTCGTTGCGCCTAAAGGCCATGTCGGCGTTCCATTGAAGCCAACCATCGGGCCGTTTGACTGGTCCATGTCATCAGGGTGAAGGCCTAACTCCTTGTAGCATCTGACATACATGATGTCGCAGGAGCTGCCCTGATCAATCAAGATGCGTTTCACCTGGCACTCCCCAACCTGGAGGGATACTACCAGGGCATTGTTGTGCGGGTGTTGAACCATGTCGAGGTCGGCCTCTGTGAAGGTTATTATTGGTCCTTGGCAATCTTCAGGCCGAGGTCTTTTCAATCCGACCTGGTTGACATGCTGCAGATGTTTCACCCTCTGCGTCTCCCCCCGTATGTCGTTTTCATTCACCTTTGAGTGGATCACGTTAACCACCCGAGGTCCACTCGCTCGTGGTTGTCTTACTGGGCGGTCAGCTGGTGCTTGGGGCAATCGTGCCTGCTCTTCCCTGGTTCTAGCCTCATCTACAAGGTCCCTCAAATGGCCTTGCCTCACCAGATCTTCTAGATGTGCTTTAAGGGCTCTAAGAACCACGAGTTGGGTGTCCATGCTCATTGTGATAGGCACAACGCCTACTAAGGTTTCACACGCCCAACCCGCCTTTAGAAGTTCTAACGCGACCGCCAAGACCATGGTCGTAATTACCTCCTACCTTCTTGTACAAAACATAAATAAATCTGGCTCATGAAGCAAAAAGAAATCTAATAGTCCAAGAGTACATTTATATGAACATACATTTACATGCCAAAAGATGAGTTAAATACCCACTATCTTTACATAACCCGATCATAATTTCATTTACAAACATAGTTACGTGCCACGATGCAAAAACAAAACAAAGCTCACAACGGCCTTCCGTGCCTAGCCCCATCTCGAGCACTCAAACTGGTAGGCTTCAAAATGGCGGCTCGAACAAGAATCCGCCTAGGCTTGACTCTCAAGGCTCACCTATAAATACATAAATACAAACAATGAGCTAAAGCTCGGACAAGTAACATAACAAGAAGAGGTTAGTGAACGAAGTCCGACATTCCTTATAAAACGTAATAAAACATTCATAATCATAATCATCATCATATAGAACATACGTAATGGCATACTCCATAGAACATAACATGTGTCGACTAACGACTAGAGTAACTTAGGTCCCGACACCGATTAAACACATACCGAGATCTCGTGAACTCGTCATGGGCTTGTCCTTCCATGCCGCCCCATGACTCATGACGCATGGGCTGCATGTTCTCGCCCCCATGACTCAACCGACTATGGATGCCATACTAGATTCGTAAATGTAACACTCGTTCACAGCTAATGATCATTTCAAACGTATCATATCATATCATTTATCATTTGAAACATAGTTCATAAGAACATATCTTTGAAATGTCACTTACAGAGGGTTTCCGAAAACGATGGCACGGTCTTCTCAATTTGACCTGCAACAATAACATAATAGCACATTTCTCAATATACATTATCCTTAATCATGCACCTCATTCCTTTCTTTACTTTACTTCATGTTCATTCATTTCATTTCAATCTCATGTAATTCATATAATTCATACCCGTTTCATGCTCATAAGGTGTTTAAGTGATGCCATTAACATGTTAGAACCAAGTAATTCATGCTGTACAACTTTCAAAATTTCCCTGAAAATAGCCTTCCCGCCGGCGCCACTTTACGCCGAGCGATCAAACCGTCTCAAATCGCTGGAGGTGTTTTCGCCGAGGAACTCCGCTCGAGCGGACTGTGCGAAAATCCGAAAATTCTGTTCTTCTTCCCCAAATCCATGGCTTCCTTCTTCCTTACAAATTCAACTTCCATTACATGAATTCCATAACCCAAAATACTTGAAACTCATCTTAAACCAACATCAAAACTTTAATGCAAAACCCATAACAAGATCAACCATAAATTGAGTTGAGAGATCATGAACATGCACAACCAAACTTCACTTTTAAACATCCATGGAGGATCTTTCTCAGTTAAGCCAAATAATCATAAATCATAACATGTTAAGCCAAAATCTTGAGTTCTACATACTAGATGCCAAGAAGCAACAATCAATTCCATGAATTCTTACCTTGATTCTTGATTTGGAGAAACTAAGCTTGATTTCCCTTCTCTTTCTCTTCTTTTCTTCCCTTTTCTTCCTTGATCTCTCTTTCTCCCGAACTCTCTCTTCTCTTTTTCTAGACTTTTCTTTTCCCTTTTTGAGTCAAAATGGTCACCATCCTTATCTTTAAACATATATATATAACATAAACATAAATTGTGCCAAAACTTAGAGCCAAACAAGCCTTACGAATCGATTTAAATTAGGTCTTCAATTTATTTTCTCAAACAGTTCTAAAATTCGGTAACACATAGGTGTGCTCAATTTCATTTTCCGAACTCACATTTGGTCATCAATTTCAGTCCCGAAGTCGTAATTCCAACAGATATTTATCTAATTCGAACAGATTTTTCTCAATTACATCACGTAAACACATAATTAATTACTGAAAATGACATCATACGGTTCTGGGTCGTTACACTCTTCCCACCTTAGGAAGTTTGGTCCTCCAAACTTAACTTATACTGACAAAAGTTCAATCGTAACTGAGTTATACATTTAAATGTTCCATCCATGCGAAGGTGATATCATAACATAATAATCCATAGCAAAGGGAATAAATAAGAAAATTCGTTCTATCATCAGTTAAATATTCCACGTTCAATAATCTCCATCGCATAGGTAATAATGCCATCTTACTAAATAATAAAGTCATACCTGTCTTCGCTTTTCCAGTATTTTGTGTCTTTTCGGGAACTAAGCTATAAACTCTTGCTTGCCTCAAAGCATTCCCCTCGGAAGCAGACGTTGCAATCGTCATCGGTGTCGTTGTTGAGTTAACTCCACTAGCAATAGGTCTCTCATTTCTGGTATATACCTGTGGGCAAGTTCTAGCTAGATGTCCCTTCTGTCCACACTTGTAACAGGCTCTAGATCCACGGCGGCAAATACCCCAATGTCTTTGTTTCCCACGCCTTTTACACGTAGGCACACCTCCCTTAGTATCATTAATGGTTAGGTTCGATTTGTCATTTACGGAGCCCACTGATTCACTAATCATTTCTAGCTTCTGTTTCTTAAATGTCTTACCCTCCCCGTCATTATTGTCGTTGATTTGGACATTTTCAAAGCCGCAATATTCGCCCTACATCGAGCTCTATCCAATACATCAACATATTTCTCCAATTTTAGCACATTTACTCGGTCAAGCACTTCAACCTCAGAGACCACCCTCAAATTTCTTGCCTTTTTATATTCTAGATCAACCATATGAGGAGCGAATCGAGCTAGTTCAAGAATTTACTTTCATACTCACATCGACATTGCACCTTGCTTCAGCTGCTCAAATTCAGATATTTTCCTGTCTCTCATGCATTGTGGGAAATACTTCTCATAAAAGATCTCTTTAAATCGATCCCATGTCAAGTCCCTATTCTGATCCCGTACCAACATCCACCATCGTCTAGCTTCTTCTGTCAGAGTAAAGGTCGCTAACAACACTTTGTAAACATCATTACACGGAAATACTTCGAAAATCTTTTCTGTTTCTAAGACCCAAGCCTCGCTTTAAGGTTCAATACCCCAAAGAAACTCGTGGTTTCAATTTCTTGTATTTCGTGTCAAACCGATAATGTCATCATTGTTCATCCGTTCTACTTATCTTGGTGGTGGTGGAGGCGGAAATGGTCTCTCATTGTGGTTGTTGGTTTTGTTCTAGTCGCCTAACCAACCCACCAAAACTTCTACCATTCTTTCTAATCGGTTCATTCTTGCATCGACGGTTACTGTTTCATCTACGCTTTCTTGCATTGGTATCTTCCATTGTCTATAGAACCCATAGCAAATACAACATTTCATTTTCTATATACTGTTTCCTTTACTGCCTCATCATTTTCAATTTTTACTTCTCATATTCATAAAACACACACACACACACATGCACATATGCTCATGCCATGCTCTATTTCTTTTCTAATGCACCCTAACAGCTCTTATGGACACGTGTGTGGGTAATTAACTCGTGTGCTCTGATACCACTCTGTCACGCCCCGAACCCGCCCCTAGAAGTCCAAGAACGTGACGGCCAAGACCAGAATTACCTCCGGCCTTACTGTACAAAACATAAATAAACGGGGCTCGCGGAAGCAAAAAGAAATCTAATAGTCCAAGAGCTGTACATTTATATGAACATACATTTACATGCCAAAAAGATGAGTTAAATACCCACTATCTTTACATAACCTGATCATAATTTCATTTACAAACATAGTTACGTGCCACAGATGCAAAAACAAAACAAAGCTCACAACGGCCTTCCAGGCCTAGCCCCATCTCGGAGCACTCAAAACTGGTAGGCTTCAAAATGGCGGCTCGAACAAGAATCCGCCTAGGCTTGACTCCCCGAAGGCTCACCTATAAATACATAAATACAAACAATGAGCTAAAGCTCGAAGTAACATAACAAAGAAGAGGTTAGTGAACGAAGTCCGACATTCCTTATAAAACGTAATAAAACATTCATAATCATAATCCATCATATAGAACATACGTAATGGCATACTCCATAGAACATAACATGTGTCGACTAACGACTAGAGTAAGGTCCGACACCGATTAAACACATACCGAGATCTCAGAACTGGTCATGGGCTTGTCCTTCCATGCCGCCCATGACTCATGACGCATGGGCTGCATGTTCTCGCCCCCATGACTCAACTGACATGGATGCCATACTAGATTCGTAAAACAGACACTCGTTTCACAGTAACAGTATCATTTCAAACGTATCATATCATATCATTTATCATTTGAAACATAGTTCATAAGAACATATCTTTACAGAAATGTCACTTACAGAGGGTTTCCGAAACCGATGGCACGGTCTTCTCAATTTGACCTGCAACAATAACATAATAGCACATTTCTCAATATACATTATCCTTAATCATGCACCTCATTCCTTTCTTTACTTTACTTCATGTTCATTCATTTCATTTCAATCTCATGTAATTCATATAATTCATACCCGTTTCATGCTCATAAGGTGTTTAAGTGATGCCATTAACATGTTAGAACCAAGTAATTCATGCTGTACAACTTTCAAAATTTCCCTGAAAATAGCCTTCCCGCCGGCGCCACTTTGTCGCCGAGCGGATCTGTCCGAAATCGCTGAGGGAGGTGTTTTCCCAGCCGAATGGGAACCCGCCGCCGAGCGATGTCTAAATCCGAAAATTCTGTTCTTCTTCCCCAAATCCATGGCTTCCTTCTTCCTTACAAATTCAACTTCCATTACATGAATTCCATAACCCAAAATACTTGAAACTCATCTTAAACCAACATCAAAACTTTAATGCAAAACCCATAACAAGATCAACCATAAATTGAGTTGAGAGATCATGAACATGTACAACCAAACTTCACTTTTAAACATCCATGGAGGATCTTTCTCGAAGCCAAATAATCATAAATCATACCATGTTAAGCCAAAATCTTGAGTTCTACATACTAGATGCCAAGAAGCAACAATCAATTCCATGAATTCTTACCTTGATTCTTGATTTGGAGAAACTAAGCTTGATTTCCCTTCTCTTTCTCTTCTTTTCTTCCCTTTTCCTCCTTGATCTCTCTTTCTCTCCGAACTCTCTCTCCTCTCTCTTTTTCTAGACTTTTCTTTTCCCTTTTTGAGTCAAAATGGTCACCATCCTTATCTTTAAACATATATATATAACATAAACATAAATTGTGCCAAAACCTAGAGCCAAACAAGCCTTACGAATCGCATTTAAATTCAGTCTTCAATTTATTTTCTCAAACAGTTCTAAAAATTCCCGGTAACACATAGGTGTGCTCAATTTCATTTTCTGAACCCGTTACGGACATCAATTTCAGTCCCGAAGTCGTAATTCCAACAGATATTTATCTAATTCGAACAGATTTTTCTCAATTACATCACGTAAACACATAATTAATTACTGAAAATGACATCATACGGTTCTGGGTCGTTACAGTTTCTCCCCATAAATTCTCCTTGTGCTCTTGCCGGCGCCCTGAAGTAGGGCTGATTTCTAATTTGGTCAAGGACCTTTTTGGATCGGAATTCAGAACACCGTCGTCACTGCTTGTTTAGTCCTCAACTCTGTCTCCTGTTTGTTCTGTCCATTGTTACCTCGGCCACGCTTCGGCGAGCCGTTGCCTTTTTCTGTCTTCGTGTCCTTGTTCCCCGAGGTGTCTTCCTCGGCTCGTGCGTACTTCTCAATTCTCGCCATGAGTTCTTCCATGCTCTTCGATAGGGTTTTCGCCAAAGACTTCCGCAATGGACAATCATCTTTCAGGCCGTTCTTGAAAGACACGACCGCCACCTCCTGGTTGCATTCAGGTATTCGATTGAACACCTCGTAGTACCGCTTTGCGTAGGCTCTGAGGCTCTCCTCTTTGCCGATCTTCAGAGCCATCAATGCATCCACCCTCAATGGCTGCAGCTTGTTTGTTATGAACACACAAACATCTCGGCCAGCCTTCCAGCTCTTCACGCTCTTTGGTAGTTTGTGGAACCATCGATGCAATCTCCCCGAAGGATGAAGGAACACTTTGCAGAAACAACGGCTCCCACCTACAAAGCCATGGAATTCAAAAATAATCCAACATAGAAGTTAGGGTCCGACTTACCATCATATATTTGGAGCCTCGGCATCTTGAATCTTTTCGTACGACGAATCTATCCAATCTGCCGAGAATGGAGTCCTCTTAGCAGGGAAGTTACTTGGCTCGCATTCTCCTGTTTCCTCTTGAGGTAATCTCTCAAGTCCTCTTTACTTCTTCCTGCAGCCCGGCTTTCATTGGGTTTTAGCCTTTTTGGCGCACTACTCTCGGCCTCATGGTGGCCCCTTTTCGATCCTTCTCCGCAGGATGCATCGAAACACAATATCCGCCCCGGAACATGCCGATGTTCTTTGGGGTCTGCTTCCTTCTCGCGATATGTCCTTCGGGACTCTTCTCTTCTCGGCCGACTTCCTTGGAAGGTCGGTGAGAGTACCTTCCGATCTCGTCTTTGTGGGGCTTGAGATTTCTTTCCGTCCTTTTTTCTGGGCGATTGCTGCTGGCATTGGTGTGTCCTGCAGCGGGTATGGCGGCTGCATGACGTTGTTCTGCATCATGAAGTTGACGACCGATTGGAGGTCTGCCAACTTATTTTCCATCTCCTTTACTTCTTCATCCCTCCTCAGACATCTGTCTTTCCATGTCTGGAGGTCGTCCTCGTTATAGTATTTACCCCTGTCCGCTTTCTTTGATGTATCACCGTTTTGGCCGACGGCGTTCTCTGCGTGATTCTGATCACGAACTTCCTCATTGTGGTCTCCTTCTTCCGCGTTAAGGTCGGCGGGTCTTCCACTCCCAACTGGAGTGTCATCCCCAACCTTTTCCCTCTGCGAGTTACTGGCCATCTACTCTTCTCTCGTTCCCACAGACGGCGCCAAATTGTGTGAGTGAATTTTCGATCACACTGCCCTCCTTAGTGATTCAGTGGAAGAACACAGGCAGAGTGGATGGCTCCCTGTAACCTGCACAGAAAGAAAAGACTCCGGCGGTGGTTCTTCCACCCGGGGGCACTCCGACGATCAAGTCAGTATATCTCTCAAAGATAAATCAAGTATTCAACTCACAAGCTCGAGTATATAAAACATACCTTAGACCCATGGGGGTGCCTCTCTTTTATAGCCAATACAATCCTAGTCCCAATAGGAGCCTGGCCCTAATGGACTCAGGATTACTGCTAATCTGGAACTCCCAGTGAATTTAGGACAACCCCTCTAAGAGTTTCCTCTTTACCCAAACTGAAGTCTTCTCCCAATCTAGGACTCTTGTCCATATCTAGGTTGAGTTCCCTCTTCATTCTAGGACTCTTGTCCCCTATCCGCTTATCTCGGATTCCGATATCTTCGGAGATAACCTCGACCTAACCGAGATCACCTCGGCATCACGACCAGGACACGTGGCACCTCGGCTGACACGTCGGCGTCACCTTGCCACGTGTTAGTACTCAGAAAATACATCCCCACATATATAAAGGAAATGAACAATAAATAAATCCCACTCATCAATAGACTAAAGTAGAGAACTTGTGGGGTTTCTTGTGCAATACACGTAGAGAGAGAAAGGGAGAGTAAACATTTGAGAGTTCAACAAAGATTAGAAGAAGAAGAGGAACCTTAAGAAAAGCTAAAATTTTGGTCTTGAAGCATCAATTAAGGTAAGAAATCATTTCAAATTATTGATATTTACACATCATCTTCCAAGATATAAGTTTAAATGAATTAAGTTTGCCCTTAAATGAGAGATTTGCTCATGTAATTGAGAACTTAGGGCATGCATGTTAAAAAATTGAAGAATTGATCAATTTAACTCATAATTCTTACATGCATGACATATTTTCAAGAGAATAGTGATTCTAAACTTATTTTCAAACATGATTCATGGAGTTTGAGAAGAGATTAAACATGAATTAAGCTTGGATTCATGAAAATAGAGATTTCATGTAACTAAGGTTTAAAAAGAGGATTTGAACTCAAGAATGTAAAGTTATGAGATTATATTTGAATTCAAGAGTTTGATTTATTTTGCATGAAATAATGAGTTTAATTTGATATTTAGAGTCTTATAAGAATTCAATTAAAAATCTGATTTAGGTTCATAAAATTAAATGTAGTCAAATTAAGTCTTAATTGAGAATTAATTAAATTCAATTGAAATTGAGTTAGGCTTAAAGATTATGGAAATAACTGTGAAGATTAATTATTTGGGCCTTGATTTGCTTGAAAATGGAGTTAAAATTGCAAAATTTACAAGTTTATGAGTTTCTGATTCAGTAATTTAAACATGACTGAACAATTGTAATTAATATGTATGATCCTAATTTAAGTTTAATTGTGTAATTCGGGTTTCTATATGATTTGATTATTTATATTTAATTAGTTTAGGTAATACATAGCTAAACATATTTTAATTGGAGATTAATAATCTAATTAATTCCTAATACTAGTCATCCATATTTAAGAGAAATGAAAGAAAGAAAATATAGGAATAATTGAATGAAAAATTAGAATCAAATGAGAGAAACCTAAAGACAAATAAGTAACTGAATTAAATAGATTGTAAGAGTGTAATTGTAATCATATTATGCTTGATTTATTTGTTTAGGTCGGACACCAAACGATTAGCATGTGTTTTTCAGGAGTCTACAGTGAGTAACATTGTTGTAAAGATATGTTCAATCGTATTTATTTTTTGATTGATAAATTATATTATTTTTTGAAATGATACTTTTCATCGATTGAATGATGATCCTATTTTCTGAACTGTATTCGTGGCATCTTTAGCATATTGCTATTATTATTGATATTGTTATTGCTATTGTTACAGAGATCTCTGTTAGTTCCAATTTTTGAAACTATTGTCTATTGTTTGATGGCCATCAATTGATTATTTGGTCTTTAAGACCTATTGTATTATTGCTATTGGATGTACTACGTATGACCTGTACGAATATGATTGATTGAATTGAACGGTTGAACGATTGATTGAGTAGAAGATATTGATTGAAAATATTCTATTGATAATTAATTGTTTCAAATACTGTAAGGACATCATTCTTAACCTTTTTACACAGCTGTTATTTACTAGGCTCTATCTCATTGTTTACTATATATATATATGTAGGTGATCGAGCACCGGATCAAAGCTAATGGCGACAACCCGAACCCTTGTTTTGTCAAGCCAGCTACTGTGCCTCACTACGAGTTTCCGAATCGTTATTGTCAAGGCTTTTTGGGTGATCTAATTCCACCCTTTTGGCATGTTATATAAAGTCAAGTGTATGTTTTATAATTTGTTTTGGCTTTGAGATTTAATTCCCTAACATGTCTTTTATTTTGTACTTATATATATAGAAGTTGTTTGTTCATTTAAGTCTTCACAACTCTTTAGACATCATGGTTTGATATTTATAGGCTTCCGTCGACCCCTCTTATTGTATAATTGTTATTATTGTTAAGCAAGCCTTTGGTAATCACAGATTACTGGCCGGTTACAATGCTAAACTCTTAGGGACGAGTTTGGGTCATGACAATTAAGCCTTACAAAACCTTTTCAATTCCAACATTCCAACATTGTACTCACAAAAAACTTGCAACATTGTTCATTAAGCATTACAAAACTTGTTCAATTCCAACATTCCAACATTCCAACATTTAAGATAACATTCCAACATGTCAACAAAAAACTTCCAACATTTCAACATAAGATAACATTCTAACATTACAAAAAACTTATTCTATTTGAATCATAAGATAGGTCACCTAAATCTAATCCCTCAAACCCTTCGCTTTGTCCTTTGCATTCATTCCAAGTGCTGCAAATCCACTTGCACTTTCACTTGCTCCGTAAGGCATTGTTGGTTGTGATTGAGTACTGGCAGCTGGTTGGGATGAAGATGGGTGAGTACTGGCAACTTGTTGGGATAAACAGGATGAGTGACTGTAATAACCCGACCTTCGAACAAGTTTTCTGATATATGTTCAGTTCTTGTTTTATGCTTTTGAATGCTTACTGTGAAACCCTATGAGAAATTAAAGTTAAGTAAGTGAATCATATGTTTAAAGATGTCTATCTGTCCAAACAAGAAAAGTATCTGTTATGTTGGAAGGTTTGAACCAGAAATTGGAAGCTTTAGTGGCTTAATTATTTGAAATTGACTTTATATATGCGATCAACATGATTTTTAGGTAATATTAAGCAATGTTGTGAAATTTCACTTTGGGATGATTAAACGATTGAATTTTGTCTTATTAGCTCTAATATGTATATGAGTGTGTTCTTGAGCTTTAAGCCTTAGACCTAGTTCAAAATTTTCCTGGGAGGAGAAAGGAGAAGAAAGGGTAGGAACAAGGGAGAATTGAGAGAGATTGAAGCTAAGGTAAAGTTAAATTCCCTAATCTAATCCTCTTCCTTAATTTGGCATAAAAAGTTCTTAAACTTGTATGCTCTAGAGGAGTATGTTGAAGTTTATGATAAATTGTGTATTTTGAATCCAATTCAAAATTATCTAGTAGGAGCTTACATCTTGTCTCTTACTTACCAAATTGATATTCATGCTTATGCCATGTTTTGTATGTCTATGTTATATGTATGTAAGTTAAGTTATATGTAAGTTAAGAGCCTCAAGAATGAAATCATGTTGTGAGCTTCAACTTTGTTCAAATCAGTTGAGTTGTATTCCTGGGTTTAATTCAAGTTAAATGATGGTATGATGTACCTTAATTACATGTTTTTGAACCATGATTTAGTCATGAAAAGATCCATCTTTGAGCCTTGAAAACATTCCCCAAAAGATAGAATTTTGTTGCAATTTTCGGACCCAAACTGGACAATCGCCGCACGTGTGGGAGTCACTGCCGCATATGCGGCAAATGCTGAATTTTTGTGTTTTGGTTCTGCTTAAAAAGCACGTGCGGTACCTCAGGGCCGTACGTGCAGGGCCAACTGCCACACGTGCGGCTCATGCTGAAAAACCCTGTTTGCTCCGTTTTGCGTGTAGAATCCTCTAATATTGTTGAAATGTGTGTTTGAGGTTGTTTTGATGTTGATACGCCCCTTCGAAGTGAAGTGAAACGAAAGATAAATTGAGGAGGAAATATGAACTAATGTATAAGTTTTGAATGTCTGCAGGACACACTTCAAAAGGAAGTAACACGTCATCTCAACACTGTGAGTAGTAGTACTAATATATATATATATACAGATGTAACTTATGATTGCCATAAGTATTATGTTCATACATAGAATGCAACTAAGTTATGTTTCAACATATGTAAAGAAAGAAATGGAATAGATGAAACATGTTCGTTGAGTAAGACTCTGAACCCAAGTTACTTTGTTATTATGATATGAAACAAAGTGCTACACGGAACTAAGTGCTACGATGTGAGTCACTTCTAGAGTCCGTGTGAGACACCTCTTGAGTTCATACAAGCATGCTTCAAGGGCTTTATGCCAACTTATTCCAGGGCTTAATGCCAAATTATGTAAGGGCCTCGTGCCACTATGTTCAAGGGCTTAACGCCACCATGTTTAAGGGCTTTGTGCCATTACGTTCAAGGGCTTATAGCCATCATGTTTCAAGATATCATGTTGCAAGCTACCATGTTCTAAGTATGACCAAAGGCATCATAAAACTAATCTGATCTTGGACCGACTATGTGTGGATCTTTTCATGTTTTGATGTTTCATATCTTAAATCAAGCATTGTTTTAATTATGTATTACTATTCACCGAGCCTGGCTCACTCTCTGTTATGTCTGTTTCTGTAGGTAACCAAGCAGGTGGTCTGTTTTAGCCCATGACGCCCGGTTTCTTTTGCCAAATTTCATGTGTCCAGGCACTATACGAGGCCATTTATTTTCTTTTTGGTGTTTGTTAAGATGTTGGCTTGTTTTTGAGTGCCCTCTAAAGTTGATGTATATAACTTCTGTAGTTTTGGTATATGCCCGATATAGGGCTGGATTTGTACATGTACTTGTGTGTATGTACTACTAAGGATTATTTTTGGACTTTGTCTACCTATTTTGATGTATGTGATGTATGAGATCCTGGCATATTAGAAGCAGCTCAATGGAGCTTGTTTGGTTCAATATATTTTTTTTTTTAGTTTGAGCTTCCGATAAGGCCCCCTTATGTTATGTATATCAGGTTATGTGTCTGTGTTTGAATGGGTCATGCCCAAACTTTTAGAGGCAGGTTTGAGGTCTTGACAAGTGGTATCAGAGCCAGGTTGCTATCTCACACACGGATCCATTGAGCTTTAGGGTGTCTAGAAAAGCTTTAGGCATCTTGCATGACATCCTGAAAGCATATGAAAAATCGATGGCAACGTTAAGTATACTCTAATAAGGCTAACAATTTTGAATATATCTGTTCTATATAAATGATTATTGTGCAGGCTATGGCGAGGACAAGGACGGAGGAAGCGGAAGATGCTACTTCTGCACGGCTGGATATAATGGAGAGAATGATTATGGAAATGGCAGAAACCCTACGACAACAACAGCAACAGCCTCAACAACAACCGCCACCACCACCAGTACCTCCACCGGTAGCACAAGATTTCCATGCCGAAGATCGGCCCATTACTCTTACTAAGGAGTTTAAAAAGATGAAACCGACATCCTTTAAAGGAGGTATAGAGCCAATGAAAGCAGAGACATGGGTGTTGGGAATAGAGAAATTATTCAAAGTTTTCCCTTACACCGAAGCTCAAAAGGTACAACTGGCTGCCTTTACCCTCGAGGACGAGGCATGGAGATGGTGGATGCTCACGAGAACGATACATCAAGGATTGACGTGGGATAGGTTCTTGGAATTGCTTTATGACAAATATTTCCCTCAAAGTATGCGAGACAAGAAAGTGACTGAATTTGAAACTCTCAGACAAGGGAACAAGACTGTTGCTGAATATGAAGCTCAATTTGCAGAGCTAGCTCGGTTCGCGCCTCACATGGTAGACACAGACTATAAGAAGGCACGAAAATTTGAAGGAGGATTACAGAGTGCTATTCTGGACCGAGTTAATATGTTGAAGCTGCCTACCTATGTAGATGTGCTGGAAAGGGCTGTCATAGCTGAAGGAAATCTTGCTGCTCAAAGTCGAATTTCTGAATGGAAGGGAAAAAGACAAAACAGTCAATGGTCGAAGAGGTTAACTACTCCACCAAATAAGAAGCAAAATTTAGAGACTTCAAATGCTTCCACCCCCAATCAGAATCTAATTCCCGTATGTGTGGAGTATGGGAAGAAGCATCGTGGAATATGCTACCGGAAGTCTGGAGCTTGCTTTTAGTGTGGAAAACTAGGCCATGTGATAAGGGATTGCCCTCAGAGGAAGCAGCAACAAAATGGCAATAAGACTACTACCAGCTCAGTGGGATCTGCACCAACTATCAATACCAAGCCAACTGCTAAACCAACGAACAATAAGGACATAGTGAGACAGGGTAGGGTGTTTGCATTGGTTTTAGGAGACGTGCAGAATGCAGCAACAGTGGTGTCAGGTATATTTATGGTTCACGGTCATCCTGCTAGTGTATTATTTGATTCTGGCTCTACTCATTCTTTCGTGTCAAAATTATTTGCACAACACTTAGATAAAACTGAAGAAAAATTGTCTTATATATTATATGTGTCCACACCTTTAGGAGACTCTATGCTTTGCACTTCTGTTTATTTGGGTTGTGAACTTGAGCTTGGGGATATCCGGGCATACGCCAATCTATTACCTCTTGACATGACCTATTTCGATATTATTCTGGAAATGGAATGGTTGGGCGAATATGGTGCAACTATAGATTGTCTAACTAAACAAATCAGCTTCCATCCACTGGGACAATTACTTAGAGTCTACCTTACAGGGTCATGGCATAATTTCTCCACCTTATTTGATCATGGCAACGAAGGCTTGTAAATTAATTCAGAAAGGGTGTCACGGGTATTTATGTAGTGTTTTGGAAGGGCAAGTGATGAATAGCAATATTGACACGATCCCAATTGTTTGTGAATTTCCGGATGTCTTTCCTGAAGCATTACCAGGGCAGTTGATAGATCGTGAAATTGAGTTTACCATTGAAGTAGCACCGGTGTCACGCCCCAAAATTCGGACAATTAAATATTATATTAGGACTAACCCCAATCAATATTCTATCATCCAAATCTTAGGGGTGAAATAAAAAAAAATTAATAAAAAAAAAAAAGCTAAACGCTAACCAAACCATCCACCATAAATTCATAACTAACCAATACCTCAACATCAAGGTAACAATAAATAGTCAAAATAACTTAAATAAAGTACGGTTACAAACCATGCCAAATTATTCTAATACTAAAGTCATGGAAAAAAAAAAAATAAATACATAAATTAGTATCAATCCTAAGCTCAAGAAAAATAAAAGAACTCCAAACGACATGTCTTACGATCATAGATATTTCTTGTCACCACCAAAGCCTCTACTAATCCTGCAAAGGACGCTCAAGCGATGTAACGCACCGAAGGTTGCAAGAGACAAAAGCAGTCAAGATATAGATATACTGGTATGAGTACAAGAATCAACACCCATGTGTCCACCAGACACAAACAAAAATACATTAAATTCTTATTACTAGACAAGACAAGTAGTTCCAACCGCACCGAGACAAATGGGTAGTTTCTCGAGATACGGTGGCATTTAGTTTCTTGTCCGTACACAACGAAATATAAATTGATTATAAAATAAAAAAAAATAGAAATAGAAATAGAAATAGAAATATGGTGGGTCAGCCCTGCATAAAAAGTTAGTAAGACCCACCATCCTGCAAAAGAAAATAATGTTAGTATAAATTAATCATAAGTAATTTACTGAAGAAGTATAAAAATGTACCGTTTCATGCTTAAATAATTCGAATTGACGAAAACTTAAAGAACAAAAGTTGTACATAATCAAATTTTATAAAAGACAGCGCGAACGAATTTGACAGAAACTGAACAAGTTAAGAGGAAAACTTGATCTAAAATTCTAGACGGAATTCAATCGAAAAATCTGAAACTGAAAATGAACAAAAAATGCCCTAAGATGATTTTTTTCGAAAAAGTTCAAAACATGAAAAGTGTGCAGAATAATGTTTTACTTCAGTTTACGCGAAACCAATAAAAATAAGTTCGTTTCGTGGGTTAAAACAGCTTATAAAATCTGCATTACCAAAATGAATCAAACCGACAATAACTAAGGTCATCCGATTATAAATTCTAATCGATCTTTTTAATAAAAAGCTAAAACACAAAAGTTGTCTAAAATCACGTATACATGCCTCTGCTCAAATTTCATATTTTATTGAGGTCGATTACTATTTTTCAAGATGTACAAATCAATAAACTCATAATTAAATTTTTTTGTACCTTAACTCCACCACTTCGACCCTCTCCTTCCGGCCTACACATATATCCCATGTGCCTCCCGTATACCTAACACCGCTCTGAAGCCAAACTTGCACGGGGATATCGTCCCGAGTTTGACTCACATTCCCCAGATGGTTAGCATATACATACGCGCGCAAATCAAAGCACTCGTCTACTCATGAGAACGAGGCAACATTATATATATATACAACATCTCACACATGAGAATAAACATAACAATGCCGAGCCTAAGGCATTCAAATAAATCTCATAATCCTCATTTTTTTTTTATACACTCTTTCTCACCATCACTCAAATAAAATAACAATCCATGGAGTCATGGTGAAGTATAAGGAATTTATTTATAGGTTCTTAATTAATTTTAATTTCATACAATCATATTAATTTTAGTTTCAAATAATTATGCGGGTGATTACAACCATAAAATAAATCTATATAAAACCCCTAAATTTGACGTACACAACTACTCAAAATAATTAAAATCAATCAATCAACTAAAAACCCTAAACTTTACCTATACAACTCATCAAAGTAATTAAAATCAATCAATCATCTAAAAACCCTAGGCCTTACCTATACAACTAATCAAAGTAATTAAAACCAATCAATCATCTAAAAACTCTAAACTTTAGCTACACAACTAATTAAAATAATTAAAATCAATCAATCATCTGAAAATCCTAAATTGTACATACCCAACTAATTAAAGTAATTAAAATCAACTAATCATCTAACAACCCTAAATTTTATATACAATACTAGTCAAAATAATTAAAATCAATCAATCAATCAATCTTTATGTAAATACAAAATCAAACTAGAATCAAATAAATAAAAATTAAATAGATAAAAACAATGAATTAAATACAAATTAAGGGAAGTGGGTTTTGTACTCACAAGATTATTTTGAAACTCAAAGAATTATTTGGAGAATTAATGGAGCCACCAAAACAAAACCCTAATTTTTTTTTTATTTTTCTCCTCTCCTCTTCTTCCGTGCCGTCTCTCTCTTCTCTCTCGGTTTCCGCTGCGCCTCCGATTCACTTTTCTTTGATTGACTAATAATCTATTTTCTAACCTAATACACCATTATATAATATTATATTATACAATACATTATAATATATATAAATATAAATATAAGATTAAATATATATAAATATTCATATATAACCCTTCTTTTTTTTTATATAACAAATATAAATATATAAATATTTAGATTAATTATATATAATTAAATAACATATTAAATTAATTAATTACGATATTAAATTCATTAAATAACACATTAAATTCTCATGTGACCACACAATTAATAAAGCCAAAAATAAAATAAAATAATAATAACCATAATAATAAATAATGACTTAAGAAAATTAGGATCACTACAATATACACACCTCAAAAGAATCTCGTCCCGAGATTCGATAGGAGAGGGTACTAAGCAAAAAGTTCAGGGTGCATACGCCAAACTTTTTCTTCTAACTCCCAGGTAATGTCGTTCTCATCTTCACTCCATTGCACCTTCACCAAATTCACTTTCTTGCGCCGTAACTGCTTTACATCCCGATCTAGAATAGTAATTAGCACCACATACGTTAGATCATCACCAATCTCCAACACCTCTGGTGATACTACTTGGGAAGGGTCTTGCACACTTCATAATAAAGATACATGGAACACATTGTGAATCAAAGCTAAAGCAGGTGGTAGAGCTAATTTGTAAGCCACATTACCAATCCTCTCAGTGATTTCATATGGTCCCACAAATCTAGGTGCCAACTTTCCCTTCTTTCCAAACCGCATAATACCCTTCATCGGCGAGACCTTCAAAAACACGAAATCTCCAACATTCAACTCAACCCCCTTACGTTTTCTATCAGCGTAACTCTTCTGACGACTCTGTGCAATCTTAATACGTTCCCGAATAATATTTACCTTCTCCGTAGTCTCCCTTACCAACTCTGGCCCTAACAACGGCGCATCTCCTACCTCCATCCAACAAGCAGGTGATCGACATGGCCTCCCATACAAAGCCTCAAAAGGTGCCATCCCGATACTGGAGTGATAGCTATTATTATAAGCAAACTCCACCAATGGCAAGTGTTCTTCCTAACTACCACCAAGATCGAGGACACAAGCTCTCAACATATCCTCCAAGATCTGATTTACCCGCTCAGTTTGCCCATCTGTCTGGGGATGATAAGCAGTGCTTAAGTCTAACCTAGCACCCAAAGCATGCTGAAAACTCTTCCAAAACTCTGCCACAAACAATGGATCACGATCCGAAACTATAGAAACGGGTGCGCCATGAAGTCGCACCACCTCCTGAATATATAGCCTAGCTAGTTTAGTCGCAGTTCGGTGAACACTGATAGGAATAAAATGAGCAGACTTTGTGAGTCGATCCACTATCACCCAAATAGATTCATTGCCTCGCTTAGACCGCGGCAATCTATCCACGAAATCCATAGAGATGCACTCCCACTTCCAAGTAGGGATCTCAAGAGGTCAAGAATTCCAAACGGTCGTTGATGTTCTACCTTAACCTGTTGGCACACATAACATCGAGAAACATACTCTCCTACGTCCTTCTTCATACCTTCCCACCAAAACGTTCTCTTCAGGTCATGATACATCTTAGTCCCACCAAGGTGAATAGTATATCGGGACCTATGGGCATCATCCATAATCTCTTTCCTCAATTCAACAATATTAGGTACACACAACCTGCCCTTGAATCGCAATCCCCCATCTGAGTCCACAGACCAATCAGTAGGATAATCATCGATCAAATCCACTACAAGGTCATCGAGCTTGCTAACGAGAAATCCATCTAAATTCTGCAACTGACGAGCTTTACCCAGTAACGTCGGCTGCACGGTCAAACTACCAATGTATGCTTTCTCAGCACTCTCTATTGGTTGAATATCATGCATTGAAATTAACTCCAAGGACTTCCATTCTTGAATCATTAAAGAAGCCATAATCTCATGTTGTCGACTAAGTGCATCAGCGACTACATTTCCTTTCCCTGGGTGGTAAAGGATCTCGAAATCATAACTACTGATAAATTCAACCCATCTCTGTTGCCTCATGTTCAACTCTTTTTGAGAAAAGAGATATTTGAAGCTCTTGTGATCTGTGTACAACTCAAAGTGCTCCCCAAACAAATAGTGTCGCCACACTTTCAACGCAAAAACAACCACTGCCAACTCTAAGTCATGAGTAGGGTATCGTCTCTCATGACGTTTTAGCTGTCGAGAAGCATAAGATACAACCTTCTGATGCTGCATCAATACACATCCCAACCCAGTTCCACTCGCATCAGTAAACACTACTAATTTTTCCCCTTGTACCGGTATAGTTAACACCGGTGCTGTAGTCAACCGCTGCTTTAACTCCTGGAAAGCTTTTTCACAATCATCTGTCCATATGAACTTCACATTCTTGCGGGTCAACTTGGTCATGGGTGCTGCAATAGTGGAAAACTTCTCTATAAATCTTCTGTAATAACCGGCTAGTCCTAAAAAACTTCTCACCTCTGTAGGGTTCGTGGGCTACTTCCATTCTTTGACCGCAACAACCTTTTTAGGATCTATCGCTATTCCTTGATTGGAGACAACATGTCCCAAAAATCAAACTTCTTTCTCCCAAAAGTGACACTTACTGAACTTAGCGTATAACTGTTGCTCCCTCAAAGTTTGCAACACAACTTTCAAGTGTTCTCTGTGTTCCTCCTCATTCTTAGAATACACCAGGATATCATCTATAAAGATAATCACAAACTTATCTAGATACGGTTGAAAAATTCTGTTCATCAAGTCCATGAAATAGGCAGGAGCATTAGTCAAACCAAAAGGCATTACAGGAAATTCGTACAACCCATACCGGGTCCGAAAAGCAGTAAGCGGTATACTTTCCTCTGATACACCCATCTGATGGTAACCCGTTCTGAGATCAAACTGAGAGAAAATGGCTGCCCCCTTCAACTGATCAAACAAATCATCAATTCTAGGTAGTGGATACTTGTTCTTGATAGTCACCTTGTTCAGCTTTCTATAATCTATGCACATACGGAGAGTGCCATCTTTCTTGGAGACAAAGATCGCAGGTGCTCTCCACGGGGAGTTACTTGAACGAATGAACCCTTTCTGAAGCATCTCTTCCAGCTGCTTCTTCATCTCCACAAGCTCTTTAGGCGCCATTCTGTATGTCGCCTTAGAAATTGGTGCAGTTCCTGGCACTAGATCAATGTGAAATTCTACTACCCGTCGAGGAGGAGGTCCAGGTATCTCCTGAAATACATCTTCAAACTCACGCACCACATCTATCTCACTAATATCCTGCTTAGGAATTTCTACCGAGCACAGAAAACTCGTCATCACCGATTCTTCTCCATTGCTAGAAGTGTGGGTAAGCCGTGGCATACCAGGAATATCTATATTTACAGTCCTTCCAGCACAATCTAAAGTTACAAAATATTTTTGCAGCCAATCCATACCCAAAATAATTGTGAACCCTTCAAACCCTAACACAACTAGGTCTGCATGCAAGACTCTACCCGCAAAATCAATCTCAAAATCTTTACACATCTCATAAAGAGTAACTACCCCTCCTAAGGGGGTCTCAACACGAATAGGTCTAGACAATAAGGTAGTTACAATACGTTCTCTTTCTACAAACTGCCTAGATATAAAAGAATGAGAGGCTCCAGTATCAAAAAGTACTCTAATGGGTTCTTGAAAGAGATTAAAAGTACCTTGCACTTTGTCAGTTCCTGGCATCACTGCAAATGCCCTGGCTGGAGCTGCCTGACCCTGTCGCGCCTGCTGTCTCTGAGGGCAATTCTTGATTACATGTCCTAACTGCTGACACCCAAAACACTTCTTATTGATCGGTTGAGGTGCTACTGGTCTGATAGGTGGGGGTCCCTCCAACTGAGGTACGGGATGACGATAACCCAACTGTGGCACTTGTTGCCGCTGTCCTTGATAACCCTGGGGGCGCGGACCACCCTGTCTCTGATAATAGTGCCCTTGGGGCTGGAAATTGCCCTGAGGCCGGAAATTACCCTGAGGTTTGAAATTTCCCTGACTACCCTGTTGTTGTGGCCTCTGAAACTGTTGACCCCTATGCCTTTGATCATAGGGTCGGTATCTGTTCCTATCCCGCTGCTGGAAGTGACTCCCTCTAGAAGTCTCTCCGACCTTGGCCTTCCCTTCTTTAAACTGCTTCTCTTTTTCCTCATACTTCAGTGCCAAGTCAAGAACTCTATCAAACGGTTCAGCATCAAAGGGAATAAGGGACTTAGACAGGTAATGATTCAATCCCTTAATAAACTTCTTATTCTTCTTCTCCTGAGTGTCAATCAAGTAAGGGGCATAACGAGACAACTTATTAAACTTGGTGACATACTCGATCACTGTTCTACCCTCTTGAGTCAATTTCGAAAATTCATCACTCAGTTGAGATCGAATAGCAGCAGGAACAAACTTCCGATCAAAACGAGTCTTGAAATCTGCCCAAGTCAAAGTCGTCACGTCTAGACCCTCCTTCCACGAGTTCCACCAAAATAGGGCTGCTCCCTTAAGCTGATGTGTCGCTAACTCCTGTTTTTGGACCTCGGTAAGCTGCATACGACCAAATACCATCTCACATTTCTGAACCCAAGCGTCAGCTGCAATGGGTCCTCCATCTCCAGAGAATTTTTGACCCCCCAAAGAACCAAAATCTTTGTTTCTCTTCGCAAATGGATCTCCTTGCTGACTTTGATTATTGTTCTGCACAACCTGAAGTAATTGAGCCATCATCTCTCCCACATTAACCTGCACCGTATTGGTTGCCTTGGTAGCGATCATTTGGCCTAATAGCCACCGCCATTGTCATTGTTGCCTTGTTTCTTATTGTTTCTTTCCCTGTGTCGTTAGACTCAGCACTTCTTAAATTATACCTTCCAGCCATCACCTTCAAGTTAAACACACAAAAAGAATTTGTTCATAACTTCTTAGAATAAAATCAACCACCAAACTAAACTAGCTAACCCATGTTTTCACAATCCGAGGATCACCTAAACTCTCACAAGTCTAGGGTAACCTAGGGCTCTGATACCAAACTGTCACGCCCCAAAATTTGGACAGTTAAATATTAAATTAGGACTAACCCCAATCAATATTCTATCATCCAAATCTTAGGGGTGAAATAAAAAAAATTAATAAAAAAAAAATAAACTAAACGCAAACCAAACCATCCACCATAAATTCATAACTAACCAATACCTCAACATCAAGGTAACAATAAATAGTCAAAACAACTTAAATAAAGTACGGTTACAAACCATGCCAAATTATTCCAATACTAAAGTCATGAAAAAAAAAATAATAAATACATAAATTAGTATCAATCCTAAGCTCAAGAAAAATAAAAGAACTCCAAACGACATGTCCTACGATCACAGATATTTCTTGTCAACACCAAAGCCCCTACTAATCCTCAAGAAGGACGCCATTTAGCTCAAGCGACGCACTTGAAGTTGCCAAGAGACAAAACGGGTCAAGATATCTGATATCTTGGTATGAGTACAAGAATCAACACCCACGTGTCCACCAGACACAAACAAAAATACATTAAATTCTTATTACTAGACAAGACAAGTAGTTCCAACCGCACCGAGACGAATGGGTAGTTTCTCGAGATACGGTGGCATTTAGTTTCTTGTCCGTACACAACGAAATATAAATTGATTATAAAATAAACAAAAATAGAAATAGAAATAGAAATAGAAATATGGTGGGTCAGCCCTGCATAAAAAGTTAGTAAGACCTACCATCCTGCAAAAGAAAATAATGTTAGTATAAATTAATCATAAGTAATTTACTGAAGAAGTATAAAAATGTACCGTTTCATGCTTAAATAATTGACGAAAACTTAAAGAACAAAAGTTGTACAGAATCAAATTTTATAAAAGACAGCGCGAACGAATTTGACAGAAACTGAACAGGTTAAGAGGAAAACTTGATCTAAAATTCTAGACGGAATTCAATCGAAAAATCTGAAACTGAAAATGAACAAAAACTGCCCTAAGATGATTTTTTTTAAAAAAGGTTCAAAACATGAAAAGTGTGCAGAATAATGTTTTACTTCAGTTTACGCGAAACCAATAAAAATAAGCTCGTTTCGTGGGTTAAAACAGCCTATAAAATCTGCATTATCAAAATGAATCAAACCGACAATAACCAAGGTCATCCGATTATAAATTCTAATCGATCTTTTTAATAAAAAGCTACAACACAAAAGTTGTCCAAAATCACGTATACATGCCTCTGCTCAAATTTCATATTTTATTGAGGTCGATTACTATTTTTCGAGATGTACAAATCAATAAACTCATAATTAAATTTTTTTGTACCTTAACTCCACCACTTCGGCCCTCCCCTTCTGGCCTACACATATATCCCATGTGCCTCCCGTATACCTAACACCGCTCCGAAGCCAAACTTGCACGGGGATATCGTCCCGAGTTTGACTCACACTCCCCGGATGGTTAGCATATATGTATGCGCGCAAATCAAAGCACTCGTCTACTCATGAGAACGAGGCAACATTATATATATATATACAACATCTCACACATGAGAATAAACATAACAATGCCGAGCCTAAGGCATTCAAATAAATCTCATAATCCTCACTTTTTTTTTTATACACTCTTTCTCACCATCACTCAAATAAAACAACAATCCACGGAGTCATGGTGGAGTATAAGGAATTTATCTATAGGTTCTTAATTAATTTTAATTTCATGGAACCATATTAATTTTAGTTTCAAATAATTATGAGGGTGATTACAACCATAAAATAAATCTATATAAAACCCCTAAATCTGACGTACACAACTACTCAAAATAATTAAAATCAATCAATCAACTAAAAACCCTAAACTTTACCTATACAACTCATCAAAGTAATTAAAATCAATCAATCATCTAAAAATCCTAGGCCTTACCTATACAACTAATCAAAGTAATTAAAACCAATCAATCATCTAAAAACCCTAAACTTTAGCTACACAACTAATTAAAATAATTAAAATCAATCAATCATCTGAAAATCCTAAATTGTACATACCCAACTAATTAAAGTAATTAAAATCAACTAATCATCTAACAACCCTAAATTTTATATACAATACTAGTCAAAATAATTAAAATCAATCAATCAATCAATCTTTATGTAAATACAAAATCAAACTAGAATCAAATAAATAAAAAATAAATAGATAAAAACAATGAATTAAATACAAATTAAGAGAAGTGGGTTTTGTACTCACAAGATTATTTTGAAACTCAAAGAATTATTTGGAGAATTAATGGAGCCACCAAAACAAAACCCTAATTTTTTTTTTATTTTTCTCCTCTCCTCTTCTTCCGTGCCGTCTCTCTTTTCTCTCTCGGTTTCCGCTGCGCCTCCGATTCACTTTTCTTTGATTGACTAATCTATTTTCTAACCTAATACACCATTATATAATATTATATTATATAATACATTATAATATATATAAATATAAATATAAGATTAAATATATATAAATATTCATATATAACCCTTCTTTTTTTTTATATAACAAATATAAATATATAAATATTTAGATTAATTATATATAATTAAATAACATATTAAATTAATTAATTACGACATTAAATTCATTAAATAACACATTAAGTTCTCATGTGACCACACAATTAATAAAGCCAAAAATAAAATAAAATAATAATAACCATAATAATAATAAATAATGACTTAAGAAAATTAGGGTCGCTACAACCGGGAACTCAACCCATTTCGAAGACTCCGTATAGAATGTCACCGGTTGAGATAAAGGAATTGAAAATGCAGTTACAAGATTTATTGGACAAGGAATTCATCCGTCCGAGTGTATCTCCATGGGGTGCACCAGTTCTGTTTATAAAGAAGAAGGATGGAACACTCCGGCTTTGTATCGATTATAGGGAACTTAATAAAGTAACAATCAAGAATAAGTATCCATTGCCAAGAATTGATGACCTATTTGATCAGCTTCAGGGGGCACAAGTCTTTTCAAAGATTGATCTACGGTGTGGATACCATCAATTGAAGGTCAAAGCTGAGGATGTTGAGAAGACAGCTTTCTAAACCCGGTACGGTCATTATGAATTTTTGGTTATGCCCTTTGGAGTCACAAACGCACCAGCAGCTTTTATGGATTTGATGAACCGTGTTTTCAAACCCTATTTGGATGAATTTGTGGTGGTCTTTATTGACGATATTTTAATTTATTTAGAGAATGCAGAAGCTCATGAGAAGCATCTTCGCTTGATCCTTCAAACCCTCCGGGAAAAGAAACTGTATGCAAAGCTGAAGAAATGTGAATTCTGGCTATTAGAGGTGGCGTTTTTGGGTCATGTGATCACCAAGGAAGGCGTTTCTATTGATCCACACAAGATTGAGGTGATCGTAAATTGGTCAACTCCCACTAATGTGATTGAAGTGCATAGTTTTATGGGGTTAGCCGAATATTACAGACGGTTCGTTCAAGACTTCTCTAAAATTGCTATACTGCTTACACAACTGACTCGAAAGGGAGTTGCATTTGAATGGTCAGAAGAGCGGGAATCTGTTTTCCAAGAATTAAAGACAAGGCTGACTACAGCACCAGTGCTGGCCTTACCATCTGGTACTTAAGGATTTGTAATCTACAGTGACGCTTCACACAAAGGGCTTGGTTGTGTACTTATGCAGAATGGAAGAGTTATCGCCTACGCTTCTCATCAACTGAAACCCCATGAAAAGAATTATCCCACGCATGACCTCGAGCTCGCAGCGGTGGTTTTTGCTTTAAAGATATGGTGGCACTATTTATATGGCACTACTTGTGAAGTTTACACCGACCACAAAAGCCTCAAGTACCTTTTTACTCAGAAAGAATTGAATATGCGGCAACGTTGGTGGTTAGAGTTAATTAAAGACTACGATTTACAGATTCATTATCATCCTGGTAAAGCCAACACAGTTGCAGATGCTCTTAGTCAGAAAAATATGGGAGATTTAGCCAACCTGTTTACGGAGAGAAAGGAATTGGTAAATGAATTGGAGAAAATGAATATGGAGTTTGTGATACGTGGACAGGAGGCAGTACTAGCAGCAGTAATGGCTCAACCGACTTTACTCGAAGAGATTAAGTTACATCAAATGGAGGATGACGGTCTAAGGAAGATATATGATGACTTAGAGATAAAACCAAAACTGGGGTTCAGCTTAGTGGATTCGGTATTCAAATTTCATGATCGGATATGTGTCCCTAATGTATTGGAGCTTAAACGAAAATTAATGGAAGAAGCACATGCCTCAAAATTTTCCATACATCCAAGGAGTACCAAAATGTACGAGATTTGAAACAAAATTTTTGGTGGCCAAATATGAAGAAAGAGATCGTGGAGTTCGTCTCTAAATGTTTTCAATGTCAGCAAGTAAAAGCGGAGCATCAGAGGCCAGCAGGGTTATTACAACCCCTTTCAATCCCAGAATGGAAGTGAGAACATTTAACCATGGATTTTGTTGTGGGGTAGCCACGAACTCCTCGAGGCATGAATTCAATCTGGGTTATTGTGGATCGATTAACTAAGTCCGCTCACTTTTTACCAGTAAAGACTCAGTATAATGCGGGTAAGTTGGCAGTACTTTATGTGAATGAGATTGTGAGGCTTCATGGTGTTCCAGTCTCCATTGTATCAGATAGGGATCCAAAGTTTTTGTTTCCAAATTCTGGCAAAGTTTACAAGAAGCAATGGGTACAGAATTAAAGTTCAGCACAGCTTTCCATCCTCAGACTGACGGTCAATCTGAGAGAACGATACAAACTCTGGAAGACATGCTTCGAATGTGTATGCTAGATTTTCAAGAAAGTTGGGAAGCCCATCTACCGTTGGTGGAATTCGCATACAATAATAGTTACCACTCAAGTATCGAAATGGCACCCTATGAAGCCCTGTATGGAAAACCGTGTCGTTCTCCCGTGTGTTGGGCGGAAGTAGGGGGAAAATCTTTACTCGAACCTGAAATTGTTCGGTTGACCACAGAAAAGATTAAAATTATTCGGGAAAGATTAAAAACTGCTCAAAATAGACAGAAAAGTTATGCGGATAACCGACGAAGAGATTTGGAATTTGAAGTGGGCAGCCATGTCTTTGTAAAAGTTACTCCGATAAAAGGACATCCAAGATTTGGGAAAAGGGGTAAGTTGACACCCCGGTATGTTGGTCCCTTTCAGATTTTGGAAAGAATAGGTCCGGTAGCTTACCGGGTTGCCCTTCCGCCACATATGAGTCAAGTACATAATGTGTTCCATGTCTCTATGCTTCGTGGATATCTTCCGGATCCGTCACACTTCATTGATTATCACCAAATTGAATTAGACAACAAGTTAACTTATGAGGAAAAACCAATCCGTATTTTGGATCGACAGGTGAAGCAATTATGAAACCGAGAAATTCCAATGGTGAAAGTGGAGTAGGAAGAACATTACAGAATTGACGCAACTTGGAAAAGAGATGAGGAAATGCAACATCAGTATCCGCATTTGTTTCTACCCTAAGATAAAACAAGTTTGAGGGACCAAACTTATTTAAGGGGAGGAGAGTGTAATAACCCGACCCTCGAACAAGTTTTCTGATATATGTTCAGTTCTTGTTTTATGCTTTTGAATGCTTACTGTGAAACCCTATGAGAAATTAAAGTTAAGTAAGTGAATCATATGTTTAAAGATGTCTATCTGTCCAAACAAGAAAAGTATCTGTTATGTTGGAAGGTTTGAACCAGAAATTGGAAGCTTTAGTGGCTTAATTATCTGAAATTGACTTCATATATGCGATCAACATGATTTTAGGAAATATTAAGCAATGTTGTGAAATTTCAATTTGGGATGATTAAATGATTGAATTTTGTCTTATTAGCTCTAATATGTATATGAGTGTGTTCTTGAGCTTTAAGCCTTAGACCTAGTTCAAAATTTTCCTGGGAGGAGAAAGGAGAAGAAAGGGTAGGAACAAGGGAGAATTGAGAGAGATTGAAACTAAGGTAAAGTTAAATTCCCTAATCTAATCCTCTTCCTTAATTTGGCATAAAAAGTTCTTAAACTTGTATGCTCTAGAGGAGTATGTTGAAGTTTATGATAAATTGTGTATTTTGAATCCAATTCAAAATTATCTAGTAGGAGCTTGCATCTTGTCTCTTACTTACCAAATTGATATTCATGCTTATGCCATGTTTTGTATGTCTATGTTATATGTATGTAAGTTAAGTTATATGTAAGTTAAGAGCCTCAAGAATGAAATCATGTTGTGAGCTTCAACTTTGTTCAAATCAGTTGAGTTGTATTCATGGGTTTAATTCAAGTTAAATGATGGTATGATGTACCTTAATTACATGTTTTTGAACCATGATTTAGTCATGAAAAGATCCATCTTTGAGCCTTGAAAACATTCCCCAAAAGATAGAATTTTGTTGTAATTTTTGGACCCAAACTGAACAATCGCCGTACGTGCGGGAGTCACTGCTGCACGTGCGGCAAATGCTGAATTTTTGTGTTTTGGTTCTGCTTAAAAAGCACGTGTGGGACCTCAGGGTCGCATGTGCGGGGCCAACTGCCGCACGTGCGGAGCTCACAGTAACACGTGCGGCTCATGCTGAAAAATCCTGTTTGCTCCGTTTTACGTGTAGAATCCTCTAATATTGTCGAAATGTGTGTTTGAGGTTGTTTTGATGTTGATACGCCCCTTCGAAGTGAAGTGAAACGAAAGATAAATTGAGGAGGAAATATGAACTAATGTATAAGTTTTGAATGTCTGCAGGACACACTCCGGAAGGAAGTAATACATCATCTCAACACTGTGAGTAGTAGTACCAATATATATATATATATACAGATGTAACTTATGATTGCCATAAGTATTATGTTCATACATAAAATGCAACTAAGTTATGTTTCAACATATGTAAAGAAAGAAATGGAATAGATGAAAAATGTTCGTTGAGTAAGACTCTGAACCCAAGTTACTCTGTTATTATGATATGAAACAAAGTGCTACACGGAACTAAGTGCTACGATGTGAGTCACCTCTAGAGTCCGTGTGAGACACCTCTTGAGTTCATACAAGCATGCTTTAAGGGCTTTATGCCAACTTATTCAAGGGCTTTATGCCAACTTATTCCAGGGCTTAATGCCAAGTTATGTAAGGGCCTTGTGCCACTTTGTTCAAGGGCTTAACGCCACCATGTTTAAGGGCTTTGTGCCATTACGTTCAAGGGCTTATAGCCATCATGTTTCAAGATATCATGTTGCAAGCTACCATGTTCTAAGTATGACCAAGACTGTCATAAAACTAATACAGATGCGGACCGACTATGTGTGGATCTTTTCATGTTTTGATGTTTCATATCTTAAATCAAGCATTGTTTTAATTATGTATTACTATTTATCGAGCCTGGCTCACTCTCTGTTATGTTTGTTTCTGTAGGTAACCAAGCAGGTGGTCTGTCTTAGCCCATGACGCCTGATTTCTTTTGCTAAATTTCATGTGTCCAGGCACTATACGAGGCCATTTATTTTCTTTTTGGTGTTTGTTAAGATGTTGGCTTGTTTTTGAGTGCCCTCTAAAGTTGATGTATATAACTTCTGTAGTTTTGGTATATGCCCGATATAGGGCTGGATTTGTACATGTACTTGTGTGTATGTACTACTAAGGATTATTTTTGGACTTTGTCTACCTATTTTGATGTATGTGATGTATGAGATCTTGGCATGTTAGAAGCAGCTCAATGGAGCTTGTTTGGTTCAATATTTTTTTTTTTTAGTTTGAGCTTTCGATAAGGCCTCCTTATGTTATGTATATCAGGTTATGTGTCTGTGTCTGGATGGGTCATGCCTAAACTTTTAGGGGCAGGTTTGGGGTCTTGACAGTGACAGCTGGTTGGGATGAAGATGTGTATGTTGCAGCTTGTTGAGATAAAGCATTTGAGAACTGCAACAAGAATTCAATTCAAATTGAAATGCATAAAATGAAATTACTGAAATTGAAATGAATTTACCTTACTTGGTTGACTTGCAGATTTTATGGAACTGATGGTTGGTCCACCCCTTATATTGAACATTGTGGATTTCTTGTGTACTGAACCTTTGCATGATCTTCTGTTGTGTCCAAAACCAATACACTTTGCATATTGCACTGTTTTGTACTTCCTTGACACCCTATGTACATTCTTGGGCTCATCAGCAACTTTCTTCTTCTCTTTTCTAGGCCTCTCTACTGGTTTTCTATAGTAAGAAGGGCTATGCCATCATATCCAATCTCAATCCAGTCATGTTCATCATGAAAGAATATGTCCTAAAGTATGTCTCCTTGTTGAAGTAATTATGCACATAAGCTTCAGGTTTCTCTCTAGTAAGGTATATACAACTTATGGCATGTTTACAAGGTATACCTGTTAGATCTCAATCTCTACACCCACATGTTCTTGCCCTCAAGTCCACTACATGAGTTATATTAGAACAATCCACTTCAAACTTTAAGTCACCTGTAATGCTAGCAAAGCAATTCCTAGCATCCTCTTTGTTTGACTTTAGTTTCTATTGCACAATTGGACATCTAGAGCCACCATATTTTTCCATTCTATTTTTCTTGACTTTTATTTTGTTCATCAGTTTCCTCCTAATCCACTCCACCATTGAGATGATTGGTTTCTCCCTTGCTGGCAAAATGTACTTGTTGAAAGACTCACTTAGATTATTCACTTGAATATCACACTTGGATCTTGTGTTGAAGTAAGACCTGGCATCTGTTTCAGGATTCTCTTGTATCAACCACTCATTTAGTTTGTTTTCTTTGTCCAATTCCTTCAACTTCTTCATGTGATAATCAAACTCCCTTTTTGTCCCAGATTTTGCATTTTTCCACATCAATTCCTTCAACTATTTTCTCCTAAACTTCTGTTTGAAGTTGGTGTAGAAGTGTCTTAAGCAATACATATGCTCAACATTAAGCAAAATCTGTGTAAAGTTGTGCACCAATCCTTTTTGTCTGTTTGAAATGAATGTCCAACCAATGTCACTGCCAGCTCCTATGTCCTCTACTAATTGGGTCAGAAACCATACCCATGAATCCTTACATTCAGCCTCTATTGCAACAATGGCAATGGGAAACATGTTGTCATTTCCATCAAGACCAATGCCTACTAAAAGCTAGCCCCCATATATGCCCTTTAAAAAACAACCATCTAACCCAACAACAAGCCTGTAACCTTGTATAAAACCTTACTTCTGTGCATCTAGTCTGATATACAACCTCTTAAAAACATGTGTAAGTTGTCTGTTAGGCCTTTCTACTTCATCATCATCTTCTTCAACTATAGGTTTGTCTAATTTAATCACCAAACAACTGTTTGGATTATGTTGATTGATTGTGTCATAGTAATCCCAAAGTCTAGCATATTGCTTCCTCAAATCCCCTTCAATTATTTCCCGTGCTTTTCTTTTTTTTCTATACACTTGACTCTTACTTACATCAACCATTAGTTCTCTATGAATGTTCTTTTGCATGGCTAAGATATCTATGTTAGGAGAATTCCTCAATCTTTCAAGGTATTTTTGTGATAAATACCTTGAGGTAACTAGATGGTTGTCGTAAGTCCTACCACATGAATGAAGTGGTCTTAAGCTTTTGATTGGAAATGTGCATTCATTTTGCATTGCGGATGCAATTCTAAACCCACACTCTTGTTTACACACTGCAGTAATCCGCTTATTTTCATTTCTAACCCACTTCAAATCATATCCCTGTTGCACTTGCCATTCCTTCAATGCATTCCTAAAACCTTGTGCATTCTTAAATCTCATCCCCACTTTTAGTTCAAGTTTCACCATATCTGCATCCTCATTAAATTCTACAAACCTATCATCTATTTCCTCCTCATCTGATGATCCATACAAAGTATGCATCTCAAAATCTTGATCTAAATACCATTCATTAGAACCTGAAGCATTTGGTTCATTTTCTACATTTGATTCAACCACCAAGTTTGTCTCAACACCCACATTTGATTCTACCCCCACATCTTTATCAACATAAGCAAATATATCTTCATATTCACTCCTCTCTAACCCATCATTCATCCACTCTGGATCTGTGCTATCATCACCATCACAATTATTCATTTCCTTATCACCCCCTCTTCTTCTTCTATTTCAGTCTCATTTCCCCATTCATCTTTTTCCATTTCAGGCCCATTTATCCATTTTTCATCTAATTTAATTTGTTTTTTTATTTGTGAAATTTGTGGCCCTTTTATGACTTCCTCATTTGGACCTAAGACCTGAAGTGCCTCATGACCTTTCTCTACATATGATGCAACCACATTCAGACCTATATAATGGAATAACATATCAATTACATCCCTATCTAAATTCATCTCCCTAGGACCAATGTTCAGTTGTCATAACCCAAACTCGCTCCTAAGGGTTTAGCATTATCACCGACCAGTAATCTGTGATTACCAAATGCCTACTTAACAGTAATAACAATTATATAATAAGAGGGGCCGTCAAAAGCCTGTAAACATTGTAACATAATGTCCAAAGAGCTGTGAGGACTTAAATGAATAGGCAACTTCTATATATATACTGATACACACATAAGTCCAAGTCCAAACATATAATCAACACTTAAGTCCGAAACACATCTAAGTACAAAATAAAAGACATGTTAGGGAATTAAATCCTAAGCCAAAAACAAGTTAGAAAACATTCCCTTGACGTCATATAATCATTCAAAAAGGGTGGAATTAAGTCACCCCAAAAGCCTTGACAATAACGGGTCAAAACCTCGCAGTGAGGCACAATAGGTTGACTTGACAAACGGGATCAGGTTGACGCTGCTAACTTTGCTTCGGTGCCTGGCCACCTATATATATATATAATCAATTGTGAGCTAAAGCCCAATGAATAACAAATGCATAAAGGGTTTATGAATGATGTCCTTATAACAATTGAAACAGTCGATTTCAGTAATAAATTAGTTCAATAAGCAGTATTCATACATTTTAGTGTCATATGAAGTCATTACAGTCATATGTGGTACATCTCATAGTAGAACAATTCAGTAGGTCTTAAGGACCGAAGAGTAAGTTGATGGCCATCAATATAGTAATAGTAGTTCCAAAGATTGGAACTGGCAGAAATCTCTGTAACAGTAGCAGTAATAGTAACAGTCAGTTGCTATATATGCCATGAGTACAATTCAAAAATTAGGACAAACATTCATTCAGTAAACAATACCATTTCAGAAAGTAATATAGTTAATAATTCAAAAAATAATTATAATTGAACATAGTTTTACAATATTGTTACTCACAGTGGGCTCCTCGATATACGTGCTTAAATGCACTAAAATTGCGGTGTCCAACCTAACAAATAGATTTGAGCATAACTCAATTACAATCATGCCATTCCATTATTCAATCATTTCTATTTCTATTCGGTTTGTTGTTTATTTGATCGATTTATGTTTGTTGTTCAATTCTTCGGTTCTAACTTTCGTTCTATATTCATTTGTGTTCATGAGACGCAAATGCACATAAAAGCACTTTAAAACCATGCAAACGGAGGCCCGAAAGGTAGAAAAGATGAGCGAAAACAAAACTGGGACCACTCTAACTGCCACACGTGCAGGACCATCTCTGCACGTGCCTCCCGCACTTGCAATTTAAGCAGAATGTTCCTCAAATCTGCCATGTTTTCTGCACATGCGAGGTTCCAAGCCGTACGTGCAGTGCTGGGTGAAAAACTGTCCGAAAATGCTCTTTTTTTTGGCAATGCATTCCTTTACAAAATCAGCCCCATTTTTATGCATTTCACTTCCAAAAACTTGACATAACACCTTGAATTAAACATATTTAGCTTGGAGCAAAATTCATAACTTCAATTGAAGCTTCAAAACCATGCAAGAAGTTCAAATTCTTGAAGTGTAAACACAAGTTCATAACTAATACAAATTGAGCTCTAATTCTTTAAAATGCATGGAGTCTTCCGCCTAACAAACAAATAGAAAAGAACATATAAACATGCTTGACTTTGAGCCTTGATCATGAAACACAATCGAAACTTGTAAATAATGTCCAAATTGCCAATTTGAAAGCTCAAGACTCCAAATAAAACATAGACACATAAACCATGTATTTCAAAGCTTCAAATTTAAAAATTGATGAGAAAATCCTTTCAAAACTTTTAGACTTATGAAAATTATGCAAGAAATATGCATTGAAACAAGAGTGTCTTGAATTCATGCCATGCACGTTGTTTATTCAAGTTAATCTCCATAATTCCTTCTTTATATGATCATATGAATTCCTAACATCGATTTACACCCCTAGTCTCCTAATTAAACATGATCTTTACTTAAAACAACTCAAAGTCTAAAGGATTAAGAGGGAAGCATTTCAATTTCATGAAATTTTGGTGGAAATTTCTTACCTTAATTGGTTAATTGGTGAAGATTTCAAGTTTCCTTTCACTTTCTCTTCTTCCTAACTTCTTTCTCTTGCTGAGCTCTCTAACCAAGGCTTTTCTCCCTCTCTCTTTACATGTATAGTGTAAGACTACCCAACAAGATCCACTAGCTCTGTCACGACCCCATCCCGCCCCTAGTAGGATGGTGCCATGATGGCCAGTAATTCGAGACTACCAAAGGCCACTTACAAGATCACACACACACAAATCAGAGTAAACGTATGGGGCTTACAAATGCGGAAGCAATAATTAGAAGCTAAGTAGTCCATAAGAGCAGTGCTTAAGTTAAATGAAATGACATACATCACAACATAGCTTTAGTACAATAAAATGGAGTACAAAAATTACATCTTGACTAAAAGGCTTCTCGGCCATCAATTACAAAATACAAGGAAATAACAAAGAAGCATAATCTTCAAGATGTTGCAAAATACAAATCCAAAACACATCGGCCAACACATCTAGGCGTCGCCGCCGTCTTGCTCATCACCTACATATATATAGAGAGGGTGAGCTTGGATACTCAGTGAATGGCATAATTAATAAAGGGTTTACATGAATGATATCCGAGGTCTTTTAACAAAATAGTACGTAGAATAAATCAAGTTCATCAATCAAAACCTCCGAGCTTCAAGGGATGCTTACTAACATCAACATAATACAAGAGATGACATTCCGGACAAACAAACCCACGCGGTAAAACCGTCAGTGGCAAGGCAAGACAAGGCAAGAGATCTCTAAACAAGGGTGTCGTTGCATTATAGTCCCCGGACACTAAGGACTTGTGCTCTGAATGCTTATAGTCCCCTAGCACGTCACGGACTTCCAAACTTTGTGCTACAAATGCTTATAGTCCCCTAGCACGTCACGGACTTCCAAACTTTGTGCTACAAATGCTTATAGTCCCCTAACGCATTTGACTTCGAGAATGTCATCAAAACAAGATATAATACTTATTGCAAGTAGGGATAATCATTCATGCTTGTAAATAATTTCTGAACAAGACAAAACAAGGTTTTATCAAAGCTTTATAACATATCTTTATTAAAATACCACTCACTTATTCCTTGAGCGTCGGGGTCAAGGCAAGTCCAAGTCCTACAAACACATGGCGAAATATGTTGATTGCACTCTCAAACAAACTTTATATGAATGCAAATGATCTCGGCATCCTTCAAGAACTAAGTCAATTCAAAACAAACACTGTCTCCCATCTCGGGGAAACATGCTGGGCACCAATTCGAGTCTTGGCCGAGGTCCCACACCTTCTCGCCGAGGTGTGGTCCCGAGGGCCAGTTTCAAAGAAATGAGGTTGGGAAAACCTGGGTTTTCCCTCTGCTCAAGAACATGAAGAACATGAACATGAAGATCATGAAGAAGATGAATGCAAGAATCATAACTTGTTATTACAAAATCTGAGATTTCATGCTATGAGTTCAAAATCATGAACCTGGATGCCCATACTAGAAGATCTTTGGAAAAACAAACACAAAAGCATGTAACTTGTTGCAAACTTTCGGATTAAACAAGGCTTTTCCTCAAGAACACAAAAATACCAACTTTCTCTCTTTAAAACCAATCTTTAAATCAATGTATGGCATTCAAAACATACTCAATCATGCAATGCAACTAGATGATCAATAAGAACAACAAGAGTTAATCAAGATTCTAACCTCAATACTCGAATCCAACGGTTTGAACTCTAAGGATCGAGCTTGCTACCCACTTCTCACTCTAAAATCCCTCCTTCTCCTTCTAGAGCTTCTCTCTCTACCCCAAAACAAGAATGTAACAAATGAAGGGTTTCTCTCTCTCTGCCGGCTGATTTAACACTCAGCCCGGACACGTGGCAACGGTTGGTTGGTTCTCCTCAAAAAGGTGATAGATTGACAAGACAAGTCTATGACAAAGCGTGTTCAACAAGCTAGGCGGCAAGGGACTCCGGCAAGTAATGACATCAGCTAACAACAAGACTTGACAACAAAGGGACAATGACTTGACTAAGGGCGAGAACTTGGCAAGTCAAAGAACAATGATCTCGGCTAGGAAGAACAACACTTGACTAAGCTATGCCACACCTTGGCCTAGATGTGCCACACCTCGGTCTATGTCATACCACTCCAGGACAAGATCACTTCGGCACAAGGATAACATCTCGGCCCAAATAATACACATCTCGGCCTAGGCGATACACACCTCGGCCCAGATGATGATCATCTCGGCCAATATGTCAGGACAAAGGTGGAGGTCAACAAAGAAATCCTAAGATGGTCCTAAGTGTAAAAGCATCAAAAGGGTGACCTATGCTCAAGATGACCTCGGCTGAAACACACACTCTCACCAAGAGACATAGCATTCAAGTAACACTTATGCAAGACAAGTCAAGATTCGAAATGCAAGCTTAACAAGGCAAAATCATGTAAAATGCATATGAGTATGGTTAGGGTAGTGTGAGGGTCATTACAAGCTCTATCTTCTGTATTCTTTTGATGAGTAAAATGCATGAGACTCAAATTAATTAGACTAACTAAATTAATTAAAATCAACTTGACTCAAATTAAATTAATCTCATCATCGAATAATCTCGAATAATCTTAATTACGCTAGATTAAATTATACTAAGATAAATTAGTCTCTAATTCCCATCCAATTTCTAAATTCTAACTTGTTAAAATTAACGAATCAGACAGGCCTAATTCATACATATCCATATCTGTTCACAGTAACAACACAATACCAATCAATGCAAGCATATATCATACGGAACAATTAACACATAATCACATAATTAATAATAAGCATATAATTAATATAATTAATTTGCTTAATTAAGGAGGTGGTTGTCACACCAGTATTTTCCTAGGAACTCTATAATACAGTTGGCTAGTAGAGAGACAACCTAGGCTCAAGTATAACTTCTGAAAATAAAAAAACCCAACCCTATCTAGATCAAAGTACTGAAAAGAACAAAACCCTATCTAGATCAAAGTACTGAAAGTAATTAACTTTTCCTCCCTTATACACTATATTTGGAGGCTTAGTAAAGTAACCTCCATGATGTAACTCAACACTAAACTCTGTTGCCATCACCTCACTCTAATTAATCATACAAGACTCAAAAGACAAAAATAATATATAACAAATTAATGCCTCAACATTACAACACACAAAAGAAAAAAAGAAAAAATGAATACATAAACAAATAAAAAACCTAACACTAAATAGATATATTGTCTCTCAATACACAACAGACAGTTAGGGGACCACTATTAACCTCACCTCCATGCACAAAAATCATAGTCATGCATCAAAATCAACAAAACCCCAAATCTATGGCCATTTTTGCATTAAAAAAAAAAAAAAAACCCAATTTATTATTCCAGATATACACAACAAACAGGTAGGGGACCATTATCAACCCCACCTCCATGCACAAAAATCATAGTTATGCATCAAAATACAAACTCTACCAAAAAAGCTAACAATCAGACAACAATCTTAACAAAAAGATAACAACAAGCTAATAAACATACATCATAAAGCAAAAATCCTACCAATAAAGCCCCCTTTTTTTTTTTTTTTTTTTTTAATTTTCAAAAACATCAACCATCAAACAACTCATTTTCCAAACATATTATACAATCTATTTACAAAATCGCAATCAAACCAGCAAATAGCCACACAAAACTGATTTTTTGTAGGGTTCGTCGATTATTACCTGGAGTAAAATTTTGAAAAAACAGATTCTTTGTAGTCTCAATCGATTGTTACTAATTTGATTTGCAAATCCTTTGAAACCCTAACCCATGTGTATCTCTCTCTCCATCTCTCTATCTCTAAAAATCGTAATCAAACAACTGAAGATACTGTAGCATGTAAGTAATATAAATATCTAGGAGTATTCTAGTCTTTTTCATAATTCTGTCACGTCTCGTCACTTTTGCACTTTAGTCAAAACCACAGGGTGCTTATGAGTACATTTACCAATGTCAGGGGGTAATGTGAAAACACGTGAAACCACAGAGGGTAAAATGTAATTATTCTATCAATTAATGATTGATGAGGGCAAATGAGATAATTAGCCAACAATTTCTTCCCTTTCCTTTATTCTCTTTCTTTGCCTTGCTGTCTTCTCTCTCTTTCTCCTCCATTTGTTGAAAGGGTAGCAAATTAAACAGCTACCACAAAGTTTTTTTTTTTGTGTGTGTGTGTGGGGTGGGGTGGTCACAACCTTTGTGGCCTTGATCAAACACTCAGATTCCATTCCTATCCTTTAGGTTGTGACTATAATTTTTTATTCACCTCAAAAAAAAAAAAAAAAAAAAGACTATAATTTTGCAATTTTGCCCTAGGAAGGTGCACCAAACATGCCTAGGACCTTTGTAGATGTCTTACCATAAGTAAAATAAATGCATCAGCTGTGAAAAAGACCATGAGCTGTCTTTTCTTTTTTTTGGACTACAAATCTAAAATCTAAACACAAATTGATGAATCCATACATTTTGATCCATGGATAGAGTTTTGTTGACAGTTTGTATATATAGATCCATGAGTAGTACTTTTGGCAACAAAACATTGATAATTCCATACATGTTTACACTAGTTTAGGCAAAACTTTTTTGCCCTCCCAACTTATAGGGAAAAGAGGGAAGAAAAAAAAAAGGTAAAAGTAAAAGAAACACTACTTTATTACATTTTCTTGCAGTGATTCACAGTGGCAGAGCTTCGTGCACTAGGCTGCCCTTTAATTCACAAGTCATCTTCAAAGTTTTGTCGCATTTTAGATACACATCCCTCTCCCCTTCATAACATGCCTTCTTAGACCAGGAATGTGGATGTTTGAGATGTAATCTTTCCAATCTATGTTCCCTACATCAAATCCAAACTTTTTCCTCTCTTCTTCAGACATGCATTCCATCAATCTCTTGGTATTGCTGTTATCAAACCTGCACAGAAACAAGCATGATACAGAGTGTGTTTCAGGTAGGGTTTCAAATATCAGCCGACATGTATAAAAAATTTGGACTTCTGAATCCAATATCAGCTGATACCGATACATATCTTGATATTTAAAACCATAGTTCAAGTACCCAAATTTCAAGTGAGCAAGATCAGAAATGAGAAGGTGAAGGTATAAATTCCTTAAGACAAGATGGCTATAACTTTAGTCATGCTTAGAAGTATGCAATGTTGTGTGGTAGACTTTTTTTCTATAATCCCATAATTTTTTTGGGGAAACTGTTTCATTACAAACACAGAAACCATACACAGAAATACATATGAACAATGGAAGAATTAAATTAAGAAAAGCAAGATTATCATCTCACCTTCCACCATAAAAGGTGTATGGCTGATAAATATTAGCCAAATACTTTGCTTGCTCCACTGATTTCCTGCAAATATTTTCAAGCTTTTGGGACAGCTTCCCATTTGGAGTAGCAGTGGCCATGGCAGCTAGGCCGCTTCGCTGAATCGTGCCTCTCCAGAGGTGAGATGAGAAATCTTCCATGGAGTCGAAGAGCTTCATTGTTGGAACATGAATTGGCCTTCCCATTGAGTCGATGCATGGCTCAGATTTGAAGTGTTGATGGAGCAAATTGGCCAAGTCTTGAAAAACTAATGGGTTCACGACTGATGAAGCAATTTGGTAGACATTGCTTTCTGATTCTCCAGTTGCTCCATGTTTTGCTATTGCTGCCAAAGTTGCATTCACAACCATGTCTGCTGGGACCTGTAACTAATCTTGTTTAGAGAGGATCAACTCTTCATGGAATGCTAACCAATTGTATTGAAATTTGAGTGAAAAGTTTCTTAGAAATAGGTGTAAATGTTAGAAAATGTACTAAAATCGATGAAAAGTGTTTCTTGTTTCTTTCCTTTTGGTCTATTTTTGTGCCTCAAGGGCACTTATTAGCAAGATCCCAGATGATATCACGGTTATAATTTTGTAAGCCATGATTTTGCATTCTTAATATCAGATAAACAAGGACTAATCTTAACTAAATTTCTAGAAGTTATTTGAAACATAGCTTGTAGTATTGCTTGATACTCTGAATACTGCTACATCATGGCTGAAGCCAATTCATCTCTTGATACAGAGTATTTTAGACCTTGTTTTTCATCTTCAGATACTGGTATTTAAACCTTGTTTGAAACATAACTTGTAGTGTCTTTTACCCTTGTTGTCATTGACAAAATATAAATTCCATGGTGTATTGTACCAAGTAAAGCTTTTTTGCTTTGAAAAATATGTTCAACAAGAATATTACTTACTACATCAAGGACCCCATTTGGGTCTACCAGAAAGCCAGTGAGCTGCCCTTTCCCATAGTACAGAACAATTGGATCCATCATCCTGGAGAGAGAGAGAGAGAGAGAGAGAGAGAGAGAGAGAGAGAGAGAGAGAGAGAGGAATGAATAAGTTTATAGATATAGAAGAGAAGTGATAACAGAATTTGATTAATGAGGTGATTTAATAGGACATAATTAATTAACATACCTATTTCCTTCCATCCATCCAGGGAAAGGTTCTCTGTAAGTGCTCTCAATGACACTTGGTCGAATTATGACTACAGGTATTTCTCCTCTCATACTATCAATCACCATTTCTCCCATTGCCTTCGTGAACACATAAGTATCTTGCCACCCATATTTCTTGGCCCTAATTGAAGTAAAGTTAAACTAACTAAAGTAACACCGACCGTTTGGTACTTGAGAAAACAGAGAGAAATAACCACACACACACACAAAATACTGAAATGAGGGCAAAAAAGAGAAACCATCACCTCTCCAAACCCAATTCCTTCATTTTTTGAGCCACTGCATTGCCAAGACCAAAAGTTTCCTTTGAATCCAAAACCAACTTCAGTTCATCTTCAACCCTCAGAGTAGGGGTTTCAAAGATGAGACTCTCTCTTGCTATGCTATCTCCTACGCAGAATGGCTTCTCCATGATTCTTCCTTGTCTTTGTCCATTAACATAAGCTGCAAGGTATGGGCAAACACAGAAACCGCTCATTCAAGTGTTGAACTACGCACACAGAAATCGGTCACAAACCCCCTGTGATTGTCCTATGTTTGATTCTGTGACTGGTTTTTGAGTTCTTAGCATTTATCTTCGTTAAAATGGTTAGTCATTCTCAAAGCAATATGATATTTAGTACTGCATTAGCATCTAAGTGTCATTATAATATATTTTCTGTTGAAGTAGACTAATCTAAACTCAACTTTATCTACTTGATTACCTGTAGACACTTGCAGAAAGAGCTTAAGTTTCTTGCACTTCTTAGCAAAGCTCATAAGGCGACTAGGCCCTCTCGTGTTTATGTCAAGAGCAACATCATATCTGCAATTTCCCAAAAAAAAAAAAAAAAAGAAACACAGAGTTTTATAGCTAATTCATCCTATACATACTAATAACATGACAGTGAGAAAATTCACCTTTCATCAAAAGTAGTATTAGCTGCAGAATTGACAATTATATCAACTTCTTTTGAAATGGCATCAACTGTATATTCTTCCAAGCCAAGATTAGATTCACAAACATTTCCTAATACTGGAACCAACTTGCTCAACATGAAAGCTTGATAGGATTTTCCATAGCTTTGTTGCAGACACTTGAAGAGTTCGGCATCTATGATCTATATATGACACAATTATAGCATAAAATCAAAATTGTTTACTTATAAATATGCAGAATTTTAGAAACCGAAATTAACCATAAATGGAACTTACTTCATTTTTTAATCTTTGCATTGCAGCTTCCTTGCTTTTTGCTTTGATCAAGACAAAGATCTTACCCACATCAGGCTCTGTCCTTAGTATCTTCTCAATAAGAACTGAGTATTTATAAACAACCCAAAAATTTAAGGGGAAAACAAAAGATGAGAAAACATCAAATAAAGATAGGAGCTTGTGTTTAAATAAGTATTTTGGAGTATGTGTTTAAATAAGTATCAAAATACATATTAATATTGGTGGAATATATGCACTGAATGTTCAATAGCTTGATACATATTAGCTGATATGATACGTAGCTACGGACATTTAAACATTTGGTTAGGAGTCACGCTTCTCTCTAGGATAGTTCAATCACTAATGGCCCTCACAAGCGTAAGTTTCTCTCACACGTGAGATTGTCAGAGATCATACAACCTAATGATCGGTGAGAAGCCAAACTTAAGTTGATAAATCTAAAATTTTTAAAAGTATATAACCAAAAAAAGATTTGCATTTTTTAAATTAAAAATATTTAACATAAATTTATAAAAATTTTCACTAAAAAAACAATGTTGGAAAAAAAAATCCTTTTTAACGAAGCCCAAGCATTAAAAACACATTACATACCCAAATCCTAATACAACAAAAGGCTAAAGAATATGAGAAAATGTATACCTTTTGCCAAAAACCCAGTAGCACCAGTAATGAAAAAGCTCTTTCCTCTAAGAAACTTAACAATGCCAATTCCATCACTCATCTCCATCTCCACTACAGATGTGGCTGCTGGTTCACAATAAGGCACCAAATCCTTCACTTCAATCTCTGCCTGCGGGCTTTTCCCATTGTTTGTTGACAATACCAAGTTCCCAGCATTCATCAAAGCCGTGCCATGTTCGACATTGCTCACCAACGCTGATCTCTCTGTCAAAACAGAAGATAATTTGCTTGATTTTATCGCTTTGCCACCGCTTTGGCAACACACCAAAATCTTCTTCTTCTTCTTAGTCTCCAACAAGCACCGGTGATCAGGCTTATTGGAGAAATGTACAAGTTTCTGGGGTGTTACTGAGAAAGATTCTAGAGAGAAAGCCTCCATCACTTTCCCAAGAAAGTTGATGAAAAGATTAGAAGAGAGAGAATGAAAGAAAAGTGAAAAACTTGAAAGGTGAAAATGGTTGGGCTGAAACCTTATCTAATCACTTCCTACACAAAAAGAGAGCAAAAGCAAGTTTACCAAACAAAGGTCTATAATAAGATATGGTTTTGGTTTAGTTTTAGAGAAATGGAAAGAGAGAGGAGTGAGAAGAGAAAGACAGGTGGGTTGAGGTTATAAGGGTAGAGGAGATGAGAGTTAGGAGAGAAGTGGCTCTCTTTTTGCCTCCCCTTTCACACTTCTCACCAATGACTAAGTTGGCGGGCTTTGAATATATTCTTGCTTATTTGATTATTTAAATCAAATCAACCATCTTTAATTGCCTAAGAAAATATATAAGAAGAAAGGGTGTGGGATTTTGGATAGAAAGAGAGCCCTTTGATTATTATAACAAGGGTTCATGTATGTGTCAAAAAAAATAAAATAAAATAAAAAATCACACTCTTTCACATGCTATAATTTTGGAGACATACATATTGATGACTATTTGAGAAAGAAAAATTATGAATACACCTACTTAAATTACAAAACTGAACATAATTTTTTCATATTGTGATGGGTCCACCTAATATAAGAGGGTTGGATATATAGTTATGTGATTAAATTCGGTGCATCAAGAGTTGTTGTAGAAATTTGATTATCATTGTCCTTGAATCCTCATTTGTGTAATTTATTGAGATTATTTCTTTTCAAAAAGTGATTAAACTCCTAATTGAGGTGAATGGCTAAAATACTATATATATATATGTTTGTGTGTGTGTGTGTGTGTGTTGCCAATCTCAAGTACATTGAAAACAAGTCTGTTATGAACATGTTTAAATATCAGTTACGTTGTTTCTTTTTTTAAAATTTTAACAGGTTTGATTTCAAATATTAAGGTTCTTTTTTGGGTGAATAAAATATGAAGGTTCTATTAATACCCTGCACATTAATTTGTAAAAAAAATAAAAATTATAAAAGAAGTTTGTTTACTATTTTTCATCACTATTAAGTTGGGGGCAAGATCACTAAATAATTTCTTACATTTATCATACAAGAAAATGTTACACTTCTATGTATTGTAATTTGTACCCTTATTGATACAACCCAAGAAAAATATTAGGTAAGAAAAAAAAATTGTAATATTAATGAAGAGTAGTAAGTGATTGTTTGGAAAAAAAAAAATTCAGTCCGAAACAGACTACATGATTGCTCTCCATTAGGAGGCGATGAGACCCACTAAACCACTAGTCAATGCGAATTTGCTACATGGTTCTCTTTCAGCTTAAATGTTGACCTATCAATCATTTTCATTAATAAAATAGAACCCCTTTTTAACACCAAATCGACCGCAAACATTATCATTCATGTGAAGGTGTTATCCAATCGAGTGTGTCTTCATCAGGATAATCTTTTTGTACTTGTTCAGGTGGAATGAAGCAATCAACCGAGAGTCCAGGAACATTGAATGCTAGGTCATCGATCTTCCAAGCCTCCTCCATCCGTGTGATTGCCGTCCCCGCTCTCAAATTGTCCCCAAATCTTGAGATGATCACATTTGATTGGCCAGAGTGAGCGATCATCGTGCCCTCCACCATCCGATAGTCCTCGATTTTTGTGCCCATGGTGGTCTCCCAATAGGTAGGGTAGGTTCCGGGGGACTGGATTCTGGTGAGGTAAGAGTCCTCTAAATACACTAGCAGACCACTTCTTTGGCTGAAGTAACCAAACATGACATGCTTGATCATCTCTGCAGTGTTGTCACTCCGCTCGGCTAGGTCCGTTTGATCGGCGGACAATTTCAACACGAAGCAATCGATGCCCAAGATTCGTTTTTCGCCCACGTATTGTGCTAGGGAAAACACAGCTGATACAACCACAGGATCTAGTCCCTGCATAAATAACAATATGCTTTTTACATATAGGAAAATAATATCCGTCACATGAATTCTACTCCATTTTTTTACCTTCTTAGAAAGTGCGGTGAAAAAAATATTAAATCCATCAGGTAAAATATGACAACAGTCTTTAACATAACAATATGATGAACTATGCATTCCATTCTAGAAAACGTTTCATGTTTATAGATTTCTGTGAAAGGGATCAACCTTTTTCTTTTTTTTTTATTGGGAGCACTATATAAATAATGTCAAATAGTTTTCCAAACTTATCTAAATAAAGTTTTAATAATTTTAATCCACACATTTTGAATTTAATTTATTTATTTTTAGTAGGTAACATTACCACTGTAAAAAAGAGTGCCAAATATGAACCTCCAGCACACTTGAAGACCACAACTAGTCCACTTGACGATCATATTGGGAAAGTAACCAGCCAGCACTCCCAAAAAAATAAAAGATAAAAGACTTAAAAAAAAAAAAAAAAGTAAAAAGTGACTTTACAAAGGAATATTCCATCTCCGAGTTTAAATACTAGTGGTGGTAAGTAATGCAACTTGAGCGAGATGAGAAATTGTTCAAACTCAGTTCAAATCGAATTAGAAGTTATCAAAGCCCAACTTTCAACTCAATTTATCCACCCAATCCTGAGTTAAGAATAATAAATAATTGAACTCGAACTAAATTTGAAGTGGACACAAATTTGATTTTTTTTATTTATTTATTTATAAAATCATCAGTATAACATCAAAGCAAACAATATATATATGATTTACATGATGAGAGAAAGAAACATAGAGGAGAAAAATAAGAATCAAACACTCGATGCACCTCTACAATGATCTGTCGCTTTTTAGTGAGAAAAAAAAATTATAAGATTTTGTGTTGTATTATTTTCGTACATAATAATACAGTGAATATAATTTAACGGTCTGAATTATTTTAATACTGCTAATAATTTATACCTATATTTTATATTTTGTATATATTTACAAATACAATTTGGGTTTTGCATTACTCGCGTTGCCCAACGTCTCTGACTAATTCCTATCCAAGCACATAAATTTAAATATGTTGTCCAAACCCTCAAAAAAAAAAAACCTTTCCAAAATGCATCTCTAATAGTGGTGGTGGTACTAGTTACCTGTAGGGCACGCCGAAGAGGGCGAACACCGCCTTTGGCGGCGTGAGGGCCGAGCCAAGGGGTGTGGCGCCAAGCCAAGTTGCCATCACTGCCGGCTACAACCTTGTGACCACCCACAACCAGCTCAATTAACCACTTATTAGGAACCATCTGCCACATCACGAAACACCCTTTTTGTGGAACCCCATTGGCTCCACCAGCTGAGCCATTCGAGCCAAGCTCATCGACCATGCCCATCGTCACTTTTCCAGTTGCATACATGTTCTTCACGGTTCCCTCTAGTTTCCGGCAACCCGTCGCTGCCGTGAAATGTTGGATTATGTATTGTGCTGACGATGAGACCTGTAAAACAGTCCCTTTCAATTTATGTCTCTCTTTAAAGGTCTGGACTCTGGAGTTAATGTTGGTGTCTCAATGGCATCAAAATGACATTCAATGTGAAAAAGGTAAAGAAAATAAAGAGAAATGTTATAAGGTCATCCGCATCAAACTAGTTAAATTTTTTTTTGAAGCTAAATTAGTGATTTTGTTTATCAAAAATGGACGTGCATCGCTAATTTATAAGTGCTACAATGAGATGTTTTGAGAAGTTGATAAAAAGTTAATTTTTGACTTTTTATCAAGTTTTTTAGTTTTTTGGAAAGTGATTTAAAAAGTTGGTAAAAAATTGACTTTTTACTTTTTAGTTTAAGATTTATTCATGGTGTCAAATCAAATTAAAATGATCAAAATACCCTTACCTAACATAAGAAATTTATTTTTTTTATTTATTTTCATAGGCCCTAATTTGTAATTTTACACCTGCCTTTTTAACACTTGCCAAACCAATTTTCTGGCGTTTTTGACACTTGCATTTTTGGACATTTTGTCCAAAAACATGGCTTTTTGCTATGTTTCCAAGACAACACAATATCTCGTTACAACAAATAAGGTATTGTTCATCGCTACAATACAAAGATTAGTGTTATCGGATGTCCGGCCGGTCAACTGGTCAACGGCCTCTTTTTTTTTTGTATTTTTTAAAAATCATGTAGTTGGTAACTCATTAATTTAATAATAATAAAAAAAACAAACACAATAAAAAAATAATATTTTAATAAAATTAAGTTAGAATAAAAAGTTTAATACAATAGGTACTAAATAACTTTTTTTTAATTATAATTGGATTCAAAATTTAAAGAAACTAGATGCTCTAAGGACATTCACATTGGAAGTGTTTGTGTACATGTTAGTGTCAGTCTATAAATTTTAACCAGTGAAAAATGTTTATTTTCAGCTCTAATGGAGCTATTAAGAAGTTGTCTCAACTCAGAAAATAGTATCAGATTTATTTTGCTCACCACCACCAGGGTTGGTGCCCTAGTAGAGGACGTGGCTCATTCTCTAGCTAAGGAATCAGGGTCGATTTTTGAGAGGAGCATTTGAGATCACTCCCTGTGAGCAATGTCTTTACTCCTCTTGGTCCCTGGCCTCTGTTGCGGCGTGGGGTTCACCCTCCATTAGTGTTCTGGTGGTGAGTCCCTCACTTGGTGAATGTTAATTCCTAGCTGACAACCGGTTATCCCGAGACTAGGACCCAACGGGACTGTGATGACACCGTAGAACTTTTTTTTCATGTTCAAAAAAAAAAAAAAAGGATTTATTTTGCTCGCCACAATTAATAATGATTCTAGCCATCAACGGAGGAAGAGAGAGAGTGGGAGGGTAAAGTGGCGGTGGATCCACCCACTGTAGTGACTGGACGGATGGTACGAGAAAGAGAGAGAGAGAGAGGAGAAGAGAGAGAATGAGAGAGTAAGGAAAAACTATTAATGTTTGTCTTTTTTTATTATTATTTTTTTATTTATATATTACTTAACATATTTCTTAACACATTTATTACACCACTACTTATTGTTTAAAATTAATAAATCCTTAACATATCTTAACATATATTTTTAAACGTTACTTTTATCACTTTTTATTATATAACATATATTTTAACAAACAATTTTAACTATCCCATTATACAGATGCTCTAAGTTACTATTTTGTATCACTCGTCCACATAGCCAGTATGTACCCATTTATCATTGGTTTCTTTATTTGAAAATAATTATTAAAAAATTAGTGATATTAAATAATATCTCGTTATTTAACCACTGATAAAATAATAATAAAACTGACGATATATAAAAATTCTCGGGAAAAAAAAAAAAACAAGGCAAAATTATTGAGGGACTCCTTTCATCACCGTGAAAAAACCGTCATGTCCAAAAAGTAATATGCTACTGTTTATCACCCTCTTCCTTTAAAACCAAGAAAAATACAAAAAATGCAAAAATATTTCTTTTTTTTTTTTTGTTGGTTGTTATTGTCTGTTACTGGTAACATGTATGCATCAAAGCTACAAAAAGTCCCCAAATGTGATCACTTCTTCAATCAATTACAACTTGTGACATCAATATTTATTTGTTGGTTCATGAAACTTTCTTCTAAATTTCACATTTTGTGTGGCAATGGATTAGTATATATTTACATTATGGAGTTAGGGAAGAGCCTCCGGCAACATACGCACCTACTATAAATTAGCATAATTTTACTATAAATTTTATAATATCAATTATAAAATATATAATTCGTCACAAATTAACGTAAAAAAATATCTAAAATTTTACGATTCATGTTACAAAAATTTATGATTTCATTACGATATATATTTTTTTTATGCCAATTTATAATAATGTTATGTATTTATAATTAATACTATAAAATTTTATGATAAAATTATATTAATTTATAATAGAATATATATGATAAAAGGGTGGTTTCTCTCAAGGAGTGTGGTACACGTTGGACTTGATCCAAATTATCCATTTTGAAAGGTAAATTCATTCACTCAAAAATTTAAACCGATCGAATATCAGCCACATTATTAGATCATATTAGTATTATAAAAAAAAAAATATTGTATCCTCTAAATCATACTTGTCATTTATTTGTTAAAGACAAATTATAATTTGATCCTATGACCATTGATATTCAATTAATTTATTTTTTACATAGAAAATCTTCTCAATGTATCCTAAAAAATAATAATCTAAATTACTAAAAGACCCAGAATGGGCTCCCAATCCCCAACCCCCAACCAAACCATTCACAGTTATCAAACTGAAGAGAAGCGTGATCCACGGAGTTATTACCAAACAGAACTATTTCAATGAAGCAATTATTTTATAAAATCATGTTTTTGGCTTTGACAAGTTTTGAAGTATTCAGAATAGGGGAAAGTTAGGGATCATGAAAATTTTGTCATGAAAATGATCATGAAAAATTTATGATGCTTGGATTACCTTGATTAGTGTGTGGTGTTTTATTCTAAATGTAATCCAAGGGTCACAAAGCTTTCATGATTATTTTCATGAAAAAATTTTCATGATACCTAGCATTACTGTTCAGAATACTAGGTACTAAAAAAATGAAACGTCTGGAACACTCGACTTAGGCAACAAACTTATTTATTAATTTATTTTGATTACATCACCTCTATTTTTTTAAAATATCTTTTTTATAAAAAATTAAAAAAATCAAAAAATTAAAACATATCCAAACATTCTACGAATAATAGGGGGGAGCAAAGTGGAAAGAAAAGAAACGGCAGGAGAGCAAGCGCAAAAGGAGAAACAGAACATAAAAGCTAGAAACCTGTATTTTGTACTGTAATTTCTTTATCTTTTCCTAATTATAATTTTAAAGTTGTAAACTTTACACTCAAGAATATTAATATGTAACCTCAAAAATAACAAGAAAGCAAAGATTTTTAGAAACCCAGTTCTAAATCAGATGATTTTCAAAAAATTAGGAGGTAATCTTAATATATATTTTATAAATATCATAACACATTATATACATATACATATACAAATTGAAAATGATCGAAAACCCACAAAACCTCTTGATGAATTGATTGATAATGATAAATGAAATGAGAGAGAAGAGTAGTGAGTTAGTTATGACTTACTTGGGAGATGGGTTGTTTGGGATGGAGAGAGACAGGGAAGAGAGGGCAAGCAAGAACGCTTAAGAGGATCTTGAGATGAGATTTTTTGTGGAAGAGAGAGAGAGAGAGGTGGTTCTTGATCCATCCTCTCCATGTTTGGGCTTTCTTTGAGCAGTTTGTAGTGGTGGTGTTGCTGCTGCTGCTGCTGCTATTAATGTCGTCCTCATCGTTGATGGGTTCTTCTGATAATGGAGCTAGTCGACTCATCATCATTTCATCTAATCCTCTCTTCTCTTTCCTTCTCTTCTTCCGGGTATAGAGAGAGAGAGAGAGAGAGACTTGTGGATGCAGCAGAAGAGAGAGTAGACGAAGACTACTTCAAAAGAGCAGAGCAGAGAGAGGAGTTGCTTACTTTTGTGCACGTGCAGATCAGCCGCGTGTTTGCCACTCAGTATGGTTGGGTTGGCCCCACTTTTACTCCTTTTTTTTTTTTTCTTTTTTTCTTTTAATTTTAATTTTACCAATATTTTAATAAAAAAATATTTTTAACCTCTCCAATGAAAAAAAGGAAACTACATTACACATAACTTAGGTCAAGTTTGGTAAGTTCATAAAAAGTTAAAAAGTTAAAAAATTAATATTATTTATCAAAAGTTAAAAATTACGGTTGCACAATTTGCAATTTTAATTTTTCCTTATACATTAATTTATATAATTTTTTAATACATATTTTCTATAAAAGTCAAAAATTAACCTAAATATCCATATTTTTTTCTCATTTTTTTAGTCTAAAAAGATAAAAAATATATTTATTTAGGACACCCCAAAAACCCCTTATTAGCTATTTTGAACGATCTAATTCCAAGTATGATATGACTTATACAATGAGAAAATGAGTAAAACAAGAGTCGAGCACGTTTGAATAGATTATTTTAATAAATTTTAATTTTTATAAAAGTTATGTAAAAAATAAAAAAATGATATGATAATTTATAGTGATTTTTTGGTTAAAATAATTACTCTCCAAATGGGGCCTCAATCAATGAAAAAACTCACATTGCAAAAATACACTAAAGTCTCGTTTGGGAACATGTTTTTTTATTAATTTTTTGATTAAAATGTGATGTAAAAAAAACTAATATGTTTAGGATGATTTTTTAATTTTTTACGAAAAAATGTGTAAAAAGTAAAAAAAAATAAATCTTTGACTTTTTGGTATAAGTTGTTGATTTTTTAATTTTTTTACTGACTTTTTTGCTTTTAGGCTAAAAAGTGATGTTGTCAAACGAGACATTTTTGAAATTTATTTAAAATACAGATTACCTCTCGTGGTTTAAAAAATTATAAATATTTTCTTGTTAGAATAGTTTATTTCACAAAATTAACTGAAAAAATAAAATTTTTAATTGCTCTCTTATACAATAATAAAATTACTTAAATTATTAATTGAAATAAAATTTTAACATTATTAAAAATTGTTAATTCATTGATGATTTATTAATAAAAAGGACCATGTATTATAAAATTAGAAATCTTAAGAGGCGGGACGTAATTTTTAAAACCATAGAGATAATTTATATTTTAAGTAAATCTGAGAAGGTGTGTTTGTAATTTATCCAAAAGATAATGTTATTATTACACTTTATATTTATTTTTATTTTTATTTAAAAAAAATGGTAATAAATGAGCTTACTCATAATGTTATTCCTTCAATAAGCCCCACACTTGCCCTCTAAAGAAAATGATTAGCTTCACTAAATTTAAACAAGCAATGGACCCCCTTTGCCCATGCCATCCATCAACAACTTCCAATTCCAATTTGAAAAGTGGTTTTTTTTTTTTTTTGGGGTGAGGAATTAGTGTTTAAGTGTGATGATATTATTAATATTATTATTATTTATATTTTTTTGGCCAAAAGAAGAAAAGAGAAATATGATAAGATTCGAACTCAAACATCATATCGATGAAATATTTTAAGTATTTTTTAGATTTTTTTAACCAATATATATATAAGCTACAAAAAAAAACTAAAGATTGGAAAGTGGAAAAAAAGACTAAAATAAAGAAATTGTTATGCTAACTTTTTATCTAAAGAAGATATAAAATGAAAAACTTCAAAGGAGGTGTAATGATAGCTGTGGTTTCAATCCTTGCCTATATAATCAATGGCAAGTTTGATGACTCGGTCGCTTGCTCTATTTCTACGTTTTTCATCTATTTATTTTACGGGTTTTGATTTGTGGCACTAAATTGGAGAGCACTAATATTCCTAATTTTTATATAAGGCAAAAAAATAAAAATAAAAACAAAACAGTTACTTAAAATAGAAATTAGGGGCATTAATGCCCTCCAATTTAGTATCACAAAACATTTTCCTTATTTTACAGGTCACTCACTCACACCCTTTCCTCTTTCAGGTCGCAAATTGGAGTGTTTTGGGTAAAAAGTAAATTTTTTGATTTTTTAACTTTTTTGATGTTTTTTTTTACTAAAAAAATTGACTTTTTAACTTGTTGCCAAAAGACCCAAAATCCAAAAGTTAATTGAAAATGTATTTGGTCTCGTTTTAATAAGCATTGGAAATTATGATTCAAATTAAAGTTCTACATTACTTGTAAAAGGTTTAAGAATTCACAAAGATTACAAAACAAATACATAACTTCTTCTCTTTTATATAATTAAAAAAAAAAGTTACAATATTTAGTATTAATAACACTATATTCATTCTTGATGGCACTCACAATCAATCAAAGAAAAATACTTCGGACCTCCACTGGGGGTCGACCCCCAGTGAGGTGGCGCGCCGTGATTAGGTAAAAAAAAAATTATTTTATTTATTTATTTATTTATTTTGAGTTTCAGCCAATGAGGGCTCGCCACCTCACTGGGGGTGCGACTCCCACTGGGACCTGCAGCATAGTTGATCAACCAAAATGTCATCACTACATATTGGGCATGTTTGACTGGATGGATTAGAGTATGGGATTGGGATTATTAATCCGTGGGCCCAATTATCCCATGTTTGTTTTAACACTTTAGTTTAGGATTATTAATCCAATGGATAATTAATCCAACAAATTTGTAGGATTATTAGTAATGAGGTAGGGGTGAGATTATTAATCCAATGGAGATTAATCCAATTAGATAGTGAATACTAAACTAATTTAATAGGATTATTAATACTTCACTATTTTTGAATCAAACATGACAATTGTGCTTTATTTATTTATAGGCAAATTTTATTAACGGTTCCTATAGTTTAAGTCTTTTGTTATTTTGGTTCCTAAATTTTTAACTGTGACACATTTAATCCTGAATTTTAAATCTTGTTCCAAATAAGAACAATTAAAGATACCATTGTTCAATTTCAAGAGTAGAATCGTCAATTTGATAAAATATAAACTAATTTGATAAAAATAAATGTCAAAAAAATATTTTTGAATTTTTAAAAATTATTTCTACTCACTAAAGATAAAATTATATAAAATTGATAAATCTTTTAGATATTTATTTTTTTGTTTACTAAATTAATTTTAATTATGTGTAATGGGTGGTTGTTTTATTTTCATTAAATTAGCTTTTATTTTTCCAAAAGTCAAATGGTGATAACTTTAATATCATTATTAAATCAATCCATTAAATCAAAAAAATTTAAAACTAAAAACATTTTATATATTAAATATGTCAATTACACATTAAAAATCTAACAACCACCCATTACATGATTATCATCCAAACACATAATAAAAATTAATTTGATAAATAAATAAATAAATTTACATAAAATTTATATAATTTTATCTTTGGTGGGTAGAAAATATTTTTAAAAATTTAAAAATAGTTTTTTGACATTTATTTTTGTCAAATTAGTTTATGTTTTATCGAATTGACGACTTTACCCTTGAAATTGAGCAATAGTATTTTTAATTGTCCTTATTTGAAATAAGATTCAAAATTTAAAAGAAAAATGCTAGAGGCCCCAAAAATTCTACCAAAAGTTTTATCAAATGTCTCACATAGGTGTGGGACCCACATGGGACCCACATTGTGTGGATCCCACACCTATGTGAGACATTTGGTAAAACTTTTGGTAGAATATTTGAAATTTCTAGCATTACTCAATTTAAAATCAAATGTGTTACAAATGAAAAGTTAAGAATTAAAAGAATACAAGTTCCAAACTATAAGAATTGTTAATATAATTCGTCCATTATTTATTTATTTTATGTATGTTTTGGCATTGTGGAATCCTAAAAATCCCCCAAAGACATTAGTGGGTGCTTTAAAGTTGCAAGCATTTGTAATTATGAGTCAAGGTTCTAAACTTACTTTCTATTTACATTTTTTTTTTAAAATAAAAGAATTGTGAAAGGTATAGGAATCCACAAAGGTCCTCAACGGGGTGGGCCTTTTGTGAGAGAAATTAATACAAAACAATGTCTAATATATTTTCCTCAAACTCTAATCATCATGCATAGAATGAAAAAAAAAAAGGAAGAAATTATTAAATAATAAAGGACCTTTAATTATAAATATGAATATTGGTATCTTCTTTGGCACATAATTTATTAGATGACTTAAATAAAAACCAAAAAAAAAAAGAAGAAAATAGTTAAAGAGGGAGGGCCAAATTTTATGAAAATATATTCTTGGAAAAAAAAAAAAGAAAAGAAAAGAAAAGGCCAAACTTAAGGTTGTTTTTTTTTTTTTAATAGATAGAACTGGAGGGGGCTTTAAAGGGAGGCAATGTAGGCAATGTGTCTACGTCTTTCCTATTTGTAATTATGGCCTTTCTGGTAAGTTTGGTACGCAACCTATCCACTACATTTGATTTGGTCACCAATGTTTTAGGCACAAGCCTTCAATGCAAAAACAACCACATATGTTCCATTTTGTAATTGAAATTTAGACGCACAAATGCTTCAACATAATCTATGTAGTCATTGGTCGAAGACTCGTAGGTCACCTTAAAAGGAATTGATTGTGATTTTAAACCTGCTCTTTCCATAGCCTCTCTTAACTGAGATAAGGGATTCAATATTTGAAATAGAAATTCATTTATACATATTGAGATTATATCATATTTAAAATTTATTATTATTTTTTTGACTCATTTCAATCTAAATCCGCTTGACCCATCACGCTATTATTTGACTCAAGCTTATATCTTCAAGGGGGCGGGGTGGAGTGAGACAGTCTAAGTAAGACATAACTAGGCCTGTGTGTTAAAATTTATCCCATCGGCCCATAAAAAGCTACTCATCAAGCTGTGAGCCTAGTCAAAAATAGAAAATTTTAAAAAATCTAAAAATAGACTTGAATCTCAACCGTAAACTCATCTAAGCTAAAATCATTGAATAAAACTTGAGTCTAAAATTTTAATCCTTGCAAGAGGCAAAGCCCTCAAAACAAATTCGTGGACACAACCTCCCCTAACCTAATCTGATGCCAACCTTTATATACAATAGTGCAAGTAATAAATATATTTTTTTAAAATTAACAAGGAAATAAACTTATAATTTTGGATAAATTATTGGAATTCTTTTCAACATCATCTTTGATGGGCGTAGGTGTAAACATGTAAAGCAAAATGACATTAACAATCTCATCAAATTAGTCCACGTCTCAATTGCAGATTAGCCAGCCATTGAATTGGGGAGAGTCGGGGGGGGGTGGGTTGTGGGAATTTTCAATTAAGCCAACGGTTGAGATGGTACAGGGATCATTAAGCTGAGCATTTCAACAATTGATCGACGACGACGCCGATAATGGGGGAAAGTAGCTGGAATCTAATGGATGGTTGGTGTGGGAACCTTAAATGTCTGTACCCCATTTGAGTTTTTCAGACAAGCCGTTGAACCCATTTATTGATTCATTTAGAAACATAGGATATATCAGACCCAGAAGCATAGCCCACAAAAACCCCCCTATCAAATTAATTAATTAGATTAATGTTAAGGGACACATAATACATAGAGCATATGTTAAGAAAATTTTAAAAATTTAATTTATAGTCCAGATTTATTGAAAATGTGAATTTTATAATATTATTATTAAAATTTGAATCACACGTTATTTTTCTAAATGTATTTTTTGTACATCATGCATAACTTTAGTACGTTAATTAAAACAATCTTGTAAAAAATGTGAGCATATAATAATGATGGAAAATATTTGGAACCCTCACAAAAAAGGACCGCCATGATCCCCACTGATATATTGATCATTAATGTGTTTGAATTTTTTTTAAGAGTTGTGTCTGACAGTGACATGAATGGTTTAGATCATTTTAGGGATTGTAAGGATTGTGTTTTGTGAGGATCTCTATTACTGAATAATGATATAGACACCAACAACTCAGTCTTCTAATTAATGGCATTAGACTTACTGAATCCCTATTAACTATGAGGGCGTGGTCTTATTCATAGTTCTTTGTATTTTTAAGCGATTCTGTAATCTTAGATTCCGATATCTAGTTTGGTTATTAACGAAACTAATAGAGTCACATTAGTCTCACTCTGACAAAATAAACTCTAGTTATACGCATTCACCTTTCAACCATGTGTATGAAATAAATCTTAACACATCACCACGAGAAAGAATTGTTTAAAATATCTAAGTTTACAATTCACTTCAAAAATCCTTGGCAACTTGGTAAGAATTGAAGATAAGAATTTAGACAGATAGTTGGTGTCACATTTAAATCATTCAGAACAAAGGTGACACATGGCAAGTAAAAGGTATTTAGATATCGAAGAGTCTCATCTTCAAAAGTGTCCACATAAGCTAAGAATGCAAATCTTCAACCGGCAAGTCTGATAAACAGGATGTAAGAGGCACTTGGGGAAGGAGTTAATAAAAAGCAATTGCTAACAGTTAAACACACAAAAAAAGGATTATGGCTCTTAAAAATAACAATGAGGAAGGAGATCATTGTGAAAGTAAACGGCTTAACTGCTCCGAAGGTGCTACCCACTAAATCCAGACTCCACGTCTTTGTTAATTTCATTTATCTTTAAATTTCTACACTTTACTTTTACGCACTGCACGTACATTTCGTAAGAGTAAATTAGCCTTGTAATTCCAAAACCCGATCAGTTTGAAAGTTTCGAAATTACCCTTATTGAAGGTAACATTTTGTAATTGTTTATTCAGTTAATTAATTGCAATTTCTACCTAGTCTCTCCCTTCTATTTTGTTACAAATTTAAGTTAAAGTTTTGATTCATCTTTTCAACATAACACAGTAAAATCCTTTTCATTGAGATTCAAAAAACCTTAATACAATCATTTGATAAAAATTGACATTTATTATCTATAAGAACTTTTTAAATTTTTTACTGACATATTTTAATTATATTTCTAACTTTTGAAGTGTCAAAAATAAACAGACTCAACAGATTGATTCACAGTGATATTTTGAAAAGTTGATAAAAAGTTGACTTTTTGACTTTCGACTTTTTTGACAAAAAACTAAGTTCTTTTAGGTAAAAAAGTTGACTTTCTTAACAAAAAAAAACTAAAAATTCAAAAAATTAATTTTTTTTTAGCTTCTTCTCAAAGTGACCCACACTCCTAAGGCCTCGTTTGGGGACTGACTATTTTAGTCAAAAAGTTAAAAAGTCAACTAAAACTACCTCTCTATTTTTTTGTATATCTTTTCGTAAAAAATCAAAAAATTACTAAAATAACTTGCTCCCAAACGAGGCCGAAGAGTGAAACCATTACTTCTCACAAGCAGAAGAGAGTCCGGGTGCCAAACGGTTTTTTTTTTTTTACAAAAAAAAAAAAAAAAAAAAAAAAAAAAGGCGGCGATTCCAACAAATGGGAAGGCATTTTGGGCCCGGAAAAAGTTGGGTTTGAAGGGATGGAAAGAGAGCAGTTCAAAAAAGGAGAGAAAAAAAGAAGTGATGGAAAGAGACCATTCTTAGGCTCCATTTTGTGCTTTGGGCTTTTATTTATTTATCAAGCACTGCTTTTTCTGGTGCATTTCCCATTCCCACTTTATTGGGGTGTATGTATACAAGTCAACTATTCAATTATCTCTAAGGGGTTGTTTGGGAAGTGTTAAATTAGTATATTTTTTGATTTTTTATGAAAAAATATGAAATATGAATTGAGTTTAAAGTGATGTAGTAAAAAGGTGATGTGACTTAAATAAGATGATTGTGACCTAAATAGGATAATGTGTTAAAATAGCATGTGCTATTTTAACACATGCCAATGTTTTCAATCAATTATGTAATTAAAAATAAAAATTCATTTTTGTTAAGTAATTAAAAAATAAGAAATAACTCATTTTATATATTTTGAGTTTTTTTATTAACATCATTGAGTTCAGATTTATCTAATAATTTTTTTTAATTGTTGATAATTCAAAAATACAAGTGACATAATCCAAGAAAATATTGTTAAAGACATGAGCACATAAGACACGTTCGATTATCTTACTAATGGTGAGACTGGCAGTGAGAAAGATGTAGAATCCATCAAATTGTTAATTTGGTATTTAATTGTGGAATAACGATGTGAGTTCTACCGGATAGTCCAATTCTTTATTCCATCTAATCTTATATTATAACTTATCTCCCACAAATACATCTAATCCCATCAAAAATAATCTGACAATCAAACGTGGCCATAGAGACTTATTTGATGGACTTTTTCCAAATTAAAAGTTGATAATTAAAAAGTAAAAACTAAAAACTAAAAATATTCCTCTCAAAGCTTTAGAATAATTAATTTTTTTTAATTTATTTAAACTATTTTTATCTTATGATATAATATAAGCAAAAATTACACAAAATATAAGCTAACTCCAATAAATAACATCAAATATGATAAGCAACTTACAAAATTACTTCATATATTATTAAGAGGGTAAGCCAAGACTAAAAAGGGTGCTTTGGGAATAATATTTTTATTTATTTATTTTTGTCTTTAGCAAAAAAAAATTTAAAAGTTTTCAAAAAAATTTAAGTTTTTAGATTCAACTCGATAAAACAAACTTCAAAATTATAATTGTTTTAAAAAAAATTTGGAGAAGACAAAAAATAAGTCAAAATAAGCAATTTTTTTTATGTTTATTTTTGTCTTTAGTAAAAAAAAAATCTTTTTTTGAAAACTTTCAAAAGAAATATACTTTTTAAATTCGTCTCGACAAGACGGACTAAAAACATTAAATAAAAAATTGACATAATTTTTAGGAAAAATAAAAAAAATTTCGGGTTGCCAAAATGGGCCAAAGTCGTCCCATGTCCACCCCCTATTCTACGACATAATGAACTCAAGTTTAAATTTAAATTTGTGAGAAATGGAGAAGCCCGGAGGGCCTATTATGGATCTCATTTCAATGAATCAAATCAATCATTTTACAAAATTCTGCTTGTATATTATTTATATTAAAAAAAAATAAATCAATATGATAATTGTAACTTTTTAAGCTCATTGTGTTTGTGTACAAAAAAATTGGATAGTTTATTTTCAAAAATATATTTGTCATCTGTTTTTCAAAAACGTGATATAAAATGAAACATATTATGATTATCATATCAACCGAATTGTTTTCATAAATAATATATACTGAGAGTCCTATAAGATAAACAGTTTAAATTATCAAAACAAAACTCGTGATAGGCGACATAACCCCCTCAAATTCAAGAAACCCAACCCTTCCATATCTATCAACTACTAGCCTAGTCGATTGACTTTGGCGACATATGATGCAGTGACACATACTGCAACATTCCAGCCAAACCAGTAGTCTCCAGAATCCAGATCCTCGGTAGCCTTTTCTTGTAGCACCTTCCTGTAGCACCCCAAAACGACGTCGTTTTGGGGCAACTTTTCAAGAAAAAAAAAACAAAAAAAAAAACAACCGAGCAGAACTCAGACCCATCTCTCTCTACTTTTACATGCTTTGTTTCTTCATCTTCTTCTTGTTCCTTTCCATCATCTCACTTTCATATCCTTTGCTCTCCATACGCCTTGAACGTTAAGCTTCTGGTGACGGCGTCTATCTCTGCAACACAAAAATGGTGAGCTGCCCGGCGGTGGTGTGCCGGAAAGACCCTCCGACGATCAAGTCAGTTCTCTCAGGAAGAGGACAATGAGAAGAAAGTGTTTTTCAGAGTGAATTCCATACATCCGACGTTCGTCTTCCTCCCTATTTCTAGGCTAGCCATGCAGCCTCCAGATTGTGTGCGCACTACCTCTGCTGTCCTTTCCTAGACAGGTGGTAGTGCGCGCCCTTCACCACCTTACGCGTGTAAAAGTTTTGTCCTTTCACCAGTACACATGAATCGTTTAACCAGATTGAGGCATGTGTGAGCAGCGCCCTTCCTCACGCCATTGGCCCAGGTGGCACACTTAACCGGGGTATCACGACCGGCTTAACACTTGTGAGAAATGGCCATCACACGCACCTAACCGTGCTATGGGTCACCGGCCTGTCACTCGGGGTTGGGCGAAAGCCCGACTACCTCGGCCGAGCTATCCTTGATCGGTTCATCATGATCAATCGGTTGCGAGGCATGCTGGCCCCCAACCGTTCCATCTCCAATCTCGGTCACACGAAGCCGTCTTTATTGGTTGATCGGTTTGGGGCATACCGGCCTTGATCGCACCCGAGGTGTAGCTCGGGCTACCTCTTAACTCGGTCATCATTCGCAAACTTAAGCTCCGTTCGACACGTGCAATCACAGCACGGCCGGGCAAGAGCATGCCAGTCCGGTCAACATCTCTGACCGTGCAAGTCAGGCCGAGCCAGTAGAAGACTTTGCTCGGTGTTAGGTAGTCCGTCAAGTCTGACGTTGCACCAACTCGGCCGTACTGCCCGATGCAAATCTTCCCTCTCAATTGCTCCTTAAACCCATCCGAGCTATCGTGACTGAGTTTACCACTATATCCGAGCTAAGGTCGAGTTGCGCTCCGGTTAGGCCAAGCTTGATTGGGGGAATGTCTGCCGCCGAGCCACGGTTCAATTGCGCCACTACCAAGCCGAGCGTAATTGGAGACACATCAGTCGCCGAGCTGTCTCAATTGGCCGGCCATTACCTCCGTAGTCCCATCAAAGGTCGTACAGTCGTACTGACAGCCGTCTTTTCAGGGCCACGTGGCTTCGCGTTATTGGGTCGTGCATCCAGCTGCCCCCTACGGTTTGAATTTCAAACGGCTGCGCCGTTTGGTGTTTTTCCCCCCTCTTTAAGCGTCATTCGAGGGGTCATTCCACCCCACTCACTGTTCACCTCCTTCTTGAGCCCTAAAAAACCCTAGCCTCCAAAACTCTTGTACTTCCTCTGCCATTGCTGTTTTCAAGCTCCAATCTCCGTTTTTGTCAATGAAGCTGAGGAGAGGCTTCACTGCCTTCGTGTCGTAAGTCTCCCTTTTCATTTCACTTTTCCAGTTCTTCATTTTTGGACTGTTTGTTCCATTGTTCTTCATGCTTGTTTTTGGTTGTTCTCTGCCTGTGGCCTTTAAGGCCCTTTTGTTTTAGCCCCAATAACTTCACACCTTAGGAAAACTGGAACTTGGTGGAGTGGAGGGGGCCTTCGTGCCCCTTGATCCATGGAACCTCAAAGCAAACCCTCAGAATTTGATATGAACAGTTTGAGTCTGGGCTGAACCGAGCTAAATGCTCGTTTAGATCCATAGTTAGGACTATAGCCGAGCAAAAAATGGTTTGTGGCTGCTCGTTGAGGCCGCAACCGAGCTAAACGCTTAATAAAACCAACAAACAGGTCTAACAGAGCTAAAACCTGTCTTGACCAAACCAAGGATAGAATCGGAGCCAATCTAGGAAGACTAAATCAGCTGTGTCCTCCAGCCGAGATAGGGATAGACCGACCAAAAACCCAAAACGTTCACCGAGCTAGAAATCCATTGTGAGCCGTGCAGTTTATGCTGGGCTAACCCCTTGACATTCTTTTCTTAATTAATGCAGAACAAACTAGGACCGACCAAGCCCTTCAGCGTTACCACTGGTGGAGCTCAAAGTTCGAGCAAACACACCAACATTTTTGACTGAGTTACACACCAAACCAAATAAAACCGAGATAATGGGGAAGTACCGGTTCATGGTCAGCACGCCTGGCGCAATGGTCGAGTTCCGTAGGGAGTACAACGTCCCGAGCGACGTAGTTTTAGAGCTCGGCAAGAAAGGAGACACACCATGGGGAGATTTGGACCGGTGTCCCTTCACGGTCGTTTCCATTGTTGAGGGAGGGCTCCGCTTCCCCGTGCAGCCATTAATCTGCGAATTTTTGAGGCAGACGAGGCTCTGCCCAACCCAAGTCTCCACCAATACGTTCAAAATAATAAATGGCGTCGCCGAGCTGAACCAAAGGCTCGGTCTCAATCTCGGCCTCGCCGAAATTTTTCATCAATACAGCCTTAGTAAAAATAAGGGTGGGTTTTGCTGGTACCTCAAAGTCAAGAAGGGCCGAGCAAAACTCATCGGAGGCAACCCAAACAAAGAAGCCAACGATGACGACTTCCTCTAGGTGTCCGGTAATTACGAGGACACCGAGGCGCCCATACCGGGCTGGTACATAAGGAAAGATTTTGGCAAGGTCTTGTAAGTAGCTTATGGACCGCACTATTTTCTTCAGATTTCATTATCAAGTATTTTGCACCGGTCTAACACTTTATCTTTTTGCAGATAAGTACCTTGCAGCGGACTACCACCAGGCCAATCAAGAGGCCATCCGAGCTCTCCTTCGTCACCCAGCCGAGGAGAGAGAAGCATCAAAACTGCTCGGTTTTGAACAAACATATCACTTCCAGGCACCACGTAAAAGCCGCGTGACCGACTTTCTCAAGGCCCATTCCCGTAACTGCACCTAACTCTTCCACCGATACTGCTCCACTCACCGCGAGCAAGAAATGGCAAAAATCAGGCCATTAAGTCCATGATCACCGGAGATGGGAGTCCCAACCCCGAGGCGATCGGAACTTCCTCAACCCCAAACCCGGTCGTTTTGCACTTGCCAGCCGAAAGCAACAGTCGGCCGGTCAAAGCAAAGGCCGAGGAAGGGACTGGCCGGACAAGGCCTTGTCGATGAAGACTCAGCTGAGGTCGCCTCCACCGAGCCGGTGACTGCATCGAAGCGACCACGGGCCAAAGAAATCAAGGGCAGGGCCTAGCCACTCCGCCTAGGCGCCCGAAGTTCGCAGACAATGGCCGCCAGTTGGCCGAGATTCTGTCTACGCTGACAAAGATTACTCCCTTGGTTTCAACATGACCAAGGGGTTAATCCTTCCAGCAGACATGAAGAAACATGATGAGCTGTCCGACCTAAAGGTCCTACGCTCGGCGGCTAAATCCATCGTGCTAGTAAGCTTACAATTTTTTGCTTTAACTGTTTGCTCGGTTTTTGCTCGGCTCCTCAAACACTTACAATCTTTCTCTTGTATGCAGGCCGCACAAAAGAACTACCTGGCCCACGACCAGATGATAAAGGTGCGACAGAGCTTGCGCGATGCAATCGCCGAGAACAAGGAGCAAAAGGCCGAGATAGCCAAACTGAGGGCCGCGCAGGAGGCTATCGCGGCAAGATGCGTAAGGTTAACCGAGCGTAAAAAGCAACGGCCGTGAAGTCAACCAAAGCTCTAAGATTTCACGAAGTCACTAAGTCACAGAACGCCTAAAAGGCCGAGAAAGACAAGACGGTTGAAGTCGCAGAAGACCGTGGATACGCGAGGAGAAGACTCACGTCAAGTCCGAGCTACCAAGGACATCTTTTGCCAGTGCGGCTGGAAAGCCGCCGTGGAGAAAGTTGGCCTTGGTCAGGATTCTGACATGTTCATCAACCCGCCCCCTGCGTATATCCCGGTCTATTTGCAAGCATACGCCAACGTCGTACAGAACCGATTAATTGCAGAGGCAAGGAAGGAGGCTAAGGAAGCCGCCGCCGCACAACAGACCGAGCAGACTTCACCGGTGGCATCCCAAGATGCAGAAAATGAAGAAGTCACTGATCGGGAGGTTGTTACGGTGGAGGCTGACGACGCCGAGGAAAACCTGCCCGAGCAAACAATCGTCGCCGGCAAGCAGACGGAAGAAACGGCCGAACAAAACCTTGGTCAAGATTGAAGATTTTTCTGTTTCCTTTTCTTGCTTTTGTTTTTTGCTTTATTTGGCAATGTAACCGGGCTATGCCCCACCTTATGTACTGAATTACTTCTGATCAATGAAACTCCAACTTTCTGCTCGTTCATCGTTTATTCTCGTTCGGCTCTTGAATGTGTGAATTGGTTGCTTCAAACTTTAATCAACTGGCAGGTCGGTTAAACCGCACAAATTGCCGAACTGAAATCAGCTCACAAGTAATCTAGTCAGGACCAACAGTTGTACTTTCAAATGAAATGACATTGTGCACCTGGCTGAGCAAAATCCGCTCGGCCTTGATCGGGTTGCAGGCTTTGTAATTCAATGCAGCCGAGCAAAAACCAGCTCGCCTTTCAAGTTGTTTAAAATGCCAATATTTCCCTTTGGCCGAGCAAAGTCAGCTCGGCCTATAACTGTTGGACAAGACACCAACATTGCCAATTCCGCCAAGCAAAATCAGCTCGTTTCCCATATTGGACAAGACACCAATACGCCAAATGGGCCGAGCAAAATCAGCTCGGCTTTTACATTGGGCAAAACACCAATGTCTTAGTTAGGTTGGTCATGCCACCAACATTCCAACTGGGCGAGCAAAACCAGCTCAGCCCTAATGTCATAGGCAAACTATTTGTGCGGTCTGCTCCCATTCCGAGGAAAACAGTCCAGTCACATTCAGGTCGGTTCCTACCCCTGGCATCCATAAATGCTTCTTATGTCTTGCTATATCATTGGACAAACGTAATACCAAACAAGAAGAGACTAATTTTCATTACAAAAACATTGCCATCTCTTACATCAAATGCCAAAGGGCTAGGGGTCTAGAAAAGCTAAGCAACATAAGCAAATTACATTTCAAAAGTAAAAGACCTTAAGGTTGGCTGCATTCCATGGTCGGGAGACAACCTCGCCATCTAAATCTTCCAGATGGTATGCCCCCTTACCAGCAAGTCCAACCACTTTGTATGGTCCTTCCCAATTTGCACCGAGCTTTCCTTCACCAGGGATCACTGTGTTGCCCAACACTTTCCTTAAGACCCGATCCCCAATCTTGAATAGCCTGGGGTGCACTGCCTTGTTATATTTTTTGGAGAGTTCTTGCTGATAGGCCGCTATGTGGATTAATGCGCGCTCTCGCATTTCTTCAGCAAGGTCCAGCTCTAATACCACGGCTTCATTGTTTAAGTCTGGCTGGAAACTTTATGAGCGGATGGTTGGCATGCTAATTTCTAATGGGATGACGGCCTCCATACCATAGGCCAAAGCGAATGGTGTCTCTCCAGTCGATCGCCTTGGCGTAGTGCGGTATGCCCATAGCACATTAGGGAGTTCTTCAGTCCACTTTCCCTTGGCCTTCTCAAGCCGTTTCTTTAGCCCGTCTAGGATGGTCTTGTTTGAGGCCTCTGCTTGGCCATTTGACTGAGGATAAGCCGGAATCGAATTGTAGAACTCAATCTTCAACTCTTCGCAAAATCCGCGAAAGAGTTTCCCATCAAATTGAGTGCCGTTATCCGAGATGAGGGCCCTGGGTATTCCAAGCGTGTGATCACATTTTGCCACAAACTTTCTTCACATCCTTTTCCTTTATGGTCGCTAATGGCTCCTCGACCCACTTGGTGAAGTAGTCGACACAATGATAAAGAACTTATGTTGTTCGGGACGCTAGGAGTGGCCCCACAATATCCAAACCCCAAAGTGCAAACGGCCAAGGACTTGTAAGGGAGAGCAATTCTCTCGCTGGTTGGTGGATCTGGTGAGCAAATTTCTGACATTTCTCATCTCTGAACATATTTCTGCGTCACCACATGCACGGCCACCAATAACCCTGCGAGATTGCTCGGTATGCTAGAGACCTGCTCCCAGTATGGCTGCCGCAGATGCCTTCATGGATCTCAAAGAGAAAATCTGTCACCCTAGCGGGGTGGACACACTTCAAATACGGCCCGGTGAAGGACTTCTTATACAGGGATCCGGATGGGGAGAGCCAAAACTGTTCTGACTTTGCTCGGATCTTGTGGGCCGCCTTCTTTTCCTCCGGTAGAATTCTATCTTTCAGAAAGGGGTCTATCTAGGAAGGTCCTAAGTCGGTGCAGAGTACCTCGGTTGCTTCTGGTTCCTCAATGCTTGGCCGGGGTAAAAATTCAATCATCAAAGGATTGGGAAAGGTTGTCTGAGTGGAAGCGAGACCGGCCAACTCATCGGCCGTGCTGTTTCCTTCGCGGTTGATCTGTTCAACTTTGATGGCATCGAACTTCTTGACTTCCGCTCGCACCAGCACCTGATACTTGGCCATTCTTTCATCTTTGGCCTCATACTCCCCTGAGACTTGATTGACCACCAGCTTGGAATCACTGAACACCATAAGGACTGTGACCTTCATTCTCAGCACGCTTCTTAGTCCGGCGAAGAGGGCCTCGTATTCTGCCTCATTGTTGGACGCTGGGAAGCCGAGCGTAATTGCTTGCTCCACAATCAGCCCATCGGTTGAAGTTAGCACAATTCCCAGCCCGCCTGTTGGACGCCCCATCGACGAATAGTTTCCACATCTCGCCAATGAACAGCTTCCAACAATCAGACGGATTTTGGGAGCTTCTCAATTCCAAGTCTCTGGTAGGCTCAATCTGGTCTCTTTCCACGTCTTTGCTGGGTTCTTCTTTCAATGAGTCGTCGGCCTTTGCTATTTCGGTCGAGCTTTGCCCTTCTCCCGCTCGCGAGTCAACACTTATCTCTGTTGCCAGGACCATGGGTTGTGCTAAATCCGCACCAACCAAATCAATCGGGCAGACTGGATGTGTTCCAGGGGCGAATTCTGCCACAAAATCTACAAGGGCTTGAGCTTTGATCGCGGTGCGCGGTCGGAACTTAATGTCGTACTGGCCTAATTCCACGGCCCATTTCAGAATCCTCCCAGTGAAGTCCGCTTTTTCGAAGAGCACCTTGAGCGGGAACTCGGTTAACACTACTATTGTATAAGCATAGAAATAGTGCGCCAGCTTTCTTGACACCATCATGAGAGCCAGCGCCAATTTTTCCAAGGGAAGATATCTCGTTTCGGTCAGGAGCAGAGTCTTGCTCACATAGAAAATGGGCAAGTGCTGAATGCCTTCAACATGATTAGAACAAACGCACACCGCATGTTGAGAGACCGCCAAGTAGAGATATAGCTCCTCGCCCGGTTGAGGTGTAACCAAAATAGGTGCTGAGGAGAGATACGCTTTCAAGTCCGCCAGTGCACGGTCGCAGTCTTCATCCCAAAAGAACTTGGACTTCAAAGTTTTGAAGAAGGGCCTGCAACGATCCGAGGACCGGCTGATAAATCTATTCAGCGCGACTGCCATCCCGGCAAGATGTTGCACGTCCTTTGTGGAGTTCGGGCGCTCCAACTCTTGTATTGCCTTGATTTGCGAAGGGTCGGCTTCAATTCCTCGGTTCGTGACCAAAAAACCCAGGAACTTTCCAGTGCCAACTCCGAAGGCGCACTTAGAGGTGTTCAGACGAAGCTTGTGATGTTTAAGTATGGCAAATATTTTTGCTAGGTCGGCGAGGTGCTGAGACTTTTCCTTACTTTTTACCACCATATCGTCGATATAAGCTTCCATAGTTCGGCCCAAGAGAGGAGCGGACATTTTTGTCACCATCCGCTGAAAGGTTGCTCCGGCGTTCTTCAATCCGAACGGCATGACCTTGTAGCAATACAAGCCTCTGGGGGTGGTGAACGACGTGATCTCTCCGTCTGGCTTGTACATGGCTATTTGATGATAGCCGCGATATGCATCCAAGAAGCTAAACCTCTGATGGCCATCGGTTAAGTCCACCAACTGGTCAATTCGAGGGAGGGGAAAGCTATCCTTCGGGCAGGCGCAGTTGACAGTCTTGTAGTCAACGCAAACTCGCCATTTGCCGTTCTTCTTAGGAACCACCACCGTGTTAGATATCCACCGAGGGTATTGCACCTCCTCTATGGCCCCGGCCTCCAATAAATTCTTCACTTCTTCCGCAACTACTTCAGCATGGTGCAAAGCCGAATGGCGCGTTCTCTATATGACTGGCCGTGCATTAGGGAAGATATTCAGCTGGTAGCAAATGAAGCTTGGGTCGACGCCAGGCATATCGTAAGGCGTCCATGCAAAAGCCTCCAAGTTGGAAACCAAGAAACTGACATAATCCGCTCGTTCGGCGCCAGACAAGGATGATCCTAGGAGGAAGAACTTGGTCGGATCATTTTCGTCAATGCGCACTTCCACCAAATCTTCGACTGATTTTTTCTCGGCCTTTCTACCCACGTCTTCTAGGACCTCCTTCCCCTCGGGCCCCTCGATCATCTGAACAAACCCTTTGGCCGTTCGGCTGCCATTTACCGCAACGAAGCATTGTTTGGCCATCACCTGGTCTCCCCAGACTTCCTCTATTTGCCCATTCGATGTCGGAAAGCGCATGACTTGGTGGAAGGTCGAAGCAACCGCTTGCATGGCGTGCAGCCAACCTCTGCCCAGAATCAAATTGTAAGTCGATAGCACTTTGAACACCCAGAATTTTACCTGCTTCACAACCGATCCCGCCCTAACCGGCAAGATAATCTTTCCGATCGGCCATTCTGGTTGCGAGTTGAAGCCAACCAAAAGAGATGTTGCAGGAGCCAAATCCTTGTCTTCCAACTTCATTTGTTTGAACGCGTCATAATACATTATTTCGACCGAGCTCCCCTAGTCGATCAATATTCTCTTGATATCGAAATCTTTGACGGGAAGTGTCACCACCAAGGCGTCATTGTGCGGCATCTGCACCCTTTCCAAATCTTTGGTTGAAAACGAAAGGACGTCTTTTTCCTCGATTTTTTCCTTCTTCACAACGGACTAGACAGAGAGCACTTCCCTCATGTGCTCGGCCTTCTTGATCATCTCTCTCAGCTCGCAGACCCTTGCTGGTTCAATGATGCCGTGGATGACGTTGATTACATCTTGCGGGGGCGCTTCTAGGGCAGCCATTCCGTTGGGCTCGGTTTGTCCGATTGGCGCGACCTTGACTCCCTCATCAATATACTGGTCAAGATGCCCCGCCGCCACCAATTCCTCCAAATGCTGTTTGAGCGGCAAGCAATCCTCTGTCCGGTGCCCCCGTTCTTCATGGAAGGTGCAGCGATATTTTGGATTGAAGCCTCACTGCGCACTCCCTAACTTGGCCGGCCAACGGACAAAAGGCTCACCCTAAATCTCACTCAGAATTCGGTAGATGGGAATTTTGAAGACCGTGGTAATTCCTGTCTGCGCCTTCAGTTTTCTCTTGGCATCTTCTGCTGCGTCACGGGGTGCATCAGCCTGGTCGTTTCTGCGACCCTTGTTGCTTTCATCGCGGCCGGTCCCACGACGCTGATCTTTTGGTCGATCATTAGGGCGGTTCTCCTCTTGCCCGACCGAGTGAACTTTCCCCGCTATCCTTCTGTCCACCGTGACCGGATTATCCTTCTCCGTCGCAGAGGCGGCATTGTCGTCCATACGAATGTGTTCGTTGATCCGCTGCATCAAAGATTCCATGGTGGTGGGCTGATGCATGGTGAGTGAATCTCGCAGTCTATGTCCGACAGGGAGACCCCTCTTGTATTGAGTGATCGCCAGATTGGTAGAGCAGTCGAGGATCTCGTTGTAAGTTTTCCAGTACTTCGCATTGTATGCCTTCAGCGAACTCCCAGACTCCATCTTAATGCCCAGGAGATGGTCGACCTCCTTCGGCGTTCGAGTGTTAGTCTTGAATTTGGTGACGAAGGCTTCCGCTAGTTGCTGCCACCCTTCGATACTCCCCTCCGAGAGCCTTTCGAACCACTTCAAGCCCAGCTCTCCCAAGCTTGCTGGGAATATGAGGCACATCAAGGCATCGTTCCGCCGGTCGCCAGCCATCACTTGCCGGTAATGACTCACATGCATGTACGGATCCGTCTTGCCGTCGTACAAAGTGAACTTTGGCTGGTGGAATCCAGCAAGGAGTGGGGTGCTCTCAATCTCTGGGGACAACAGCGTGGCTGTAAGCCTTGCCAGCTCTTTGTCCACCAGTGCTGGGGCTATGTCCCTAGGTGCCGGCATCACCACTTCTTCACTGCAACAAACTGGGGCGTTCAACCTCTGGAGCGCCGGCATCCTCTAAGCCTCCCGACGACGCGCTCTCTCCTCCAGCACGTCCTTGAGATCCCTGGAACGGGAGGAGGCAGAGTATCGCGACGTTGACGATGGGCGTAAGGGGCGATAGGTGCTATCGCGAGTGAAGGATCTGCCCTCTCGTTGGTCTGAATCTCCCACCCCATAGTTCCTGGTGATGGAGATTGAATGAGTCCTCCTCTGGTGGCGACTGCCAGAACTAGGGGAGGGGGTGTGCTCACTGAGGCTGCTCTCTCCAGCAACACCCTTCCCCCTAACTTGGCGCTTTAGTAGCTCCATCTCCGCCGCCATCCTACGAATGAGGGCTTCTTGATCCTTGAGTTTGTGCTCCAGACGCTCCTCACGGGACTCCCCCTGGCGCCGGCGGCCCTCTGGACTCTGTGAACGATCCGAACTCCTTCCACGCTTGTCGCACGCTCCTCGCGAAGAGGTTTCCAGGCCCGCCATGGTTGGAACATTAGAGGGGCCTTCTCTCCTTCGTACATACTCTGGAGTGACACCATCGACGACGGACAGCGGAACTTCGTCGTTGTTGGCCATGGAAATGGTCGAAGAAGCTTACAGAACAAGGGTTGAGTATCAAAGATTTCCCACAGACGGCGCCAATTGTACGGGGGCGAAATATCCTTTGCTCTCCGTACGCCTTGAACGTTAAGCTTCTGGTGACGGCGTCTATCTCTGCAACACAAAAATGGTGAGCTGCCCGGCGGTGGTGTGCCGAAAAGACCCTCCGACGATCAAGTCAGTTTTCTCAAGAAGAGGACAATGAGAAGAAAGTGTTTTTCAGAGTGAATTCCATACCTCCGACGTTCGTCTTCCTCCTTATTTCTAGGCTGGCCATGCAGCCTCCAGATTGTGCGTGCACTATCTCTGCTGTCCTTTCCTGGACAGGTGGCAGTGCGCGTCCCTCACCACCTTACGCGTGTAAAAGTTTTGTCCTTCCACCAGTACACACAGAACTGTCTAACGGTATTGAGGCATGTGTGGAGCAGGCGTCCTCTCCCTCACGCCATTGGCCCAGGTGGCACACCTAACCGGGGTATCACGACCGGCCTAACACTTGTGAGAAATGGCCATCACACGCACCTAACCGTGCTATGGGTCACCGGCCTGTCACTCGGGGTTGGGCGAAAGCCCGACTACCTCGGCCGAGCTATCCTTGATCGGTTCATCATGATCAACCGGTTGTGAGGCATGCCGGCCCCCAACCGTTCCATCTCTAATCTCGGTCACATGAAGCCGTCTTTATTGGTTGATCGGTTCGGGGCATACCGGCCTTAATTGCACCCGAGGTGTAGCTCGGGCTACCTCTTAACTCGGTCATCATCCGCAAACTTAAGCTCCGTCCGACACGTGCAATCACAGCACGGCCGGCAAACATCTTGATCCGGTCAACATCTCGATCGTAAGTCGGCCGAGCCAGTAGAGGACTTTGCTCGGCGTTAGGTAGTCCGTCAAGTCTGACGTTGCACCAACTCGGCCGTACTGCCCGATGCAAATCTTCCATCTCACTGTACATACACAATGTGTTTTATAAAGCTTTAATTTATCTGGGTTTTTAACATTTTGATGCTACATTTGCAGATGGAGGTTCCATCGGAGTCAACTACGGCCGAGTAGCAAACAATCTCCCATCTACCGTAAAAGTAGCCCAACTCCTCAAAACTCACGGTATCGAAAGGGAGAGAAAGAAAGCTCTTTCTGGGTCTTCAAGATTTCACTTGAAACATAGGGTTTTATACAGAAATTTTCAAGACCCATCTCAAACAAAGTTCATACAGTATATTTCTCTCTAGAAATTATGATGATGGTGATTGATACCAACAACAATGGGTTGTGATTGGAAATGATAGTAGTTGAAATTCGGGCAAACTCAAATGGAAGAAAGAGGAGGATTTGCTTACCAATTGGGGAAGAAGGTTTTGAATCCTTGTTTTTTTTGACCTGTGCTTTTGATTGGTGGGACGTAGGATTTGGAGAGCGGTTGATCTGCGGCGGAGGACGATGGTTTGGAGGCTTGCTTGGCGGTTTCCAAAGATCCAGTGAGCATTTGGACGACTTGTTTGAATGTGGTGGTGTCGGCTTGGACGAAGCTTGTTGGGTAGGGGTTGGATTCAGATCTGGAGAGGGGGTTTTGGGGTGAGAGGAGGGGTTTGAGAGTGGAGGACTCAATTCTTTGTTGGTCTTCTTTGGTATTGGGGGAGTTTGTGGGAGATGGGTTTCAATAAAAAATTTCAAACCCAATCAAATCCATTTTCCTCCTGTGTTCATCGCCCTTACCTACCCAAAATTTTAATCAAAAATTTTCCTCCTGTGTTCGACGCAATTAATGGGTTCTTTCCCTCTTTCTGAGTTTTGTTCTTTTTTTTTTTTTTTTGAAAGTGAGATGATAGAAAGGAACAAGAAGAAGATGAAGAGAGTGAGAGAGTTCATACTCTGGTTCTGGAAGAAACAGAGCATGTAAAAGTGTCACGACCCAAACCCGGCCCTATGGGTTTAGCATCAGAATCGCCAAGATGTCCGAGATTACCAAGGCTCTTTGAAAGCAGCTTAAATGCAGTAAGGCTGGCGGAAGCCAATACAGTAAGTAACTAGTGTCCATTGAGCTGTGAAATTCTGTATGCCAAAAACATTTTTCACGCATTGATACAGTACAGTCTATACAGTCATATACAATCATGTACAATCGTTCAGTACGGGGACCTAACCCCTCGATAACAGTATAGTACAACAGAAGACAGTCTATACAATAGTACAAACGGTAAGAAGACCGATAGGGGACACAAAAACACCCCAAGCCATAGCATGGCAACTCGGAACCTCGCGATGAGAGGCACATAAAGGGCTTGACAAAGCGGGGACCAATCCCACGCTCTAGCTTCATGCATTTGAGAACCTACATATATATATAAACAGTGAGCTAAAGCCCAGTGAATAACATACAGCGTAAAGAGGTTATGAATGAATGTCCTTACAGTAATGAAACCAGTTCATTAAACAGTATTTCAGTCTTTCAATATTTCAGTCAATCAGTCATATGTGGTACATCCATTAGCTTATAAACGAGGTCCAAGGACCGGCCTTATGAACCAACAAGAATGATGGCCATCGATCGATGTGATATGGTTCCACAAGGGAACCGACGAGCTCTATGTGATAACGATCAATGCTAAGGATGCCACTGTCTGATTCGAATCTGAGACATACATTCATTCAGAAACAATATCGGTTCAATAAACAATTGATTCAATATTCAAAAGATAACCATTTTGAACATATCTTTACACCATTGTTACTCACAGAGTTACGGGCTAATAGCGGCTAGAGCGCGTCCGAGAAACCAACCCTAAGCAGTTAACAAATAGAACACACACTAAGTTCACTCGAAAAAGATGATAATTAAATCCTAAATTTCCTCGGTGTGGTTCTATGTCTAAATCCTCATTAAGATGTCTTAAACTAGGCCTAAGAATGCCTAGGATGGGATGAGGATGCAAAAATACGGTTGGAAGGCATTTTTCAAAAGTTCTTTGAAAGCAGGGTCTCGCGGCGAGCCTTCCTTCCTCGGCGAGGTTGCAAAATCAAAGGCTCCGCTCGAGCGAACAACCCTTCGCCGGCGGTCGATGGAACGATAAAAATCTTGGATGCTCAATTTTACGCCGAGCTACCAATCTCTCGCCGGCGTGGCTCGGAGGAAGCGTTAATTCGCTCGGCGAGGAATCCTTCGCCGAGCGAAAAATCTGGAATTTCAGTTGCCTCCCAACTCAAACCAAGCATTCTCAACTCAATTCTCGAACTCTTGGGCCCAAATTCTGGAAAATACATCCCAAAACAATGTATAACAAGTTTCAAAAGCCAATTTATGAATTCAAGCCCCAAAGGTGAGTCAATCAAAACCATAATTCAAACCCATTTTCAAGAACAATATCAAAACATGAAATGCATGAACTTTAAACCAAATTCAAGCTTCAATTCTTGTCCAAATGGACTCATTTCTTCAAGAATATGATGAATACATGGATTTAAACATGAATATGAGCATGCATGTACATTTTTACCATGGATTCAACTCAACCTCATCAATTAAAACATGCATGCATGGATTAAGCTATAATCCTACCCTTTTGAACTAATTTATGTCTTAACTCCACAATTCAACTTGACTCATGCAAGAACAACCTTAAATGCAACAATGAGAGATTCAATTACCTTGCCTAAGTCTTGTTTTCAAGGTTCAAGAGCTTAATTTGCAACTACCCTTCAATTTCTTCAAGTATACAAGCCAATTTCCTAGTTGATTTCACAATTCTCTCATTTCTCTCTCTCTAGTCGGTTCTCACGTCATGAAATGGTACGATAGAAATGTTTTGGTTGCATGTAATAAGGCTCAACATATAATAAACAGAGGCCCCACTTTGATGGCAATTCCGTAAATAAGGCAACTCTTTGATTTAATTTATTTTAATCTAATTTAATCATTCCTAATCAATTTTCAGATAAATGTACCATAAAATCACAAATATTCTCTGATTCCAAAACACTAAATCGGTTCCTAATTCGGCCGATAAGGCCTTCAATTAATAGTTTAAACATATGAATTTAAACAGATAATCAATCAGTCAAACAGATGCAATATGCAATTCAATAGATAAACTTATTCAATTTCAGTTTCGATTTCAATCAGTCCATTCAGTACTTAGGTTAATCCAATTATCAGTCATTATCGATTCGGTTTAACGATGTCGGTAGCTAATTCAATGAGTTAATCGTGTCGATGCGAGGTTGTTACAAAAAGTAGAGATGGTCTAAGTTACGCTTTTGTTTTTTTTTTTTTCTTCTTGCAAGGTTGCCCCAAAACGACGTCGTTTTGGGGCGCTACAGGAAGGTGCTACAGGACAAGGCTACCGAGGATCCGGATTTGTAGTCTCCATCCTTATTTTATCCTTACTAAGTTTCATCCGCATATATCATGTCAAAATAATATATGGTGTCATTATTTAATAATAAAATTATATATATATATATATATATATATATGTATATGATTGTAAATCTCACTATAGTCTTACAATTGTTAAAATTTCTTTTCCTACAAATGTGTACACTAAAAATAAATAAATTGTTATGTAGAAACTAATTACGTTTAATATGTTTGCAAACATTGTTATATGTATTTGGAATTAATTGATGTAGCTTTTCTCAAAATGAAAGTTGATAATTATAAAATAGGAAGTAAACTTATCCATTCCTTAGCTTCCAGATAATAATTTTTTTTTTAATTTATTTATTTTCATCTTATAAATTGTACCAAATAATTTGCTGAAATCTCAACAAAAAATTATAAGAAAAAAGAAGCTATAGGGAAGGGAGAATAGAGACGGTATTGGGTCACAAAGGGTGCACTTAAAAGTTCATCAATGTACAAAATTAAGTCTAAAATGTACAATAAACAGTCAAAACAACACACACACACACACACACACACACAAAATGACAGATGGGTTGGCTGATTATTTTTAGCAATTAAATCATCCAATTTCCAATATTCTCTTAGATTTTAGACTATAAAGAAGTAGAAAATAAAAAAAATGACAGATGGGGTTTGATGATCATGGTTGTGAGAATCAAGTGAAGTTGATGATAGATTAGTCTCTTTCATCATTCACAATGAGGTGGTCCTGTTGTGTTGTGTTGTGCATTGAGATTCTAATCAGTATCCATTGGTTGCCAATAGCAACCTTAGGTCTAGTTTTGAAAAAAGACACACACAAAAAATAAGACAAAAAAAAATTTGACGAAATTTGAAGAAAAAAAAATCAAATAAGACAAAAAATAAGTTCGTTTTTGCTGCAAAATTTAGCTTACTTTCTACATAATTACAAGGTAAATTACACTTGCAATCTCTATGGTTTGTCTTTTGTGTCAATTTAGTTTTTATGATTATGATTACATCAATTTTATCTTTAAATTTTTTACATTATGTCAATTCAATCTAACTAATAATGTTTTTCTAGAAATTTAATGAAAATCAAATAGAAAGTTGTCTGGCACTCTTCTCAAAGTAATGGAGGAATTGATCCTCAATTTGAAATGGTCAATTCCCTTTTTAATGGAAATGGATGTTATTAGTTTGACTAAATTAACAAATATGAAAAATTAAAAGTGAAATTGACACAATTGAACAACAGGTGACTAAATTGCAAAAATAAAAATAAAAAATTACAGGGCCTATGGGTATATAATTTTACCTAATTATAAATTGACATATAATTGATCTGTAGATATTTATTTTCCACAGAATTATAGAATATATATGCTCTTGAGATATTTATCTTGATTATATGCAAGTATGGATGTGAAATTAAAAAGCTAGTGTCATGGCAACGCTACAGCACAGCCCAGCTTGTCATTATTTGAAGAAAACAGAGTATGTAATGGTGGGGTCCAACATGACTTTTTATTTGCAATGAACTTGTTCTTTAAGAACTACTTTGGAACTATCCTTTCGAAAATTAAATCCTGATCTAATTGTTTCTGTGGGGATATATTTTCTGAGTACCAACACGTGACAAGGTGATGCCGATGTGTCAATCGAGGTGCCACGTGTCCTGGTCGTGACGCCGAGGTGATCTCAACAAGGCCGAGGTTATCTTCGAAGATATCAGAATTCGAGATAAGTGGATAAGGGACAAGAGTCCTAGAATGAAAAGGGAACTCAACTTGGATGAGGGACAAGAGTCCTAGAATGAGAGAAGACTTCAGTTTGTATTAAGATAAGACTCTTAGAGAGTTTATCCTAATCTTACTAGGAGTCCAAGATTAGCAGTAATCTTGAGTCCATAGAAGTTAGGCTTCTATTGGGACTAGGTTTATGTTGACTATAAAAGAGAGACACTCCTATGGGTCTAAGGTATGCTTTTTATGCTCAAGCTAGTGAGTTTAACACTATTGATTATTTTTTAGAGATATTGAGTACTGACTTGATCGTCGGAGTACCCCCGAGTGGTGAACCACCACCGGAGTCTTCTCTTTCTGTTGCAGGTTAGTCAGGTGCCATCTATTCTGCCGGTACTCTCCAGCTGGATACTAAGAGTGTAGTGTGGTCAGATTTTCACCCACACAATTTGGCGTCGTCTGTGGAAAAGAAAGAAGAATAGATAGCCAATAAAAGAAAGAAGAATAGATGGTCAATGACGGACAGAAGAATCAGACTGGAGACAACGCTCCTGCTGAGAATAAGAGACCTATCAACCTCAACGTTGAAGGGGACAACCGCAACACAGAAACTCGTAACCAAAGTCACGGAGTGAAAGACGCCGGCCAGGAAGGTGACGCACCAAAGACAACAGATCGAAGCGGATACTACAACGAAGATGACCTCCAGGTATGGAAGGATGGATACCTACGGAGGAACGAAGACACTTCCAGAAGGGATGCAAAGATAGAGGGCATGAGCGCTTCCAAAGAGATAACATTCAAGTATAGAAGAACTCATCCTGAGTGAGCAGATCCCGGATTCCAGATCCTGGATCCTGGATTTGAGAAGACATGATCTCAGCCTAGACAAGTAGGCCCGAGAAGACGAGAGCTTAGCCTAAGTGAGCAGATCCCAAATTCCAGATCCCGGATCCTAGAAGACATGATCTCGGCCTAGATGAGTAAGTCTGAGAAGAGAAGAGCTCAACCTGAGTGAGCAGATCCAAGATTTTAGCAGACAAGATCTCGGCACTTAAGTCCGAAAAGAGAAGAGCTCAGTGAGCAAATCTCAGATCCCAGAAGATAAAAAAGAAAACACACAAGGTTGGACTGCAGTTAGCCAGGTTGAAGACCTTTTATAAGGTTCGCAAATGAGTATGTGGAAGCCATGCAGGGGGTAGAGAGAAGAAGAATATGTTTACCACTTGTTGAAATTTGTAATAATTTACAAGTTGGTTAAACCAAGATGATGTTTACCACTTGTTGAAATTTGTAACAATTTACAAGTTGGTTAAACCGAGATGATGTTTAACACTTGTTGAAATTCTGTGTGAATTTACAAGTTGAAGTTAAACCGAAGTCATGTTTAACACTTGTTGAAATTCTGTGTGAATTTACAAGTTGAAGTTAAACCGAGGTCATATTTAACACTTGTTGAAATTCTGTGTGAATTTACAAATTGAAGTTAAACCGAGGTCATGTTTAACACTTATTGAAATTCTGTGTGAATTTACAAGTTGAAGTTAAACCGAGGTCATATTTAACACTTGTTGAAATTCTGTGTGAATTTACAAGCTGAAGTTAAATCCGATGTAATATTTAACACTTGTTGAAATTCTGTGTGAATTTACAAGTTGAAGTTAAACCGAGGTCGTATCGGAAGAAGATTGGTTTAAACACTTGTTGAAATTTTGTGTGAATTTACAAGTTATAGTTAAACCGAGGTTATGATAAAGGAAGATGGTTTAATACTTGTTGAAATTTTGAGAAAAATTTACAAGCTGAAGTTAAACCGAGGTTATGATAAAGGATGATGGTTAAACACTTGTTGAAATTTTTGAGAAAAATTTACAAGTTAAAGTTAAGCTCAAGCAATATCTGCGTACTTGTCGAGACTACCAGGTTGTCAAAACTTGAAATATGAAAAACTGAAGTCTTGATAGAAGACATTGAGAAAGTGACAAGTCCTAAGCAATACTTGTGAAAATATTTGTTACAATATTTTCAAGTGTTAGGACAAGGCCGAGATGAGCAAGATTAGAAGTTATGATAAAGGTATTTTACCCGAAGAGATTGCACAGTCAATGTGTACTTTGAAGACATGCAAATTATTCTAAGTATAGAATCATACAAGAGCAGAAAAAAGAAAACATACATTCAAAGAAGAAATCAGAGAAATGCATTTAAAGAAGAAAGAAGGCACTTCGGCCTGAATATTGAAAAATAAATTATTCAGACTACAAAAAATGGCACGTCAGCCGGATTAAAAGCATACAAAGACGGACAAAGTACAAGGTACAAGGAGTAAAAGAAGGAACCAAAACTACTCAGCATCAATGGCAAGATATAGAAGACAATTGGGAAGACTTCTCAGCAGCCTTCTCGGCCTCGAGCTCAGCATCAATCTCCCGAAGAGTTTGATCAAGACTCTTCTCGGCGATTGGCACCTCAGAGTTTGAAGGCAATGATTGAAAGCAAGAATCTGGAAAAAGACACAGAAAACAGAAACAATAATATAATTCGTAATCAAGAATGGTGATGAAGCTATCAGGAAATCAAGGCAAAAAGATTGCACAGGTGTGTCAAGCCAAATGGCAGATGTAAATGTGTGAGCGATTGTATTCAAGAAGATGATTTGGAAACAACGGGTAAAACAGCAATGGTGATTAACAATGTGTAGACACCCCATTTTTGACCATCCTCAAGACTTGGTTATGCTTGTAGGTACACCCAACAATTGGTTCGATTGCTCGCCCAGCACTCGATTGTCACGGCAGAACGTCACCGGTTCGAGCTTTTTGGACCCTGTTATTTTTTTGGACCCTGTTTTGGTCATTTCAGAGTGGCTCTCTTGGTGCACTACCGGCCATGGCATGACATCTTGCCATGGCTTTTGCCTGGCCACTAATGAAGCCTGCCGCCATCGATTAATGGCAAACCATTCTTGATGGCGTCAGACTTCTATCTCAGCTGGTTTCCAGGCAGATCTTTTGAGCTAGCTGGATTTTCATTTGCTCCCCTTCATACACGTGTATGGAGGGATGGAAGCCTTGAAAAGCTTGTTCAAGAAGCTTTGGCTTTGCATTGTTCTATATAAGGAAGAGTCCCCTTCCTTATACCAGGGTTCTAAGTTTTGAAGAAGAAAAAACTCTTTTCCTCTCTATATTGTGTGTGTTTTAGGCTTTAGAGTTGGATTTCCTTGCACTTTTGCACTACAACATCTAGATATACACCTCTATCCTCCATTCCAGCACCTTGGAGGCCATTTGAAGAGGTTGGAAGCTCAGAATTTTGGACCAAAACCTGCTGGTTTACTGCTCTTCTAGGGTAAGTCTCTATTTCCCTCAAACTTGCACTTTCTTGCTTCATCTATAAGCCTCACTTGCAAGCATTTTTGGACTTTGTCATGAACTGAAGTTAGTTATATTTTGAGCTCCTCTTCATGTTTGATTAAGGACTTTTTCTTGTTTGAGACCTCTTACACCCTTGCATGCTTTACCCCTCTTTGTAGGCCTTTTTTTTGCATCATATCTTAGACCTATTTTGAGCACTTCTGGGCCCCGAGCCAAACTATAAAGTGCCTTATTTTGAGCCCCTCTTCAACTTTGTTGAAGGGCTCTTCTCTGTTTGAGGCCATCTAAGGTCCCTTGTGCTTTATCTCTCCTTTTAAGGCCATTTTTGCATAATAGATTAGCCCTACTTGTGATTATTTTCGAGATTTGATCTAAACTGGAAAAAGTCTTGTTTTGACATCATCTTTAAGATTGATTAGGTCTCGTTGCTTTTTGGGGTCATCTTCCCCCATGCATACTTTATCTCTTCATGTTTAGAGCCATACATGTGAGTATTTGTATTGCCCTTGTTTTGGCCTATTAGCCATTGAAATCCAGTGGATTTTCAGTGGCCTTGTTGTGTTCTTGAAGGCCAAAATTAGAGGGGGGTGACCCCCCTCTCTCCTTGTCTTGTTTGATGGCCTCTTTTGGTCTTCCAAAGAGACCACATTTTGCATGCTTCTAGGCCTTGTTCCAGGTCCTTTTCAGTGGGTTTTGGGACCCTCTTGAGCCATTTCCAGAGTTGGTTTGGCCTTGTTGATTGTCCATCTTGCATGTGCCTAAAAACCCCTTGTATGGCCCTCCAAAAAAGCCCCTCATTTTGGCATGCATTGGCTGCATTTTCATAATTATTTGGGCATATTTTGGCATGTTTAGTTCACTGATTTTGGCTGGTTTAGTGAGATTTCATATACTTCATATACATGCCATACAACTCATGCCTACTAGCCAATCTTGCATGCTATGTTAGTTCATCATGCTAGCATCTTTTGGCTATACTTTGAACTAGAAATGTTCATGTTTTGGGGCTGCCTTGGCTCTGTATTTATGCTTCATAGTCAAATAATGCATGCTTTGTATAGTTGTAATGTAATTGACCTTGCAAGCTTTGTGTTTCGGTAATTCATGCACGCTATCTTTGAGATATTTAGATGATTTGGCATCATTTAATGCTTCATTTCAGAGCATGTATCATTGCTACATTCCCACTCCATTCATGCTTCAAGTGTCTTTGAATGTCGTGCATTATTGCCTAGGTTAAGGCTTAGCTTGTATGCTCGTATGTCTAGATCTTTGAGCCTTCATTCCAGTATGTTTAAATCCTTGTTTAGGCTTAATTAAGTTTTGCCCATGCTTAGTTCATGTGTTCATGGCATGTATTGCATGTCTCTTTAGCATTGCTCCTTGCTAGCTTTCATGACTTAGGATCTTCGCATGCTTTACTTGTGTTGTTTAAATGATTTGGCATCATTTATCATCTCATTTCAGTGCATATAGTGTTGTTACACTTGCACATTTGTCACTTCTTAGGCACTTTTGAGAGTTGCCCTTTTAGGCCCCTTCATCGAACCTTTCGCATTTTGTTTGCTTGAGTATGTTGTGTGGCTTAATTCATCGCTATGGCTACTAATTTGGACCTAGTTGAGAGTTGTCCATCTTTGGTGTAAGCCCATTTTACCATGTTGTCGCATGCTTGTTACATGTAGTATGTTGTTGTATACTTGCTTAGCTTTACATGCCTTGCATGTTCATATGTTCATGTTGCATTTTGTCATAGGTTGTTGCCTCATATCATGCTTATATGCTTATTGCATGTTTGGTTTGGTTGCATGTTTGCATACTTAGGTCATGTTGCCTGTTTGTCATGCTTATCTGTTGCATTGCTTGGACTAAGTATTAATCCGAGCACGAGGAACGAGGGGCGTTTCATACTTCAAGTGATGGAACGCGTCTCAATTCTCGGTCGCCGAAGCTCTTGATGGTTCATGATAGAGTTCTAGACTTTACTTGTTGTATTTGTGCATTCATTTTCATATTGATTTGCACAAGTTGGATATTTGGCCATCATGCATCGGGATGCGTGATTGATGGTCGTGGATCTGACTTGGCCTCTCCCTTGATGTTTTGAGGTGATTTGGAGTGCCATGGTGCGTACATGTCCTTGGGAAATCCTCCATTTTCTCTATTTTGTGCTTCGTTTCAGTTTGGTGTCACAAAGACACACGATGGTAAACACTGCCATTGATGGCCGGCAGTGTGCCACCCTTGGCGGCGTGATGCTCGCCCTTGGCCTGATACTCCTCTCTGGCAGTGAGCCATGGTGACTTCCCTGCAGTGTTTTGGTAAGGTTCGGCAACAAGCACTGGAAGACACCACAAATGAGCCTCTAAAGAGCAATCGGAAGGCGTTTCGAGGCGAGAAACCAAAGCGAGCGTGCATCTCCCTCTTCTTCAAACAGAGCTGGAATGGCATCATTTACTGCTTTCCCTATTTGTTTGTTATCGTTCATTAATCAGTTAATTAATTTGTTAATTAATTAAGTTGTGTAATAATTAGTTGTAGCTAATTATTCATTTGGTTCTATAATAATTAATTAGCTTGTGAGTTAGTTAATTAGGTGGCCTGTATTATTTATTCGGTCCCTCCGAGTAAGGGCAAATTTGTAATAAGTGTGGGTACGTGTGTGCATGTCTTCCAACCCCACGTCTTTCTCCCTTTTATTTAATTGTTTATAATGGTTAGATTTAAGGCATATTTCAATTAGCATACCTTATGCTGTGCATGCGTGCATTTATCCATTTGTATTGCATGCACCAGGCTCGGCGCATCATACTAACTGCATAAGTATTTCAAATCTAACTTGAAATACGTGTTACTTGTCACATTTCATACGCCATCTTAGATTAGCCGAGCCTACTCTAGATTGCATTTTGTATGTGATACATTAGCCACTTAACATGAATTAGGGTCATGCATGTTTTGCTAACTAGTTTCATTGTTTTGGTACGGAGTACGATGTAAGCATTTATGCTTTAGCATTTCGCATGAGTGTGAATGTTAACATGACAGCATGCTTACCATGTGGCTAAATACTTATGTGATAAATTGCCTGCCTGTGGGTGAAGGTTGGATTGTTTGAGTTGGAACAACTCGTTGAAATTCGTATTTTAGCCTAATTACAAGTAGCAAATTTCAAACATTTTCCAAACAAACGGATATGCAATGCTTCGTTCCAAATTAAGCGATCTAGTCTATACTTATTTTGCTGCGCGCATCACATAGTAATTCTAGCTAATTAATCGGAATAAGAACACATGTGTTTTCAAAAATGAGATATCATGATTAGTAGAGGCCGATCTTCGGATCGGGCGAGAGGGGGTGCTCATAGCTGACCTTCCCCAATCGTACCCAAGTTTCCGAGTCGAGGCAACTTTGGTGATGACGGACACGTAGCCTTTGGCACCGAGTCAGGTTTTTCTAAATTTTCCAAAAATAAAATATTTAGGTGGTGACTCTGTATCTGGCAAAGCAGTCCATGTTTGGCACTTCTTTTCTAAAAATCTATTTTCTCAAAACGATTTTCCGAATTTGGACTCTTTGGTTCAGATTATGAACCGTGACACAAATCGAGTCCGAACTGTAGCATGAGGCCCAAGGGCGCGTCTACACAATGAAGTAGAGCTTCTTGGAAAGCAACAAGAAATAAAACCAAGAGGAACAGTGGCTTACCAGAAAGAGGGAAGCCGGAATGAGAATTGCCGAAGTCTGACGACAATGACAGAATGATGTAAGCTTCACTGGAGGAGAGGAACGAAGATAGTTGCAGAAGCTTGAAAGCTTGGAACAATGACGGATTTAAGCAAAAGAGCTGGAAAGAGAAAAAACTAGAGGATTGAATGAAAAAAGAGAAAAATAGTCAAGAAGACGACAAAGTTCAAGAATAAAGCCAAGTGCATAGGCACTAAGTAAGTATGTGAAGAACAAGAAAGTAATGACTCAGACACGATGCTAGCAACAGAAAGCAGATATGACAAGAACAGTGCCAGGCATTCAAACAATTCAAAACTTGAAGACAGACGAACATAGAAGGTAACAGATAGCAAGTAAACAGATTCAGAAGAGTTATGAAAAATTGAGCTTAATAGCAAGTAAAGAGTTTTGTGAACCTACCAAGTGAAATGAACGCCGATATAAAAATCGCCGGAGTCAAATAGATGACTGGAAATCGGGAACTCACCAGAGAGTGTGAGTGGAATAGTTGCAAAGCTCTTGGAGTTTACGAATTAATGGAACCAGAACCTCGGCTAGGAGGTGCGATTTTAAGCAGCTTGAAAAGCATGAAACTTGATTCTTGACACTAGTGGAGAGTAAAGTTCAGGGAACTTTGAGGTCGGCGAGTTTGATCTCGGACAGAGGAGCACAGATGAACGAACAGTGTAGGTTCCATCACCTCAGAATGCCGAGGTAATAGAACTTAAGGGGCAGTTGTGGAGATATATTTTCTGAGTACCAACACGTGGCAAACGCCAACGTGTTAGCCAAGGTGGCACGTGTCCTGATCGTGACGCCGAGGTGATCTCGGCAAGGCCGAGGTTATCTCTGAAGATATCGAAATTCAAGATAAGTAGATAAGCGAAAAGAGTCCTAGAATGAAAAAGTAACTCAACCTGGATGAGGGACAAGAGTCCTAGAATGAGAGAAGACTTCAGTTTGTATTAAGATAAGACTCTTAAAGAGTTTATCCTAATCTTACTAGAAGTCCAAGATTAGCAGTAATCCTGAGTCCATAGAAGTTAGGCTTCTATTGGGATTAGGTTTATGTTGGCTATAAAAGAGAGGCACCCCCATGGATGTAAGGTATGTTTTTTATGCTCAAGCTAGTGAGTTTAGCATTATTGATTATCTTTGAGAGATATTGAGTACTGACTTGATCGTCGGAGTATCCCCGGGTGGCAAACCACCACCGGAGTCTTCTCTTTCTGTTGCAGGTTAGTCAGGTGCCATCTATTCTGCCGGTACTCTCCAACTAGATACTAAGATTGCAATGTAGTCAGATTTTCACCCACACAGTTTCAATAGAATTTTACTAACATAAAGTAAGATTTTAACAAAATAATTTGAATTTCAATGTACAAATACCACAAGGTTCACCAAGGTTAAGCTTAAATGATGCAAGTGATATTCACTGCTCTAAATTTAATTCCAAAGTGTGAATCTTCAATTTCACCTGTTTAAAATCTATTCAAATTTATAAACAAGTTATAAATAGGTTATATTTTTGAAACTCATTTACAAATAAACTTAAATGGATTAAATAGGATACCCATTAAATTTGAATAAAAACAAGCAATAAAGTAAAGAGCATATTATTACCACCCCCACCGCCACCACCTATTCTATCACTACCATCAGTAGCAACAGAGTTTTTTAAAATAACAGGTTAATTTGATTGATTTGTTAAAGTCTTTTTAACTCAACTCGTTTAAATCTATTTACTAAGTGAACAAGTTTGAATTGAATTATTTTAAAATATAATTCTTTTTTAATATGTTTAAATTTGTACGTCTCATAGCATTACTCTTCAAAAGCCACTCAATCAAATTCTAGTGGTCTCCTCTAAATCAAGTTATCTTTATCTACAAGTAGAATTGATAGGTATACAATGAAAAGGTTAACTATTAATTGGTGTTATCCTGCAAATGAACCCCACCCTCATGGGTACTATGATGAAGAGTTGAGAATGTATTAAACTATAGAGTTGAGTTTATCTTATGGAAGAAGAACAAATTGCACATGCCTTCTCTCCATCACCACATGGGTGGAGAGAGAGAGAGAGAGAGAGAGAGAGCATACACATTTCTTAGTCAACCTCAAAAACTAACAGAAAAAACTCACAGTATTATAAAAAAAACATTTAACCATTCAATCAAATCAATGAACATATTTGTCATATACATTTTCAGTGTACTCCCACTGTACTCCCACTTGCCATTTCTGTGTGCAAAAAATCTATCCGAGTCATCACCACCTCTATAAAGTTTATCGTTTTATCCGACGTTGGATTAGATTGGGCTTCACACACACCTCTCTCTCTTATCTCTGTCAAAAAAAAACATGCTTGACCCCACCTTTAGACAACCCTTATCCTAACCCAAACTGCCAGTCAATCCCCCCTCATTCTTGGCTGGGTAATTATTCAGTAAAGACTATACATCCAAAAAAAAAATTCCAACTTTTTATATTTTCTGTAGAAAATTTTCTTGATCAAAATTCTAACTTTTCATTATTATTATTTAATTTTTTTTGATAAATAAAATTCTAACTTTTTATTATTTCCAATCAATCCGATGTTTTCTTTGTTACATGATTAAAAAAACAAAGATGACCCACTTTAAATATGTTATAATTTCTTTTTCATTTATAATATCATAAAAATACTTTCACGAATCTCCAAGTATCTAATAATTTTGATAAACAATTGTAAAATATAAAAATTAACCATAAAACCAAATATAATTTTTTCACATAAAATGAATTCATCTCGTTAATATAAGTTTGTCCAATTCTATGATAAAAAGACAGTTTTATCCAATTATATATTATCTCTAACGTTTCTAGAAGAACTTCCCCCAATCCATTTCACTTTCATTAGTGTCTATCTATACCCAAGAGAAAGAGCAGTCGGCGCAAGCGCACATGCCAGGGGTAACGTGGCAGCCTCTGATTGGACAGCCTTCAACCTCTTACAATATCAATCCCCACCTCGTCCCTTCTCTCTTGACAATTGTGCATACTATAAATGTGTTTACTCCCAAAGTGTCATGCAAATTCAATTCATTCTCTTCATATAAGCTTCTAGAAATGATATCCAATTTCACTGAGTTGATTCCGGGTCTACCTGAAGAACTCGCTCTCGAGTGCTTGACCCGCCTTCACTACACGGCCCACCGGGTCGCCTCCGGAGTCTGCCGTCGCTGGCGTGAGCTTCTTCACAGCAGAGACTTCTACTACCACAGGAAACGAACCGGGTTTACCCGCAAAGCCGCCTGCTTGGTCCAGTCAATCCCAACTCAGTCCGAGTCAGACGGGCGAAAATCGGCTGGCTCACCGAGTTATGCTATGTCTGTGTTTGACCCGGTGAATGAGACTTGGGACCGAATCGAACCGGTTCCCAAGTACCCAGATGGGCTTCCTCTATTCTGTCAGGTGGCGAGCTCGGAGGGGAAGCTCGTAGTGATGGGTGGGTGGGACCCGGTGAGTTGGGACCCCGTAAAGGACATGTTCGTGTACGAGTTCACGACTCGGAAGTGGACTCAGCGCAAGGACATGCCTTCGAACAGGTCGTTCTTCGCCGCCGGAGCCGTCGACGGCCGAGTCGTCGTCGCCGGCGGGCACGACGAGAGCAAGAACGCGTTGAACTCGGCGTTGGTCTACGATATCCGGAACGACGAGTGGACTGAGTTGACTCCGATGGAAGAGGAGCGAGACGAGTGCGAAGGCATTGTAATCGGATCGGAGTTCTGGGTCGTGAGCGGGTACGATACGGAGAGTCAAGGCAGGTTCAAGAGCAGTGCTGAGTCATTCGATACCGAGACGGGTACGTGGAAACGAGTCGAGGACGCGTGGGGGGTGAGTCAGTGTCCGAGGTCGTGCGTTGGTCTAGGGAAAGTTGGGGATTTGATTTGCTGGGCTGAGTCAGACCCGGCTGTACGAGTCGGGGCGTGTGTGGTTGACTTGGATGATCGGACCTTGGTAACCGGGTCGGCCTACCAGGGTGCACCACACGGGTTCTATCTGTGGCAAAGTGGTAAATTGGCGAAGGTAGAAGAAGTGCCCGATCAGTTCTCGGGATTTGTGCAATCAGGTTGCTGTGTTGAAATCTGATTGGTTGATTTTACGAGATAACACGGTATTTGGGTATGAGTACCTTTGAGAGTGTGTATATACACGCGTATTACATCATATCTAGATGATGTATACTTGCCTTTCTTTTTCTTTTTTTCTATGAGAGTAAGAAAGAGAGTATTATAGATGATGAAATTTTGTAAATTTGTAATGTATTGTAATATATATATATATATATGTGGTATTAGTCTCTTTTCCTTCTAATATTGCAGATATCTATACTATTGCCCCATTTAGAGAGATTAATTTTTTAAGTTACGTAATTTTTTTTTAGGTATTTAAATTATTGCATGTTTGTCTAATATATATGTACAAATGTGTAGTGAAATAGGGCTATGGTTAATATATGAATTTCACAAAGGGTTTTTCTTTTTAAAAAAAATTCTTGTGTTTTTTGGGGGTCCTGTCTAATGCAATGCCCATACCTTGTTCTAGATTGAGAGTGAGTGACTATGCAAACGTATAACATCAAAAGATAAGCAAAGACGCAGAAAAGGGCAGTGTTTGTATAGTTTTGTTCATTTGTGTGACAAAAAATGATTTGGTTTTTTGTATTTATATTTACTAGCATTATCAACCCTTATTATGTACGGTTAAAACAAATAATTTTAAAATTAAATAATAACATAAAATTTATTTAAAAAGTATAGAAAAATAATTTAAAATTAATTAAATTTTAATTATTTTATTAGAAATCTAAGATTTTTATTTAATACAGATTCTCTTCTTATGCTTGAAAAATTATATTCTCTTTTCTGAGACTTATAATCTCATTACAAATTACTTTCTGGATTATTGATGTCATATCCTCAAATTTTTTTAATGATCATTTTGCCATTTTCTTTATTATTTCTTATTCTTATCATCATGACTACATTCTATAACTTTCTATCATTAAATTCTACATAAATATATTCTTATTAAGTGATGATATACAAACATAAATTTTATATAAAATTTTCAAACAAAATGATATAACTTAATAGTGACCTTTCACTTTAAAACAAAATACCCATAAACATAATTTATATTTACAACATTATTATCATAACATTTTTATGATATTTTCTGTATAAATTTTTATATATTAATAGAATTTTTCATTATTATTTCCACCATCATTTTTCTTTCTTGTCTATTCACTCACATTTATTATAGTATTATCAAACACCGCCATTCAAATTTATTACAGTATTACGGAATTGTTATTTTTTTGCATTTGGTGAATTTTAAAAAAATCACAAAATATTATACTTCTTAAATATATCTAGATTAGATGTATCTAAAAAATAAAAAAAATTTCTTAAAATAATTTTAAAAATTCAATAAAAATAAATATACAAGAATTTTTTTAAAAAAAATTCAATGTTTTGTGTGAATTAAATCAAAAAAGATTATTGTTATTTTTCTTGAAATGACATGAACAAAATATCAATATTATTTTATTATTTTATATGTATAAAGGCTAAAAGGCAAATATATTATTTTAATCTAATCCGGGAGTAAGTATAATTTTTCAAACGCGAAGGAGAGATTTGTATTAAACAAAAATCTTATATATATATATATATATATTGTAATTGTTATGTCATTAATTGTATATTCTAAATTCACAATAAAAAAAATAAATGTCATAATTTAATTGGTAAAAATGGAAAAAAAAAATTAATTAAAAAAATTATATTTATGATAAAATAGAAAATACATATCTCGTTTTATAAATTTTTTAGTTTAGTTTATTCTATGTTAAAAGTACAACTTAAACATACATTTTAGAAATAATATATATATATATTTGATAAAATAATTAAAATCGATCAAAAAATCAATCAATTTACAAAAAAATTAATTAATATAACTTTTTTATATTTTAAAATTCAAACTGTATTCAACTGAAACATGCACAATACTATAAAATTCACTTTATATAAGATAAACAACTCACTTTTCCCTTATTTTTCCGATGTGAGATTGTAAAATAAAAATTAACATTTGTTTGAACGGAAAAATTATTTCTATTCAATCAATCTCAACATTCAATATTTAATTAGCTCAATTTTTAGTTTATTTCAAATCAAACAAATCTAATTAATATATTTTGATAAAACTGCTAAAATCGGGATTAAACCACCAAATTAGTCAAACCGAAAACGGTTCAACTTAATTAGCTAGGTCAAAAAATCAACCAACTTACATAAAAATTAATTAATTAAAATTTTAAAATTTTATTTTATTAAAATTTAAAATGTTTTGAACTGAAACATGCACAACATTTCAATACTAAATGGGAGTATAAAATTCACTTTATATAATAAGTGAAACAATTTATTTTTTCCTTTTCTTCCTGATATAAGATTGTAAAATAAAAGCTAACAATTGTTTGAGTGAAAGATTTATTTCTAATCAAACAATCTCGGATGTTCAATTTTTAATTGAAACGATCTATACCATTCTAACCATTTGTATCTCTATGATATTTTCAAAATCCATTGTACATTATTATATAGATATATATTAAGGAAATATTTATTTTCTTTTTAAAAATCATAAATCATGGACTAATTAAATTTTTATTTTTATATGATTAAATGAAAGTTAGTCAATAAGGATTTTTTTAATTGTTTAAAATAAAATAAAAAATTAGAATGTGAGATTAAAAATCTCATAAAGCTTCTCACTAAAATCCATTTTCCTTAATATATATATATAGATTTTTTGTTTGAAGGTTACTTGAAACTTAAAAAGAATTTAAATTTGTTTGCGAGGCAACCACTTTGGGTGTGTTTAATTGGGGGATTATTTATTGTTCGGATTGCTTATCCAAAGAACAGAGATGTCCATCGTTTGTTTTTTTTAGTCCGCCGGACTCCATATCCCTCATACGAGGGACTATTGTATCCTAAGGGGTGGGATTATTTCCATAGGACTATTTACTGTTAGGATTAGGTGGTGAAATGACCATTTTGACCATCCATTATTTAATTATGTATTATATTTAGTAAAATTTAATAAAATTTAAATGTCTTAATTTAAAAATAAAATAATTTTATTTAACTTTTTATTGATGTTTTATTTATTTAATTTTTTATAGATATTTTATTGATGTTTTATTTTAAAATTTTATTTATATTTTATTTAATTTCATTATTTAATTATTATTATTTTAAAAAATAAATTAATTTAAAATTTTAATTAAAAAAATAACATATATTTTTATTGATATTTTATTTTTAAAAAATAAAATTATTTAATTGTTTAAAAAATAAAATAAAATAAAATTTTATTTAATCAAGCTAAAAATAATTAAAATATTAAAGATATGTTTAATATTACTATTACTTAGTAAACAATTGAAAAAGAGTAAAATAATCTTTTGCTCATTTATCATATCTAGTCCGTGCAACTTAATAATAGATTCACTAAAAATAATCATTTCTAAATATCTAATCGCATGAGAAAAACATAGGATACACATCCAATCCAACAAAATAGTCCGAGAGATTTACAATTCTAAGATTTAAATTCGATAAATTCTAATCCCCTTATCTAATCCATCCAATTAAACACACCCTTTACCTTTTGAGAATAGGAATGCCTTATTTATTTTTCAAACTACCCTCTATTTAAGAATACACGACATATGCTAAGGTGTTATTTATTGTGGCTTAAACAACTTTCTATAATTTTTTTATTTTTTATTTTGATATTGTGTAGACCGGGTCGTACGATTAGGTGATTATGGTTATCGTCTAAGACATCACTTTCCCTTTGTGAAAGGCTTTGAATTTTCAAGTTATTTGTCTAAAAGCTCAAGAAAAATTGTTTGGTTCTAATTTTTAGAAAATAGTTTTCAAAAAATTCTACTTTATTTTTCATATTTTAATGTTTTCAATAATTTTTTTAATATTTTAAGTAATATTTTTTTTAATTTTTAGACATACCTAATATAAATACACTTAAAAAATATAATATTTAAATATTTAAAAAATACAAAAAAAAAAAAACAAAAATTCAATACATTTTTCATATTTTTGTGTATTTATTAATTTTTTAAAATATTTTTTCACAAATAATTTATTATTTAGATACATCTAAGTAAAGTGCATCTAAAAAAATTAAAAAATTACTTAAAATATAAAAAATATTCACTAAAAATAAAAAAAAATACGAAAAACAAAAAACTCAATTTTTAAAAAATTAAAACCAAACACACTGAATAATAGTAAGACTCCTTATCCAAAATCTAATTTTTTTTTCTTAAAAAAAAAAAAACAACTCTGTCAAAATGCACAGCAAAAAGAAGGGAAACACTTCACTGTCAAAAGATCAAAAAGAAACTTTCATTGTCCAAGCTATTTTATATTATGAAATTATCCTGTAATTCTTAATATCAATCCCTTAAAACTAATCATCTCGAATAAATTTGAATCGAGATTTTACTTATTCAAAAAGTAAAACTAGAAGAGAAAATGATAGGACCTCACACAGCTTTCAACGAAGCAAGAAGAGCATGCTTAGATGTGATAGGATGAGATATTAGGATAGATTCATTCTAGTCTATGAGGCTCACCATGTAATTCATTTATAAAAAAAAATAAATATCCTACTTATAAAATTATATAATTATAAATACCAAATCAATTTATTTTTTTTTTACCAATAATCTACAAAATGTCAAAGTAAGACCCTTGATGATCTGCAGGCCTTAACAGCTCTCCACTACACATAGGCTCTGTTTGGTAGAGCTGTGGAAAAGTGCTTATAGTTTATACCTTAATAGCTTATAGCTTATAACTATGAACATAAGCTGATTTCTGACTTATAAATTAAGCTTCTCCTGCCCCACTCAAAGAATAAGTTGATTTCTGACTTACAAAAAATTATAGGCTGTATTGTTAAGCTAAACCAAACACATCAAAATAGCTTAAATTAAGTTAAAAGTTGAAATAAACTGAAATTAAGTTGTACCAAACACGGCCATAGCCGACTGAAGATATGACTAAAGATATATATATATATATATTATAATAAGGATTGCAAATTGCAATCTTAGAATAAGTCTTTAATGTTAGTATAATATTATATCCTAAAGAAAGAACTTCAAGAGCCCATAATATATATCTAGCATATCTTGAAGATCGCAATCCTATACATATATTTTGTTTTTAAATTTTCTTTTTCAGAATTTATAAATTAAATAATAATGTCACACTTATCGCATTTCTATATCATATGATATTTATCATTTTACTTATGAAATATAATAGTACTGTGACAAGTCTCACCACCGAGATATCTTCAATGTAATATTGATAATTAGACTGAGATATCGAATAATAAGATAAGGATGATCATTATTGCATAACTCAGCTAGAATATACAAAGAAAATAAATTCACAACAAACCAAAAGAGAAAGGGACATCATCAAATTATAAAAATAGGGATGATAGCAGCATGCATGCAAGCAACTACAGTGAAATTATTATATTATTATAATCCACTTTAAATTTATATATATATATATCTCATTGCTTTCACAGCATAGTGTTTTTAAGAAGAAAAAAAATGAAAACAAAACTCCTCATTGTACAAAACTCCTAGTTTGATAGTAATTGCTTCTAAGTCGGTTTTGTAACACTTTCTTTATGTTTTTTTGGGTCTAGAAGACAATGATAGGTAAAATAAATGGTTTTATCTATAAAATTATAGAAGAAAGACGACACAAACAATTAGGAATAGACAAACAATATGACTGAGTTTGAGTTGGAATTGGTTCTTAGTTCCATTGTCGGTCTAAGATTAGGTTGATTGGATTTTTATTTTATATATGGTACACATGTTTCATCTATGGTTGTTATTTATCAAAAAAAAAAATGTTTCATCTATGGTTGTTTTCATTTATTAAGATTAATTTTTCTATACTTAATCATGTGAAATAAAAATATATATAGTATATATTTCTAAAACTTTGTATTATAATGAGTATTAAGGTTTCAATCCCAACCAACTCAAGTTACCTAGATTAGGTTGTTGAATGATTAATTGGATTCTAAGTTATAACCATGAACATCGGGATTGGAATTAGATTGTAATTAGAAGTAATAGAAAGGAATGCATTGAGTTGTTGGTGCAACTTCTTACAAGTTAGCAATTAATAATAAGAAATTAACAATCAGAAATTAGTTTTTTTAGTTTTTTAACTTATTAAATTATTTTTGTCTCGCTAAGAGCAACTTCAATGGCAAATACTATAATAGCATTGCCATTGCCAAATTATGACAATGAATAATAGCATTTGACTCAAATTATAGCAATAGTGCTCCAATGGAAGGCTGCCATTTTTGCCATTTTGACACAGAAACTAGTGTGTGTGGGACGTCTGGTTGGCCATCTAGAGTTTCCAGCTTTCGTTCTGCAAAAATGGCGAACATGAGGGAGAGTGATATTTTGCTAAGAGGGAGAGAGAGAAGACAGTTTTTGATAAGAATTGACAGTTATGACAGTTGCCAAAGGTTGTGTTTGACACAAGTTTTGGCATTTACTAAATTTAACATTTGTCATAACTTGCTGTTGGAGCCTCATTTCTATGAATTGCTACTATAATTTGGCAATAACAGCTCCAATGACTTGTCATTGGAGATGCTCTAACTATAAATAGCAATAGAGACCTTAGTTTGGTGGTGCAATATATAAGGGTTGTTTATAATTTATTTATTTATTTATTTTTTTTCATAATTTAAAGTGTTTGATGTAATTTTTATTTATAGTGAAAAAAAATTAATTATTAAGAATATGAAGAAGGATGTTTTGACTTGTGCTATTTGATTATTAGGACACCAAACAAGGCTCGAAACTGCATCAAATTCATTAACGTATACTTTACCAAAAAAAAAAACCTTAAAATATATATATATATTATAAAGAGGCCAATTGTTGCACTAGTCTTCCTAGAGAACGAACACAAAGACAAAGACAATAATCCTTTTGTGCAAGGGACGGCGTCGTCGTGCAGCTCTGTCGTGTGGTGTGGTGAGGTGGATCTATTTAACTCCGCCGTCCGACTATCTAACTTTATCACTCTACAATCATTCTAAAAAAAATCAGTCTAGAAAATCCTGATTCATGATGAAGGCCAACATGAATACTACTAACAATCATAGAAGCAAGGGCAGAGGAGGAGGATTATCATCATCTGCAATAACAACCACCATGTTGGAATTTCGGAGAAGGTGTTTAGCGGTGTTGCAGCAGCAGAGGGCGCGCTGCTATATCCTCCGCCGCTGTATCTCCATGCTTCTCTGCTGGCACGCCCACGCTCTTCGCGACTAATCACTCAACCCTCTCTCTCTCTCTCTCTATAGAAAAAGCACATATAAGTATATGCTTTGTAAAATATTACTTCTTCTTCCTGTTAAAAAAAATGCATACCTTCTGTTTCTCTTCTTGTAAAAAGAATCCATACCCCTTTTTTTTTTAATCTCTTTCGTAAAATATCACTTGTCCATCAGTCATGTTTCTTGTTCATATGTGAATGTACGCAGTGCTTAGTGCTATGAATCGTATCATTAATCGCGACCATGCAATTTTGATTGTCATGCTCTGCTTCTATATGGAGATTATTATACATGTATGTATGTTGCTGGGGCTAATTTCTATTTCAAAATTGACCCATTTGAGTTTGGATACTCTTTGAAATTTGCCTAATTTTCAATTTCAATTCAATTGTGTTTTGTGTGTATCTACGAAACAATTTGAAGTAGATGATTGTTAAGTTGCTTTCGTGTTCGACTAGGCTATGAGAGAAAGAGACAAGGTATATTCCCTAGCTAGATGCTAAATATTTCATTTTCTTTAGTGGACCACTCCAAGGGGAAAATGTCACCCCTTTGAATACAACAGCTCTAGGCCCCCCCTCACTATCAAACTAACGCACTATTTGATTTACCAGAATAAGGTAGAATGAAATACGAAATGAGATCAAATAGAATACAATAGTCATTTCTCAGACTTTCTTGTAGAATGATCAAATCCCTTGTAATGGCGAATGATAATTTTATTTGCAAGATATTTTTTATTATTTTTTTAATAAACCAAACAAAAGAATAAATATTTTCATAGAATGATCATTTTATTTGACTATTTATTAAGATTATGTTTCGCAATTTATTAGAACTATTTATAACTTTTTTTTTCAAATTTTATTTTTTAAGTGTGATTTTTAGCTTGCTACAAGGCCAAAATAGCTTAAATAATTTTTTATTAAAAAAATAATTCATAAAATTTTGAAGGAGAGATGACTCCAGCTAATTTTTAGCTTGCTACAAGGCCAAAATAGCTTAAGTAATTTTTTTATTAAGAAAAATAATTAATAAAATGTTGAAAGAGAGACGCCTCTATCTCTAATATTAACTTTCAACTTGCAACAAATTATACCAAACGGGCCTTATGCTCCCACTTGGCACAGCCTTCGAAGTACTTATCACTTTCTATATTTTAAGAACATGTCTTAATATCGTCAATAATTGACATCCCCAATTTTGATAAGAGAAACAAGAATTTTTGTTAAAAAATGATCATGAAAAAATTATGATCCTTGAATTACCTTGATTAGTGTATGATGGTTTATTCTAAGTGTAACTCAAAGGGTCACAAAGCTTTCATGATTATTTTCATGAAAATTTTTTCATAATATCTAACATTACTGAATAAGATAATCACATGACCCTTAAAAATGATCTGGATTACTTATCTAAGAGAGATAAGATTAAAAAAAACAAAAAAAAAATACACAAGTAGTTCAAATCATTTTGGGAGTCATGAGGATCCCTAAAATTGGAGGTCTCAATCATTTTTTATCTCAATATTTAGTGTAACTTATAGTTTATGAAACAAAAAAGACTTGTATAAGTTGATTTGATTATTAACAATTTGATTGGGAATGAGAAGCATTTAGTTTTTGTATTTAAATTTGTCAAAATTATACCAAACGAAGGCTAAGGCTCCTCGTCCAGTAGTGGGGTGTGCATTTGGTTGCTTTGGAAGTGTTTTTGTGGCCCTTGATCTGCTTAGGAGGTGTTTGGCCACAGCATTAAGATACTTTTTAAGATGTTTAGAGGTTTGTCTCCTAAATGTAACTATGGTTATCAAGTATCTATACAGCAACCTCTCACGCTTTTGGTGTATTTTTTTCCTAACCTAATGGCATAACGTAGATTTTGGTATATAATAGATAACATAAACAATAGAACTAATGAAGATAAATTAAGCACAGATAATAATGCAAAATCAATCCCACAGGTATATATATCCCACTTACCATGTAGAGGATCTGGCTAAAGTTGCTCATAACAAGCTCTGCAAACATTGAGAATTACAAATGAAACTGTCACCACTAATTTTGCATGTCATTTGCCAAACTACAAGTCCAATGTATCCTAAATCCAGAGCTTTCAACCAATAATAAACTTACAGCAGGAGTAGTAACATCTTTGTGAGTTTGGGGGTTACAGTCATCAACATATGCACATATTATTCACAGATGCTAATGTCCATCTAATGTTCCAAGAGCCTCCTTGAGAAGTCTTTGTGCTTCTTCTCTCCTCCTAGACAAAGCAAAGGAAACAACATCAATTCAAAAAGATTGAATCCTTAACATAGAATTCATGTTCAAAGCAGAATGTCTTCATGCTCAATCACTAGCAAGTCAACTTCATTGGTTGGAAAACCACATAGGGCAACAGTTATATTTGTTGCTTACTGCTCATACCATTTGGAGAATTAAGGTTCAGAGTTTAACCACTAATGAACTAATGCAGTGCGCACACATAGTATTAGTTCCTCTTTGTAGGCTTGTAGCCTCGTATAATTAGAGCTTTATAACATGATGCCAATTTAAGTTTTATTAGTAAACTAAATGACTATGGCTCCATCTGTGCAACTGAAAACTGTAAAAAAAATATCATATCAAAGCTATAGGATGAGGCCTCCATCTAGTATGCTAAAGATCAAACGAACAAAGCATGTAGAAGTGCAAGGTTCTAGGAGATAAACATGTGGAAGATAAACCAATCTGATACATACAGCTTTCACTGACTTTTTGTCTCTCTGTGATTAGTTCAAACACCACATCAATCAAAAAGTTCACCATCTCAACTAGAAGCAAACCAAATAGTTTGCACTTCATACAAATATGAATAAAGAAAATGCATGATTGATTCAAACACACAAATTTATTAGTACCCTGTAGTTTGAGTAACGCATGAATCGTTGTGCGCATTTTTCCTTGCATTTTTTGGCTTAAGTGTATGGGCTTCGGAATTGTATTTTCATAGGACTTGAGTTTGGGATGACCACATAGGCCCGATGTTAGGCAGACCAGTCTTGAGCAAACACATATTCCCTTAATAAGTAGTGCAAGTCCAGCCCAAGTCCATCCCAGCCAATGCCCACCCCTAGTTCCAATCCATCAACGGGCACTATAACTGAAGTTCTACGGGCATTGACCTAATGATTTATCACTACGTACTCAATTGATCTATCACACGGCCATGAGATTTCGTCTCAACGATGGTGTTCATCTTCTTCTCTACTCGTTCTTGGTGGTTGTTTCCTAACTTCTCGGTCTTTCCATTTCTCTATCTACAATTTCTTTACAATCTTCATATTTTTTAGTACACTCGAGTCAAACCAAACATATTCTGTGGAGATTAGGCTGGGATTAGACTAGAGTATTTCAGGTTTAGGTTTGGGTTTCAGTGGCCTTGTGCAAGGCCTAGTAGATCTCAGGTTGGGCCTGGCCAGTCCCTTGACCAAGGGCGAAACCAAAATTCCATCCGAGAGGGTGTACCAAATTGGTGTCCCCTCCACTCTATCCTTCTCATCAGATCAGATATGGGTGGTTTCATATCAATTTCATCACATAATAAATCACAACACAATTTCAAACCATATTTTTAAAAGAAAATTAGTAATTTTAGATCAATTTGGTCATGTAATCCCTTAATTAAGTACAACTCAATTTCAATAAAGTTGTCCCAAAAAATGATCAATTTTAGAAAATAATCGGTAACTACATATCAATTTCAACATATAATCTACAATTTGTACTAAATGTCAGCAAATAATCAATGGTTATAAGACAAACTAGTCAACATTTTGATAATGTTAACCCAATTCCATCACACTATCAAAGTTTGAAAAGGCAATGCATGGACAATAAAAAATGGTTAACAAAAGTGGTGGCTAGTGCGGAAAGAATTTAGCTAACCCAACAGGTATTAAGTTGGTGAAGATGTGGATAGCTGATTTTTGCACAACAAACAATTTACAAGTGATCACAAAATAATCAACAAAGCTACCCTCTAGGATTGCACCAAAAGAAATCTTATGGTGCAAAAGAACCGAGATCAAACTCACTGCATAATCATCTCTGATTCTATCTCAAGAAAATCAATAACCGGAAAATGTTTGAATGGGTCGCTTCTTATTCTTCTACAATCATCACAGTCAATCATATTGATCACAACCAGCTGAAATTGGTGGGCGCCAGAATAAAGAGAAAGGAAGATTATTATGTGAGACATACTAGTATCTATGGGAGTTATTTGAAAGCTGAAGGGTGCCATGGCACTCCACACTTACATGTGGTTCCGCCCCTACCCTTGACCCCACCCAAACTAACATGATACAAGTGCCTGACAAAAGGAAAGGGGAAAGAAAGCCAACTTTGTTCACTCATTCATCACTCTTTGCAAACCAGCCACCATGAGTCAAAGCAGTATAGCTTTCTTCAGCCCAAAGCAAGGAAACAACAAATAGAGTAAATAAACTTGAAAGTAAATATCCTCTTCTATGTAATGAATAAAACTCCAGTGAATGCCAGAAGGCCAGAATGGAATGCATTACCCTTTCCAAACAGAAATGGCTTGAGGCTAAAAAAAATATCAAAGTCATTAGCATCCCACATACTCTGGGTGTTTAAGAACCACATAAGCCAAGTTCTCGAACAACAAAAATTCTGTTTGACAGTTTCCCTCCAAATGAAGAAAGGTACATCGTAATAATAGCCTTCTAGAAAAAATTTATTTCCTAGTCTGTCCATTCAAATATTGACTACCGCTGTCTCCAGTGAATGAGGCAGGCAACAACCAATATGCATAAACATGTACATAAATGTGTCTGTTTATGTGTTGCTGCACGAGAGAGGGTTTGGGGCACATGATCTTATGAAGATATCAATGTATGTACAGAATGATTCAATTTTCAGTTAAGCAAAATCAACTAACATGCTGCAAATTGTAACCAAGTCAGCACCACAACTATAATAAATCATTGTAAAACTTGAAATTAAAATCACTGTCCGAAAACCTACAAATTCTTAATTTAGCTGCAGAAGCAAATAGGCATTTCCAAGACAACACCGTTTTAAAATGTTATGAAAACCAAGTAAAAATTTTCATTTCCAATCATCTAAAAACATCATCAAGACTAGCAGAAGGGTACCTCTTAATATCCTCCACAGCTTCTTTACGGCGTTGTATCTGAAGTTCTAGCATGTGAATTAGAGTTGCTCTGGCCTGAGAAGAACAGGTGAGAAAAGGAGTTGAATGCAAGGGACAGAAAATGAACTAAAACTACATATTTAGCTGAATTCTCTAAAAAAGACCAGGAACTAGAGATAGTAATTAGGAAAATTCTACCTGGTGGGGACGCAATGAATTGAGAAGGTGGTGTAAGTTCTTGAATATAAGAGATATGTCTTCTACCCGCCTTGCATATTGTGATGGCCGCTCTATAAGAACATCAGCAAGCTCCAAAATATGCAGCTGGAGTTCTCTGTTAAGCGTTCTCAGTTCGTTCTTGAAATCTGTGAAAGATCAGAACATTATTAGACATCAGATTAAAAGATATTATAGATAGTTTATTCTATGAGCACTTCATGCCATTGAATATCTAATGATCCACATCACAACTGAGGAATCTGCCTTAAACTTGAGCAAGGGGAATGGGGAGGACTTGAGATTATACTAACACTGTAATATTAAACTCTGAAGGCAAGGTATGCAAATTGGTGGGTTGATGGTATTTTAAAAACAACGAGACGACAACCTCACACACTTCAAAAGATTTAAAAGTGAAGTGTCTGCCAGATATCATCATACATTAAACAAATAAAATCCCAATTAGCTTCTTTTTTTCCCTCAATGCTTTTCATCTTGACTTAAATAAACTTCAAAATTCAGGCAGATTCATAATATCATGGTCATCACCCCATCCTAGAACATTTTATAGTGCCTTAGTGGCAGAATTAAGCCACTTTCTCTAGGGAACCCTATTTCCCACAAAGATGCATTGAATCGTTGAACAACACACTTGGAAGCCTCTTGAATTCACTGTTTTTTTTAATCAAAACAAGTAGCATCCAAATGTCAACTATTTTTTAACTACAGACCCAAATGTAGTTTCAAATACTATGGCTCTGTTTGGTAGAGCTTTTAAAGTTTAATTTTGTCCCTTAGTTTGAGTGTGTTTTTTGATTACAGCTTTAGAAAATTAATTCCATACTCACTTTTCAAAAAACCCACTTTTCAATATTATATGTCACATCACTCAATTCAAACTCTTTTTCAAACTCAAAACCAAACAAATTTTCCACACTCAAATCATAATTCCAAAACTCACAAACTCAAAATCCAACTCTATTATCAAATCATAATTATAAATCTCTACCAAATGCAACCTATGTTTTTCTTAATGGAAAACTATACTTTCATGATCTCCAAAAAGAGACCCGTTAAAACTTAAAATCATTTTGACAAAATCAAAGAAAGTAATTATTTTAAAAAACGCATTCACTAGTGCCAGTCCACAATAATAGAGGGAGCTAGGAGTAATGGCCCTAATATAGACCTAACCTCTCACATTATTTGCACAAAATGGTAACCCTCTACCTTGAACTTGCTTTCTCACGTGCAGTCCAAGCACTCAGTATTGCATCAAGCAACCTCTACATGGAGTTAGTACTTTTAAGCCTCCAAAATGCCGTAAGGATCAGCTTTTCTCTAAGATTAATGATCTAGAAGAACATAATGTTGCAAAAAATTTATACATATTTAAATGAATTTAAAGAAGATTATAATTAAACATAGAATTACCAATGCTCGTATGGTACCATGTATAAAAGTACAAATCTACTACAGAATTAAGAAACATAAGCAAAAACAAAGAAACCAACTAGAAAGAAGTTAAACAAAATGTTTAAAGATAACTTTTGACAACATGAGACATGACAATGCAGACAAGGTGAACAAATATTTTCATGAGGTAGCATTTATAAGAGGTGAAGAGATGGTAAATGTACCAATATTAGGTCTTTTAGGATACAACTGGCGGACTCCCTGTTCTTCCAAGCTCGGAAGCACATCATCTGTCTACATCCATAAAGCAAATATATTTTAGTCAACTGTAGGTGCTCAAATACAAAAGTATATTAATCAAAAATTCCAAATTGACTGGTGTGGAGGCTATTTTAGAACTAAATATAGCTTGACAACCAATTCAGTTTCACAACATTTTACATTTCAAATAAATAAAACATATAGTAAAATTTTGCTTCAATATGAAACTTTTCATAACACTTAGAGACGAACAAGGACAATTTCCTGAATAAAGGTAGAATCTCACAGTGTAACTACCACCAAAGAGGACATAAGTGCCTTCAATAGGAGGAGGAGGCTCCGGAGCCGACTTAGGGTTTTGAATGTAATCCTTATACAGCCTGTAGTATGGTGGTGGAGGTGGATACGTAGCTGTTGCCGCCATTTACAGCCTTTTTGCCAGCAATAGCACCAGCCTAACCTAAAAACAATCATATAAATCAAAACAAAGCATATCATCCATCTATGAATACATATATATACAAATGTCAAATGTATCCAATTACCTGAATAATTTGAAATTTTGGTAAATGTATCCAATTACCTGAATAATTTGAAATTTTGGTTTTCAAATCACAGTTAGAGAGATCACCACCAAGCTTCAGCAAAGAGTTCAACTGTCCACGAGTTTGTCCAAGATTATAGATTGGAGAGACTCCTCCTCTCTCCGAGACAAAACCAAACTAAGAGTGACGAGTCCTTCTTCTCTCTAGGGCTAATGAATTCAATTGATTTTGTGTTTTTTTAGTTTGGCCCGACATATATATAGGAAGGACAAAAAATTGGGAGGCTGATTTTTTGGTTATTTTAATTTAGTTTAAAAAAAGTTTTGTTTAGAATAAATTTTTAATTTTTTCTATAGTTTTATGAGAAAAAATAAAATAATTATGGTTTAGATATGACATTTTATCTTATTAATTTTTTAATATATTTTGTCTTTTACCTTGCCAAACAGATCCTAAGGATTATTTATAACTTATAAACTGATTTTTTTACTTATTATGAAAAGACGTACAAAAAATTAAAAAAAAATAATATAATTTAAATAAGTCAATAAATTAATAAACTAACTTTCATTAATTCATTTCAAAATGACCTAAGCAATTTGGCACCCCTCTATTTTAAACCAAAATTGGGAGCCCTAAGAGCATCTCCAAAGGGATAGTTTAAAAAGACTTGTTAGGCATTTTAGCCAATGTAACTCTAATTTTGAGCTCCAATAGGCTGGTTATTGAGCTAGCTACTTTACCATCCCACTTTTTTGGTGGCTACAATTAAAGAGCGGCAGAGGCTCTTCAAACAAATATGTATGCATATATCTTAGATGTTTGTATATTCATGTCTTAGATTTGAGATTTTATATATGTTATATATGTATATGTGTATGTAGCAATTTTATATGTTCTTTCAATTCTATTTGATGAATTACATAATAACTTATTTTGTATTTTTTTTTCTCATCATTCTACAAGTTTTGTATGTTTGTATGGGCAAATTTATTATTATTGCAAATATATATTGGTAAAATATCAACGATTAGTATTTTTTGTTTTAAAAATTAATTAAGTTAGTTTGAATGATTAGCTAAAATAAAGAGTGGTCGGAGAACACCATAGCTAAAGTAATTAGGTAAAATAAAGAGTATACTTTTTTCGTACTTTAGCTAATGAAAAGTAGAGAGTGTGATTGGAGTTGCTCCAAGGGCTCCCAATTTTGGTTCAAAATAGAAGGGTGCCAAATTGCTTAGGTCATTTTGAAATGAATTAATGAAAGTTAACTTATTAATTTATTGACTTATTTAAATTATATTATTTTTTTAATTTTTTGTACGTCTTTTCATAATAAGTAAAAAAAATTAGTTTATAAGTTATAATCAAAATAATCCTTAGGTTCCGTTTGACAAGGTAATTAAGGTTAATTTAGTCCATTAAAAGACAAAATATATTAAAAAATTAATAAGATAAAATGTCATATCTAAACCATATTTATTATACTTTTTTCTCATAAAACTAAAAAAAAAAAAAAAAAAATTAAAAATTTATTCTAAACAAAACTTTTTTTAAAACTAAATTAAAATAACCAAAAAATAAGCCTAAAAACATTCATTCCAAACGAAATTTAGAGATAGAGGTATAAAATAAAAGGCCTGTTCTAATAATGAGGCTCAATTTTTTGTCCTTCCTATATATATGTTGAGCCAAGCTGAAAAAACACAAAATCAACTGAATTCATTAGCCCTAGAGTGAAGGACTCGTCACTCTTAGTTCGGTTTTGTCTCGGAGAGATGAGGAGGAGTCTCTCCAATCTATAATCTTGAACAAACTCTTGGACAGTTGAACTCTCTACTGAAGCTTGATGGCAAGGTTCTGAAAAGCGGTCTTGATTCTAACGTGGCGGTGACGATTGCGATTATGAGGATGTAAAGGTCAGTAGTGTAACGGTTGTAATAACCTTAACCGTGAATTTTTTTATTTTTCGCACAATTTGAAAAAAACTTACCGATACACATATTTTTTTTTCATGATCATATTTATTGGGTTAAAAATAAATATTGATCAATTTTTGTAAATTTTTAAGTATGATCCAATATATTTCATATTTTTAAATCACTATAAACCGAGTTTTTTATATTTTATTTTAATAATTAATGACTTTATATTATACAAAAAATCAATCACTAACTATTATATATAAGATAAACAATGACAAAAGTAAGAGAATAAATAAGAGCCTAAATATATATATATATATATACATATTTTAACCAAGCCAAATAGATAATGACCACACTTATTATTATTACTATTATTATTTTCAAACAATATATAGATATACACACAAACAAAATGATTTAGTAATAGCAGCTGAATAAAATAACATGGGTCTTACAGTTTCAACAAATCAATAACATGTTCATCATCTTCTGTGTTCTCTCTATGTCTTGCTCCTTCATTTTCTCTCTTTATCTTCCTTCTTCTTTCTATCCCTCTTCCCCCGTTTTCAGTTTTTTTTGTGTATTTTTTCGAAAGAAACAGTTTGGAACCGTTACGTAACGGCGTTACGTAACGATTGCGACTGCTTTTTAAAACCTTGCTTGGTGGTGATCTCTCTAACCGTGATTCGAAAACCAAAATTTCAAATTATTCAGGTAATTGGATACATACACATTTGACATTTGTATAATATATATATATATATATATATGTGTATTCATAGATTCAGGTAATTGGATACATACATATTTGACATTTGTATAATATATATATATATATGTATTCATAGATGGATGACATTTGGATAAATTGCTTTGTTTTGATTTATATGATTGTTTTTAGGTTAGGTTGGTACTATTGCTGGCAAGAAGGCTGTAAATGGCAGCAACAGCTACATATCCACCTCCACCACCATATTACAGGCTGTACAAGGATTACATTCAAAACCCTAAGTCGGCTCCAAACCCTCCTCCTTCTATTGAAGGCACTTATGTCCTCTTTGGTGACAGTTACATTGTGAGATTCTACCTCTATTCAGGAAATTTTCCTTGTTTGTCTCTAGTGTTATGAAAAGTTTCTTATTGAAGCAAAATTTTACTATATGTTTTATTTATTTATTTATTTGAAATGTAAAATGCTGTGAAACTTTTATTGGAGCTGAATTGGTTGTCAAGCTATACTTAGTTCTAAAATGGCCTCCACACCAGTCAATTTGGAATTTTTGATTAATATACTTTTGTATTTGCGCACCTACAGTTGACTAAAATATATTTGCTTTATGGATGTAGACAGATGATGTGCTTCCGAGCTTGGGAGAACGGGAAGTCGGTCAGTTGTATCCTAAAAGACCTAATATTGGTACATTTACCACCTCTTCACCTCTTATAAATGCTACCTCATGAAAACATTTGTTCACCTTGCCTGCATTGTCATGTCTCATGTTGTCAAAAGTTATTTTTAAACATTTTGCTTAACTTCTTTCTAATTGGTTTCTTTGTTTTTGCTTATGTTTCTTAATTCTGTAGTAGATTTGTACTTTTATACATGGTACCATAAAAGCATTGGTAATTCTATGTTTAATTATAATCTTCTTTAAATACATTTAATTTTTTTTTTTTTTTTTGCAACATTATGTTCTTCTAGATCATTAATCTTAGAGAAAAGCTGATCCTTACAGTATTTTGGAGGCTTAAAAGTACGGACTCCATCTAGGGGTTGCTTTTTGCTTGTTGCTTGATGCAAATACTGAGTGCTTAGACTGGCAAGCGTGAGAAAGCAAGTTCAAGGTAGAGGGTTACCATTTTGTGCAAATAATGTGAGGGGTTAGGTCTATACTAGGGCCATTACTCCTAGCACCCTCTATTATTGTGGACTGGCACTAGTGAATGCGTTTTTTAAACTAATTACGTTCTTTGATTTTGTCAAGATGATTTTAAGTTTTAACAGGTCTCTTTTTGGAGATCATGAAAGTATAATTTTCCATTAAGAAAAACATAGTATTTGAAACTACATTGGGATCTGTAGTTAAAAAATAGTTAAAATTTGGATCATACTAGTTTTGATTAAAAAAACAGTGAATAATTGTTCAAGAGGCTTCCAAGTGTGTTGTTCAGCGATTCATGTCAAGAAGCAAAATCCAATCAAAGAGCATGGGATTCTCCATTGCCAAGTCCCTTTGTCACATTGTCCCAAAACACTCACAACCGTTATGCCTCAAGATTACTATGTCTGGAGATTCTCACATGATCCAATAAGTGTGAATGTTTTAGGATGGATGGACCCAATCAAAGAGCAGGAAATAATAACTTCAGCATCATACATGGCAAAAGATAGCATACTACACAGAAAAATGTGAATGTTTGAAAGTTGAAACAACTCCGACCTCAAAAACACAAGTTAAGTAGTTATAGATCTTCAACAAGAAGAATGACCAAAAGAAAAGATATAACAAGCAGAACTCAACAAACCCATCTAAACAAGTAAGATCATCTTCAAACAGGACTAACATTCAATCGAGACTACAATATCATTTCCCATATACATCCCCAAACAACTATACATATATATATACACTCAAAAGATTTTGCACTCCCCTTCTTTTTCCAAATCTTGTCATTTAGCATGTGTAAAAATTTGTGTTATGCGTAAATTTTTTTGTTAAAGACAAATATAAACTAGTAATCCTATACAAACTAACAAATCTTACAATATGTTTCTTACATAAACTTGGTAGAACTAAGCTACTTTAAAAGACAAGAAAGAAATGGGTTCAGTTCTACCACCTTCAACTATTTTCTTTAATTTTTTTTCTCCACAGAAACCAAACACAAACAACAGATCTATAGCTGTATCATAAAAACGGATAATCAAGTAATCAGACGAACCAAAAAAAATTTAAAAAAAAAAAATCAAGGGGAAAGAATTGAAGACATGATGGATAACTTAAAAACCGTAAGATGGGTTTTCTAAGAATATAGATGCATCAATCAAGAATGGGGATGGGAAAATACTTCACAAAATAAAACATTTTTAAGATAAACAAACAAGGTGGGATTTGAATTTACATAGACTTAGTAGAACTAGGCTTCTTTAAAAGACAATAAAAACAATCTAAATCCTGAAGATGAATACATGGTCACAAATGTGTTCAGTTCTTCCACCTTCAACTATTTTCTTTCCTTTCTCTCTCAAAAATCCCAGAAACCAAACACAAACAACAGATCTAGAAGGTCAGATAACATTAAAAAAAAAAACAAAAACAAAAACAAAAAAACAGAGAATTGATCACATAATGGATTACAAAAACCCTAAAATAGCTTCTAACAATTCAAATGACATTCATGAATAACAGTTGAGGAGAAACCTGTGCCGGGGAAAGAGAGGTGCGGCTGGAGAGACTTGGCGCAGGCTTGTAGTTTAGTTGGCGCTCGAATAGGGAGGCGAGAATCCCTAATGCGCTTTTAAAGGGCCAAGTTAGTGGTGAAATAACATTTTTGCCCATCTTAACGTCACCGCACCATAAAATTTTGGTTTAGATTTCAAAACATAATTTGATTTGAGTGTGGTATTTAGTTGTAATTCCTAAATTATAATTTTACACTTATTTTTTAAAATTCATTTCAAATTATAATTATTATTTTTCAAAATTTATAATCAAAACTCAATTTTGTAGTAGATAAAACAACTCTTTTCGAAACTAAAAAACCACTCGATTTTTATTTTAAATATTTTTTATTTTTTTATTTTAAATATTTTATTTTATTTTATAGGAATATTTTTAATATTTAAATTTTCATAAAAATATTTTAATATTTTAATTTTAATATTTTCATATTTTAATTTTAAATATTTTGATTTTCGGAATATTTTTTATATTTTATTTCTCGGAATATTTTTAATATTTTAATTTTCTAAATATTTTTAATATTTTAATTTTCTAAATAATTTTAAAATATTTTTAATATTTTTAATGTTTATACAGGCTTAAAAAATGAATTGACAGAAAAATTAATTGACATAAATAATTGACATAGAAGTTATTTGGAAAAAAAAAATTATTCAAAAAAATTACTTAAAAACAATTAATTGAAAAAAAATTATTTTTTTATTTGATTATTTTCAAAATAGTTTGGTTATGACTATTAATCAAGAATACGGATATCAAGTTATGAGTTGTGTGTTTGATTATCAATTAGAGGTTGAATTAAATTTTGAAAACTATTTCGAAAACTCATTATCTAACAAATTTTCTTATTTCACATGTCACATCAAACTTTCAAAACTCAATTTCACATACAATTCAAAACTCAATTTAACATTCTATTCAAAAACCAAAACCAAACAAATTTTCTACACTCAAATCATAATTCCACAACTCACAAACTCAAAATACAACTCATACTCTCAAATCATATTTACAAAACTCTACCAAACGCAACCCTACTTTTTTTTATTTTTCATATTTTTTTATTTTTAATAATTTTTTTTTAAAATTTTAGGTTATTTTTAAAAAAATTTAGACACACATAACATAAATACACTTAAAAAATAAAAAACAAATCTTTAAAAAATTTACTAAATACTAAAAATACAAAAATTCAGTATATTTTTTTACATTTTTGTGTGTTTATTAATTTTTTAAAATATTTTTTTCACAAATATTTTACTATTTAGATACATCTAAGTAAGATGCATTTAAAAAAAGTAAAAAAAATTACTTTATATTTTCAAAATATTCATTAAAAACAAAACATTACGAAAACAAAAAACTAAATTTTAAAAACTAAAACTGAACACACTAAACATTATTCTCTGTGTGTGTGAGAATGACTCATCTATTCTTGATTTCAAGGCACCAAAGTTCCACCCCCTCCTTTATAATTAAATTCCAAATCTTGTCATTTAGCTTGTATAGAAATTTGTGTTATGTGCAATTTTTTTTTTTTAATTAAAAGACAAATTATAAACAATAAATTATAAACGAGTACTCCTATACAAACTAGCAAATCTTATAATATGTTTCTTACGTAAACTTGGTAGAACTAGGCTACTTTAAAAAACAAGAAACAAATTAGTTCAGTTCTACCACCTTCAACTATTTTCTTTCATTTTTTTTCCCCTCTCAAAATTCCATATAAACCAAACACAACAATAGATCTATAGCCGTATCATAAAAATGCATAATAACATAATCAGATGAACCAAAAAAAAAAAAATCAAGGGAAAATAATTGAAGACAAGATGGATAACTTAAAAAGCATAAGATAGGTTTTCTAACGATCTTCAATTGATTGAGGTGAGGAGCACAACAGACCTATGTCGGATAGAGAGATCGGGAGAGAAGCAGCTATAGAGATTTCTCGCTAGGCTTGCGTTTCAACTAGGGAAGGACAATAAAACCCTAATGTGCTCTCTTATAAAGCGCAAAGTTGCTCGTGAAATGACGATTTGCCCTAAATTAAAATGTACTGTACCGTACCCTAGCAAAACCACATTTGCGCTATCTATTTTACCCTCCTTTGTCAACCAAAATTTTTTTATACATGCTGATGGGTACCGCCAATCACAATTGTATATATTCTTTATTTTATTTTTTTTCAAATATATATGGATTAAAAAGTCTCAAATTTAATCATAATAGTAAAAAGTCTCACATGACATTTAACACCTAATTTTTTCTTCTCATCAGTAGTGTAATAACCCGAAAATTTAAATTGTTCTTTAAATTTTATGTTAGTATTATTTAATTATAAATGAGAAAAATCCTGAATTTTTAATTAAATATTACATAAATATTTATAATTATATATAATTATGGTGGTATGTGATAATATATTATTAAAATAAATAAATAATAACAAGAATAATAAAATAAATATATGGAATAATAATAATAATAATAGGAAATAACAATACTAAGAATAAGCATACTAAATAGGATAAGGCCAACAGCAAGTAACAATTAATTAAGTAGATTGTAAATCTCTCCAAGAGGGAAGGATGTCATGCCACCTGTGTCATCTAGCTCTTAAGGGAGTGAGTCACCACTTTGAGGCATCATTCATCACCTAGGGGCTTATATATATATATATATATATAAGAGAGTGGGGGATTGTGAATTGAGTAAAAGGAACGAGGGGAAAAGAAGAGAAAAAAAAATAGAGACATGAAGGAGGAAGAAAATAGTCTCGAGAACCCAATGTGAAAATGAGGGAAATAGTAGGAATTAATATGCAGGTGAGTTATATTATACCTTGAGTCACCATAATATATTTTACGTATGTTTTGAGTTACCATAATTTATTTTGTACAAGTTATGTTTTATAACTTATATTTATATTTTAATTACATTAATTATTTTCTGAATTCTATTTGCTTAAAATGAAACCCATAAATATATTTGTTTAACTTTTAATGATTATTTGATAATGATTTTGTAAACAATTATGTTTTGTAAGTACCACAACGGGAGTCCTATGTCTTGGAGGACTTAAATAACTATTGGCCTCTGTTTGGTCATTTTGTGGCTCCTGTTGTAATGGATCTATTGACTTCTATTCTGTGCAGAGAAAAGTGTTGTGCGAAGATAAGGGCTACATTATTGTGGGAGCCACCTCTATAATCCGTACGAGCCATCTCTTGAATCTGTACCTCTGTATTGTCATGAATCCATTGACCTTTGTTCTGACTGTCACTCCTGTGACTTCTGTTCTGTTCTATTCGGTACCGTAGTTATGGTTATTTATTTACATAATCTCAATTTTGCTACTTAAATGATTATTTGTTCAGACTAAGTAACTATCCATGGTTATTTTGTGTCCCTTATACTCTTGGCATAATATTTCTCACTTTGCCATGTGCTTATAGCTGTTTATCAATTTTCAGGAAACAATGCAATTCGAAAATAGCTTTTGAAAAGTCTTAAACGCGGGGCTGCGGAATAGACACGCACAACACTTTTATGATATTTTTATATGTAAATATCGGCTTTTTTGGTTAATAAATTTTGTAATAAAAATAGAAGCTCCAATGATTATTTTGGTACTCTCACTTAAATATTATTTCCGCTCACGTTTATTAATTTATTCAAGAATTGGCTGGAAGTAACTTTAGTTACTGGCCATCACGATACTTAAACCTTGGGTATGAGAAGCAGGTCGTGACAAGTAGGGGTGTAAAATCGGCCCACTGTCTCCCGGCTCTAGTCCATCCCAAGACCCTATGCCTAGGCCTAGGCTATCTATTTTGTGAACCGACCCATGAACCAGCCCATTGGCCCACTCCAAGGTCCCTTTGGGCCCACTCGAGGCCAACTCTCATTTCCATTTTTTTTTTTTTTGTGGGGAAAAAATAAAATAAAATTTTAGTAGAAAAAATTAAAAAATGGTCAAGCTCGTCTAAGCTCGAGCCCACGTCCAAGCCTAGCAGCCACGGCTCGATGCCTAACATAAGGCCCAAGTACTCCTGGGCCTAGGTCGCAATTTTGCGCGAGTGGATCGACCCAACGTGGCCCCATTTTTTGCTGGAGTCTGCTAGGCTCAATGGCAGGTCGCCTTGAGCCTGGGCTAAGCCATTTTTACACCCCTACTTGTCAACACCACCCCATGTTGTTGTTTTTATTGAGAAAAATTATGTTTATATTTGGAATTTCACACATTGTGAATAAAATATAAATTTTAATTAATTTAAAATAATAAAAATTATAATGCTAAGTGGAGTAACATAATTTTTAATGGGAGTTTTTTTGATAAATCCCCTTTCTAAGTATTTTGTTCCATCTAGCCCAGAACGTTTTTGACTATTCCAATAAGTCTCATACCTAGCAATTTGTCCAAAACACCCCTAGACATTTTTGAGCACTTATTTCTATTCAAAACGTCACAGCACAAAAACATAGGAGCAAATCGCAAAATATACGGCAAGGCTTTCGGGAAACCCTCATTTCTATACCAATTCTCATCATCACACCATTTGAATTCTCCATCGCGATTCTCATCATCTTTGCATCCCACCGTTGTCACGTCATTGTCGGCGATTGAAAACTTACTCCGAAGTGAAAAATAACTCTATGAAAGTTTGCATCGACCGACTAGATGCGGACCAAATGTAAGCGCCTATATTTTTTCCTCTTTTGTTTGTATAATCATCGAATAATTATTTGGTTCAATATGAACTTTCACATGTGTTGTTTATATTATTGTTGTTGTTTTTCTAATTTTTCTGTGATTGTTGTTTTTGTTGGTGTTGATGTGAATCACCCATTTTTGACCATTTTCTCTTTCTAGAAAACAGAGTAAATGCCCATATTTTTTCCTCTTTTGTTTGTATAATCATTGAATGATTATTTGGTTCAATGTGAACTTTCGCATGTGTTATTCATATTATTGTTGTTGTTTTTCTATTTTTTCTGTGATTGTTGTTTTTGTTGGTGTTGATGTAAATCACCCATTTTGACCATTTATTTCTTTCTAGAAAACGGAGTAAGCCACTATATTTTTTCCTCTTTTGTTTGTATAATCATCGAATGATTATTTGGTTCAATATGAACTTTCACATGTGTTGTTCATATTATTGTTGTTGTTTTTTCAATTTTTCTGTGATTGTTGTTTTTGTTGGTGTTGATGTGAATCACCTATTTTGACCATTTATTTCTTTCCGTAAAATGAGTAAGCCACCATATTTTTCCTCTTTTGTTTGCATAATCATTGAATGATTATTTGGTTCAATGTGAACTTTCGCATGCGTTGTTTATATTATTGTTATTGTTTTTCCAATTTTTCTGCGATTGTTGTTTTTGTTTGTGTTGATGCTCAATTTTTTATGGTTGCCAATCCTATTTTAGGTCAATGTGAATTATCGTATGCATGTTGTAAATAATAACATCTTATTGTTTCTCTTATTATTGAGTAACAACCAATGTGAACATTCACATTCTGAGGGTAGCTATTTTATAAATTTACATTACAGTGTTTGTTGTATCTCCCCCTTATGTCAATGTCGGACTTGTTGGTGTTCTTAGTTATTCATGATGATTAAATAATTACAACCTTAATTTTGGATGGTTGCCAACCCTGTTTTAGTTTAATGTGAATTCTTGTAGGCATGTTGCAAATAATAACATCTTATTGTTTCTCTTGTTATTGAGTAATAATCAATGCGAACATTCACATTCTAAGGTTAGCCATTTTATAAATTTACATTATGGTGTTTGTTGATTATTTGCTTTATTATCAGTTTCGTAGTCTCAAATGTTTGTGTGAATATTCACATTGCTCAATGTGTTTTTTGTGGATATTGACACTATGCAAGTCAACTTGATTTTAACATAATAGTCTTGTCTTGCTGTAATTGTGACTCAATTAGAGTTTTCTAAAGTTATGACATTATTCACAATATGACTCATGTAAATGTTTGGTCATGGTCATATGGGTTTGGTCAATGTGGTTATGAGAATATTGATGCTAAGATAATATGCAAATGTTTCATTTATGTTGTAAAATTTTGTTTGTGTCAATATGAGAAATTGACGTATATTGGTGCTGTCTTACTCCTATTTGTACCCTAGCACCCTAGCAGTAATGTGAATATTCACATCTCTAATGATGTGAATGTTCACATTATTATGTTTGTCACCTAAATAGTACTTTGTTGCTTTTGCTTATATGAATATCGTTGAATGTGAACATCCACATTGACTAATGATGTGATGATGTCAATATGCATGCCTACCCTACCAATTCTATTGAAATCAAATTTAATGTTCATATAAACACTCACTATTTGTTCATGTCTATGTAACAGATGTTGCATCTAAATTTTGCACAAAGAAGAAGACGGAGAAGTATCATGTCAAAGAAGAGAGCATGCCTCTAGAGAGCAACACTCATATCGACATGTGACATGTCAATTATCAATCAAACATCACAGGCTTAGTAAAACTGATGAAAAACACCAAGTTTTGGGATCCTCGGCTAGACTATTTGAGGCAAACTCCGTTGTTCGATAGTTGGGGTTGTCCACCATTACTAGCTATACCAAAATATAGTGCTAGTTTTTTTTTTTTTTTTTTTTGTAATTTTGATAACTTGTAGTTGAAAACACTTGACAACATATATATAAGTCAATGATATACTTCTTACAGACCTATGTATTTTGATGGTATATTTGGTGTTAATGTGCTGTGTGTGCTAAACAATATAAACTGTGAACATTCACATCTGTTTTCTTACATTGAAGTTTGTGTAAATGTTCACATCGTAATTTATATTCAATAAATATGAATGTTCAAATTATGTCCTATGTTTATTGTGGTTGACTACAGATGTTAATATTCATATTATACATTAATTAGGTGTATGATCTATGCACAAATATATTAGAATTAATGTGAATCTTCATATCTATCTATTGCATTATGAATATTCATATCATACTGTGGTTGATTACAGATGTTAATATTCACATTATACATTAATTAAGTGTACGACCCATAAACAAACATATTAGATGTTACTATTCACATTTTACATATGTAAGGTGTATGATTCATCCACAAATATATCAAAAAAAGAATATTGACTACACATAATGACAGTTGACCAAACAATGTTCTAAACATTATTAGTGTGAACATCCATATCTGATCTCTTATGTTGAAGTTGGTGTCAATGTTCACATCGTAATTATGTTGAGGCTCATTTTCTATTACCTTATGTTCTATGTTTATTATAGTTGATTACAGATGTAAATATTCACATTGTATTTACCATTCGATATTATATCAGTGTGTAAATAATATTAACACCAATTGATAACACAATGACAAATTTTTAATTCAAATTAATGTGAATATTAACACGGAATAATAATATGAACATTTATATTATTTTTGTATAAGACACATTACCAATCTCAAAAAATCATTGCTACATTGAAATCCAATAACAAAAAATAAAAATCAATGACAATAACATAATCATAAATTCAAAAATCTCAATCTCTCAAAAAATAAAAAAAACCATTACACAAATCCTCCTCTGTATCTTAATAATTTTCGTCTCCATCTTCATCATTATCACTATTATTAACACCTCTTACAACTCCACCATTACAGCAATCCAAATCAAATGAAACACTCCTCATCTCTTTACAAAGAAAGCCACATTACTGTATCAAAGACCTCATTCTTCACAATTCTAACACTCATTTCTTAAACTTCCAAACAATATGAAATGTGAACATAGACATTGATTGACAGAAAAACCAAAAATAATGACAGCAATAGAACTATAAATCCAAAAAAAAAAACCTCAATCTCTCTAAAAACAAAAAATTATCACCCACATCTTCATCTTCATTATATCATTATCATTAACAACCCATGTAATTTCACCATTCCACCAATCCAAATCAAATTAAACCCACCTTCGAAGAACAAGTATGTAACAACATAGGCTGGATACAAAAATAGTTGCGATTCAAATCCATCTCCTCTTTCCCTTTGATTCAATCCAGCTGAATGTAGGTTTCAATCAATCTACTGAACAAGTTTGTAAGCCATTACCTCTGTTTCTTCGATTCAAATCGTCCTCTCTTCCTTTGATTTCTAGCTGAAATCATAACTATGGTAGAAAAAAGAAAAAAAAAGAAGAAGAGCATAAACTCTGAATCGTCATCTTCTCTCCTACAGGAATGAAACTGTATCACAAAGAAAAACTACCATGAACTATGTGTTGTCGTCTTCATTCTTATAGGAACAAAATCCTACCACAACAAAAACAAAAAGAAACAGGTATATTATTTTGTATATAATATATATCAACATATAAACATAAGGGTATAATAGTCCAATAAAAAATATAAATAAGGAAAAAATGACCTTATGAAATAAAAGTATAAACACATGGGACTAATTAGATTATAATTTTTCTTTGTGGACTTATTGGGATAGAATACCTCTAGATGAGATTTATCAATAAAAAACCCATTTTTAAATGAGGGTCTACATTTTTAGACCAATCACGTTTCAACACTTTTAAAGTGTGTGAATAATTTTAAAATAATAAAAATTATAATGCTAAGTGGAGTCATTCAACATAATTGTTAAATGGAGGTCAATATTTTTGGACCAATCAAGTTTCAACACTTTTAAAGTGTGTGAATAATTTTATTTTGTTGTGTATTTAAGTGTAAAGATAATCCTAGACAGTTAACCAAGTGGTCATTTAAGTTTGAATTTATATGGAGGGATATTAATTTAATATAACCGCTATCTTGCATAAAAATTTTTTTTAAAAAAATTGTAAAGATACACATGTCTATAATATTATTAAAATATTAACAATTACTTTTAGTTAGATTAATTCGACACTACTTGAATTATAAAGCCAAAAAAATATTGCAAGTGGAGCTATTGGATATCAAAAGCAAATTATACAAATTGTAATTGCTTTTGAGTTTTTATTTTTCGTGTTTTTTTTGTTTTTAATATTTTGATTAATTATATTTTATTTTTTTAAATGCACTTAGGAAATAAAAATATTTGTTAAAAAATTCAAAAGAAAAATAGAAAAAACAAAAAAATATGAAAATGTGAGAAAAGCTAAAGAAGAGTCCAGATTTTTTTTAAAATATAATTACACAAACTTTTGCAATATTTTATAGTAAAAAACTTGGGCTTCTGACTTGACTTTACATTTCAAAACTTAAAAGTGGTTTGCTTATCTAGCATCATTTTTGTTTTCAAGAATTAAAAAACAAAAATTGTTAAAAAAGGAGAATATAATCCACAAAAAGCATTTTAGAACTCAGTATTTTTCTAAAAAAAATAGGAATTTTTTTTTAATTATCAAAAACTATTTTTGCATAAAAAATTTACAATACCAAACATTGCCAAAGAAGACTACACTGCTCTAGGCTGTAAAAAAATGCAACAATGTGTACTTCCACATCATAAGAAAAATTATAATTTTTGTAGCAAAAATTATAATTTTTTATGATGAAAGTTACAATTTTTGAGTAAAAATTATGAATGACATACACTATTAAAGTTTTGTATAACCAAAATTATATTTTTTGTGATAAAAAGTATACATTTCTGTGTGTGTTGATTTATGACCACATTGCCAAACAGGTACTTAGCTGGAGAACATTGGCAGAATTGATGGCGCCCAAACAACCTGTCACAGAAAGATAAGACTCTACTAGTAGTTTGTCCACCCAAGGACACTCCGACGATCAAATCAATACTCAATTATCTCTCAAAGATAGCCAACAGTGCTTAACTCACTAAACAGAGCATAAAAAGCATACCTTAGACCCACGAGGGTGCCTTACTTTTATAGCCAGAACTAACCTGATCCCTATATAAGCCTAGCTTCTCTTGGACTCGGGCTCAATGCTCATCCTGGACTCTCCAATAGATAAAGATAAACTTCTTAGGAGCTTTTATCCTTATTCAGGCTGAGGTCCTTTCCCACTCTAGGACCCTTATAGCTTATCCGTTCATCTCGAATTCCGGTATCTCCGCAGATAACCTCGGCCTAACTGAGATTACCTCAGCGCCATGACCAGGACACATAGCACCTCGGTTGACACTTCAGTACCACCTTGGCCACGTGTTGTCATTTACAAAAATATATCTCCACAACTGCCCCCTAGGTTCTATTATATCGGCATTTGAGGTGATGGAACCTATATCATTTGTCCATATAGCACGTTGGCTAAAAAGCTTACTCTATCCCTTGATTACCGAGGTCATAGCACGTCGGCTCCATCTGTACAAGACTACAGTCTGCTTTACTAATGCCAAAAAACCAAGAGCTAGGTTTTTTAAGTTCTTTAACCGAGATCGTCCCCCTAGCCGAGGTCTTTGCTTCATTAAATCAAAAACTCCAAGAGTTCCACATGTGCATGAGCTGTCACGCACGGTTTCTCAACCATTTTCGCCACATGTCTTCTTCTTATTAATCCGTACCTAACACGCGCCATCAGGTCATGTCGCTTCTGCATGCGCCACCTGACAGACACGTCATCCAAGGCATACATTTAAGCTTTGCTGCCTTTTCGTGTTTTAACAAAACATCACACTCTCTCTCCGTCTCTTCACTTTTGCATCCTCGTTTTCCCTTCGTTTTTCAATTTTTCTCTCTCTAAAAAAAATCCCCAACCTCCATTGTTACCTTTTTGAGATTTCTGCAACCACTCCGTTCACTTCCTCCGGCGAAGCATCCACCGTTTTGCTGCATCTACCGTCATTGCCTGACTTCGGCAACCTTATATTGGCGTCATTTTCCTTGGTAAGCTATTGTTTCCCCCTCTTTTTAGATTTACTTCGAACTTTGTTACGCTTTGTATACTGCCATTGTGAATCCATTTATGTTCTCAAACCCTCATCTATGTTTTAAATTTCATCATGTTTGTTTGTGATCTTGCTTGTGTCCAATCTTTTTCTAGGTATAAATATACACATAATGCTCACACACTTGCTATCTTTCCACTATTCTTGGCCTTGCACTCATGCACATACTTCGTTACAGTGTTTCTTGATTTCCTATTTCTTTCTTGAGTCTGAATCATACTCTTTTTTCTGTTTTCCTTGTTTGCATTTTCCAGATTCTTTCCTCCAATTCTTGTTTCCGTAGATTTAGGCTTGGGTTTTGGAAGAGAAATCAAAAACTTAGGAAAACTGTAACAATCTCCTCTTGATCTTGAAAAACCCTTGCTCCAGTTTCTGTTTTGGGTTTAGCTGAGGTCCCTCAAACCCATACAAACCACTTTCTTCTGAATTCTCGCACCTTGTCCCTCTTAGCCGATATCATGCGCATGTTTAGGTGGAGGGTAGACACCCTAGAGAAGCTTGAATACTTTAGGCAAGAGTTCTCCATCCCTGCCAACATCCATCTTAGGTTGGCTGGGGAGGAGGACTCCATCATGCCCAACGACAATTTCATGCCCTTCCCATTAGTCACTTTTATAGAGTGTGGACTTAGGTTCCCACTAAACATCATTTTTCGAGAAGTCCTTCACTACTACAAGCTCAACCCGATGCAATTGGCCATTAACTCTTATAGAGTCATAAACGGTATAATTGCCCTAGCTAGCCAAGAAAACGCTAGGATAACACTAGTTGACATCCAATACTGCTATACCATGCGAGGCCTTAAATCAAAAAAAGGGTACATCTATTACCTTAAGCCGATGTCGATTGAGTACAAACTTATTGCTGACCTCCCAGACTCCAACAAAGGTACTGGAGATGATTATTTCATCATCTTGAATAACTGGGAGTTCCCACCAGATGATGACCTCCATCTCTACCCCTTGAGCCGATCAGTCTTTAAAGAGGATAATGGTAAGAACCAAGTGTCACTTTACTTGCTTTCAAGTCTTTATTACTTTGCTCCTTTTATATGTTCTAATGTCTATTTTTTACTTTGCAGCCCTTCCTTAGCCCACAAAGGACTTTCGCAAAACCTTTTATCCCAGCAAAGACTTCCAGAAGTTGTTGGGCTTACCTGCCAACCAGCACAAGGCCCCTTGGCTGCTCAACTACATCCCGACCTATAAATCAACACTACCCGACGTCCCCAAGAAGAGCAAGTCTCCACCTTCTACGATAACTCCCCTAACTATTTCATTGCCAAGGCCTGATTAGGCCTCAACCTCTAATCCAAGAGAGCAACTATTGACATCTGCTCCTCAACTAATTCCTCCAGCCCAACGTCAATGCCGACGCCGAGCTCCACTGCCGCCTCAGAGGTAGAACTTGTGGCAACGCCAAATCTCGAGGCGTCCATTGATCCAACCAACCCACCGACTGCACTTCCAATAATCCATTTCAGCACTAGAGTCACTGTCGCCGTCACCATCGATGAGATGGGGAGCAAAAAAGCCGTCGCCGAAGACCTTCTAGCCGATATCCCCGATGTTGTCGCAGTACAATCTTCACCATCGCAATCCCAACCAAAGGCCAAGCCAAAAAGGGTGAAGAAGGCCAAAGCTAAGGCAACAGTGACTCAGATCAACTCTGAGGATACTTTGCCTATATCCAAGCTAGCCGAGGTTTAGAAAAGCACTTCTGTCGCCGAGAAGAGGCCTGCCGAGGCTGACCTCTCTGAATCAACTAAGTCAAAGAAGCCGAGGTCGGATTCTGCAGTCACCTCAGGTTCTCTTAAATCTGATGACCATTGGGCCCCCTCTACCATGATTGAGGACAAGCCAGTCAGAGTCGGCGAAAGCGCTTCTGATATTGAGGTTGGCGTTGCCATCTCCATTGCGTTGCTCCTTCTCAATGACCTCAACCGTATGGTCGAGGTCAGCGAATATGAAAATTTTGTTTTGATAGTGCAGCACTCTATACTGGTAAATCCCTAACACTTAGTATTCTCCATTCTTTGTTTTTAAACCTAAGTTTACTTTATTCATTCCATTTTTTCTAGGCGATCCAACACGTCCACTCCTTTACGATTCAGGCTAAGGACATGAAGAAGGAGTTGGTTCACAAGACCAAGGAAGCTGCTGGCTTGCTCAAATCTTTAAATAACGTCGAGGCCAAGATGAGAGTGTTGATAGATCAGGCCAAGGCAGCCAAACAAGCCCAAGATGAGACTGAGGAGAAGGCAGATACTACAGAGGTTATTGCTGAGGTTCTCAAAGCCGAGAAAAAAGAGGTCGAAGAAAAAACTGTTGAAGCCCAAGCCGAGCTCCGGCCACAAAAGACGCCGAGATCAAAGCGGCGGACGAGAAGGCCTATGCTGAGGGGGCAGTCGACGTTCGCGAGGAGTACAAGAAACAAGTCAGACAGGCATGCAACAAGGGTTACATGTTTGGTTGGATAGCTGCTCTAAAGGAGATGGTTGTCCCTGAGGACTTTCCTCTCAAAGATGAAGGCCGACTTGCGCTGCCATTTCCTCATTCTTCAAGCCAATCTGAGGCTAAGGCTGGGGAGGAAGAAGGAGATGAAGAAGATGGGGAGGAAGATGAAGACGAAGAGGCCGAGGTGGCAGCTGATGCTGAAGTTTCTGTTGGGGCTAACTCCCCAACTCTAAATGAGCAAGTCCTAGACTTGACTTAGGATGAGAAGGACGAGGTCTCAAAAGGTGCCTCCCTCAAGAAGACTACACCCGAGGTGCCTATCGCCGAGAAGAGCCTCGATTAGACTTTACAAAAGATCGACGCTGAGCTCAAGGCTGAGAAGGCTGTCGAGAAGATTTCACAGTTATCCTCTGAGGCTGAGACATATCCTGTCACTGATGCCAAATTGTTTTAACTACAAACTCTTATTTTTGTGCTTTTTACTTTGTTTTGTCTTTGAACAATGCTTTAGTTTTCATATTTGGTGAACGTGCCGCTTTTGTAATCTGAAGAAGTAGCCTTCTGTGCCAGGCCAAAGTGCTTTTTTGTATCTGAACAACTTTCTTATCTGAATGCAACTATAATTTCTTCTTTTAAGTGTTTGTATTTTTGTATGCTTCATTGTTTCCATACTTAGAATATTTTGCATGTCTTCAGTTTATTCCTTTAGCTGTATAGTCTCTTCGGAGTAAAATACCTCGGACATAACTTCCAACTTGTTTATCTCAGCCTTGTCTTAACACTTGAAAACATTGTAAAAAATATTTTCATAAGTGTTATCTAAAACTTGTCACTTTACTTATTGTCTTCTATCAAGACTTCAGTCTTTTATACTTTCCAAGTTTGGTAACTTGGTAATCTTGGCAAGTACGTATGTACTTCTTTCAAATTTACCTCGGCTTGACTTTAACTTGTAAATTTTTCTAAAAATTTCAACAAGTACTAAGCCAACTTTAGCTTGTAAATTTTTCTATAAAATTTCAACAAGTCCCTAAGCACTTTGAACTTTTACTCATCATTCTCTAGTTCTCTGCCCCCTAATGTGAACTTAAGTTTCACTTGGGTTCTCATTAAGCATGTGGCTATGATCTTGTTGCCAAGGTTAGATTCGAACAGAGATTGGCCGAGGTTCTTAACCTTGGTTCCTCTGTGAATCCTACTCAAATGCACTTAGTTCCAATTTGAGTTTGACTCTGCCAATATGGCAAGTCCAGGTTAATTCAACTTAGTTCAACTCCATTTTATGCAAGTATAATTCAACTCTGCCATATAATGAGTCTGAGTTACTCATCATGTTTCACTTAGAAACATCGCCAACTTAGTTTAACTCTATTATATGCAAGTATAATTCAACTCTGCTATATAATAAGTCTAAGTTACTCGTCATGTTTCAATCAGAAACATTGCCAACTTAGTTCAACTCTATTATATGCAAGTATAATTCAACTTTACCATATAATAAGTCTACGTTACTCGTCATGTTTCAATCAGAAATATCGCCAACTTAGTTCAACTCTATTATATGCAAGTATAGTTCAACTCTGCCATATAATAAGTCTAAGTCATTCGTCATGTTTCACTTAAAAACATCGCCAAAGGACTGGTTAGTCGTATTACACAAGTTTGAAATTAAAAATCAAGCTAAAATTTTATTATTACTTCAGCTAATAACAAAAAAACATTACTTAAAAAACTAAAAATCTAATGATAAAACAATTTCAAGTTGCAAGTATTCCAGGGTCTTGGCAACTCTTTGCCTTTGCTGTCCTCAAGCCTGTATGCCTCATTGACGGCGATCGAGATGATTCTATAAGGTCCCTCCCAATTTGGGCCAAGCTTTCTCTCTCTGGGATCCTTCTTGTTACCAACGACCTTTCTCAGGACGAAGTCCCCAACTTGAAACCCTCGTGGGTTGACCTTCTTATTGTAAGCCCTAGCAAGCTGCTGCTGGTATGCCCCTAGCCGAATGACTGCTTTCTCCCTTCTTTCTTCTAATAGGTCCAAATCTCGGGCCAAAAATGCCTCATTATTCCCATTCTCTACTCCCTGGGTTCTGATCCCTGGGATGTCGACTTCTAATGGGATTACTGCCTCTGTGCCATAAGCCATCGCAAATGGGGATTCCCCAGTTGATCTTCTCGGCGTAGTCCGATATGCCCAAAGTACATTGGGCAACTCTTCTACCCATTTCCCCTTTGCTGCTTCCAGTCTCTTCTTAATCGTATCCAAGATAGTTTTGTTAGATGCTTCTATTTGACCATTGCTTTGAGGGAAGCTTGGAGTGGAGTAGTAGTTCTTGATCTTGTACTTTGCACAGAAGCTCTTGATTAGCTTATTGTCAAATTGCGTACCATTGTCTGCTATTATTGCCCTTGGGATCCCAAACCTGGTGATGATGTTCTTCCATATAAAGTTCTTTACATCAATGTCCCGAATCTTTGTAAGGGGTTCAGCTTCTACCCACTTGGTGAAGTAATCTGTTGCCACCAGCAGGAACTTCCTTTATCCAGTCGCATGAGGTAGTTGTCCAGCAAAATCCATGTCCCACTAGGCAAATGGCCAAGGGCTGGACACTGGGTTTAAATCTGTTGTTGGTTGATGTATCAAAGGTGCAAACCTCTGACACTTCTCACACTTTCTAACATAAACATTAGCATCTTTCTGCATATAGGGCCACCAGTATCCCTAAGTAATGGCCCTATGAGCAAGTGATCTGCCTCCTGCGTGGCTTCCGCATACTCCTTCACGTATTTCATACAGGAAGTCTTCAATTTGTGAAGGATGCACACATCTCAAAAGGGGACCAATAAAAGACCTTGTGTAGAGATGTCCTTCTGTTGTCAAACTGAACCTTGCTGACTTCGGTCTGGTTTTGTGTGCTTCTTTGTGATCATCTGGCAACTTTCTATCTCTAAGGAACACTACTATCGCATGCATCCAACTTGGTCCCATCTCCACACACATTGCTTCATACTCTGTGTTCAGTAGTTCTATGCTTGGGCTTGACAAATAGTCAACCATTATTATCCTTGTCTCTCATGATTTCATTGCACTGACCAAGTTTGCCAAGGCATCAGCATGGCTGTTGTCATCTTGGCTAACTTGCCATAGTTGGCAATCCCGAAATAAAGCTACCAGTCTGACAACCTTTTTTACATAGGCTATCATTCTTTCATCTCGGGCTGCGTATTCGCCTGTTGCCTGGTTGACGATAAGTTGGGAGTCACTAAAGACCACCACCTCGTCGGCTTCCATTGCTGCTATCAACTTTAATCCTGCGATCAGTGCTTCATAGTCTACTTCGTTGTTTGAGGCTTTAAACCCCAAACGAATAGCTTGTTCCAGTATCCGCTCATCTGGCGATACTAGCACTACTTTTGCCCACGCTCCTTGACGATTTGAACTCCCATCAACAAACAGGCGGAATGAGTCACCGATGTAAATATCGCAGGGCTTGAGTTTCTCTTCTTTTTTCTATTCTGCTATCTTCAGCTAGGTTTCTTCTTCTTCACCTGGCCATCCTAAGTCGTGACTCAGCGAAGCCCGATGTGGAATGGCGCTGGGTGTGAACTCGGCCACGAAGTCAGCCAGAACCTGACCTTTGATTGCTGTTCTGGGTCTGAATTCCAGGTCGTACTGGCCCAACACCACTGCCCATCTAGCTATCTTGCCTGTTAGATCTCCTTGCTACAACAGGGACTTTAAAGAATGCTCAGTTAATACCACAATCTTGTGGGCTTGAAAGTAATGATTTAACTTCTTGGAAGTCATTACCAAGGCTAGTGTCAGTTTCTCCAAGGGTAAGTATCTAGTTTCTACATTTGCTAGGGTTTTACTTATATAGTAAGCTACCCTTTGTTCTCCCTTTTCTTCTTTGATTACCACTCCAGTCACTGCATGCTCTGAAACTGCCAAGTATAAGAACAACTCATCTCTAGGTACTAGATTTGAGAGAACTGGAGCTGTGGTCAAGTATTTTTTCAAATCGGCCAAGGCGACTTGACACTCTTCTGTCCATAAGAAGTCTATGGCTTTCTTCACTAAACTAAATAAAGGTTTGCATTTGTCAGAACTTCTGCTTATGAACCTATTCAGGGCTGCAGTCCTTCCAGTCAATATCTGTACTTGTTTTGTCAATATTGGGCTCTTCAAGTCTAAGATGTCCTTGATCTGATCTAGGCTCGCCTCAATGCCCTTTCTCGTCACCAAGTATCCTAGTAACTTTCCTGACCTAACTCCAAATACACACTTTGACACATTGAATCGAAGCCGAAATGTCCTCAGGATATCAAAGACTGCTTTCAGGTCGGCCAGATGATCCTCGGGTTCCTTGATCTTCATGACCATGTCATCAATGTATACCTCCATTGTTTTGCCTATTAGATGTTTGAACATCTTAGTCACCAATCTCTAGTAGGTTGCTCCTGCATTTTTCAACTCAAAAGGCATCACTCTGTAGCAATACAGCCCTTTTGGAGTGATAAATGCAGTTTTCTCCTCATCAGGACGGTACATGGTATCCCTTGTAAGCGTCTAGAAAACTCATCCTTCCATGCCCTGAAGTGGCATCCACCAATTGGTCAATCTTGAGTGTTAGACTTACTTATTTTGATGATTTATTTAATTATGTTTCAATTTATTTGAAAGAGAAAAATAGAACCCAAAATTTATTTTGATGATTTATTTAATTATGTTTTGATTTATTTGAAAGAGAAAAATAGAATTCAAAATTTATTTCGATGATTTATTTAATTATATTTGAATTTATTTGAAAAAAAAAATAGAATCCAAAATTTCTTTTGGTGATTTATTTAATTATGTTTTAATAGAATCCAGAATTTATTTTAATGATTTATTTAAACTATGTTTTAATTTATTTGAAAGAGAAAAATAGAATCAAAATTTATTTTGTTCCATTATTTCTCACCTAAACTTTTATCCTAAATATTGTTTGAATGTATTTAATATTTGCTTAAATCAGAAATTCATTTCAACCCAAAAATAATGCCCAAACCAGAGGTTTAAACAACCCAAAACAAAGGTTCAAACAACCCAGTATAGCAGCAGGCCAAAAGGTTCAAGTGAAAGATATTCAAATTAATAATAATGGAGTGGACGATATTCAAATTAGTAATAATGGAGTACAACGGCTATAAATGGCTATAAGTTTCATTATATATACCAAAGCCTCTAATGTAAACAAGTTACAAAAAAAATCAGAAAATATTCTTTAATCTATAATCACTCACATCTATTCTCTGAAAAATTCTCTGAGAAGTGTTCTTTAATTTTTGTTTACATCCTCTTTCAGAAATTATACACTGAGACGTATAGCTTTAAACCCATCATTCTTGTGTGAGGTTTACAGAAAAACCAGAGCTTCATTTTTATATCTATCCTTGAGAGATAATTCTTGTAGCTTTCTGTGAAAGCAAAAACACTTTCCTTTTAACCTTGTAAGAGTGTAGTACACTCAGTATTCTTGACTTAGAAAATCTGTGTAAAATCTGTGGAGGATTGCTTCATTTGTGAAAAGGTTGCTAGCACCCTGTGAAGCTAGAGTATAGTGGAAAATTTCAAGTGAAGCTTGAGAAGTGGACGTAGGCTGAGTTGAAGCCGAACCACAATAAATTTGTTTGCCTCTCTCTCCCTTATCTCTTTATTTTATTTAAATTGCCATAGCTATATTTCACATTTTCACCATGCTAAAATCATTAATTGACATAGTTGTTAGAACACTTGTGTTAATTATTTTAATTTCATTAACTATATTTATCTATTGTGCTAGTCATAATTTTTATTAGGGTATTATTATTTTTATTTGTAAAAACCTAATTTATCCCCCTCTTAGGTTGTCTTTTGGGTAACAATTGGTATCAGAGCCTAGACTCTTGTTTTAGATTTAACCATCTGGGAGTTTCGATTCATGGCAACCTTAGCTGAAGGACAAGCCACAAATAGGCCACCATTGTTTGACGGAAATAACTATAGTCATTGGAATGATAAGATGACCCTATACCTATAAGCCACTGATTATGCCAGTGGATTATTGTCACCAAAGGTCCAAAAATTTCTATCAAATTAGTAGACAATATTAGTGTATCTAAAACTGAAGATAAATGTGATGAGAGGGATCATAAATTATTGCAAGCCAATGTTAAAGCCAAACTCATCATTGTTTGTGGATTAGACTCTAAGGAGTATAATAAAATTTCAAGTTGTGATTCAATAAAAGAAATTTGGGACAAACTTGAGGTAACATATGAAGGTACAAACCAAGTGAAAGAATCTCGTATTGATATGCTTATTTATAGTTATAAATTGTTTAAAATGAACTCTGATGAATCTATTTCAAGTATGTTTATTAGATTTACTGAAATTGTAAACTCTTTGAAATCTCTTGGCAAAACTTATACTAACAGTGAGTTGGTGAGAAAAATTCTTAGGTGTTTACCAAAGAATTCAGAAGCAAAGGTCATGACCATTATAGAAGCCAAAAATCTCTCCACACTTGGATTGGATGAGCTTATGGGTTCCCTTATGACTCATGAGATCACCATGAAAGAACATGAGGATGTTGAAAACAAAAAGAAAAGTGGAATTGCATTCAAAGCCTCATCAAATGAAGAAGAACATAAAAACTCCAGTGAGAATGAAAGCTATGCCATCTTTAGTAGAAATCTCAAAAAGCACTTTAAGAAAAACAATTGTGGAGGAAAAAGACTTTTCAAGAAAGAGTACAACAAAAATAACAAGAAAGAGCCTATTATTTGCTATGAGTGCAAAAATCTTGGATATATGAAGATGGATTGTCCAAAATTGAAGAATCATGGAAAAGACTACAAAAGAAACAAAAAGGCCATGGTAGCAGCTTGGGGAGAAAGTGAAGATGAAAGCTCAAGTGATGAAATTGAAAATGAAGTATCCAACTTATGTCTCATGGCTCTTGAAGATGAAGACTCTACTCAATATGAGGTAACTACTCTTTATGAAGAACTTGAAAGTGCATTCCATGAACTACAAAATGAATTTAGAAAAGTTTGTGCCAAAAACAATTTGTTGAAGAAATTTGTTGCGTCTTTATCTATTAATGTAGAAGAATTAAAGAAAGAAAAAATTATTTTGAAAAATGATTTTGATACTATCTCTAAAGAGAAAACTACTTTAAAAAACAATATTGATGATTTAACAAAAACACTTGAAAATTTTGTAAAAGTTAAAAATAATCTCAACATGCTTCTTGGAAATCAAAGATGTGTTTTAAATAAAGCGGGCATTGGATATGACTCTATTAAAAAACAAAAGAATCTCAATACAATTTTTGAAAAGGCACCTCTCATTACTCACTCTCATATTACTTGTTATTATTGTAGAAAGAAAGGCCATTATATATCTTCTTGTCCATTCAAAAATAATATAAACATGGGAATTAAAAAGATTTGGATTGTTAAGGGATCTAACAAAACTAATCAAGAAGGACCCAAGAAACTATGGGTATCAAAAACCAACACTTGATTGTCATCTTGTAGGTTTGCTTTAAGTACAAAGCTAAAGAAGAGAAGTGGTACCTTGAAAGTGGATGTTCCAGTTGATTATGGTATAAAAGACTTGGTCATGCTCATATGGATTTAATTGCTAAACTTTTAAGAAATGATTTAGTTATTGGACTTCCTAAAATTAAATTTGAAAAAAATCATATTTGTAGTGCTTGTCAACAAGGAAAACAAACTAAAACATTGTTTAAATCAAAATCTCACATTTCCACAACTAGACCTTTACAACTACTACATATAGATTTATTTGGTCCCTTAAGGACATGTAGTCTAGGTGGTAAACATTATTGTCTTGTTATTGTTGATGATTATTCAAGATTTACATGGGTTATATTTTTAGCACATAAAGATGAAACCTTTTCTTCTTTCACAAAACTTTGTCATAGAATTTAAAATGAAAAATGCTTTCTTATTACTAATATTCGAACCGACCATGGTAGAGAACTTGAAAATGAGAAATTTGAATTATTTTGTGATGAGCATGGTATTGGACATAATTTTTCAGTACCTAGAACCCCTCAACAAAATGGTGTAGTAGAAAGAAAGAATAAAACTTTAGAAGAGATGAGTAGAACAATGCTTTGCGAAAATAATTTTCCTAAATATTTCTGGGTTGAAACCGTTCACACCACATGTTATATTTTAAATCGTGCATTAATTAAACTTATTCTCAAAAAGACTCCTTATGAACTTTGGCATGATAGAAAGCCCAACATTAGTCACTTGTATGTTTTTGGTTGTAAATATTTTGTGCATAATAATGGTAAGGATAACTTAGGTAAATTTGATTCAAAATCTGATGAAGCAATTTTTCTTGGCTATTTCTCAACTAGCCAAGCTTATCGTGTTTTTAATAAAAGAACTCTTGTTGTGGAAGAATCTATACATGTGGCATTTGATGAAACTAACATCTTTACTCAAAAGCAAATTGTGAGTGATAATATACATTTGGAACCAAATGTGAAAAATTCAAGTATCTACAAAGAAGAGAACCAACTATGTAAGTTGAACAAAGAGATTGAACAACCTATTCTCCTATCTCAAGAAAAAGGAGGAAACAATGATGATTTGCCAAGAGAATGGAAGTTTGTTCATAATCACCCTAAGGATTTAATCTAAGGTGATCCTACAAAAGGTATTGAAACTCGCTGTTCACTTAGAAACATTTGTAGTAACTTGGCTTTTCTCTCACAGATTGAGCCTAAAAACTTTCAATAAGCTAAATTCGATAAACATTGGATGATAGCTATGCATGAAGAGCTTAACTAATTTGAGAGAAATAAAGTGTGGGAACTTGTGCTAAAACCTAAAGATCATACCATTATTGGTACCAAATGAATCTTTCAAAACAAGCTTAATGAATCTTTCATAATTATAAGAAACAAGGCTAGACTTGTTACACAAGGGGATAATCAAGAAGAAGGTATTGATTTTGATGAAACCTTTGCTCCGGTTATTAGATTAGAAGCCATTCGCATGTTACTTACATTTGCATGTTTTAGAGATTTCAAACTTTATCAAATGGATGTAAAAAGTGCCTTTCTTAATGGTTTTATAAATGAGAAAATATATGTTAAACAACCCCCCAGGTTTTGAAGGTCATGCTCTTCTAAATCATGTTTTTAAACTATCAAAAGCTTTATATGGTTTGAAACAAACACCTCGTGCATGGTATGAACGATTAAGTAAATTTTTTATTGAAAAATAATTTTTCTAGAGGAACGATTGACACAACACTTTTTGTTAAAACTGAAAATGATGATTTACTTATTGTGCAAATATATGTGGATGACATTATATTTGGTGCTACTAATGAAACCTTGTGTAAGGAATTTGCTAAGTGTATGCAAGATGAGTTTAAGATGAGCATGATAAGGGAGCTAAATTATTTCCTTGGGCTTGAAATCAAACAATGTAAGGAAGGAACTTTTATTAACCAAGCTAAGTACACAAAAGAACTACTCAAAAAATTTGTTATGTTTGACTCAAAAATAGCTGAAACTCCTATGAGCACATCCATTAAGTTAGATAAGGATGACAAAGGTAAGTCCATTGATCAAACAAAATATCGAGGTATGATCGGCGCACTTCTTTATTTAACCGCAAGTAGACCCGATATTATGTTTGGTGTTTGTATGCGTGTTAGATATCAATCAAATCCTAAGAAATCACATCTTAATGCTGTTAAACGAATTTTTAGATATTTTTTTGGCACTCAAAATTTGGAATTATTTTATCCTAGAGGTGTTGCATTTGATTTAATTAATTACTCGGATGCCGACTTTACCGGATGTAAACTTGATAGAAAAAGCACCAGTGGCACTTGTCACTTTCTTGGTAACCCATTAGTATCTTGGTTTAGCAAAAAGTAAAATTCTGTTGCTTTATCAACGGCCGAAGTTGAATATATAGCTTCCGGAAGTTGTTGTGTCCAAATACTTTGGATGAAACAATAATTGGAGGATTTTGATTTGCATTATGATCATATCCCTATTAAATGGGCAAGGCTTCCCACACGTGCGGCAGTGAACCCCGCACGTGCGGCGATTCCAGTAGATTGCAGTTCAAAAATTCAGTAAAACCCCATTTTTGATACACTTCTTCAAGGCTCAAAATAGGTCTTTTAATTAATGGAACATGGTTTAAAAATCATGTACAAAGACATTTCAAACACATATCAATTTGAATGTGAATTAAATGTTTAATTCCTTGCATTACATGAACATAACATAAACACTTTGAATCCTTGCAATATTGTTCCCAAATATCTCTAATATCATCCAAATCCATAAATGAGGTCAAATATGTATAAATAAAGGATAGAATGAAATCCTTCTTTATATAACTCAATGTAATCTCAAATCAATTTAAGCTTTTCAACTTAATCACTACACATCCTACACAAAGAAAAATCTTCCCTATAGCCAAATAAAGACTTAATTCAAGTAAAATTCACATACCTTAAGCTTTAAACCCTATAATCCTTCTCAATTCCCCAATCTTTCTTCTTGATGAATCCCTCTACTTCCTTTCAAACCTTTCTCCTCTCTAATCTCTCTCTCAGGAGATATTTTTGTAAAGGCTCACCAAGTCAAATGATTAAAGAACATGGACATATATATAAAAGATGAATAAGGACAAAAATTAATCAGTTTAATTATTCCAAATTGAAATTTTACAGAAAACCATATTAAAAATTAAAAATCATGCTGATTTCAAATATAAAATCAATTTTAGGTTATCAAGCCCCTAAGGCTCTCAATTCTTGATTCCAACATTAGAATTGTAACAAATATTTCTCACATTAGATAGATACACGTCTATAAACATAAGATTCGCTTAACTTAATTTAAGTTCATATCAAATTTCACAATAAACATATCATTGCTCAGAATAAGGGATTGAAAGTATACCAGTTACATGTACGAGGGTTGGGTTATTACACTGCAGGTCAAAAACTTAACAATAAAACTTCCAAAGTCAATATACTCGATAACAATACAATTGTAACTAAATAAAACACACTAGAGAAAGAACCCAAATCCATGAAAAAATAGTAAATACTTCAGCCGACAAACATGTTTCTTAGCAATTCCATATTCCTAGCACCTATTATAACTAGAAAGCACAATAAACAAAATTATCTCATCACTGTATGCTTTCTTCATTCCACCACCAACATCCACTCTTTAACGGTTGGCCTTTGCAACTCTCTCGATCTCATCTTTCTTGTTAATAGCATAACTGCATATGCCCCAAAATAGAGAGGGCCACCAAGTAGATAAATCAAATTATTATTAACTCACAAAATAAATTACTAAGAATAAAAACAAAACTAATGGGAGAGTGAGAAGGATGAATCAACCAATAAAAACTCGGTCGTTGTTAATAATATATGAAAAAATCAAAACTAGCCCTTCTTTACCTATTGGAAGACCCCTTGCTAGCATTAATGAGTTCATCAGCAAGGCACTCAACGATGGTTTTGATGTTTCTGAATGCACTTTCACGAGCACCGGTTGTACGGAGATATATTGCTTGGTTAACACGCCTCAGTGGGGAAATATCAACACTTGACTCTCATGACACCAATGAACCAATTTGAGTAGCATCTTCTCTTGGTCCACTGTATTAATAGTGAAACGAAATAAATCACGATGCCACCAAAAAGAACAAGAGGGCAATCTAAGTGCATAATTCTATGAACGTGATAATGAAAATTTAAAAGAACAAGAAGGCAACCTACGTGCATCACTTTACCAAGTGTCCAAATGTATGAGAGGAAGCAATAAAGTTTATTTAGCCAGTGAGTGAAGCTAAGCTTTCACTATCAAAATATTATTAGGTGCTCTTAGAGCAATGCTCCACTCCGATTACTAATTGACACATTTTATATCGCCTCCTCAAACTCCCAACACAAAAACGATAGCTATCAATTTGGAGCACCACACCACCTAGACTTGCTCTAGGAGCACTGAATAATTTATCATGAACTATCATCCTAAATAAGATAACATAAATCAATTTTGTATACCTGTTGATCACAGCATCAACAATGACTTGAATAGGGTTCAGGTCAGTCAACAAATGGATAATTTCCATTGCATGCTTGATAATGCGGCCGCCATCAGCTTCTTGCCATTGTTCCGCCCGTGCATCATCAAAGAGTTAGTTAGCCTCTCCACAATTGGGCACTAGGCCTTCCTAAACTGCTTGACTAAATACCTTCCAGCTGTGTGAGGCACATAAACGCTTGACTGCACTGCTTCTTGCCATTTTTCTTTTATCCATATAAGATTTCGTCCTTGTTATATCCTTAAAGATTTCACTTTGTGAGCTCGATGAGATTCATAATAGTAATCAAAGAGAAATTGCAATACACAAAATATTAATTTGATCGGATATTATTATACATACTAATTTATCATGGTTGTTTTATAAAGTGAACATCTTAATTTAAAATTAGATCTATTATTTATTTCATAAAACAAAACACTTATAAAACAAAATATGATAAGTCAATGTGCTTATTGATATCTGACCAAATTAATTTTTTATATAAATAATTTTTATTTTCAAAATTACAAAATAAACTATATCCATTTATAATATTTGTTTTATAAATTTGACTTTGCAAAAAATTGAAGTTGTTAGGCAGGAACTTGCAAAGCTTAAGAAGCAAAACACAACCTAATATTTATTTTCAATAGTTTATCTCTTAGCTTCATTTTTCTTTTAATTTCCATGGCTCGCAATAGTGTAATGAAGATCATTTATTGATGACTCTAGTTCTGATAATGAATTGGAGATATTTGCAATAGCTGCTTTAGAAGAAGAGCGACTAAATAATGAGAGACAATTGGGATTACGTCGTGGTTCTATTCAAGGTCATGCAGTTTTTTTTTATAGTAATCGAATTCAAGGCCATAAGAGACTTTGTCGAGATTACTTCTCTGAAATGCCTACATATCCTCCCAATTCATTTAGGAGGAGGTTCTGGATGAGTCAATGTCTCTTTCTTCGTATTTTATCTGTGGTGGAAGCATATGATCCTTATTTTGTGCAGAAGGAAGATGCTATTGGAGTTCTTGGTATGTCTTCCCTTCAAAAGATGACAAATGCTATGAGGATGCTCACTTATGGAGTAGCGACCAATTTTATAGATGATTATGTGAGGATTAGAGAAAGTACTGCAATAGAAAGTCTACAAAGGTTTGTTCAGGCAGTGGTTACAAATTTTTCAGATGTGTACTTACTTGAGGACGCCAAACAAAGATGACATTGCTAAATTACTAGAGATGGGAAAAAATTGTGAGTTTCCTGGAATGTTGAGGAGCATTGACGGTATGCATTGGAAGTGGAAGAATTGTCTTACTGCATGAAAAGTTATGTATTGTGGTCACATTTATGAACCAACTATTATTTTAGAGGCGGTGACATCCTATGATCTATAAATATGGCATGTATTTTTTGAATTACCGGATCTCATAAGGACATTAATCCTATGATCTATGTATTTTTTCTCCTTGCTGAAGGGCGTGCTCCCCAAGTTGATTACTCAATCAATGGAATGACTATACAATGGGATATATCATCAACATTCGTTAAAACAATCCCTTCATGATGGATATCTTACTCTCAACTTCTTCTTCTATTCGAATTTCAGCTCTATCTTCTTCTCGCTATAAAAGATTACCCATTAAGCCCACCTGCTTCTTTTCTCATCTGCCATTGAAATGCTTCAATAACTTCCCTTTGTCAGGGTTGTACACTCACCGAAGCTGCACAATAACTTATTCAAAGAGGCACCAGAAGCGTATTTCAATCTGGATATGTCAATTCCTTCATTTTTTTACCTAAATTCTCTGCTTTTCCTCATCTACAAATTGATGTTGTTTTTATTTGGGTGGGTATCTCATGGAAAACAGAATGGGACATTTTTAAGAAATCAATTGTGTTGGTGATAAATACAAATAAAACATAAGAAAATACAAATAATAAAAATTACAATGACTATTGTAAGGGCTGAGGCGCGGGAAATTTGCTCTCTTTAAGGAGATTCAAGCCCTCTGCGGTTAGGCAAAGCCTCACACCGGTACAACAGAAAAAACCTTGACTTGTCCCCACTAGGATACAACAGCCTGACTAAGTCGTATGATTCACCAATACTGCACAATTGGTTGAACCCAAAGCTTTTTCACATACACCCCTTTTTATTTGCCTGATAATCTCACACAAAACATAATAAAGCAACAAAAACTTCTTCTCCTTTCCAAGATAAGAAGTTAGATTAATTTATAGAAGATAAAACTTGGTAGGCAAGTGGCTTGGAGGAGAAGAAACTTAGTGGATAAGAATAGGAAAGGAAATTAGTAGGCAATTTCCTTGGAAGGCTTGGTAGACTTGGCTTGGAAACTTGAAGAGAAAGAAAATGAAAACTTGGAGGGAAAGAAAGGATTAACAAGTTATTTGGAGCCCAATCACATAATATAATCTATAACACATTATAATATTAAAATATCTCAACATTTCCCACCTATTTTAATATTATAGGTAACAAAAACTAAGATTATTAGGCAAATACACACATTGAACCTCCACACACAGGCATCCCACACCCATCTCAATATCGTTATTTTCGATTTCCAAACTTATAGCACCACGCCCCAAGGTAAATAAGTAACCAAAGGGTTGATAATGAATCACTCGATTTATCGGTATCAGTATTCTTTATTACAGGATATTTATTATAAAATTTATAATAAATATCCTGCAGTAGTTGAAGGTTACAGTGATGCCGATTGGAATATAATAAATATCCTGTAGTAGTTGAAGGTTACAGTGATGCCGATTGGAATACCTTGTCAGGTGATTCATTATCAACCACTGGTTACTTATTTACCTTGGGACGTGGTGCTATAAGTTGGAAATCGAAAAAACAGACCATTATTGCTAATTCAACAATGGAGGCTGAACTTATTGCTTTAGCTACAGCCATCGAAGAAAAAATTGGTTAAGAGATTTGTTAAATGAAATCTCTTGTTGGGAAAAACCGATTCTATCCATATTGATTCATTGTGATAGCACCGTAGCAATTGGTCGAGTTAATAACCGTTATTATAACGGTAAATCCAGACCTATCAGAAGAAAACACAGTACTGTGAGATATTATATAAATAATGGCATCATAAATGTGGATTATATTAAATCTGGTGACAATCTTGCAGATCCATTCACTAAGGCCTTAGCAAGAGATAGAGTCTGGAATACATCAAGGGGGATGGGGTTGAAGCCAATTGAATATAACAGGAGCCATGTATGAGGATATTCAACCCAAGGACTAGAGATCCTCAGAATCGGTTTAATGAGAAAAACAATCATATGATGGTCGTGAGAAATGTACTAAATTACTTTTTACCCATCTCTATGATGTAACTGCGTTTATCCTATAACGTTGCAGAGGTTGAGTTATTAAAAAACTCTTAATGAATTTCTGTAGCTCTTACTGAGTGGGGTGTCATAGTTACAGGAGCACCCTTAACAGAATTCACCTATGTGAGTGTGATAGTGGAGCCGCTACCTATGAGATTTGGGGTAATTCTCAAACACACTCATGAATCCTGGGATCGCACAAGGCTGTAATGTGCTGGCTCTTAAAGCTTATGTGAACACTTGGAATATTATGTGTGTACAATAATTATATATTTCTCTTAAGTAGTCATAGTTCAATACTGAGCATACTATTGGCTCTGGAGTAGATATTATTGTTTCACTAATGGAGGTTCAATGCAGAGCACACCTACCACATGAGGATCAAAAGGAGTAAGAACATGCTTACACTTATAAAAATTATATTTTCTCAAAATTTTCTCAACATAATGCGACTGATCAAGAAATATACCATCACAAGTTTTGGTAATTTTCATTCCTAAAATATAAATAGCCTTACCAAGATCTTTTATATCAAAATGGCTACTAAGCATATTTTTAGTTTCCACGATGATATGCAAATTAGAGCCAAATATAAGTAAATCATCCACATAGAGGCTAATAATGACATGTGAATTCTCTTCAGATTTATAGTAGATGCATTTATCACATTCATTCATTTTATAGCCATTCTCTATCATGTAGGAATCAAATTTCTCATGCCACTGTTTAGGGGGCCTATTTTAAGCCATATAGGGATTTAACTAGCTTGTACACTTTGCTTTCTTGACCAGGTTCCATAAAACCCTCAGGTTGATCCATATAGATTTCTTCTCCCAGGTCTCCATTTAAAAAGGCTGCTTTAATATCCATTTGATGAATTTTTAGATCATGAATTGCAGCCACTGCAATTAATAATCTAATGGATGTAACTCTAGTAACCGGAGAAAATGTATCAAAAAAGTCAATATCTACTTGTTGTTTAAAACGTTTTGCAACAAGCCTTGCTTTATATTTATCAATAGTTCCATCCGGTTTAAGTTTTTTCCTCAAAACCCATTTACAGCCAATAGTTTTACAACCTAGTGGTAAATCTACTAATATCCAAGTTTTATTGGATAATAATGATTCCATCTCATCATTTACAGCCTCGTTCCAAAAAACAGAGTTAGAAGATGCCAAAGCTTCTTGTAAAGTTAATGGAGTTTCCTCCACATTAAAAACATGATAATCAGTGCCAAAATCTTTTTCTAATTTGGCTCTTTTACTCCTTTTAGGTTCAAAAACTACAGTATCTTGGTTTTGTAAAAGAGGAGTAGAGGAACCAGTTTCAGATAAATATTTTCTTGATAATTTTGACCCCCACCATTTTTAGATTTAAAAGGAAATTTTTCTTCATGAAAAATTGCATCACCTGATTCAAAAATTATTTTATTTTCAATATCAAAAAATCTATAGGCTGTACTATTTGTTGCATATCCAAGAAAAACACAAGTGGCAGCTTTCATACCTAATTTAGGTTTTTTAGGGTCCACAAGTCTAACAAAAGCTAGATAACACCAAACCCTCAAATATCTCAAATTTGGCTTATACCCTTTCCACAACTCAAAAGGTGTAACTTTTGTTTTTCTATGTGGCACTCTATTCATAACATAACATGCAGTTAAAATTGCTTCTCCCCAACAATTTTAAGGAGATTCAAATAGTAAGATTCATGGAGCTAGTATTGGAGAAACCCAACGAGAATACCGGTGATCTTAACAAGCCCTTCCGATTCAAGGGAGCCCAGTTCAAGAGATGGAAAGGTAAGGTGCTTTTCTACCTCAGTTGCCTCAAGGTGGCCTATATCTTGATCGAGAAAAATCCAAACAAAGTCCCCACTTAAGAGATGACCGACGAGGAGTATGTCGCTTATCTTGAAAAAATAGAGAAATACAACGCAGATGAGTATAAATGTCGATATTATCTTTTGAATTGTCTTTCAGATCAATTTTATGACTATTATGATACTACTTACACCACTACCAAGAAAATTTGGAAAGCCTTGCAGAATAAATATGACACTGAAGAGGCATGTGCTAAAAAATATGCCGCAAGCCATTATTTCCCCTATCAAATGATAGATGGAAAATCAGTGGTGGAACAAGTTCAAGATTTTCAGATGCTAGTGGCTGAAATTAGATTCGAAGGCATCAAAATTGGAGACAATCTTGTTGTAACAGGTATTGTTGACAAACTTCCATTATCTTGGAGAGAGTTCCAGAAGTCAATGCATCACAAGCAAAAGGAAACGCCCTTAGAGACTCTAATCACACGGATTCGGGTAGAGGAGGAAGCACGAGGACAAGATGCGCTTATGACATAAGTGCATTCCACTGCAAAGGTAAATTTAATTTCTGGAAATACTTTACCTAAAGGTCAATTTCATAAAAATAGTCACTGGAAGCTAGCTAAGAAAATTTGGAAAAATGTTGGAAGGCCATAAAATAAAAATTACCCGAGGCAAAAGAAATGGAACCAAGAACCCCCTTCACAAGATCTGACAAATGTGACATGTTTTGTGTGTGGCAAAAGTGGGCATATTGCTTGAACTTGCAAATTTCGAAAACAACAGTCTCGACCATAGGCTAATGTTATCGAGGAACCATTTGTGGCTATGATTACAGATATTTTTATGGTTCAATCTGTGGAAGGGTGGTGGGCAGACTCTGGTGCCAATAGGCATGTCTGCTATGATAAAGATTGGTTCAAAGATGTCACTCATTTTAATGAGGAGAGGACTGTTATGCTTGGTGACTCTAATTTAACCAAGGTGCTCGGGTGTGGGGATGTTGAGCTGAATTTTACCTCTGGACGTGTACTTGTTTTAAAAGATGTGTTGTACACACCATCCATGAGGAAAAATTTGATGTCAAGTTATTTGCTCAGCAAAGCTGGTTTCAAGCAGACTATTGAATCTGACCAATATGTAATCACTAAAAAAGGCATATTTGTGAGGAAAGGATATGCCTGTGATGAAATGTTTAAATTAAATGTTGAGAATAAGAAAGCACATGTTTCTATTTACATGCTGTCTTCTATGAATTTTTGGCATGCTTGTTTGTGTCATATTAATAGCTGATATGTGGGAGTCATGAGTAGTTTAGGATTAATTCTCAAACTAACAAATAAGTTTGAGAAATGTGAAGTTTGCAGCCAAGCAAAAATAACTAAAAGGCCTCATAAAAGTGTGGTGAGAAATACTGAATTGTTAGAATTAATTCACACTGATTTATGTGAATTTGAAGGAATTTTAACACGTGGTGGAAATAGATATTTTATCACTTTTATTGATGATTTTTCAAAATACACGTATGTATACTTGTTGAAAAATACAATAGTTATTGTAACTTTTATTATTTGTATTTTCTTTTGTTTTATTTGTAATTATCACCAACAATTTTAAGGAGATTCAAATAGTAAAAATTCATGGAGCCAGTACTGGAGAAGCCCAACGAGAATATCGGCAATCTCAACAAGCCTTTCTGGTTCAAGGGAGCCCATTTCAAGAGATGGAAAGGTAAGGTGTTTTTCTACCTCAGTCTCTTCAAGGTGGCTTATATCTTGATCGAGAAAAATCCGAACAAAGTCTCCACTGAAGAGATGACCAACGAGGAGTATGCTGCTCATCTTGAAAAAATCAAGAAATACAATAAAGATGAGTATAAATGTCGATATTATCTTTTGAATTGTCTTTTAGATCAATTTTATGATTATTATGATACTACTTACACCACTGCCAAGAAAATTTGGAAAACCTTGCAGAATAAATATGACACTAAAAAGGCAGGTGTAGACACCCTATTTTTGACCGTCCTCAAGACTTGGACGTCACTGATTGAACACTCAGTGATCACCCTTGTTTGTGTTCATCTTGAGTTCCCGGAGGCCGTGGCAGCGTGCCTCGCCTCAGGACCTCTCGACTCGACTGTTTTGTGTCTGATTTTGCACCAAACACTTGTGTTTTGCCTTTGAGAGGCAGGGTAGGGCTTGTAGACCATTCCCACCCATCACCGGCCCTGGCTTGAGGCCACCGACTATGTTTTGTGGCCACTGGCCAAATGTTTGGCCGGCCGGCACTATAGATAGCCGATCGGCTATCTTTTTTTGGTCAATTGCATCTTTGGCCAGCCGACTACTGTGCATCTGCTTTTGCAGATATTTTGGTGCAGCTGGCATGCACTTGGCTTCCCTCCATACATGTGTATGGAGGGATCTCTCTCTTTAGAAGCTTGTCTTGTAAGCTTACAAGACTAAAAGCTCTATAAAGAGGAGCCTTCTCTCCCTTTTTGAGGGGTTAGACATTTTAGACAGCTTTTTTTTAGGGTTTGAGTTCTAGGGTTTGAATATTGTGTGTATCCTATCTCTATTTCTCCCCCTCTCTTTGTCTTGTGTGTGTTTAGGCTTAGTATTGCTCACAAACACCCACCATTACACCACCCCTTTGAGCTGAGGCCCTTGAGGGTTATTTTTGGAGGTTTTAGACTGATTTCAACCTAAAGAAGCTGATGGAGCTCCATTGGTGAAGAGGGTCTTCAAGGGTAAGAAACTCGTCCCTTTATTCCCTTTTTTTGCATTGTATTTTTTCCTACCTTACAACTGTTTTTGGGCTTAGTGTATAACATATTAAAGTTCTGTTTTTTAGTGCTCTAAATAGTTGGTTAAGGTTGCTTTAAGCTTTGGGGTTGTTTGACCCCTCTTAAGCCTTGTAAGGCTCCATTTTGTGCCATTTTGAGTGAGCTCCGGGACCATTGAGTTTGGGCCTCCTCACCATTGAAATCTTGAGGGATTTCAGAGGTGAGGATGGTTCCTTGAGATCCTAGGAAGGAGAGGGCCACCCCCTCTCCTTATTGTCCTTGAAAAGGACCATTTTTTGCCTCTTGAGAGAGCACCATGTTTAAGTGTTTGTTGGCCATGCCTTAGCTGATTTTCATGCTTATTATGTCATAATATGCCTCTGTTTTTAGTTGGTTTTGGTACACCATGCTTGTTTAGCATACATACCTCGTAATGCCATGATTTGCCTCAATACATGCATAGCATTTAGACTACCATGCTTTTGTGTTTTGGCCAAGCTTTGTGAAGCTTATATGCATGTTTTGATGTGCTAAGGGACTGTTTTAAGTCATTTGAGTCATTCATGCCCCGCTTTGTATAGCTACAATGTAATCCCTCTTGTATGCCTTAAGCTTTGGCCCTTCTAGCATGCCATCCTTGCTTTGTTTCAATGGTTTGGAACCACTTGCCATGTTATTTTAGACCTCATGATGTTCCTATGTGCTCGCATTTGATCCCCCTTCAATGTGTTTAAAGGTTGTTGCCTTATGTCTCTTGTTTAGGCCTTGGAGTATGCTTGCATTTTTAGACCACTTAGACGCCATCTAAGTACATCCTTAACTTTGTTTAGGTCTGCATTAGACCTATTTTAAGTCCCCTTGGCCTTGTGAGGCTTGGTTGACTTAGCCTTGGTTTAACCCCCTTTGGCTTGCCTTAAGTTTTGGACCTTGGTTGCATGCCATGCTTGTCTTGTTCATTTGATTTGGCATCATATTCAACATGATTTCAAAGCTTTTCATTGCATGCTAATTGTCCATGTTTGCATCTTCTTAAGTGTGCTTAGAAGTTGCACTTTATGCTTGAGTGTTAGTCCATGTTTTCATGCATGTTTGTATATCAATTAGCCCTCACTCCCTAGCATCTTGGCCACTGTTCTGGGCTTAGTATAGAGCTGTCCAATTAGTGTAAGTCCCTCCTTTGCATGTTGTTGCATGCACTCCTTGTATGTTGTAGCATATCAGTGAGTTGTTGCATGGTTGAACTTGCATGATTGAATGAAGTCACATGTTGGCTTGCATACTTTAACACCCACATTGCATCTTGCCTACTTGTAGGTTGCATCGCTTCATGCCTTTCATGCTTCTTTACTTAGGTTGTGTGCCTAACATGCTTTGCTTGCTTGCATTGTCCATGTTGCATACTAGTTCGCATGCTTAGATTGCATTGCATTGGCATGCATGCTTGGCCTCTTGAATTGCTTGTGATAGAGGTTAAGCCCCATTGTTTGATTATGTGCATTGCATTCCATATTAAAATGCACACTTGATTCTTTAGGCCATCATGCATGGAAATGCGTGATTGGTGGTCCGAGAATCGAGGCCCATGTCCCTCTGAGTCATAAACATGATAAGGGATGTGATTGGTGCATACATTGCTTGAAATGCATTGCCATGCCAAGTCTTGCCCTCTCATCGCCAAACCACGATTCTGCAGGAAGATTTGGCCGGCCGGCTATCTTCAGTGCCGACCGGCCATCATTGTTGGCCGATGGATCAAATTTGTGGCTGGTGACCATTCTATATGGCCGGTGGTGTTCCCTAGTATCCAGAGAGCAAACCTTGAGACTTTGGCAGTCATCAGGGGAGCAGAGCAAGGAAAACAGAGGCATCTTGAGCATGACAAGGATTTCGGACGAACCGAAAAGATGCATTGAGCCCTCTCCGAGGGTTCAGTTTACTGCTTTCTTAGATGAGTTAATATGCTTAATTAATTTAATGGTCTGTAATATTTAATTAGCTTGTTAGTTAGTTAAATTATATTATTCTTTTGGTCCCTCCGAGCGAGGGCAAATTTGTAATAAGTGTGGGTGAGTGTGTGCATGTCTTCTGACCCCTACTTCTTTCTCCCTTTTACTTACCTGCTTTGATGGTTAGTATTAGGTCATGTTTAATTTAGCATACCTTATGCTATGAATGCGTGCACCATTCATCGGTATTGCATGCATCAGGCTCGGCACATCATGCTAACTGCATTAGTATTTCAAATCTAACTTGAATACATGCTACCTATACATTTCACATGTCATTATAAATTAGGCGAGCCTATTCTAGTGACATTCTGTATGTGATGCATTAGCCATTTTTAACATGAACTAGGATCATGCATGATTACTAACTAGTTTTACATTTTGTACGAGTACTAGGTAAGCTTTCATGCTTTAGCATACCGCATGCGTGTGAGTGTTGCCATAATTGCATAATTACCATGAGGCTAGCTGCTTATGTGATATAACTGCTTGAATGCCTGTAGATAGAGGTTGAATTACCTAAATTGGAATGAATGCATTGAAACTGTAAGTTTTAAGCCCACTTGAGAGTGGCAAAACCGGCATTTTAACCTACTTGCGAGTAGTAAACCATTTTCAAAACAAACATGAAATGTTTTGTTCCAATTTGGGCGATTTGGTCTTTTTCTCACTTCCGGGCCAATGTTGAACACCCTGGGGGTATTTTCTTCCAACCAAAGCCACATATCTGTGATCAGGGGACATGGGAGGACCCTAAAAATGTATGGTCGGCCAGCAATTCAAAGTTTCATTTTTGAGCCTCTCCTTCAAGCTCTATGTTGTGGCTCCTGCTTCAGTGTTGCCAATTTCCGACCTTGGAACCTTGTTGCACACATCTGGGAGGACCCTAAAAGTTGGTGGTCGGCCAGCAATTGTGCAGTTCATTTTTGAGCCTCTCCTTCAAGCTCTATGTTGTGACTCTGCTTGAGTTGCGATTCGACCACAGGGCCTTATTCTCCACACTTGGGAGGACACCAATCCATAGTGGTCGGCCAGAAAATTTGTTGTCCATTTTTTGACCATGGCCGGCCGGCCATGGTGGGTGGCTGGCCGACCAGGTGGGGTGGCCGGCCGGCCACCCTGCAGGAAACCACCTAGCCGGCCAGCCTCTTGTTTTCCAAATTTCAAGACAATGTCCGGATATTTTTGCTGAAATATCACCCCATCCGGGGGATATTTTGGAAGGGAAAGCTTGGATGCTTCTCCCTCCCCTTTTACACCTTTTCTCCCTTATTTAAAGGGCTGGACAGCTCCTTTGCCTAGGTTAGAAAATTTGCTCTTAAGAACACCTCTCCCAAATCCTCCATCTCCATAGCCAAAACTCAAGAAAAGGCTTCAAGTCTCTAGCTCTTCTCTTCATCAACCCTTAGCTCCACCATCCCCACTATCATTCCAGCAACAAGGAAGTGTTCTCCAGTGGCTAAGAAGCACCAAATTCAGGCCAAGAGGTAGCAACAATCGGATCTTCAAGGGTAAGTCTCCAAATCTCTTTTTGTAGCATAATTTTGCTTCCTATTTCTACCCTATTTCCTTTCAGTTTTTGGGCCTTGACCCCTACTGATTTTAGGCTTATTTTGAGCCCCTCTACAACTTTGTAGAAGGGCTCAACTTCATTTGGTGTCTCTATGATACACTTGTTTCAATATCTAGTTTGTATGTCACAATCTTGCATGCTATTTTTAGCCTATTTGCATTTGTTTTTGGGGCTCCGACCCCTACTGGTTTTGTGCTTATTTTGAGCCCCTATACAACATTGTAGAAGGACTCAACCTTGTTTGGCTATTCTACATACCACCTCCCTTTGAAATCCACTCTAGGCCCTAATTCTTGCATGATTTGTAGCCTTTTGTGCTTTTGGTTTTAACTCTTGGTCAGAACTGAAATGGGTATTATTTTGACCCCCTCTACATGTTTCATGAAGAAAGTTTTGTTGTTTGGTGTATGCTTTGCATGTCTCTTGTTATAACCTCTTTTGAGCTCCATTTTGAATGGAATTATTAGCATGTTTGTATATTGATTTTGGGGCATCCATAAACTGAATATATGCTTATTTTTGGGCCCTATTCAGTATTGTATAAGAAAGTTTTTTCATTTGAATTTTCTATATACTACTTGCTTCAATACCCCTCTTTTGGCCCTTATTCTTGCATGCTAATGTTGACCTATCTATGCTTACAATTCGGCCTTGTTTTGTACTGAAAAAATGCCATATTTGGGACTGCCTTACTACTGTTTTTGCTGTCGTGTGTCAATTTTGCATATATAGCATAGCCGTAGGCCATTTCGGGCACTTAGAATTGCATTTCGGGATGATTTCATGCGTTAATTGTCATTTCACATCATTTCGGGGCTGTTTTCCCCTTCATTTAGTGGCTGAAATTTGGTTTGCATACTTGCATATCATTTCCCATGTCATTTTATGCCTTAACGCATTGCCTCGGTTTGCGTGCCCGTGGGCACGCACTTCGAGGCACCTCCGTTTTATCCGACGGCAGCCTATGTGAGTGTGGTTGAGGCCCTCTCATGTTGGCGTAAGCCCAATTTGCATTCCGTATGCCATTTCATCCCATTTCATCATCGCCTCGGTTTGCGTGCCTGTGGGCGCGCGTTTCGAGGCACTTCGGTTGTATCCGATTTTCTCATTTCATCATCGCCTCGGTTTGCGTGCACGTAGGCGCGGCGTTTGGCCAGTATCCGATTTTCTCATTTCATCATCGCCTCGGTTTGCGTGCCTGTGGGCGCTCGTTTTGAGGCACTTCAGTTGTATCCGATTTTCTCATTTTATCATCGCCTCGATTTGCGTGCACTGGGCTCGCGTTTGGCTTCGGTTATATCCAATTTCTCATTTGTCATCGCCATCGGTTTGCGTGCACGATTGAGCACGCATTTTTATCCGATTTCTCCATTTTATCATCGCCTCGATTTGCGTGCCCGTGTGCACGCATTTCGAGGCACTTCGATTTTACCCGACTTGCATTTCACATCATCGCCTTGATTTGCGTGCCCGCGTGCACGCTTTTTGAGGCATCTTAGTTTCATCTCATTTTCATCAGCATTGTGCATTCTAGGTTGTATCTTAGATTGCATTCATGCATTACCTCGGTTTGCGTGCCCGTGTGCACGCATTTCGAGGTTACTCATTTTCATGGCATTGTGCATGCTATATCACATGTTAGCTGCATTTCATGCATACCATGTATATTGCACGGAAAGCAGCGCGTTTTGTACTCGAGTAACTAACGGGTCTCAATTCCCAGTTACCGACTCCGGATTATCCATGACGGAGTTAAGTGTTATAGCATGCATCCGCATTCATCCCTATATTGAGTTGTGCAATCCGGTTCCTCGGCCATCATGCATCGGTATACGTGATTGGTGGCACGAGGATCGAGGCATGCATATATTTGCGAAAGTACATCGCTATGCCCTTTTCTTGCTCTCTGTTAAGAAAACCAAGGATCAACAACTTTTTGGTCCGTGGCGCATTTAGAAATCTCGCAAGCGAGGCTAATCGGGGCATCCCAATGGATTTTACCAGCGACCATACATCATCTATCGAGCGGCGGTCCACGGCTTGCATGCGATTTACTTCTTTTGTAATTAATTTGTTAATTAATTAGAAATTTGTATATTTATTTTTGTATTATTATTTCATTTTGAATTTGTATTATTTATTCGGACCCTCTGTGGCGAGGGCACAACTGTAATAAGGGTGTGTGAGTGTGATGTATGTCTTCCAACCCCCATTTCTTTCTCCCTTTTATTTATCCGCTTACAATGGTTAGATATAGGGCATATTTCAATTAGCATACAGTATGATAGCATGTTTGCATTCATTCATCTGTTTTGCATGCACCGGGCTCGGCATATCATGCAAACTGCATTGTATTTCAATTCCAAAGTTGAATACTTGTTAGTTGTAGCATCTCACATGCCATCTTTAGAATAGCCGAGCCTACTATAGTTGCATTTTGCATGTGTTGCATTAGGCATTTCTGTATACTTAGGATCATACATGATTTCTAATCAGCTTTTGTTTTGGCTTGGAGTACTCGGTGAGTTTTATGCTTTAGCATCCTTGCATGCGTGTGAGTGTTTCCATGATAGCATGCTTACCATGAGGCTAACTGCTTATGTGATATAACTGCCTTGAATGCCTGTGGGTGGAGGTTGAGTAATCTGAATTGGGACAATTCATCGAATGTTTGTTTTAAGCCCACTAGATAGTGGCAACATCACTGTTTTCTAAGCCCACCCGAGGGTGGCAAATCCGCATTTTAGCCTACCTGCGGGTAGCACCTTCACACAATTTTCAAATAAACAAACATGAAATGTTTTGTTCCAATTCGAACGACCCGATCTATACTTGTTTCTTTGAGCATCACATAGTAATCTAGGCTAATAACCTAATAAGAACTCACAAAGTTTTCAAAAGCAGATATCATGGTTAGTAGAGGCGGTCTTTGGCCGGCGAGAGGGTGCTCACGATGTGACCTTCCCTAATCGTACCCAAGTTCCCGAGCCAACTTTGGTGATGACGGACACGTGGCCTTTCGGCACCGAGTCGGGGTTTCCTAAATTTCCCATTTTAAAATATTTAGGTGGCGACTCTGTTATCTGGCAAAGCAGTCCATGTTTGGCACTTCTTTCAAAAAATCTGTTTTCCTTCAAAACGATTTGCCGGATTTGGACTCTTTGGTTCGAGATTTAGAACCGTAACAAAATCGAGTCCGAACTGTAGCGAGGTCCCCCGTCGGGCGTTGTTACAATAGGTCATAACCTGGGAGGGTCAAGCGCTCCATTATGGCACTGTGAGTAATAGTACGGCATATGTACATTTTACTTACCAATAACGACTATTGTTACTAATGTTCTGTTCCTCGTAAGTGATTACACTAACATTTATGTCCGTTGGAGATCAGTGTGACCCTATGTGAACGTTGAAAAATTTGCATACATCAGTATGACTTTGGAATCATTCTGTTCTGTCAATAATGAATATTAACCCTCTGTTATCTATAAGCAAACTATGTCGTTTCTTAATGAATAAATGGAACTTATGTTCATCCTTGAACAATGAAATTTGTGTGAACCTAAGATCATTCTGTTTTGCCACTAGTAAATCTGAGATTATTCTGTTGTGCTATACATGGACCCAAGGTCGTTCAGAACCAATGATATGAATACTACAGTCTAACATCATTATGTAATTCACGCTAAAATGTGAATTGTTCTGTTCTTATTAAGCATACTAGAAGGATATATGTGCCCTCTGTTAATAGTTATTGTTATTATTCCATTATACGCAACACAACCGTGTTAACTTGTAATAAACCATGGGGTAAATTATGTACACTATCATGTGACGGTATTCTCATGAATCTGGAGTTAGCATGTTCTGTTTATCCTATGACATGATATGAATTGTTCGGTTTTGGAGACCTATTGATTTCTAGTATGGAACAAAGTGCTGTACGGAACTAAGTGCTGCAATGAGAGTTACCTCTAGAATCTGTGCGAGACACCTCTTGAGTCCATACATACATGAACTGGGCTTAAAGCCAATCTGGGCCTATGGCCATTCTGTATGATCTATTAGGCTAGAGGCCATTTTGTATGATCTATTAGGCTAGAGGCCATTCTATATGATCCGTTAGGCCTGAGGCCAATCTGTATTTTCTGGTATGAAACAAAGTGCTGCACGGAACTAAGGGCTATAGTGTGAGTCACCTCTAGAATCCATACGAGACACCTCTTGGGTTCATACATGCAAGAACAGGGCTGAGGTCGTTCTGCATTCTGGGCTTAATGCCACTCTGGTTAAGGGCTCCATGCCACTCTGTTCAAGGGCTTAAAGCCATTTTGTTAAAAACTGGGCCTAAGGCCGTTCTGGAAATAATTACAGAATGTAGTTAATCATATGCCTCTGCAGTTATATGCTTTATCATTCAAGTTAATCATTGATTATTTAAATATTATTATTCACTGAGATTCGCTCACTTTGTATTTTGTCTATTTCTATAGGTAATCAACTGGGTGGCCAGTTCTAATCCCTAAGGCTCGTCTCTCTCTTGTCAACCTCAGTGTGTCCAAGAACTTAGATGAAGCCCGTGCATTTTGTAAAGTTTTGCTAGATTTTTGGCTTATGCTTTGATTGTCTGCCTATGATTGATTGTATATAACCCCTTCTTCACTAATGTTTTGTTATATGCCCAATTGTGGGGCTGGGTCTAAGTATGTACGTGTATGTGACTGAAGCTCGGGTGTATGTTTTCTAAGTTTTATTTACCTAATACGATGTTTATGATCCTGGCATATTAGTGGTAGCTCAATGGAATAGATTTCTGTTATTAAGTGCTTACGTTCAGGCCCCATATGTTACATATGTCGGTTTTTATGTCTGTTTCGCAAGTGGTCATGCCTAAACTTTTAAGGGCGAGTTTGGGGTGTGACAGCTGTAGTGCAATTAGCCTTGTTAGCTTTGTGTTTTGATGACTCATGCATGCTATCTTTGACCTATTTAGATGATTTGGCGTCATTTAATACTTCATTTCAGAGTATTTAGCATTGCCATGTTCCCACTTCATTCATCTTTTGAGTGCCTCTAAAGGTTGTGCTTTGTTGCCTTGCTTGTGGTCTAGCATGTATGCCATCTTGCCTAGGTCCTTGAGCCTCTATCTTAGCATGTTTTGGTCTTTGTTTAGACCTATTTGAGCTTTGTCCATGATTGGTTCATGCATTTGTGCCATGTATTGCATGCCCCCTTTGTAATCCTCTTTACTAGCCTTATGCTTTAAGGACCCTAGCATGCCATACTTGTGTTGTTTGAATGATTTGGCATCATTTCTTACTTAATTTCGGTGCATGTAGTATTGTTACACTTCCATGCTTGTCACTCTTTGAGCACTCTTGAGAGTTGTGCTCTTATGCCTAGTTGATGGGCCAATGCATTGAGCTTGCTTGTCTTGATCTTCATGCCTTTATTTTAGCATTATGGCCACTAATTTGGGCATGGCTGAGGTCTGTCCATTTTGGTTTAAGTCCATCGAGCATGTTATGTGAATGTTGTTACATTACACCATGTTGTTGCATGCTTATGTTACCTCGCATTGTGTATGCCATGTTACATCGCATCAAGCATGTTTGTTTACATGTTCTTAGCATTGAGTATGTCATCCTCTTCATAACATTGTGCATGCCATGTTGTTTGCATTATGTATGCCATGTTGTTCTTAGCATTGTGCATTGTGCATGCTATTAGCCTTGTTAGGTTGTTCATATTGCATTGCATGTTTGCATGCTTAAGTTGCCATGTTGCTTGCATTGTGTTTGGATTAAGTATTAATCCGAGCACGAGAAACGAGGAACGTTTCATACTTAAAGTGATGAAACGTGCCTCAATTCTCGATCGCCGACGCTCTTGATCAATCATGATAGAGTTCTAGGCCTTATGTGTTTATGTGTGCATTCATTTTACATTGAATTGTGCAACTTCGTCTTTCAGCTATCATGCATCGAGATGTGTGATTGGTGGCCCGAGGGTCGAGAACCACACTCCCTTAAGCTTATGAAATGATAGGGAAGGTAGTTGTGCACACATAATTTGCAAATACATTGCCATGTCCTTTCTTGCTCTCTGTTGCAGCAAAATGGAGTCTGGAAGCAACAACTGTGTGACAACCCTCACCACTGATTAGTGCTAATCTATGATTAAGCATGTTGACTGACTGATTGACTGAAAATCCTGAACTGATTGATTGAACGTATTAGTTTAAATGCATTTCTATCTGTTTGTCACTGAACTATCTGTTCGTATTTTATGTTTAAACTGCTAATTGAAAGCCTTATCGGCGGCCGATTCCGAATTGCTTAATGTTTTATGCTCGTTAGAATTTATGTAATTTTATGGTATATTTAATTGAAATATGATGTGGTATGATTAAATTAGATTAAATATGGATAAATTGCAAGGGTTGACTCTATTTACCTAATTGTCACTAAGTGGACTTTGCTAGGAAATTGTTTAGTCTTGTTTTATCTGGGCTATACATCATTCTTGTTCATCCTTGAGAGTCCAACCGACTAGAGGGAGTGAGAGAAAGGGAAAAACTTGTTTTCAACCAAATTGGCTTGGAGGCTTAGGACATTTGAAGAATTCTTTACAATTGAGCTCCCTTATCTTGCATTCAAGACCTAAGGTAGAACATTTACCTTCTTGTTTATGAATTCAAGTTAATTGTTGCATGGTTCATGGTAAATAGGAGCTTAAGATCATAAATTGGTTGTAGATTGTTGAATAGAGGCTTAATTCATGCATGCATGTGCATATCTTGAAGTTTGAAGTTGTTTTCATGGAAATTCTTGCATGCGTGTCCATATTATTGTTCTAGTCCTTGAATTCACCATGTTTTTGAAAGAATTGGCCCTTTGGAGCATGTTTTAGAAGCTTTGAAGTCATTAGAACTCATGCATGTATGAGTTTTGCATTAATTTCCATGTTCTTGAGTTTTGAGCTAAAGTTTGTATTTAATTAACTTAGCTTTGGGCTTTGATTTCTCAAATTGAGCTTTGAATCATGTTATACTATGAGTTTACAAGTGTTTTCCAGAAAATTAGTCCAAGAGGATCGAATTTGAGGCATTTAAACTTGGTTTTGAGCTTGAGGTTCAAATCTGGAATTTCCAGAATTTGGACTCACGCTTGAGCGGGGAAATTAGCGCTCGAGCGTGGAATACGTGCTCCCAGCACTTTGCATTGTTTTGCGATCGCTCGGCGAAATGCCTTCGGCGGGGACCTGAGTCACACGCTCGAGCGGGTGTCGAGCGCCCATCGAGCGTGATTTTCACACATCCAGTACTTTTGCCATGTTTTGCAGTCCGGTCGAGCGTAGGGAGTGGCGCTCGGCGAGGCTGTTTGCATGTCCGTTCGAGCGTAGAAAACCACGCTCGAGCGTGACCCCTGTTTTCTGAATTTTTTTGTAAAGTATTTAAAAGTGCATCCTTGCATCCTCATTCCATCCTAGGCATTCTTAGGCCTAGTTTAAGGCATCTTAATGAGGATATTGATGTAGAACTACACCGAGTCAAATTAGGGATTAAGTTATTATTTTTTCCAACTGTGTAGCTTAGTGTGTGTTCATCCTATAATTGTGTAAGGTTGGTATCCGAGGACGTGCACTAACTTATCTGTAATCTAGAACTCTGTGAGTAACGATGTTGTAAAGATATGTTCAAAAATGATTATCTTCTAAACAATTGAACTGTACTGTTTTCTGAAATTATACTGTTATTGAATGAATGATGTCCTAATTGTGAACTGTATTGTGGCATCCTTAGCAACCTATTGTTACTGTGCTATACTGCTACTGACACAGAGATTTCTATCGGTTCCCATATTGGAACCACTACTGTTTATTGATATGATGGCCATCAATCGTATTTATTAGGTCTGTTAAGACCCTCTTTATCTTGTTTGCTATTGGATGTACTACATATGACTGCTATGACTGAATAACTGATATACTGATTGAAATGACTATTTTTAATGCTGGAAGGACATTCATTCTTAACCTCTTTACGCATTATGTTATTCACTGGGCTTTAGCTCACTGCTCATATATATATGTAGGTGTACAGGCACCGGACCGTTGCTAGGAGCGTCGAGTTAACTCTTTTTTGGTCAAGCCAACCACTGTGCCTCTCAGAGGGGTTCCAAGTCCTTCAAGCTAGGGCTTTTGGGGTGTTTTAGACTTCCTCTTTTTGTATCTGGTTTTGTAATACTATATAGACTGAATGATATTTTACTGTACTGTTCTAATAGGGATTAGGTCCCTGTCCTGGATGACTGTATATGGATGTATATATACTGTTTATGTGTATATGTATGAAAAGTCTTTTTGCATACTGATTGTCACAGCTCATTGGACATCTTTTAATTACTGTTTTGGCTTCCGCCACTTCTACTGTATTATTGTATTATCATAGCGGGCCTTGTAATCTCGAATTCTTGACCGATTCTGATGCTAAACCCATAGGGGCGGGTTTGGGTCGTGACAAACTGGTTGGCCGACCAGTAAACCTGGCTGGCCGACCACTTTTTCTAGTTTTCAGTAAAGAAAAGTGGTCGGCAGATGGTCTCCCTCATCAACAACTAGTTGGCCACCCTCCCACAGGTCCTCAAGGTGTGCTAGAAGCTTTCTAGAGCTTGGTGCAAGGTTCTAAGGACAGTTGCAAACAGAGGCAAGTTGGAGCATCGCAACGGATTTCTGAACAAGGCGACTGAGCGTGCATGCATTCCTCTCCCTCTGAGGCTCCTGATTTATCGCTTTACTTAGCTAGTTTATGCTTTGGCTATGTACTTAAGTAGTTAATGCGTTTAGCTACTTATTTTATTTGTAATAGTTTAATTAATTAGCTTGTTAGTTAATTAGTTTTGTGATGTAATAATTAGTTTAATTAGCTTAGATTAGCTAGTTAGCTTTTTTATTCGGACCCTCCTGCGAGAGGGCCAATTGTTGTAATAAGTGTGCGTGTGTGTGATGCATGTCTTCCAACCCCCATTTCTTTCTCCCTTTTACTTAACCGCTTACGATGCTTAGTTTTAGGGCATATTTTGATTAGCATACCTTATGCCTGCATGCATGCATCTATTCATCTATATTGCATGCACCGAGCTCGGCGTATCATACTAACTGCATTGTATTTCAATATCTATTTGAATACATGTGTCAAGTTGCATTTCACATGACATGATTAGAATAGCCGAGCCTATTCTAAATTGCATTCTCGCATGTGTTGCATTAGTCATCTTAACATGAACTAGGATCATGCATGATTTCTAACTAGTTCTTTGTTTTGGCTCGGAGTACACTGTGAGTGTTTACGCTTTAGCATACTGCATATGTGTTATTTGTTGCCATGAAAGCATGCTTGCCATGAGGCTAACTGCTTATTTGATATAACTGCCTGAATGCCTCTGGGTGAAGGTTAGATTGCTTGAATTGGAACAATTCATCAAAATCTGCGATTTAGCCTACTTGGGAGTAGCAAACTTCAAATCATTTTCACAAACAAACATGCAATGTTTTGTTCCAAATTAGGCGATCTAGTCTACACTTGTTTGTTGTGCGCATCACGTAGTAAGATTAGCTAATTAATCGGAATAAGAATACATGTGTTTTCAAAAGAAGATACTACGCTTAGTACAGGCCGATCTTTGATCGGGCGAGCGGGGTGCTCATTGCATGACCTTCCCCTCTCGTACCCAAGTTCCCGAGCCGAGGCAACTTTGGTGATGACGAACATGTGGCCTTAGGCACAAGTCAGGGTTTCCTAAATTTCCAAAAAATAAAATATTTAGGTGACAACTCTATATCTGGCAAAGTAGTCCATGTTTGGCACTTCTTTATTAAAATTAGTTTTCCAAAACGATTTGCCGGATTTGGACTCTTTGGTGATTTATCAATCTTACATTGCACTTTGTGAGATCAGATTAAGAACCATGACATTGAGTCCGAATCAGTAGCTAGAGAGAAGCGGAATTGGCCTCGCGAGCGCAGGAGTTCTCGGAGTTCTCGTCTACACTCGGCCACAGCATTGAAAGATTTGCGTGCCAGGATTGAGCAATACACTCGCCTCGAAGATGATCAGATCCCCATCGAGGTAACATTAGCAGAACAAACAGTTCGGCATAAGAGGAGAACAGATCGAGGAGAGCACCGACGGCTCACGGTGAATGTGGTAGATAAGTCCAAATCTCACGAAGCCGTCGTGACTGTATTCAAAGAACCGATCTATCGAATCTTGGAAAAGATCAAGAGAGAGCCCTTCTTTGTCTGGCCGCCGAAAATGTTAGGAGATCCGACTTGGCACAATCAGAAGCTCAGATGCACCTACCATCAAGACAGGGGGCACATGACTCAGAACTGTAGGGCACTGAAGCAACACTTGGAGGACTTAGTAGCAGCTGGGCACCTCCGAGAATACATTGATCAGGATAAGAAAGTGACCGAACCGGGGAACCCACCACCAGAACCGAATATTGAGCATCTACCTCGGTTGATAATAAATGTGATCCATGGAATAGCTACCCAGGAACCTGAGGAGACACTGAAAGAAGAGTCTAAGGTTGTGCAAATTCAGCAGGTCATGTCAGTAGAGCCCGCATCGAAAAAGGTACGCATGGTATCCAAATCTCCCTTGTGCACTGTTTCATTTACTAGAAAGGATTTAGAAAGCATACCGCACCCATCTTGATGCTTGATTATAACTGTGGGAATTGGGAAACGATTTGATGTAAAACGAGTCCTAGTAGATCAAGGCAGTGCATCGGACATATTGTATTATGACTTGTTCAGAAAGCTTAGTCTCTCTGAACAGCACCTCACCCCAGCGGCAGCTCCGTTAGTAGGCTTCAACTCACAGCCAAAATGGCCGCTTGGCAGAATAGTGTTGCCAGTTGTGGCAGGAACAAAAACCCTCCAGATAGAGTTTCTAGTTATTAATACACCATCCTCTTACAACGTTATACTTGGTTGTCCATGGATTCATCAAATGGAGGCGGTCTCTTCAACCTACCACCAGCTCATCTGTTTTCTAACGGAATACAGAGTAGAGCAGATCTCAGGGGATCAAGTTGCGTCCAAACATTGTTTCATGGCAGCACTAAAGGCAAAGCAACTCTGCAACCGGGTACAGACAGTGGAAATGGCCAAACAGCCAGTCTTGGAAGATGTAGGGGGAGCCCCAGAGGAAAAGATAGTAGAGGATTTAGAGAAAGTCCTGCTAAAGGAAGATGATCCAGAAAAGTACTTCCTTATCGGTACCTCACTAGGTGCTGATGAGAAACTTCATTCTTTGCTGGCGAGGAAAATATGGAGGTATTCACATGGTCAGCATATGATACTCCAGGGTTGGACCCAGAATTTGCTTGCCACAAGCTCAACATCAACCCTTCCGTTCGGCCCGTTGTACAGAAAAGTCGGAGATCCTCAATTGAGCACACTAAAGCAGTAATTGCCGAAGTCGAAAAACTCCTGGCATCGAGAGTGATCAGAGAAGTTCAGTACCCACAATGGCTGTCCAACACAGTCGTAGTCAAAAACAAAAACGAAAAATGAAGAGTTTGCGTTGACTTCACTTGCTTAAACAAAGCCTACCCCAAAGATAGCTTTCCGCTGCCTCGCATCGATCAACTGGTAGACTCAACAGCAGGGCACGAGCGCATGAGCTTTCTGGATGCTTATAGCGGCTATCACCAGATACCACTGTTCGGTCTGGATCAAGAAAAGACAGCATTTATCACTCCGAGGGGAACTTACTACTACAAAGTAATGTCGTTCGGCCTCAAGAATGCCGGGGCAACCTACTAGCGAATGATTACTCGGATGTTCAAGGACCAACTTGGGAAAACCATGGAAGCTTATATAGATGATATAGTGGTAAAAAAGCAAGCTCACCACAAACCACCTCGCAGACTTGAGAGAATTTTTTAGCATCCCGAAAAACCATCAGCTTCGCCTCAATACCTCAAAATGCGCTTTTGGGGTAAGAAAAGGGAAGTTCTTGGGATACATGGTCACTCACAGAGGAATCGAGGCGAATCCAGATCAAATCAAAGCAATACAAGATCTTGAAGTACCAACAAAGGCTAAAGAGCTACAAAAACTGGCCGGAATAGCGGCCGCCCTGAATCAGTTCATCAGCAAATCTTCAAATCGAATGAAGCCCTTCTTCCAGCTATTGAGGAAAAGGTCAACGTTTGAATAGAGTTCCGAGTGTACCGAAGCACTACAAAGTCTCAAAAGATACCTCAGCACACCACCTCTTCTATCCACTCCAGAACCAGGAGAGGAGCTGTACCTATATCTAGCAGCCTCAGATCATGCCGTAAGCGCAATATTAATTCGAGAAGTTAACAAGGAACACAAGCCAGTATACTATGTTAGTAAGACTTTACTAGATGTCGAGACATGGTATCTACCCTTGGAAAAGTTAGCTTACGCGCTGCTTATCGCCTCGAGAAAGTTACAACACTACTTCCAGGGGCATACTATCAATGTCCTCACTAAATTCCCCCTCAGATCTGTATTTAGCCGAGTCGATTTCTCTGGCCGAACAACAAAATGGGCGGTAGAACTTGGTGAGTTTAACATTCGGTATCTACCCAGGATAGCAATCAAGGCCCAGGTCTTAGCAGATTTCGTCGCAGAATTTGTTCCTACCCCTAATACCGAGCCAAGGAATCCCAGTTCGGCACATGTGCCACGCACCACTGAACAGGGAAAGCCCTGCGCTTTTGAAGCATGGAAACTCTTCATTGGAAACATCTGACAGCTTTATGTTGATTGGTCATCCAATAACCGAGGCTTGGGGGCAGGAGTAGTACTTATCTCACCAGAAGGATTCATCTGGGAACAGGCTCTCAGGTTCGGTTGGAAGGCTTCAAACAACGAGGTAGAGTACGAAGCATTATTGGCTGGCTTACGTAGTGCTGAACACTTCAGTGCAGAACAACTTCTTGTTTTCAACGATTCACAAGTAGTGGTAAACCAGCTTTCCGGGGTCTATGAAACACAAGATGAAAAAATGGCTATGTACGCAGGCAAGGCCAAAGACCTACTCAAAAAGTTTCAATCCACACAAGTTGAACGAATTAGTTGGGACAAAAACAGCTATGCTGATGCTCTGGCTTGCCTCGGCTCATCAGTGGATACCAAAGATGCTAGAAAAGTTTGGGTTGAGTTCGTGCCAGAACCAAGCATTGCATCTCCAGTCCTCTGCAGCAACGTAGAGCCGAGCTGGATAGATCCGATACTTGCTTTTCTAAAATCTGGTACTCTCTCCAAAGATAAAAAGGAAGCCAAAAAAGTCAGACATAGATCAGCTCAGTTTTGGATCCCACTATTTGGGAAACTGTACAGACGCTCCTATCTTGGCCCTTATCTTCTATGTGTGCATTCAAATCTAGTCGAGAATGTTCTCTACGAAATTCATGATGGGATTTGTGGATGCCACGTTGGTGGAAGATCACTGGCACACCGAGCCCTCACTTACGGGTACTAGTGGCCACAGATGCAACAAGATGTGCAGCAGTACGTACAGAAGTGTGATAAATGTCAGAGGTTTGCTCCACTCATTCATCAGCCAGCCAAAACTCTCACTCCACTCACCAACCCATGGCCCTTTGTCCAATGGGGTCTAGATATTGTTGGACCATTGGCACGAGGCACTGGGAATAGGCGATTCTTCATTGCTGCAACTGACTATTTCACTAAGTGGGTTGAAGTCGAGGCACTGGCAAGTATCAAAGAAGTGGACACGAAACGGTTTGTCATGAGAAACGTGGTGGTGCATTTCGGCATCCCGCGGATACTGATTGCGGATAATGGAACACAGTTCGATGGAAAGATCTTCAGAAAGTTTTGTGCTGACCTGAGGATCGAGTATCGGAACTCTTCTCTAGGGTACCCACAAAGTAATGGACAGGCAGAAGCGTTAAACAAAACCATCATCAGCGGAGTAAAAAAACGGCTTGAGCATGCAAAAGGAAAACGGGTTGAAGAGTTACCCCACGTACTATGGGCATACCGAACCACAGCACGGCGCTCAACGGAGGAAATACCTTACTCTCTAACCTATGGAATGGAGGCCATCATCCCACTCGAAGTAGGTCTCTCAACCCTTCGGTCTAAATTGTTTGAAAGCACCAGTAATGAGGAAACTATTGCACAAACATTGGATATGGCAGAGGGCCGAAGAGAAGCAGCACTGATCAGACTTGTCGCATATCAACAGTAGCTCATCAAAAGTTTCAATCAAAAAGTCTCCCCAAGGTAATTCATACCTGGAGAGCTGGTTCTAAGAAAAGTAATGGATCACAAAAGAGTGCCTGGCGAAGGCAAACTTGGGCCTAACTGGGAGGGTCCGTACAAGGTCACAATTGCTGTTGGAAATGGAGCTTATTACCTAGAGGATCTCAAAGGCAGAGCTATACCTCGGCCCTAGAATATAGCAAATCTCAAGAAATACTATCAATAGAATTATCCCCCAACTTCTCTATCAGAATGTAAAGGCAATTATCTGTCGACCAATGCAAATGCTTTCCCACTTCTCTCAAATTTATCAAATTCTTGTAATTAGCTTTGATGTTTATCAAACGAAATTAGCTTTGGTACTCATCAAACAGAATTAGCTTTGATGTTCATCAAACAGAATTAGCTTTGGTACTTACCAAACGGAAATAGCTTTGATGTTTATCAAACGGAATTAGCTTTGATGTTTATCAAACGGAATTAGCTTTGGTCTTAACCCAAATGGACTTAGTTTCAGAACGACTGAACGGAATTTAAATTTGGTTAGCACTCAAACATGCCAAGTGGTATTGCTTGGTGGAATTATGTTTGGCAAAAATTGGATTTTAGCCAAGTGGAATTGCTTGGTGGAAACCACACTAACATATCTTATGTAAACATCTCTGAATCCACAGAATTTCTTAAGTATCATCACATCAACACTTCAGTACTAATGCGAACAAACAGAGTTGGAACAAACTTGGCTAAGCTCTGTCAAGAGCAAACTTCCAGCATTAGTATTACTCAACTCCAGGCAGGCAAACAATTATTTTTTCAAACCAACCTGGACCTAAGTAAGACACCTCTTCTTGCCTTTATCCCATTCAAATGTACCTGTGCTATCAAAGTTGCAGCAGACTTAAGCAGTTCTACCTAAGAGCACAATCTTCAGTACCAATCTTACTTAGCTCTAGGTAGAGGCAAACAATTGTTTTTTCAAACCAACCTAGACCTAAGTAAGACCCTTTTACAAAGTCAAGCACAACCATGTAACATATTCGTTAGCCAGACCGAGCATCTGTTCGGCCCAGAGGTCCTAACAGTGGTCGGCCGGGGCAAACAACACAAAACCAAACCGAGCATCTGTTCGGCCCTGAGGTCTTAACAGTGTTCGACAGGGGGCAAGTAGTACAGAACTAGGCAGAGCATCTATTGCAAGCAGTACAGAACTAGACCGAGCATCTGTTCAGCCCCGAGGTCCCAACAGTGCTTGACCGGGGGCAAGCAGTATAGAAAACATTCAGACATAGAAGCCAAACAACATCAGATTGCAAATTCAAAAAGAAAATCCCATCATCCAACAAAAGGCACAGATGGCCTCATAACCAGCAACAAAGAAAAGAAAAAAGAAAAATTGTCTTGGCAAGTACAGAAAGAAAGCTCATCAAGGGGACCGAGCCATAGTACATCAAAACAAAAAAGCAAAAACTTCAAGTCCTTTAAGAAGAAAACTTCAGCTTTCATTAACAGAGGGAACCTCAGGAGCAGCGTCCACGATCTTGTCTAGGCCGTCTTGGGGAGGAAAAGTAGAGGCAGCTCCAACTTTCTGAGAAGTAGAAACTTCCTTAACCACATCTCCCGCGGCTTCAGTCTCCAGGGTTTCACCCCCTTCAACATTCATCGTTTCAAACTTCAGCCGGAAGAATAACAGGGGTGGAGACAATCTTTGAACCCAAGGATCATGAGGGAACTGGGACATCCTAAAACAGGGGAGAGCCTTCAGGAACCAGGGCAGCAGCTAAGGCACTCGTCCAACCCTTTAGAAAGAGCTTGTCTCGCAGCACTAGCACCTCATCTTTGTAGGCAGCCCCAGCCTCATCCCAACCTTGTTGCCAATGCTTGGCCTCCAATGCAAAACGCTCGACAGCCATCAGCGCGATAACGGCCTCCAGCTCGGCCACTTTTCCTTCAAGTTGAGCCTGTGTCCTAATAGCAGCCTCCTTTGATTTTTCAACTGAAGCAACAATCTTGTTCAAGCGGAATGCCTCCCTTTCGGCAGTTCAGCGTCTTTCTTTCTCAGTCTCCAGGCTTACTGTCAGTCTCTCAGCGTTCATTGCCGCCTCCAGTACGGCCTTCTCCATTTCCTTCACTCTGGTGATAGACAAATGCATCCTCTGAATACACTACAAAGGACAACAAAGTATTAAAAGAAAAGGAAGCAGCAGCATAACACCAAAAACAAACAAAACAAGAAAGCACTTACAGCAGTCATCATCTGAAGGGTCCCCTTTAGAACAAAAATATCGCGGGGCCCGTTATGATCAGCCATGTCCACCGACATCAACAGAATCTGAGTCAAATCAAAAGCAAAATCTTTGGAAATAACAACCGAATCAGAAGTAGAGATGGGCCTACCTTGATGCAACATCGGCGGCTCCCATTTCTCAAATGCCTCATCCTCAATAGGATCCTCAGAAGCTTCCCCAACTATTGCCTTGCCAGTCTCTCTCCTCCTTTTCTTTGCTCTCGTAGCAACCGAAGCAGAGGGCTCAGCAGTAGTAGCAGGAGTCCCAAAAGCTCCCACCTCCAAATTCACTTCCATGAGGCTCTTCGCCTCGGCCTTTTCCAGAGGGGTCTCCAAAACATCAAAGGCGCCAAAAGCCTCAGCCTCCAAATCCACCAGCACTCTTCTCTTCGACACAGACCCGCTCCCTGTGAAACTGGGGGCAAGAGAGTGCGTTCTCTCAGACGGTGCACCTTGGCTTCGGCGACGATTCGTAACCAGAGAAGTGAGGGATGTTTCTGTCTCAGTGTTGGAATCTAGAAGGGATGCAGCAAGCCTCGCCTTCTTCGAAATGGTGGAGCGGTAAGTTGACTGGTAATCCAACAACTCGGGCACAGATCTCTTCTTGTACCTCAAAACAACTTTTATGGCCTTAGTGTTTTCCTGGTTCAGCCTGCACTGGAAACGGGAAACCTCTACAAAGAAAAGAAGTGACTCATCAGAGCAACATCCAAAAGAAGGTAAGAAATACAATAGACACTAGAGGGAAGGACCTGAACCTGGGTAGCCAGCCTTCTGAGGCATCCGTTCGGACTGGAATTCAGTCCTAGCAGAGAACTCCCAGTTGCCACCAACTTGTAGAAAATCATCGTTGTGTTTGTCCGAATCGGTCAACCCAGTCACCAGATGACAATCGACCGAACGAACACACAGGTAGTACGTGCTATGGTCCTTGTTGTGCGAAAGAGTGTAGCAGCCTAAAATATCCCAGATATCAAGGTTCAAACCCAACCGCTTGTTGAGGGTAGACATACCACAAACGATACAGAACAGGTTCGCAGACACTTGCATCGAGGTTAACTGAACTTGATGCAGAAATCGGCGCACCAAAGGGTTGAGGGGAAACCGAACCCCTCCCTCGACGATGGCCACAATCGGAAAGGCGACAGTACTCCTAGTACCTATACGTTTCGCATCAACCTTTGCCAGCGAGAGGGTCACATCATTGGGGATATTATAGTCAAGGCGGAACATGGCCATGGCCTCGGGGGTATTAACTAGTGAGCGGAACTTTCCCATTTAACAAACCTAATGGGACAGAGGTAGAACTCAGACAACAGAGTGTGGAACACAACGGTGCAAGGGCCAGACAAGATGATTGAAACAGAAAAAAGGCAAGAGAAGAAGGATCACAAGAGGACTTACAGAAATTAGAGCAGCGGTAGCAAACCGAAGGCGAAAAAGTCTGAGCAGAACACCAACAAGACTGGTTCAAAGGAACAAGAAGGGTTCTTCTTCTTTCTTTAAAACTCTCTAAAAGAACGAAAAAGAAGATAAAGGGATTTGGGTTGACAGCCAGAGCATTTATTGCACCAGCCGGCGTGAAGGTGCACGAAGCATGACCTTCAGTATGGAATCGACGCACTATCTCTGCACACTTATCCCACGTCGCCACGTGTCACCACGAAAGGACGCATGCAGGGGTTGTGTGTCAGAATTGAACCGTCACCAAGGCCGAACTGGGGTAGAACTAAAGCGACGCGACGCTTGGAGTATAGAATCGTAGCTCCCCCCAAGGGGAACCTTAGCGCGAGCTAGGGGCAAATGAAGGAGGTAAATAAGAAATGGGTCGGACCCAAGCCTTGGGCCGGTCCAATCACCCAAGCCCAAATCCGAGTGGGTTAGATGAATACATGGGCAAGCCAATTAAGCCCAACTCCATGATCAACAGTCTACCCAAGTCCACAAGCACTTGGGCCCAACTCGCAGTGGAAAGGCTAGTCCAGCCGCGATGCTGGGCTAGGCCGAGCTGCAAGACTTAATCTATGGGCCGAGCTGATGGGTCGAACCCATCATCAGAACTAAAGTGGGCCGAGCCCATAAAAAGATATCCGAATGGATGAGCCCATCTCTATAAACAATCTTGTAAAAGGCCGAGCCGAGGCACAACGGTACCAAGTTGAGGAAACCTCTTAGAGAAATGTGGAAGCTATGAATGTATGCACATGGAGGATGTCACCTCAGCTAGTCCCCTCCTAGAATCACGGAATTGGTTGATCAAGGGAATATGATCTGTTATCAGCATGATTACAACAAGTATAAGCATCCATTATCAACAACTTGATGGTCCTCTACCTTGAGCAATGTTAAAGTAAGCCTAGAAGCACCAAAGCTTCATGAAACCATCTTAAGAAGCAAGCAAGGAACCCTATATATACTACATGAACTTCACATTGAAGGTAACTAAACCGATCCCAGCTGAACATCACTTACTTACAAACTCAACTCTCTACACTTCTTCTCCGATCACTGATTCCCACACTAAAGGGGTTATTCAGCCGACCCCGGCCGGGCAGCTCTTACGGTGCATCTTGTGGCAGGAACCTCAATCCTTGGATAGCCCAACCGAGTGCGGAGCCCCGATCCACTTTCATCTAGTGTGGAATCCGGTACGCACACATTCCATCTTTTACTTTTTTCCAATTTTTTTTCTTAGAAGCTGTAATGTACTAAATTTACTCACCTGTTCCTTGAATCTTTGCTTCTTATTCAAATCTAAGATCAAATACCATGATTATTGCTAAACACCTAACTGTTTCCATTTGCTGTTCATATAATTGTTTTCCTAGGTTTCAAATATCTACTTTGGCAACAAAGCTTGGCGTTACAAACATTGCATTCCTTGGTTCTGGGCTTTTGTTGTTAAATTATATTGGTGCTATATTGGCTGCAGTTTTTATGCCTCAGGTGAATAGATCTTGATTAGAGTTAACTTATTGATTATCACCTGGTTAGTGAGATTCATCACATGTGTTATTTACTAGCATCATGCAAGCATTTGTGTGAAAGATTGAAATGTTTCTTGGGCAGTAAATGATCACAAACATTCGGTCTCTCATTTTACATGTATTGTAGGTTTTCAAGCGCAACTTAATGATACCTGCACATACCATCTTGGCATTGAGTTTAATTTTCCAAGTTCGTTTTTTAAGTCTAAATTTTCTCACCGTAATTAATTTTCCAGGAATTTCGCTAGGAATGTTTTGGATCCACTAGCTCTTTCGTTCAATTTCTCTCCATTTTCTTGGTTTCAGAGAAAAAAAATATCTTCCATCTTTGTTTATGGCTATGTTGTTCACCGAAAAAAAACCCTATTTTGTGTTTTTTTTTTTCTGACGATTTGTTTTTCTTGTATGTATAGACTGTATTTTTCCCCCATTTCTCCCCAATTTTTTTTCTTTCTTGAATTGGAGTATGATTTTGTGAGATTATTTATATAAAGCTCAGTTCTTATTGTTCAACTGATAATTTTTATATTTATATGTTTTGTCATTCGTATAAGTTTTCATGTTTACCGTCAGAATTTTTTCTTTGATACTCTAAACCTAAGAGTCCTCTCTCTCTCTCTCTCTCTCTCTCTCTCTCTCTCTCTCTCTACATCACAGCTAAGTTTCCCGGTCGTTGCTTGGTATCTTTCATCTGTATAAATGTAAATAGTGCACTATTTTTTTTTTTTTTTGTGTGTGTATGTTTTGTTGATTAAGCCTTTGAATCTTCAAAAAGTTTTATTATTTTATTTTATATTGCTCAATTATGTGGAAAAAGGGACTTGTTATGCAAAATTGAAATCTTGATTTGTAAAGTTGTTGTGGCAGTTGTGGAGGCTTGACTTTTATTTGATATGTGGTAAATTCACTGTGTTAGATTTGATTTCTTGACTTCTTTCTGATATATATGCATATACATTAATATTCAAAGGATTTTAGGGTTTTTGAAATCTATTTTACAGTGTTTTCAGTAGTTTTGAGTATTTGAGGATTGTCTATTTTTTCCATTCATTTTGTTGTGGGTTTAGTTTTTTTGACGTATCATGATGCAATCTGGGGCAAAAACAGTTCTGCTTTTGACTTTGACGATGGATTCTCTTTCTTTCTCTTTGTCTTCCATAGGTTATTGTGATTTCTGATTTATTAGATTGAAACTCGCACAAGAAAAATGGCATCAAGGTTTTGGACTCAGGTTCGTGATATCTACCACCAAATTTTGAGTGTTTTATTTTGTGTTCCAGTTAAAATTTACATGTACCATGCATGCGTTTGTTGGTGACTTAAAGCCTCGTTTGGCAAGTGGCTTTTTTAGCCAAAAAGTCAAAAAGTCACTAAAAAAATCAAAAAGCCAACAACCCATACCAAAAAGTTAAAGATTCCATTTTCTCTCTACTTTTTGCACATCTTTTCGTAAAAAGCCAAAAATTCATCCCAAACATACTAGTTTTTTTTCATCACATTTTAGCCAAAAAGCCAAAAAGTTACTAAAAAAGTCTGTTCCCAAATGAGGTATTCCCAAACATCCTATATAGCGATCCCAGATTTTAATTCGGCTCTTATGGTATTCTGAACTCGGGTCTTGTGGTTTAATGTTGTTATTTATATCTTTTCCTCCTCTTACTCTTTGAATTTGTATATTGGAATGTCTTGGGGGTGTTTAGAACAAGTTGGTTGCTAATTGATCTAGAACCTTGTTGCCTAGAATTTTGGTCTTCCGCTCAAGCTAGTCTTCTTCCACTCGAGCGAGGTTTGCAATCTTTCAGTACTTTGTGCGTCTGCAAAAATACTGCTAAAGTGTTTTTCATGCTCGAATGGAGTTTCTTACGCTCGATCGGGTCTGAGCTCGAGCGGCCTCTATGGCGCTCGAGCGACTATCTGAAGTCTGTAAATTACTAGACGAGTGTATTCTACGCTCGAGCGGGTAGTGCCTTGCTGTTGTGTCTTGGCACTCGAGTGGCCTTTGTTGCACTCGAGTTGGTCGAATTTATGTGTCTGACGCTCGAGCGTCAAACTCTCTGCTCGAGCGGACTGTATGTATATCAGATCGCGACAACGACTTTTTAAATCACTTTTTCTGTCCTTTCTCTCTCTAAAACTTTCCAAAACCCTAAGTTGAGAGCTTCTCTCTCTAAAATACTCTCTTTCTCTCTACATTTTGACCTAGATCTAGTGATCTCCTCACCCTTCTTCCTTTGATAAAAAGTTTGAGCTCTTCAAGATCTCCATTTTCATCCGGGTAAAAGTTGGTTTCGGCATCTTTGGAGCTAATCTCTTGCTTGGCTCATCTTCTTTTCTTGAGGTAGGGATATTTTACTCTCCTATATGGGTTTTGACATAGATGTTGGTCATTTTGTATAAATGGTGTGATTTTGGAATTTTGGGTGAAGTTAGGGTTCGAGTTGAAATTATAAAAGAGCGGTTCCTGTTGTTGGGTTCCATATGTGTGTGTGAGGTCTTGAAAATGGGGTTGTTTGTGTAATATGGGTGAAATTTAGCCTTGGGGGCAACATTTGAAAAAAGGGGAAGAATGCCCTGATTTGCATTATATAAATTATTTGTTTAAGTAATGAAATCAATGTGGAAATATGAAATTGGCTTGGGAATAATGAAATTGGGAAAATATGTGATTAAACGGTATAGTTAGATTGATAAATCACTCACATATGGAAAAGTTAATAAATTATCTGTTTGATAGATTTATTTATCTGTTTTGAAATAACTGTTTTGGGCTATCGGTGGAAGATAGCCATGATTGTTGTAGAAACTGCATGATGATTAGGTAAATTGAAACTAATCAATTGGATTATGTCATTGAATATGACGATTGGATTAACACATCGAATATGTGATTTAATTGGTCATTATATGTGACAACGTGTTTAAATACATTGCATATGTATCTTTGTTTAGGAGGAGAAAGGGGATGTACTCCATTGTTTGGGAGGAGATAGGGGATGGACTCCATTGATAATTAAGTTGGCCGAAGTGTCCAGGGTGAAAGTCTCGAAATCTTTTATACATCTGAATGATGTTGATGATTGAAGTGTTAATGATATGAGTTGTAGTCTCATTTTAAATTGTTTGGATAAAAATGAACCATGTTAATGAGGTGATTTGGATAAATAAATGGAAGTGGATTGGAATATGGATGTCAATGTTGATTTGTTATGAAAATAGTGTAACTTGGTTTTCAAGTATTAAACATATATCTGATGCTAATGTTTTAGTTAATTCTCATATGTTGTTTAGCTTATCTCTACTGAGCTTTGGCTCACCCTACTTGGGACACCATTTTTCAGGTACAGGTGATATGCCACCTCCGAGATCTTAGCTTGGGAGGTTTTGGAGTTGAAGACTCCCTTTTGTTATTCATTTGGATGTTAAATGTATATTCAAGCCTAGGGCTTTCTATGTATAGAGCTAGGACTCTTCTTTTATTGCAACCAAGTTATCTCTTGGAAAACTATAAGCCCGTAGGGCATTTATTCGTTTAATACCTTCTGTAAAGAATACTCTGATAAAAGTAATATGTAGCATTTCTATTATGTTTTATGGACTTTATGAATGGATGATTATGTCTTATTTTAAGAGCGTTACAACTTGGTATCATAACGTACCGAGTTTGAATACTTTGGGTACATGGGAAGTGGTTAGTACCACAATGGGTTTGTCTCGCTTGTTAGAGACTTAAGTATAATGTTATGTGTTTATATGATAACATCTTTATGTGACTATATGGGTATGAGATTTAGTTTCTAGGATGTTGATCGGGTCCGCGAGTTTCTGGGAGTCCTGTTAGAAAGGCACTTGATCACTGCCGTTTCTAACTGGAACTCTAGTAATCCCAAGGGACGGTCATTATCCGGAAATGAAATTCGTATGTACTTATGTGATTATGTGCTTATATGGAGTGAATTACAGTTGTCCATCGTATTAGGACGCGAATGAGATAGCTTCAGCACATTTGTAAATGTGCTAATCCTTTTGTTACCTTTATTAGGATGTCAGGACGAGATTGTGGTGGTAAGCGTGGTAGGCCTAGGAGGTAGAAGATGCCTATACCGGATGAAATTCTGGCGCAGGAGAGGGAGTTAGTCAGGCCAACGTGACCGAGCCAGTAGGCCAGCAGGCCATGGGCACCTTAGCCCGTGAAATGGCCGGAGCATTGAGAGAATCTATGGACATTCTCAGGGCTGAGAATCAAGTCTAGGCCCAAGTAGCTGAGGCAGGGCCGTCTTTTCTGAAGAGGGAGCTCTTCCGGTCGAATCCGGATGAATTTTTAGGTGATCCTAAGGAGCCACTGAAGGCGGATAAGTGGCTTGAACAAATCACGAAGACGTTTGATATGCTTGGCATCGAATACGGGGGCTTGCGAGTGACCTTGGCGTCTTTCTAGCTGAAGGGAGACGCGGGTTAGTGGTGGAAGATGCGCGGGGGCGCATCGGAGGGACTTGAGAGGCCTTTGTTGAAGCTTTCCAGGACAAGTTCTTGCCTGCTACAGTGAGGGAGAAGTTGAAGGATCAGTTTTCGCAGCTCAAACAGTTGAACACACCAGTGGCTGACTTTGAGGCAACCTTTACTAGTTTGTCTAGGTTTGCACCGGAATTAGTTGCGACTGAGGAACACCGTTGTTTGGAGTTCGAGAAGAAACTGAGGACTGGACTCATGTTTAGAGTTGTCGGGTCCATGATTAGAGATTATGGGCGCCTTGTGGAGGCTGCAGCCCATCTTGAGCCCATTATACATGCGGAGGAGAAGAGGATGAGGGGCTCCAGGAGGAGTTAAGATGGTCAGGGAGACGGTAAGAGGCAGAGGGGTTCTAACCCTCAGCAGTCCCAGGGAGTGCATTCAAGATCTACCTTTCCAATACCAAGTTCAGGTTCTGGGAGAGGCGGTCAGGGAGACATCACTGTTACAAATGTGGTCGGGCCACAAGTCTCGGTTGTCCACGGAGGAGGAGGCGCAAGCAAGATTATCTTCGGCTCGTTCTCAAGGCCAGAGTCAGGGCATAGGCTAGTCGCTCACTTGTTATCAATGTAGGTAGGTGGGGCACTTGAAGAGGTTTTGCCCGTAGTTGAGTGGCACGTCTGGTGCGTCTGGTTCGAGGCGAACATAGAGTTCTGAGCTAGCACAGTTAGTTCAGGCCTCGAGGGCCAATCAGGGTGCCCCTTTGGCTCAGTCTGTGCAGTAGTCTTATGCTCCGAGAGGTAAGCAAGTAGATCAGAGACTTTTAGGGCACATGTATGTTGTTACAACACTTGATCTTGTACCGGTTCCATCTGTTGTGAGAGGTACCTCTTTGTTTTGCAACTCGGTTGCTAATGTGTTAATTGATACGGGTGCATCCCATTTGTTTATATCTTCTGCATTTGCATCTCTTTTGGGATTGGAGTTGGCGCAGTTAGCATCTCCTATTTGTGTGGTATCACCTATTGGGGGTGAGATGGTTTTAAAACAAGGGTGTCGAGCTGTGATATAGAGGTCGCCGATCGTCGACTTCCCTTTTCTTTTGTGTTGATGGATATGTCTAGGTTTGATGTGATTTTAGGTATGGACTAGTTATCGTCATACCGGACTATTATAGATTGTTACCGCCAGAGGGTTACTGTATGTACCTTGAGTGGTAAGTGTTTTCATTTCTTGGGGGATCGGGTTGGTAGAGTCTTACCACCGGTATATGATCCGTGCGGGTGAAGTGAGCTTAGTTGTCTTCTCGTTAGCTTTATGAGTAGTGAGTGCGATGAGACTCGGACTGAATTACTAAGAACGGTTTGTGAGTAGTCGGACATCTTTCTCAAGGATCTTATTAGTTTACCACCCCATCGAGAGATCGAGTTCTCTATTGACTTAGTGCCTGGCACGGCACCGATTTCCATGGCAATCAGACGCTTTGGCCCGAGTTGAGTGAGTTAAAGATTCAACTCCAAGAATTGTTAGATAAGGGCTTTATTCGCCCTAGTGCTTCACTCTGGGGAACACCAACCCTATTTGATAAGAAGAAAGATGGGGCCTTGAGACTTTGCATTGATTATCGAAAGTTGAACTGGGTTACAGTTAAGAATAAGTATCCTATGCCTCGTATAGATGATTTGTTTGATCAGTTGAAAGGATCTCGTTGTTTCTCTAAGATAGATTTGAGATCGAGCTACCATCAATTGAGAGTCAGGGAGGAAGATATTCCGAAGACGGCATTCCGTATGCAGTATGGCCATTATGAGTTTCTGGTGATGCCTTTTGGGCTTACCAATGCACCTGCTGTGTTCACGGATTTGATGAACTGAATCTTCCGAGACTTCTTAGACCACTTCGTAGTCGTCTTCGTGGATGACATTCTGATTTATTCACCTTCTGAGGAGGAGCACGAGGAACACTTACGAGTGGTGCTTGAGTTAATTAGGGCCCATAAGTTGTATGCTAAGTTTGGAAAGTGTGAATTTTGGCTAAGAGAGGTTAAGTTCTTAGGCCATGTGATATCCGGGGAAGGGGTGACTGTAGATTCATCCAAGATAGAGGCAGTGCAAGATTGGGCACAACCTAAGAATATCTTTGAGATCCGTAGTTTCTTGGAGTTGGCTGGGTATTACCGTCAGTTTGTGAAGGATTTCTCCAAGCTAGCTTCGCCTTTGACTAGATTGACACGGAAAGGGGTCAAATTCGTGTGGAGAAAGACTTGTGAAAGGTCGTTTCAAGAGCTTAAGGTTAGACTTACCACCACTCCAGTCTTGATTATTCCGGAAAGGGGTTTGTGCTATGCAATGTATTGTGGTGCCTCACGAGAAGGTTTGGGTTGTGTATTGATGCAAGAGGGGAAAGTTACGCCTATGGCTCACGTTAATTGAAAACACATGAGAGGAACTACCCTACTCATGACCTAGAGTTAGCGGCGGTGATATTTGCCTTGAAGATTTGGAGGCACTATCTTTATGGTGAGAGATTCGAGGTGTTCTCAGATCATAAGAGTTTGAAGTATCTATTTACACAGAAAGACTTGAATTTGAGGCAGAGAAGGTGGATGGAGTTCATTGAAGATTATGATTTCGAATTACATTATCATCCAGGGAAGGCCAATGTTGTGGCCGATGCCCTAAGTAGAAAGTCCATTAGTGATGTAGCTTGTATTGCTATCTGGGAATGGGAGATATTGGGTGCCCTTGGTGAGTTTGACGTGCATCTGGGCGAGTCTGTTGAATCTGCAGTCTTGTTTTTGTGGTTGCACAACCTACGCCAGAATCGAGTGTTAGAAGCACAAAAGGATGACTTTGAGGTAGAATCCCTCTGGGTGAAGTTCTCCAGTGGGAAGGTAGAGAAGGATTTGACTGTGTATCCCGACCTGAGTGTGAGGTACCGAGACCGTTTGTTTGTGTCAGAGGCTTGCCGAGAGGAAATACTCCGAGAGTTTCACCATTTACGCCTTGCGGTGCATCCGGGAGGCACAAAGATGTATCATGATCTAAGTCGCCAATTTTTGTGGAGGGATATGAAGAAGGATGTGGCGATGTTTGTATCAAAGTGTCTTACTTGTCAACAAGTGAAGGCCAAGCATCAGAGGCCAACGGGTTTGTTGCAACCTTGCCTATAACCGAGTGGAAATGGAAGCATGTCACGATGGAATTTGTGGTGGGTCTTCTAAAAACTCAACGGGGTAGTGATGCCATTTGGGTGGTAGTTGACCGGTTGACCAAGTCAGCGTATTTTATTCCTATGCGCGTAAGAGATTCGATAGATTACCTTACTGACTTGTATATTCGTGACATAGTGAGGTTATACGGGGTCCCAGTATCGATTGTCTCAGATAAAGATCCGCGCTTCACTGCTAGGTTGTGGCAGAGTTTGCAGAGTGCCTTGGGCACTAGATTGACCTTTAGTACGGCTTACCATCCTCAGATTGATGGGCAGTCCAAGCGCACTATTCAGATCCTTGAGGATATGCTACGAGGCTGTGTCCTTGACTTTAAGGGGTCATAGAAGAGACACCTACCCTTAGTGGAGTTTGCCTACAATAACAGTTTCCAATCGAGTATTGGCATGGCACCATTTGAGGCCTTGTATAGCCGACCGTGTAGATCTCTAGTGTATTGGGCTGAGGTGGGTGATGCACCTTTGTTAGGTCCAGAATTGGTTCGAGAAACGACGGAGAAAGTGACACTTATCCGTAAGAGGTTGGTTACAGCCCAGAGTCGCCAAAAAAGTTATGCCAACCGTAGGAGGAGGCCATTGTCATTTGAGGTGAGAGATCACGCCTTTTCGAAAATATCACCTAGATAGGGTTTGATGAGGTTTGAGAAGAGTGGGAAGTTGTCTTCTCGGTTTATTAGCCCTTTTGAGATCCTTGAGCAGGTTGGGGAGGTTGCCTACCGTTTGGCGTTGCCGCCGCAACTGTTCGGAGTACATGATGTGTTTCATGTTAGTATGCTTTGGAAATATGAGCCGGCTCCATCACATGTGTTGGATTGGACCAACTTGGAAGTAGATGAGGATGCTTCATATGAGGAGAGACCAGTGAGGGTCTTGGATAGAAGGGACCAAGTCTTGCGAGGCAAGACGATCCCCTTGGTCAAGGTGTTGTGGAAACGTCACGGAGTTGAGGAAGCGACTTGGGAACGTGAAATGGAAGTCTGAGAGAAGTATCCGGACTTATTTGCTAATGTATAACTTTGTATTCAAATTATAATTGTTGTTAAAGAAAAGTATGAACATTATATATGTTATGGACATCTTGAAAATATGAGTTTATTATAAACATTGCATATGTTTGGGAATATGGAATATCACGTGTATTGTGTTATCTTGGGAGCATTGTATATGCCATATACACTTTTTGAAAATTTGAATTTTGATTAAACATTGTTAATGTTTTGGAAATTGTGAATTTCGTTTCAATATGGGGCTCGTGTATTGAGTCGGTGAAAATGAATAACCGAAGGATGGGTCATGGTATTGGATTTGTAAGAATAACATGGTTGGGAATGACCAAACGTTGATTTTGAACTTAATTTGTAATTTTGGGGACGAAATTCTTTATGGGGGGGAGGTTATAGCGATCCAGGATTTTAACCCGGCTCTTATGGTATTCTAAACTCGGGTCTTGTGGTTTAATGTTGTTATTTATATCTTTTCCTCCTCTTACTCTTTTAATTTGAATTTTGGAATGTCTTGGGCATGTTTAGAGCAGGTTGGTTGCTAATTGGTCTAGAACCTTGTTGTCCAGAATTTTGGTCTTCCACTTGAGCGAGTCTTCTTGCGCTCGAGCGGGGTTTGCAATCTTTCAGTACTTTGTGCATCTGCAAAAATACTGCTGACGTGTTTTTCACGCTCGAGCGGAGTTTCTTACACTCGAGTAGGTCTAAGCTTGAGCGGCCCCTATGGCGCTCGAGTGACTGTCTGAAGTCTGTAAAATACTGGACAAGTGTATTCTACGCTCGAGCAGGTATCATTGCGCTTGAGCGGGTAGTGCCTTGCTGTTGTGTCTTGGTGCTCGAGCGGCCTTTGTTGCACTCAAGCGGGTCGAATTTATGTGACATCACAGTTCATGAAGGACCCTACTGAGATCACATGGGATATAGTTAACAAAAAGTTCAAAGAGATTGTGGTTGCCAGTGGCAGGAAGGGAACCAGAAGGGTTGGTTGAACAGCTCACCTTCCTGACCAGGGTGGCTAAGACCCCTGCTCAGAAGCTTGAGATACTTTTTAGTGTTGTTTCTGCACAATTTGATGTCAATCCAAGTCTTAGTGGACACATGCCAATAAATGTATGGAAGAAGTGTGTGCAGAATATGCTTGCTATACTTGACATCCTTGTCCAGCATCCTAACATTATGGTTGATGACGTGGTGGAGCCTGAAGAGGATGAAACTCGAAAAGGAACAAACTTCCAAGGGACGATTCGTGTTTGGGGAAACTTGGTGGCCTTCCTTGAGAGGATAGATGTTGAGTTCTTTAAGAGCTTGCAGTGCATTAATCCTCATACTCGTGAATATGTTGAGAGGCTGAGAGATGAACCTATTTTCTTGGCTCTTGAGCAGAATGTCCAGGAATATCTAGAGCGGGTTGGAGATTACAAGGTCAGCAAAGGTAGCACTAAAACGGGTTGAACTCGTTTATTATAAGCCACAAGAAGTATATGATGCTATGAGGAAGTTAATGATGTGAAGTTGGAAGAATGGAGAAATGTAGCGGGATGCACCCAAAGTGGTCGAAGAAAGTAGGGGCCCTTTGCCTTTGTCGTTACTCTGAGCTCGTGCCTTGTAAACCCACCTTTCCAGAGAATAGCAGGGCATTGATGGATATCCTAGTTTCCCTCATTTACAAGTATGGAGATGAACGGACTAAGGCTCGGGCAATGCTTTGTGATATATACCACCATGCTATATTAGATGAATTTTTGACCTCACGTGACTTGTTGCAAATGAGTAACTTGCAGGATAGTATTCAGCACATGGACATTTCCACCCAGATACTTTTTAACAGGGCTATGGCGCAGCTTGGGCTATGTGCATTTAGGGTGGGTCTAATTGCCGAAGGACATGGTTGTCTTTCTGAACCATATTCAGGTGGCAGGGTGAAGGAGTTACTTGCACAAGGTGTCTCCCAAAGCCGATATCATGAGAAGACTCCTGAACAAGTATTGATTTTTGTTTGATGTTGATTGCGTTTATAGTTTCAAGCTTAGCAAACATGTCTTCTCTTTGAGTTGGAACATATCCTGCTTGATTAAGTGGATGACTGTTTTTTTGCTAGTTGTGCTTAACAGATGCTTCTTATTAGGGTTTTTTTGTTCCTAATATAAGATCCATAATCTTGCATCAGTAATCACAATTTGTTTGTACTAAAAAACATGCACTTTCATTCTTATTTTGAATTATCACATGCTTTCTCGAATCAATTTAATTATTCTGCGTGCATCTTATATGAAACTTTGATCGTTCTGAATCAACAATGGTCAAGTTCTTTGAACTTTTAACTTGGGGAAAGGAGTGGCTTGGTTTTGATTGGAATTGGCCCTTTTAGAATGTAGTCACTGTTCAGTTTATACTGTAGTGGTCAAATTAGCTGTCTTGTATTCAATTGTATGTTGTGTGCCATTTATAAATACATTTTAATTCCTTGAAGAAAGGTGAAAATAATGAGCAGTCTTCAAAGGCTTTACTAAGGCTTGTCTCGTCTCAAGGTTATGGTAAAATGCATTAAGGATTTAATTTTTAGGCTATACTCCCTAAAAGCTTGTGCATCACAACCTGAGGCATGTGCCTTATGTGCGCCTTGTATGCCTTTTGTGCATAAGCCTATGACAAGTACGCATATGAATAGTTTGCCTTAGACTCTTGTCAAACTTAGTCTAGTATATAGTTTAAATATCAAAATGCCAAAAATAAAAAAACCCTTTTGTGACTATATTCTATAGAAAAAATTAAGTAAATGAACAATGAACAAAAAACACAAAGTTGATGTTCAAGGGAGAAGCTCAATGACTAAAGCTAACAATATCAATTTCACTTTCAATGAAGGCAACCTTTATTTTCTGTAGTGAAATGTTCGGTGCCTTAAAAGAGAAAAGTATTTATACCTTTATATTTAATTTTTATTTTTTTTTTCACTATTTTGAAATATTTAATTTATTTACTAAATATTAAAATTTAAAATTTAAAATGCTTTGCCTTAATGCCTTAAGGCTTACACCTCGCCTCATGAGGGGTAAAACGCCTTGAGTTATGCGTTCACCTTTGATAATGAGTAAAAATTACCTTCTTTTCAAAACTCATAACCAAACAAATTTTTGTCATTTAAGTGCGTATATGTACACATTTTTTTATTTTTTTTATTGAGAAAATAAAGTGCTGAACCAAGGTTGCGTTTGTAGAGTTTTCTAAATATGATTTGAGAACAAAGTTGTATTTTGAGTTTATGAGTTTTAGAATTATGATTTAAGTGTGAAAATTTTGTTTGGTTAGGAGTTTTGAAAAAAGTTTTGAATTGAGTTTTGGAGGGAGTTTTGAGTTTTTAAAATTAAAAAAGTTATTTAATTCAAAAACTTATCACTCATAACCAAATACACAACCTAAAATTCTATTCAAAACTCATAAAAAAAATTTAAAATTTTGGAAAATATTTTTTATTTAATACATAAAAAATAACAAGTGTCAATTGCAAATATATATATATATATATATTATACTGTTCCGGTCAACCGGTCGGACGTCCGGGAGAATAATCGGGTAAGCCAAATTTCAAAATTCAAATCCCACCTGAAACGAGTTTTCAAAAGTGATGTGAAATTAATTTTTAAAACTTGTATCCAAACATTACACTCAAATAAAAAAGTGAAATCATGATTTGAGAGCTTCACCAAACGAAGCCCAAATTTTTGAGGTGCACGTAGAGGCACCCCAATCGCTTCAACATAGAACGAGAAAGGCCACTTAGCCGGAGACAGTTAGAATAGTTTAATACATACATACATATTATTATTATCAATAATGATTCATCTCCCCTTTTCCTCCCACCCCCTTTGACCCCCTCTCTCTCTCATTGGTTACTTTTTCTTTTTCTTTTTCTTTTTTTTCTTGCTCCTCCAATCACCCCCCGCCACGTGGCAAAGGGGGGGTGAGGGGGTGACCCCCAAAAGGGGGTCCCAAGCATTATTCTATTATTATTTATTCTGCATTTTCATAGCACTCTGTTCTCCTTTTCTTTCAAATCTCTCTCTCTCTCTAGTTTGTGATCTGATTATGTTTTAGATGATTTCAATGCAAAGTTTTGTTTGTCCCCATTTGCGAATTTGGGCAAATTGATACCCAATTGAAGCTTCTGAATTCAGATCCAAAACGTTTTGGCGGCGAGGACGCCACTCTTTCTCTCTAGGTAAGTGTATATATATGCATAAACACGTACAAATTTGTTTTTGTGGATGAGCTTATTTGCTTATTCTTACGCTGTGTTTGGTTGGGCGATTTGAAAAGAGATTTGGAAAGGAAACGGTGTGTGAAACTAAGTGAAATGTAGGTATATTTTATTCACATTTCACCTGCCTTTTTCAAATCCCTCAACCAAACACAACATTAATGATTCTTAATGAATTGAAATGAAAATTGACAATCTTATCCAGAGTTGTTATTGATTTGTGGTTTCAGTTTGAAGTTTCAATTGTGAAATTGTAAATAAATCATCAATCATTTAAGTTAAATTTCCATGTATGATTATGATTATGAGGTGCTTTTCTTCTTTGTCTAAGAGAAAAGCTTATTATCTATTTGAAGTCAAACTGGGTAAACAATTGGCTTCATGGTTAATAATTGATTAACATTGTTTAATTTCCTTTATTAAATTAAAAATTTTATTTTAAGAAATAATACAAACAAAATCTATTCATATCCTCACTTCTTTTTTTCTTTCTTTATTTCTAACTCAGTTCTTGATCTCTTCCTCGGACTCATCCCATTTTTGCTACATCATCCGTAAGGTACTCACCCGATGTATGAGAGAAGTTGATTTTGTGAGATGTATGTGAAGTTCATTTATTTATTTCTTAACTTATAAGTATGAAAAGTTGATTTTGCTTGTGTTTGGTGTATTTAATGATTGGGAGTTTTTTGTATTCTTATATGTATATCAAATTCTTTTCTTTTCTTTTCTTTTTTCTCTTTCCCCAATCTGTATTAATGTTGAACCTCCCCAGATTTTAATTGTATAGAAAAAGTCCAGATTTTGAATTCCATATTTTAATCACACTCTCAACCTGTGCAGCCAACCCAGCAAGTCGAAACAGCCTAGTAAACATAGTTTTTTTCTCTTCTTTTTCTTTTTTGGTTTTTGGATAACTGGTAATCTCTGCTATAACTCAAGCTTGCTGGTTATCAATAGAGGTTTGAAGATTTTGTTTTCTATGAGCTATAGGTTAGTTACAATATTTTGCGCAAATGCATATATATTTCTTCTTGTTGAAGATTGTTGTTTTGGACACATTGCACAAGAACTTTCTTTGTCACAAGAACTTTCCACCTTTATTTTCCCTTAAAATATGTAGATCGGTACTATGTTTTTCATTACAATATTCATGGTTCTCAAACAAACCGAAATGAGGAGATACGTTATTTTTGTTCTAATTCACTTGCACATACAATGGCCCTGTTTGGTAGAGCTGTGGAAAAGTGCTTATAGCTTATGCCTAAACAGCTTATAGCTTATAACTTTCAGCTTAAGCTGATTTCCAACTTATTCTTAAAGCATCTCCTGCCCCACTCAAAAAATAAGCTGATTTCTGACTTCCAAAAAGCTATAAGCTATAAGCTATAAGCTAAACCAAACACATCAAAATAGCTTAAATTAGGTAGTTGCCATGTCTTACTCCCCATGACCGTATCAGAATGCAAGACCACCGTCCTTCCCTTGCCATGCATCATAGTAAACATAAACAAAAACACCACAGTAAACATGTGACAGATACAATAGACAGGAAACCTCTGTATAGATTTCATTTTCAATAGACAGTAACTACAAATAAGAGAAGCATATTTTTGCTGATGTAGTGCCCATTTTACTGAAATTAAATAACTGTGCAAGTTACTGAGGATATGCAATAAACATCAAAACTACCAAACACCAACAACAATTTATAAAGTGAAAAGCTTGGAATTGCTATTCAGTTTAGGTTCGTTTGTCAATATAGAAATAAACCAAAAAAACCAATATTTAAGGCCCCTTTTGATTCCAATTGGTTTCAACCTACCAAGTAAAGTCTACGAGAAATGATCATAATAGAGTCAATGCATATGATGAACACTACAGATTCTGAAGGACTCATCTAATCTTGATTTTAAGGCACCAGAGTTCAATTTGAATGGCAACCAAACCACCTCTGAAAAAATTAGACACCCAAGCAGCTTCATTTCACGCATGTGATATTGATAAACGAAATATAGTCCACTATAGTATAAAGGCAAGACTAATCCATTCACCAAATACAGCTCCTGTGATAACCCTGCCCTGTGTTATGCTAATTAATCTTAATTATGATTAAAATTATACGCTTGATATAATTTTGAATGATAATTATATGATTATATGTTTTTGAATTTTTATCTGTTCACCGTAGGAAAATCTGTTTAACTTTCTGCTTTAAAATTCAATTGAAAGCCGTAGAGGTGACAAAAACTGAAATTGACTGTGTTTTTACAATTAGCGTGATTTTTAGAGCATATGGTGAAATTTAATTAGAAATTGATTTGGATCAAAATAATTAGATCGAACTGACTAATTAAGCATTATTACTTAGTCCTAATCAAATTTGATTAGGCAAGCATATATAAGAGCCGAATTACAGTTAATCTCATTTCTTTGAGCTCAAAAATCAGAAATAGGCACTCTAGAGAAAGAGAGTGAGCCGAATTTAGAGAGAGGAATGGCTCAACATTGAAGATTTTGCAAGGAAATTGGAGAACTAGTGAATTAGCTCAAGAATTAGCTATAATTGGAAGAGTTGAAGCTCCTAGGTGAGTAATTGAACTCAAAACCATGAGTGTAAATCTATAATTGAGTGGATTCTAAGATATTATGAAGAATTTGAGGTCCATATGTTCATGCATGTATAGAATTGCCATGAATTTCCATGAGATTGCATGATCTAGCATAAGGCATATCAAACATGAAAGATTTGTGCACCTAAGTCTACATGCATGCATAATTTTGATGAGCTTCCTGATTTTGAACATTATTTGTTCCACATGAAGTAAAATTGGAGTTAATAATTAACATGCATGCATGATTCATGAATGTATGAAGCTTAAATGCATGAGTTTTGAAATTGGCAAAGAATTTGGAATGATTTTGGGAATGGACTATGATTTTGGGACAATTGGTTTCAAATTATCTAAGTCTTTATGTTATACAATGTTTTTCTATGTTTTGGCATTGATTTACAAACTTTGGAGCCTTTGGAGTTATGTTTTGAGCTTCAAACAGCTTGCTGGAAAACCCAGAATTCGACCAATCCGCTCGAACGAGGGAAGTCTCACTTGATTGTGAAAATTTAGCTCCCAAAAGTTTTGCAGAAATTGCACAATGGCTCAAGCGGCAGACTTTACACTCGAGTGAACCCTATTTTGCAAAGACTCCTCGCTCGAGCATCATAAATCTCACTCGAGCGTAAATTGCATGCAACCAATACTTTTGCAGACCAAAGGGGTCTGCTCGAGCGACCAAAGCTGCACTCAAGCGGAGAGCCCTGCTTTAGAAATTTTGAAAAGTTGTTTTGTGTTTCGTTTTCCGTTCTCTTTCATTTCTAAGCACTCTGAGGCATGCCTTGAGCATTGTAAATGAACTAAAAGGATAAGAAAGAGGCTAAGAGAAATAAATAAATTAAGAACGAATTGAATCGCTTGTGACCCAATGTGTTATGTAATGTGTAGGGTCAAGCACAAGGGCGAATCCATCGATAGAACACTGTAAGTAATATCTTAGTAAAGATATGTTCAAGTAAGTTATTTTCCAAATGTTACTTCTGTATAAGCCTTATGGATTTGTATGTTGAATTATGGATGAATATTCTAAATGTCAGTCTTTTGCATAAGATTAATTGAATACAAATATGATCATGATCATGAATATGAGACACACCTAAATATAAGTATGAAAATGAATTGGGCTTAAGGCCATTTGAATATTATGATGGGCCAAAGGCCGTTTGACACAAATGATTGGGCCAAAGATCATTTGATATGAATGATTGGGCCAAAGGCCGTTTGACACAAACGAATTGGGCCCGAGGCCATTTGATATGTTTGGGCCTGAGGTCGTTTGATGTATTAAATAGAAACATAAATGGGCCTATGGCCGTTTGATATATCTGTTACAAATTTCATTCATGTAACTTCTTTGTTTTGATATTATTCACTGAGTTATTGTTCACTCTCATTTTATATGTGTAGGTGAGCAAAGAGATGTCCAAACCCAGCCTCAGTGAAAAATATAAGAGGAAGTCAAGTTTTGTAAAGTTAGCCTGAATGTCTCACGCATGAGACTTTGTTTTGTTTCATTTGTTTATCTTTTTGTCATCTTAGTGAATACATTGAATCACCGATGTAAAGAAGCCTTTTGTTTGGTTGACTGTGTGTTTGGAAGTTCTTGGATGTACAAGATGGTAATTCTATCTATATGTGTGAGTTATTATGAAATGCTTTGGGTAATTTTACTATGCCATGTAAGCACAGCTCATTAAACAAAATTTTTAAGTCTGCTTCCGTTTTGGCCTCTTAATTCTGTTAAAATATGCTTAATCAAGTTTGAAGCCGTAGGTAATCTCATGATTACCAGCTGGTTATGACCTTAATCTATAGGGGCGGGTTCGGGTCATGACAGTTCCCTTGAGCTCAAACAGGTATATGATATATCATTGAATATTTTATGCATAATTGCACCATAACTCCATTAGACAAAAAGAAGAAAAGTTATTCCCCTCCCCCTCCCATCTTCTTTTGTTTTTCAATTGCATAGAGCAAATAAGGGTATTTCTTTTTTTTTTTTCTTCCCTCTTTATGGTGGTCATGAAGTGAACCATCGCAAGTCATCCAAATCAACAAACAAGTTCATGTCAAGAAGCAAAATCCAATCAAAGAGCATGGGATTCTCCATTGCCGAATCACTTTGTCACACTGTCCCAAAACACTCACAACCGTTATGCCTCAAGATTACTATATCTGGAGATTCTCACATGATCCAATAATTGTGAATCTTTTGGGATGGATGGGCCCAATCAAAGAGCAGGAAATAATAACTTCAGCATCATACATGGCAAAAGATAGCATACTACACAAAAAAAATGTGAATGTTTGAAAGTTGAAACAACTTCGACCTCAAAAACACAAGTTAAGTAGTTATAGATCTTCAGCAAGAAGAACGACTAAAAGAAAAGATATAATAAGCAGAACTCAACAAACCCATCTAAACAAGTATGATCATCTTCAAACAGGACTAACATTCAATCAAGACTACAATATCATTTCCCATATACATCCCCCAACAACTATACATATATATATATACACTCAAAAGATTTTGCACTCCCCTTCTTTTTCCAAATCTTGTCATTTAGCATGTGTAAAAATTTATGTTATGCTTAAATTTTTATTTTAAAGACAAATATAAACTAGTAATTCTATACAAACTAACAAATCTTACAATATGTTTCTTACATAAACTTGGTAGAACTAAGCTACTTTAAAAGACAAGAAAGAAATGGGTTCAGTTCTACCATCTTCAACTATTTTCTTTAATTTTTTTTCTCCACAGAAACCAAACACAAACAACAGATCTATAGCTGTATCATAAAAACGGATAATCAAATAATCAAATGAACCAAAAAAAAAATCAAGGGAAAAGAATTGAAGACATTATGGATAACTTAAAAAACGTAAGATGGGTTTTCTAAGAATATAGATGCATCAATCAAGAATGGGGGTGGGAAAATACTTCACAAAATAAACATTTTTAAGACAAATATACAAGGTGGGATTTGAATTTACATAGACTAGTAGAACTAGGCTTCTTTAAAAGACAATAAAAACAATCTAAATCCGGCAGATGAATACATGGTCACAAATGTGTTCAGTTCTTCCACCTTCAACTATTTTCTATCCTTTCTCTCTCGAAAATCCCAAAAACCAAACACAAACAACAGATCTAGAAAGTCAAATAACATTAAAAACAAAAAAACAGAGAATTGATCACATAATGGATTACAAAAACCCTAAAATAGCTTCTAAACAATCTTCAAATGACATTCATGAATAACAATTGAAGAGAAACCTATGTTAGAGAGAGAGAGGTGCGGCCGGAGAGATTTGGCGTAGGCTTGTAGTTTAGTTGGTGCTCGAAGTGATATTTTGGGAAGATGGTAAAAAGCAGCTTTTTTGCTTTTAACCAAACTTTTTGGGAGTGATTTGGAAAGTTGGTAAAAAGCTGCTTTTTTTTAAAATTAATATTTATTTATGGTGTCACATCACACTAAAATGACTAAAATAACCTCACCAAACTAAAAAAAATTACATTTTATCCAAACCCACAAGATATAAACATTGAGGGTAATTATGTAATTTTTTAACCTACTTTTGCCACTTCCCAAATAAGCAAAAAAACGCAACTTTGCATTTTGCTTAGCCACAAAACGTGGTGTTTTGCTCTAATCCCAAAAGAGCCCGAATAAGGAGGCAAGAAACCCTAATGCGTTTTTAAAGGGCCAAGTTAGTGATGAAATAACATTTTTGCCCATCTCAACGTCACTACACCATAAAATTCTACTCTTTTTTTTAATAATTTTTTAAAAATTTTAAGCTATTTTTTAAAAAATTTAGACACACCAAACGTAAATACACTTAAAAAATAAAAAAATAAAAATCTTTCAAAAATTTACTAAATACTAAAAATATGAAAATTCAGTATATTTTTTATATTTTTGTGTATTTATTAATTTTTTAAAATATTTTTTCATAAATATTTTCCTATTTAGATACATCTAAGTAAGATGTATTTAAAAAAAGTAAAATAATTTCTTTATATTTTTAAAATATTCATTAAAAACAAAACATTACAAAAACAAAAAATTGAATTTTAAAAACTGAAACCGAACACACTAAACACTATTTTGTAATGTGTGTGTGTGTGTGTGTGTGTGTGTGTGTGTGTGTGTGAAGGACTCATCTAATCTTGATTTCAAGGCACCAAAGTTCAATTTGCACCCCCTTCTTTATAATTAAATTCCAAATCTTGTCATTTAGCTTGTATAGAAATTTGTCTTTTGTGCAATTTTTTTTGTTAAAAGACAAATTATAAACGAGTTTTCGTATACAAACTAACAAATCTTATAATATGTTTCTTACATAAACTTGGTAGAACTAGGCTACTTTAAAAAACAAGAAACAAATGAGTTCAGTTCTACCACCTTCAACTACTTTCTTTCATTTTTTTTTCCTCTCAAAATTCCACATAAACCAAACATAACCAATATTATAAAAATGCATAACAAAATAATCAGATGAACCCAAAAAAAAAAATCAAGGGAAAATAATTGAAGATAAGATGGATAACTTAAAAAGTATAAGATAGGTTTTCTAATGAACTTCAGTTGATTGAGGTGAGGAGCACAATAGACCTATGTCGGATAGAGAGATCAAGAGAGAAGCGGCTGCAGAGATTTCTCGGTAGGCTTGCGTTTCAACTAGGGAAGGATAATAAAACCCTAATGTATTCTCTTATAAAGCGCAAAGTTGCTCGTGAAATGACGATTTGCCCTAGATTAAAATGTACTATACTACACCATAGCAAAATCATATTTGTGCCATCTATTTTACCCTCCTTTGTCAACCAAATTTTTTTTTTATATGCTAATGGGTACCACTAATCACAATTGTATATATTCTTTATTTTATTTTTTTAAAATATATATGGATTAAAAAGTCTCAAATTTAATCATAATAGTAAAAAGTCTCACATGACATTTAACACCTAATTTTTTTTTCTCATCAATAGGGGTGTAAAGTCGGCCCACCATCGCCCGGCTCTAGTCCATCCCAAGACGCTATACCTGGGCCTAGGCTATCTATTTTGTGACCCGACCTATGAACCCAGCCCACTGGCCCACTCCAAGGCCCCTTTGGGCCCACCCGAGGCCCACTCTCATTTCCAAGTTTTTTTTTTGTGGGGAAAAAATAAAATAAAATTTTAGTAGAAAAAAATTAATAAATGGTCAAGCTCGTCCTCAGCTCAAGCCCAGTTCCAGGTCCTATAGCCACAGCCTGATGCCTAACCCAAGGCCCAAGTACCCCTGGGCCTAGGCCACGATTTTGCACTAGTGGATCGACCCCAACGTGGCCCCATTTTTTGCGGAAGTCCGCTAGACTCAATGGCAAGCCGGCTCGAGCCCAGGCCAAGCCATTTTTACACCCCTATTTGTCAACACCTTGTTTTTTTTATTGAGAGAAATTATGTTTATATTTGGAATTTCACACATTGTGAATAAAATATAAATTTTAATTAATTTAAAATAGTAAAAATTATAATGCTAAGTGGAGTAACATAATTTTTAAATGAAGGTCTACATTTTTGGACCAATCAGGTTTCAGCACTTTTAAAGTGCGTGAATAATTTTAAAATATAAATTTTAATTAATTTAAAATAATAAAAATTAGGAAGCTTTTTTGATAAATCCACTTTCTAAGAGTTTTATTCCATCAAACCCATATTCTTTTTGACTATTCCATTAGGTCCTATTTGAGATAAGAAGACCAAAATATTCTTTTCATCTACTTATGTTCCATTTAGCTCACATTATTTTCTTATGTTTCAATAAGTCCTATGGGTGACATAATTACCAAAATACCCCTAATGTGAATGTTCACACCGTCAATGTGAATGTTCATATCGTCAATGTATAGGGGCCCGGCCCATGTCGATCCTCGTGGGTGCCCGAAAAAATTCGAGTTGAGCCAGGGCGGGCCCAGCCCATTGACAATGTGAATATTCACATTGACATGTTAACATTTACATTAATAGGAGTGTAAAATTGGCCCGTATCCCGTGGCAGCAAGAAATCCCCTCGTGGCCCATGGACGGCCCGAGGCGGAGTCGGTTCGGCTCGTTGACAATATGAATATTCGCATTGACATGTTAACATTTACATTAATAAGAGTATAAAATTGGCTCATGCCCATGGGCGCAAAAGCACGCCTGACATGGGGCGGGCGACCGTTGTTGACAATGTGAATATTCACATTGACATGTTAACATTCACATTGATAGGAGTGTAAAATTAGCCCGCACCTCGTCGCAGTGGACTCGGCATTGTTGACAATGTGAATATTCACATTAACATGTTAATATTCACATTGATAAGAGTATAAAATTGGCCAGCGACCTAGGGCTGGCCCGGCCTGGCCCGTTGACAATGTGAATATTCACATTGACATGTTAACATTCACATTGATAGGAGTGTAAAATTAGCCCGTGTCTCGTGGCTGTCCAAAACCCGCCCATGGCCCATGGGCGGCCCGGGGCAAGCCTGGCCATTTTTTTTTAATTCTTTTTAATTTTTTTCTACCAAAATTTTATTATTTTCCACAAAAAAAGACACTAGGCCTCAGCGCGGGCCGGACCTCGGACCGAGCCTTGAATGGGCCTTAACCGGGCCGATGGGTGGGGCCGGACTTTAAAGTGATGGCCCAGGCCCAGGCCCTAGCCTAGGGTCTTGGATTAGGCTCGAGCCTGGGCCCAAACGAGCCTTTTTCGGGCCGGGTCGGGCCAGTCCACAGGCCAAAAAATTAGGCCCAGGCCCTAGCACTGGCACAAGGGTATTCGGGCTTTGGATGGGCCGATGGATCGAGCTTCGGGTCGGGTTGGGCCAATGGGCTAGGCCTAGCCTCAAGCTTAGGTCGGGCTTGGGCGGGCGTGGCCATTTTTTTTTAATTCTTTTTAATTTTTTCTACCAAAATTTTGTTATTTTCCACAAAAAAATACATTGCGCCTCGGGCAGGCTGGGGCTCGGATCGAGCCTTGAATGGGCCTTAACCGGGCCGATGGGCTAGGCCGGGCTTCAAAATGATGACCTAGGCCTTAACCTAGGGTCTCAGACATGCTCGGGCCCGGACCCAAACGAGCCTACCCCGGGCCGTGGGCGGGCTTCGGGCAGTCCACGGGCCGCGAGCCAATTCTACATTCCTATCAATGTGCATTGTAACATGTCAATGTGAATATTCACATTATCAAAGGGCCGGGCCTACCTCGGGCCGCGGGCAAGCTTCGGACAGCGGACAAATTTTATACTCCTATCAATGTTAATGTTAACATGTCAATATGAATATTCACATTGTCACGAAGTCGAGCCAAGCGTTCTCGCGGTCGATTCGGCCGCCCACGGGTTGCAGGCCAATTTTACACTCTTATCAATGTAAATGTTAACATGTCAATGTGAATATTCACATTGTCAACGGGCCGGGTTGGGCCCCCCATGGGCCGCTGGCCAATTTTATACTCTTATCAATGTGAATGTTAACATGTCAATATGAATATTCACATTGTCAACAAGTCGGGCCGGGCCCGTCCCATGCCGCCCACGGGCCGTGGGCGGGTTTCGGGCAGCCACAAAGCGCGGGCTAATTTTACACTCCTATCAATGTGAATGTTAACAGGTCAATGTCAATATTCACATTGTTAACAGGCCGGGCCAAGCCTGACCCGGGCCGCCCACGGGCCGTGAGCGGGTTTCGGGCAGCCACGGGGCGCGGGTTAATTTTACACTCCTATCAATGTGAATGTTAACATGTCAATGTGAATATTCACATTGTCAACGAGCCGGGCCAGGCTTGCCCCGGGCTGCGGGCGGGCTTTTGGCCGCCCATGGGCCACGGGCCAATTTTATACTTTTATCGATGTGAATGTTAACATGTCAATGTGAATATTCACATTGTCAACGGGCCGGACCGGACCCGTCCCAAGCCACCCATAGGCCGCGGGGGGGTTTCGCGCCGCCACAGGACGCGGGCCAATTTTACACTCCTATTAATGTGAATGTTAACATGTCAATGTGAATATTCACATTATCAACGGACCGAGCTCGCCTCGGCTCGCGGGCGGGTTTCAGGCCGCCTACAGGCCAATTTTACATTCCTACCAATGTGAATTTTTAAATATGAATGTTCACATCATAAAATTGCTAACCGTTCAAAAAATATTTATAAGGGTATCAAAATTAAATATAAGGATCTAAGTGTCCAAGAAAATAGTGTAAATCAAGAAAAAGGACTTCATGAAATAAAACTATACATACATGGGACTAAATGGGTTAAAAAATTCCTTCATGGACTTCTTGGATTAAAACACTTCTAAATGAGATTTATCAAAAATTTTCCCTAAAAATTATAATGCTAAGTGGAGTCATTCAACATAATTGTTAAATGGAGGTCAATATTTTTGCACCAATCAGGTTTCAACACTTTTAAAGTGTGTGAACAATTGTTTGAGCGAGAAATTTATTTCTAATCAATCTCAGTCATTCAATCTTTAATCAAATCAATCTTTTATTTATTTCAAATCAATATATTTTGACAAAACTGCTAAAATCACGATTAAACCAGCGAATCAATCAAACCGAAAACGATAAAGCTTTCTAAAATTGCAACTAATCGGTTAGGTCAAAAGAATAACCAACTTACACAAAAAATTATTAAATAAAGCTTTCTAATTTTATTTTAAAATTTAAATTATCTTAAACTGAAACATACACAATATTATAATATTAAATGAGAGTATAAAATTCACTTTATATAAGTTAAACACCTCACTTTTTCTTTATTTTCCCAATGTGGGATTGTAAAATAAAAATTAACAGTTGTTTGGGCGAAAAATTTATTTATATTCAAGCAATCTCAACCGTTCAATCTTTAATTAGGACAATTTTTAATTTATTTCAAATCAAACAAACCTAGCCAATATATTTTGCTAGAAGTGCTAAAATCGTTGTTAAACTAGCAAATCAATCAAACCGGAAACAGTTCAACTTAATCAGGTAGGTCAAAAGACCAACTAACTTACACAAAAATTAATTAATTAAAATTTTTAAATTTTATTTTATTAAAATTTAAAATGTCTTGAATTGAAACATGTACAACATTACAATATTAAATGGGAGTATGAGATTCAATTTATATAAGTGAAATAATTTATTTTTTTCTTTTCTTCCCAATGAGGGATTGTAAAATAAAAGCTAACAATTATTTGGACAAAAAATTTATTTCTAATCAAATAATCCCAACCATTCAATCTTTAGTTGAAACGATCCATACCGTTCTAACCATTTGTATCTCTATGACATTTTCAAAAACTATTATATTTTATTATATAGATATATATTAAGGAAATATTTATTTTATTTTTAAAAATCATAAATTATAGACTAATTAGATTTTTTTTTTTTTATATGGTTAAATGAAAATTAATCAATAAAGTTTTTTTAATTATTTAAAATAAAATAAAAAATAAAAAATTAGTGTGAGTTATTATTAAAACTCATTTTCCTTAATATATATAGATTTTTAGAAAATGACTTGGACCCTCACAAGGGGCACCTCCATGACCCCCTCTCTCTCTTATTAGCCAGTTTTTTTTTTTTTTCCTTCTCTTCTAATCACCACCCTACGTATGTGTGAGAGTGGTCATTGGACGTGGAGTGGTCATTGGAGGGAGTCTCATTCACTTTCCATAGATTTTTAGTTGGAAGGTTACTTGAAACTTAAAAAATAATTTAAATTTGTCTTGAAGGCAACCACTTTGTCCTTTAAGAATAGGAATACCTTTATTTATTTATCTTTCAAACTACCTTCTATTTAAGAATACACGACATATACTAAGGTGTTATTTATTGTAGCTTAAATAAGTTTTTATAATTTTTTTATTTTTTATTTTGAAATTGTGTAGACCTGGTCGTACTATTAGGTGATTATGGTTATCGGCTAAGACATTACTTTTGTGAAAGGCTTTGAATTTTAAGTTATTTGTCTAACAAAAATGCTTGGTGACTCGAAATTTTGAGACTCAAATGTTTGGATTTTTTTTTTTTTTTTTTTTTTTTTTGTGGTAAGGGTGGTTATATATAGGAGTGTGCTAAAAAATTAAATATTCTACACGAACTTAGCCGGTATGGTTTGATGGAGTCTTCCTGATTTGAAATAAAAATATAATAAGGACTCATACAAAACTATATAGAATTAATAAATTTTAACCAGCAACCTAACTGATCAATCAATTTTATCACCAAACCAGTCCAACCAAACTCACTTACCTTATCAAATTACACAGGCTAAGTTAGTGCGGGATATCTAGTTTTTTAGTACATCCCTATACATAACCACTCTTCCCCCAAAAAAAAACAAACCTAACCAACACAGCAAAAAATAAATAAATAAATAAAAACATGATTCGAGGCATTTGAGCCTCCAAATTTCAAGACTTCTAGCACGACTGTTTGTCTAAATGCTCAAGAAAAGTAATAATAGTAAGGCCAAGTTTGGCTACTACAAAATAATCTATTTTTTTATCTTTTTTTTCATCACATCACATCTCTACTGTTCTGTGCATCTTTTCGTAAAAAGACAAAAAGTATATTTATTTAGGTCATCTCAACTCCTTATCCAAAATCTTTTTTTTTTTCTTTAAAAAAAAAACACCTTTGTCAAAATGCACAACAAAAATAAGGGAAACACTTCACTGTCAAAAGATCAAAAAGAAACTTTCATTGTCCAAGTTATTTTATATTATGAAATTATCATGTAATTCTTTAATATCAATCCCTTAAAACTAATCATCTCGAATAAATTGGAATCGACATTTTACTTATTCAAAAAGTAAAACTAAAAGAGAAAATGATGGGACCTCGCACAGCTTTCACCAAAACAAGAACAGCATGCTTAGATCTGATGGGATGAGATATTAGGACAGATTCATTCTAGTCTATGAGGCCCACCACGTATTTTCATTACAATTTAAATTATTTAGGGGTGTTTTGAAAAATTAGTAAAAAATTAATTTTTTAATTTATTTTGTCTTTTTTATGTGTAAAAAATGTGAAAGGTGATATAATTTAAAATGTATAAAAAACTAAAAGCTAACTTTTTTTTTTTACTTTCCAAAAGACCCCTTATTTTTTATTGTCCAATATACGTAATTCATTTATGAAAAAAATAAATAACGTACTTACAAAATTATATAATTATAAATACGGAATCAATTCAATTTTTTTTTATCAATAATCTACAAAATGCCAAAGTAAGACCCTTGATGATCCGCAGGCCCTCACAGCACTCCACTACACATAGTAGGCTGAAGATATATATATATATTATAATAAGGATTGCAAATTGCAATCTTAGAATAAGTCTTTAATGTGAGTATAATATTATATCCTAAAGAAAGAACTTGAAGTAATATATATCAAGCATATCTCGAAGATAGCAATCCTATACATATATATATATATATTTATTTTAAATTCTATTTCAGAATTTGTAAATTAAATAATAATGTCATACTTATCACATTTCTATATCATATGATATTTATCATCTTACTTATGAAATATAATATTAGTATGACGGGTCTCACCACCAAAATATCCTCAATATAATATTGATAATTACACTACGATATCGAATAATAAGATAAGGATGATCATTCTTGCATAACTCAGCTAGAATATACAAAGAAAATAATTTCACAACAAACCAAAAGAAAAGGACATCATCAAATTATAAAAACAGAGATGACAGCAGCATGCATGCAAGCAACTACAGTGAAATTATTATATTATTACAATCCACTTATATATATATATACATATCTCATTGCTTTCACAGCATAGTGTTTTTAAGAAGAAAAAAAATGAAAACAAAACTCCTCATTGTACAAAACTCCAAGTTTGATAGTAATTGCTTCTAAGTCGGTTTTTTAACACTTTCTTTATTTATTTTTTAGGTCTAGAAGACAATGATAGGTAAAATAAATGGTTTTATCTATAAAATTACAGAAGAAAGACAACACAAACAATTAGGAATAGACAAACAATTTGACTGAGTTTGAGTTGGAATTGATTCTTGGTTCGATTGTGGGTCTAAGATTAGGTTGATTGGATTTTTATGTTGTGTTTTATATATGGTACACATGTTTCATATAATGGTTGTTTTCATTTATTAAGATTAATTTTTCTATACTTAATCATGTGAAATAAATATATATATATATATATATTTTTCTAAAACTTTGTATTGTAATGAGTATTAAGGTTTCAAGCCCAACCAACTCAAGTTACCTAGATTAGGTTGTTGAATGATTAGTTGGATTCCAAGTTATAACCATGAAGATCGGGATTTGAATTCAATTGTAATTAGAACTAATCCGAAGGAATGCATCGAGTTGTTAGGTGCAACCTCCTACAAATTAAAAAATAATAATCAGAAATTAAAAAGTTACTCAACTTTTTAGTTAGTTTTTTTTTTTTTTTTTTTAATCCCAAAATTTTTTAGATAGACCCAAAAGTCCTATACTCATTTATCTTCTCATCTTTCCTTGTTTCTTCTCTTTATGTCTCTTTCTCAGATATCGGCGATGACCTCATCTTTCCTTGTTTCTTCTCTTTATGTCTCTTTCTCGAATATCAGCGACGACCGCGACCACATCTTCCTTCTTTTCTTTCTCTTTTTAATCTACAGCCATTGGTGACCACCAATATTGGGGTTCACCAGCAACCACCGAGCACTAACTCGTTGCTTCGTGCTCATCGATGGCGAAAGAGATGAGTTTCCGACGAAAAAGATGAGTAGATTTACATTAGATGCAGCTAGTGTAAACATAAATTTCAGAACATAAACCTTACACTTCGGATCATTTACCATGTGTATTATCAAGAAATCAAGAAAAAATGACATACCTGAATCCATTGATGAACGGTTAAACGGAAGCGTGATTATCAATAAACTCTTTGTTATTGATTATGTTATTGCCTTCTAATCCTTTCCCCTTTGGTGCCTTATGTTTCTCCTTGAGAGAATTTAAAAAAATGGCAGTGTTCTCTTTTCCACTTGGAAAGGAATAGGGACCATAACCTTTTAAAGGTTATAATTGGTTTTCAAAACTGAAAGGTTGTGGAAGTTCAAAAGGAATGAAAATCAACTTTAACCAATATGTTTTAATTTCTATTTCTGCCCCTCATAGAAATAGAAATTATTCAACTAGTATCTACACATTAGGTCCATAACACATATACCCTTAAGCCTATTAACTAAATTGAATCACTTAAATTGTAGGCTTCTTATAAATGATAACACCACATTTAATTATGTGGTCCCATTGAGACATTATCTAACAATCTCCCACTGGACCACATATGTATCCTGAAAAATGTGCTTAACTTTAGTGAGCTCAGAAATTTGTTATCATAACTTGAGGGTATCCAAACAATCTTATCCATTAACTATATTAATATAGGATCAAAGCGGTCTTCGTTACATCAATCGTAACTCGACCCACCAATGGTCACGTATACTAATACAGCTAAATGACATAGATCAATCATGGATGCGTAGCATGGAAATTACATGTGATGTGATCCATACATGCCTATTTCCAATGGGTCCTACTTAACTTTATTGAGATCAATACTTCACAATACGTAATGCAGCGTAATAAATCAATATTTCATTTCGAGAAATTAATCTAATTACATAGATAAAACTCAAGGTCGACATAAAGCAAGAATATAAATACAAACTCCCACTAAACCAGGATGTTCTCAAATAGAACAATACCCATCTGAGCAGTGAGCTCACGAAAGACCTTGGGTGGTAGTCCCTTCGTAAGTGGATCCGCTATCATGGAGTTTGTCCCAATGTGCTCTATGGAAATCATCACTCTGCACTCTTTCTTTTACAACTAGGAACTTGATATCAATATGCTTTGATTTTGTCGAGCTCCTGTTGTTATTGGAATATAAAACTGCAGACTTATTGTCACAATATAACTTAAGTGGTCTTTCAGTGCTTTCTAAAATACGCAACCCAGTGACAAAATTCCGCAGCCATATCCCTTGGTTTGATGCCTCATAACATGCTACAAATTCTGCGGCCATGGTGGATGAAGCTATGAGCGTCTGCTTTACAGACCTCCAAGAAATTGCTCCGTCAGCTAATAGATAAATATAGCCTGATGTGGATTTCCTACAGTCTTGGCATCTAGCAAAATCGGAGTCGGAATATCCAATGACCTCTAACTTATCCGATCTCCTATATGTGAGCATATATTCCTTTGTTCTCTGTAAATATCGCATAACACGCTTGACTGCTTTCCAATGATCCATGCCAGGATTACTTAAATATCTGCCTAACATGCCAACTATAAACGCAATATCTGGACGCGTACATACTTGAGCATACATTAGACTCCCTACAGCCGAGGCATAAGGAATCTTCTGCATTTCTTGAATTTCAAGACTGTTCTTCGAGCATTGGCTGAGACTAAACTTGTCTCCCTTAGCAACCAGGGTTTCACCTGATTTACAATTTTGCATGTCAAATCTATTGACTACTTTTTCGATATAGCTCCTTTGTGATAATCCTAGAATACCCCGAGAACGATCTCGGTGTATTTCGATTCCTAATACAAAGGAAGCATCACCAAGATCTTTCATTTCAAAATTCTTAGATAGAAATCTCTTGGTGTCATGCAATAAGTTTATATCGTTTGTGGCAAGCAATATGTCGTCAACATATAAAACCAAAAATATGTGTTTACTCCCCTTGAACTTGTGATACACATTCATCAACAACGTTAGTTTCAAAACCATACGAAGTGAGAACTTGATGAAATTTGAAGTACCGACGAGAAGCTTGTTTGAGTCCATAGATGGATTTAGTCAATTTGCAAACTATATTCTTTGGGTCTCGACACAAAGTTTTCTTTGCACCATATAAATTGTTTCTTTAATGTTACCATTAAGAAAAATTTGTTTTGACATCCATCGATGCAACTCAAGATCAAAATATGCAACAAGCGCCATAATTGTCCTAAAAGAATCTTTCAAGAAACGGAGAAAGTTTCTTTAAAGTCAAGTCCTTCTTTTTGAGTAAAGCCTTTGGCTACAAGACGTGCCTTATACCTCTCCACATTACCATTTGAATCCCTTTTGGTTTTAAATATCCATATACAACCTACGAGCTTCGCACCAACTGGTAATGAGACAAGTTCCCAAACTTTATTGTCTTGCATAGACTTATATTCTTCATTCATGGCTTCTATCCACTTATGAGAGTTGGAACTTTCCATAACTTGACAAAAGTTGATTGGATCATCTTTCGACATTCCATTTTCTACCTCATGTTCCTGGAGATATACAATATAATCATCTGAAAGTGCAAATCTCCTTTCTCTTGTGGATCGCCTTAATGGCACAGATTCTTGAGGTTGAGGTTGTAGAGTTTGTTCCTCAGGAACAATTACCTCATCTTGAATGGGGGTTTGAACTATATTATCTTGAACAACATTGTCTGGTTGAGGATCCGAAATTACTTCTCGAGCAATGACAGGTATAGGAACCTGTGATTGGTCAAAAGTAGTAGTAGGAAGTGGGATTACTCCTGCTTCCTCCTCAAAGACAATGTCTCTAACTGGATTTCTCCCCCCAAACTCAACATCCTCAAAAAATGTTGCAATTCCCGTCTCAAATATTGACCTATTTGTGGGATCATAAAACTTGTAACCCCGTGATCGTTCGGCATAGCCAATAAAGTAGCTACTAATGGTTTTAGAGTTCAATTTTCGTTCATGAGGTTTATAAGGCCTCGCCTCAGCAGGACACCCCCACACATGCAAATGTTTTAGACTAGGATTTCGCCCAACCCAAAGCTCATAAGGTGTTTTTACAACTGCTTTAGTTGGCACCCGATTTAAGATATAAGTTGCTATCTTTAGAGCCTCACCCCAGAGGGACTCTGGTAAAGTAGAATGACTGATCATACTTCTTATCATATCCTTAAGAGTCCGGTTTCGTCTCTCAGATACACCATTCATGCTAGGTGATCCTGGCATGGTGTATTGTGGGACGATTCCACATGCCTCCAGGTATTTTGCAAACGGTCCTGGACGTTGTTCACTTGATCCATCATATCTGCCATAGTATTCACCACCACGGTCAGACCTGACACTTTTAATCCGTTTGTTGAGTTGTAACTCAACTTATAAATTTTTGAATATGTCCAAAGACTGTGATTTCTCATGGATAAGAAATAGATACCCATATCTGGAATAGTCGTCTATGAATGTGATAAAATATTGTTGACCATTCCAAGACGCCATAGGGAATGGGCCACAAATGTCCGTATGAATTAATTCTAAGACATCTGTAGTCCTATGGGCACCATATTTCTTTATTGTGGTCTGTTTTCCCTTGATACACTCAACATAGACATCAAAATCTGAAAAATCAAGAGAGTCCAAAATTCCATCAGACACAAGGCGCTCAACTCTAGATTTAGAGATGTGACCTAGGCGTTTGTGCCATAATGAGGCTGAATTTTCCTTAGTTAATTGACGCTTTGTACCTCATGATTCCACGTGCAAGGTTGCATTATAAGATGCAATAGTTTCGAGCAAATATAGATTATCAAACACATTAAGTAAACCAGTACCAACAACATTGGAATTAATAGACATACTAAACTTCATATTTCCAAAAGAACAATAATATCCCAATTTGTCCAATACAGAAACAGAAATTAAATTCCGTCTAAAGGACAGTACAACAAAAGTGTCTAATAAATCCAAATAATAACCAGTTTTCAATAATAATTTAAAGTGCGCTATTGCCTACACTTCTATTGACTTGCCATCACCCACAAAGATGTATCTTTCAGCATCAGTTGGCTTTCGGTAGTTCAGGCAACCCTGCATAGAAACACATATGTGAGTAGTAGCACCAGAATCTACCCACCAAGTGTTTCTTGGTACTGAATGTCACGCCCCAAACTCGCCCCTAAAAGTTTGGGCATGACCATTTCAGAAACGGACGCAAAACCTGATGTATATATCTTATGGGGCCTGAACGGAAGCATTATCAACATAAAATAACATAAAACATCATCCATTGAGCTACTACTACCATGCCAGGATCGCACACATCATTGCATTAGGTACACAATATATATATAAACATACACCCGAACTTCGGTTATACACTTATACACTCATACTTAGACCTACAATTGGGCGTATAACGAAAATATTAAGGAAGGACAACCAAAGCATAAATCAATAACCTAACACTACTTTACAAAATGCATGGCTTCAGGTGGTGCCTGGACGCATCAAAGCTAACAAAGAAAGACGAGCCTTAAAGGTGAGGCCTGAACTCCCGGTTGATTACTGTAGACACCCCATTTTTGACCGACCGTGAGACTCAGACGTCACCGATTGAGCGCTCGGTGATGTTGCATACTGTGCTCGTTCAGAAGTCTCAGAGTTGCGGCCGTGCGCCCTGCCTCCGGACTTCCGAACTTTCTTCTCTACCTTGTCTCGGTTTGCGAACCAGGCTCGGTTTTCTCTGTTTTCTTTCCTGAGGGAAGGGAGTGGTCCCGTAGATTATCTCCCGGTGGCCGTGAGCTACTTTTTGTGGCCGTAGGCCATTTTGCCCATTTCGGAGCCCGGTTCCCGGTTTTCGGGATCGTCAGGCCGTGTGCCTCGGCTCGGGACCGCCCAACCATCTCCGAGTTCTCCGGTTTTTGGCTTGCACCTCTGTTTTATCATTCCGAGGAACACTGGGGCCTCTGATGCCCACTTCGTGGCCGTATGCCACTTTCGGTGCCTGTAGCCGGTTTTCGGGACCTCGAATCGCGCGGTTTGGGCCCCGAGCATTCATTTTGCATCAGTTTTCTCTGATTTTTGGCAGGAACCTCTGTTTTGTCATTCCGAGGGACACTGGAGTCGCAGATACCCACTTCGCTGCCGTATGCCACTTCCGGCACCTGCAGCCCATTTTCGGGATCCCAAATTGCCCGGTTTTGGCCCCGAGCGTTCATTTCTCATTAGTTTTTGTTCAAATTTGGCAGGTACCTCTGTTTCAACATCAGGAAGATCACTGGGGGGTGGGAGGCCAGCAATTATCCCAGATAATCAGTTTCGCTCCTCCGGAGCCCGTTTTTCTCACTTCCGGGCCAATGTTGAACACCCTGGGGGTATTTTCTTCCAACCAAAGCCACATATCTGTGATCAGGGGACATGGGAGGACCCTAAAAATGTATGGTCGGCCAGCAATTGAGAGTTTCATTTTTGAGGCTCTCCTTCAAGCTCTATGTTGTGGCTCCTGCTTCAGTGTTGCCAATTTCCGACCTTGGAACCTTGTTGCACACATCTGGGAGGACCCTAAAAGTTGGTGGTCGGCCAGCAATTGTGCAGTTCATTTTTGAGCCTCTCCTTCAAGCTCTATGTTGTGGCTCCTGCTTCAGAGTTGCGATTCACCCACAGGGCCTTATTCTACACACTTGGGAGGACACCAATCCATAGTGGTCGGCGAAAATTTGTTGTCCTTTTGACCATGGCGGCCCGGCCATGGTGGTGGCCGGTGACAGTGGGGTGGCCGCCGGCCACCTTGCAGAACCACTGGCCGACTTCTTTCGATCAAGACAAATTGTCAGGATATTTTTTTTGAAATATCACCCCATCCTGGATATTTTGGGAGGAAAGCTTGGGTGCTTTTCCTCCTCCTTTACACTCTTTTGTGCCTATTTAAAGGGACCAATCTCCTTTACCTAGGTTAGAAAATTTGCTCTCAAGAACACCTCTCCCAAATCCTCCATCTCCATAGCCAAAACTCAAGAAAAAGCTTCAAGTGTCAAAGCCAATTCCTTCATCAACCCTTAGCTCCACCATCCCCACTATCATTCCAGCAAGGAACTGTTCTCCAGTGGCTAAGAAGCACCAAATTCAGGCCAAGAGGTAGCAACAATCGGATCTTCAAGGGTAAGTCTCCAAATCTCTTTTTGTAGCATAATTTTGCTTCCTATTTCTACCCTATTTCCTTTCAGATTTTGGGCCTTGACCCCTACTGGTTTTAGGCTTATTTTGAGCCCCTCTACAACTTTGTAGAAGGGCTCAACTTCATTTGGTGCCTCCATGATACACTTGTTTCAATACCTAGCTTGTATGTCATAATCTTGCATGCTATTTTTAGTCTATTTGCATTTGTTTTTGGGGCTCCGACCCCTACTGGTTTTGTGCTTATTTTGAGCCCCTCTACAACATTGTAGAAGGGCTCAACCTTGTTTGGCCATTCTATATACCACCTCCCTTTGAAATCCACTCTAGGCCCTAATTCTTGCATGATTTGTAGCCTTTTGTGCTTTTGGTTTTAACTCTTGGTCAGAACTGAAAGGGGTCTCATTTTGACCCCCTCTACATGTTTCATGAAGAAATTTTTGTTGTTTGGTGTATGCTTTGCATGTCTCTTGTTATAACCTCTTTTGAGCTCCATTTTGAATGGAATTATTAGCATGTTTGTATATTGATTTTGGGGCATCCATAAACTGAATATATGCTTATTTTTGGGCCCTCTTCAGTATTGTAGAATAAATTTTTTTCATTTTAATTTTCTATATACTACTTGCTTCAATACCCCTCTTTTGGCCCTTATTCTTGCATGCTAATGTTGACCTATCTATGCTTACAATTCGGCCTTGTTTTGTACTGAAAAAATGCCATATTTTGGACTGCCTTACTACTGTTTTTTCTGTCGTGTGTCAATTTTGCATATATAGCATAGCCGTAGGCCATTTCGGGCACTTAGAATTGCATTTCGGGATGATTTCCTGCGTTAATTGTCATTTCACATCATTTCGGGGCTGTTTTCCCCTTCATTTAGTGGCTGAAATTTGGTTTGCATACTTGCATATCATTTCCCATGTCATTTTATGCCTTAACGGATTGCCTCGGTTTTGCGTGCGAGTAGCCACGCCTTCATTCTCCTCCGCTTATCCAATGACCCTATGTGAGTGTGGTTGAGGCCCTCTCATGTTGGCGTAAGCCCAATTTGCATTCCGTATGCCATTTCATCCCATTTCATCATCGCCTCGGTTTTGCGTGCACGTAGGCGCGTTTGGCTGCCGATGTATCCGATTTTCTCATTTCATCATCGCCTCGGTTTGCGTGCCGCGTGTGCCGCATTTCGGGCTTTACCCGACTTGCATTTCGATCATCGCCTCGATTTGCGTGCCCGCTGCACGCTTTTGGCATCTTAGTTTCATCTCATTTTCATCAGCATTGTGCATTCTAGGTTGTATCTTAGATTGCATTCATGCATTACCTCGGTTTGCGTGCCCGTGTGCACGCATTTCGAGGTTACTCATTTTCATGGCATTGTGCATGCTATATCACATGTTAGCTGCATTTCATGCATACCATGTATATTGCACGGGAAACGAGGCGCGTTTTGTACTCCGAGTAACGGAACGGGTCTCAATTCCCAAGTTACCGACACTCCGGATTATCCATGATGGAGTTAAGTGTTGTTATAGCATGCATCCGCATTCATCCCTATATTGAGTTGTGCAATCCGGTTCCTCGGCCATCATGCATCGGTATGCGTGATTGGTGGCACGAGGATCGAGGCATGCATATATTTGCGAAAATACATCGCTATGCCCTTTTCCTGCTCTCTGTTACAGCAAAATCGAGGATCAACAACTTTTCGGAGTCCGGCGCGCCTTTCGAGAAATACTGCAAACAGAGGCTAATCAGGGCATCCCAGTGGATTTCCGCGCCAGAGCAGCCCAACATACACTATACATCAGAAGCAAGGCATCCCCTGGCTTGCATGCCAGTTTTCACCGCTTTCCAAGTTTAATTTGTTAATCTGTATTATTCTTTCATTTTCGGACTGTATTATTATTTTATTCGGACCCTCTGCGCGAGGGCAATGTTGTAATAAGGGTGTGTGAGTGTGATGTATGTCTTCCAACCCCCATTTCTTTCTCCCTTTTATTTATCCGCTTACAATGGTTAGATATAGGGCATATTTCAATTAGCATACGGTATGACAAAGATGTTTGCATCATTCATCTCAGTATTGCACTAGACTCGGCGCATCATACAAAGCGCATCTATTTTATTCCAAATTGAATATATGATAGTCATGCATCTCACATGCCATCTTTAGAATAGCCGAGCCTACTATAGTTGCATTTTGCATGTGTTGCATTAGGCAATTCTGTATACTTAGGATCATACATGATTTCTAATCAGCTTTTGTTTTGGCTTGGAGTACTCGGTGAGTTTTATGCTTTAGCATCCTTGCATGCGTGTGAGTGTTGCCATGATAGCATGCTTACCATGAGGCTAACTGCTTATGTGATATAACTGCCTTGAATGCCTGTGGGTGGAGGTTGAGTTATTTGAATTGGGACAATTCATCGAATGTTTGTTTTAAGCCCACTAGATAGTGGCAAAATCATGTTTTCTAAGCCCACCTGAGGGTGGCAAATCCGCATTTTAGCCTACCTGCGGGTAGCACCATCACACCATTTTCAAATAAACAAACATGAAATGTTTTGTTCCAATTCAGACGGCCCAGTCTATACTTGTTTTCATGAGCATCACATAGTAATCTAGGCTAATAACCTAATAAGAACTCACAAAGTTTTCAAAACAGATATCATGGTTAGTAGAGGCGGTCTTTGACGGGCGAGAGAATGCTCACGATGTGACCTTCCCTAATCGTACCCAAGTCCCCGAGCCAACTTTGGTGATGACGGACACGTGGCCTTTCGGCACTGAGTCAGGGTTTCCTAAATTTCCCATTTTAAAATATTTAGGTGGCGACTCTGTTATCTGGCAAAGCAGTCCATGTTTGGCACTTCTTTTCAAAAATCTGTTTTCCTTCAAAACGATTTGCCGGATTTGGACTCTTTGGTTCGAGATTGAGAACCGCAACAAAAATCGAGTCCGAACTGTAGCGAGGTCCCCCGTCGGGCGTTGTTACAATTACCTACAGAATAGACAGACAAAATACAAAATGAGCAAACTCAGTGAATAATAGTATATAAATAATGCCGTAACCATGTGATTAGTCTGTTTCTGTAACTTTGTAGGACAACTTTGTCAATTCACAATTCCACAATTTGGCCCTTGGCCTAAGGAGTTCACACATTTACAAAAGGGTCATTGAGTTTCATAGGTTCACAATTTATCATATTGGACCTCGGTCCTTTGGATTCACAAGCTCACAAGTTCATAAATTCATATTTCACATATTGACTCTTGGCCTCATAACTTTATAGCTCACAATTCTTTTGAGACCTTCCATAATTTCACAAGTTCACAAGTTCAGCCCTTGGCCTCATAATTTCATAATTCACAAATTCACAAGTTCGGCCCTTGGCCTCATAATTTCATAGTTCACAAGTTCACAAGTTCGGCCCTTGGCCTCATAATTTCATAGTTCACAAGTTCACAAGGTTATACCTTTCATATCTTCACAATTTATAGATTTCATAATTTCACAAATCGTATCTTTCATGACTTCACAAATTGGCTTTAAGCCCAGTTCTTGTATGTATGGACTCAAGAGGTGGCTCGTACGGATTCTAGAGGTGGCTCCCACCAAGGTGTAGCACTTAGTTCCGTACAGTACTTTGTACCATACTAGAAATCAATAAGTCTCATCATGTCATAATATAAACGAAACGAATATCATAACGGAATTACCACAGATAACATCAGAACAGACTGGTCTTATAGTTATTTAGAGGCACATAGATTATTCCAATCATTTACATGAGTTAATGTAGTTAGTTTACGTGTAACAGAATACTAATGACAATCATTAACAATACATAAAACGTATCTCACAAATTGTACAGGTGCCATCACAATGCTATTTGTAGGGACAAAATAATTATCTCATACCAGTCTTAACCATCCTTGATAAAGCTGGATAGTTCGGAATACATAAGCATCATTGTTCCATTTGTTCACCATGAATCATTAAGCTTAATCTACGGATCACAGAATATTAATAACGTCTTTTAAACATACTACTCAATAGGTTATAGCACATTACTGAAACCATTAATCACATTTTAATACAGAATAGTTTCAGAAACATATCAATGGATGCCAATTCCTTCTATATTCACACCAATTTTCAAATACAAACATATTAACATAATTGCCATGGAAAAACGGAATAGTAATAATAACAATCACTATTAACAGTAATTGATGTACGTTATAGTACTATTACTCACAGTGCGTTGGTGGAGCATTTATTCCTCCCGAAGCGTGTCCTACACACATATGAAGTCACACATTAATTCTTTAAATCATTTTCCCTAATTTCCTTTCTCATTTTCCCATAATTCACAATACTCATAACAAGGTCCATTCGTGAATTTTTAACATTTTTTCGAAACATCTCAAAAATCCAATTAACCTTGTACATGTCTAATTTAACCCACCAATTCCATGATTCTACTATCAATCTGGGCAAAATCATTAATTATCGTCATAAATCAATCTAGGGTTTCTAGACAAATTGAGAAATTCAAGAAACGTTAAACTTCTTCACCCATTACTTCTTCTTCTAATTAACCCTTTGATTACACATCCTAGGATCATAATTTATAATCGAAACCCAACAAGAAAGCCCCAAACTCTCCAAACCCGAAATCCCTAAATGTCTACAAAATAACTCTATATGCTCAAAATGGAGGTTTTGCATTTATATACTCTTAAATATCACAAATCTATTTATAATGGAAGCATTGAAGGAGAACTAAGACCCCTACCTCAAGTATCAAGCCAAAGAACGAAGATTGATGAGAATCCTTCGCAAATCCAAGTTCCAATCGGTTGAAAATGTTAATCTTCTCTTGTTCTCCATCCTTGATGCAAGAACCATGGTGGATTGTTGATAAAAGTGGAGGAAATCAAAGGTATTGGGCTAGGGTTTCGGACCTATGCAAGAGGGAAGCAGAGAGGAAAAGAAAAATGGAAGGAATGAGCTCAAAAACCCGTTTTTACGCTGCTGAACCTGCTATTTCCGCTCGAGCGTCCTTATTCCCGCTCGAGCGGACCTGCTCTCAGCACAGATTACGAAACTTCGCACAGGTATAACTCTTCCATCCGGACTCCGTTTTAGGTCGTTCTTGTGTCCAAATTGAAGCCCCGGAAATAAGCTTTCCAATGGTTCTAACCTTACATCCATATTCAAAGTGTGGAAAAAGAAAAGGGCAAATGAGTGACGGTTAGTCGTAGACGACTTATTCAATTTAAAGTTTTTGGTCCAATCTTATTTTACCATCATATTATCATCTCAATTAATACTCCAAAATAAGATAAGAACATTCCAAATACACTAAGAAGAACATCCAAAATGAGCTCACGTGCCTCAGAATCAAACTTAACCAGACGACTCGCTCGAGCGCTTCTACCTTCGGCCGAAGCCAGACAAACAAAGACGTCCGCTCGAGCGGCCACTTCTACGCTCGAGCGGGAATCTACAACCTCCAGAATCTCGGCAGCCTGCAAAAATACTAGGAGCCACACAAGTCCGCTCGAGCGTCAACTCCTTCTCTCGAGCGGAAGGAGAAATTCTGGGTCGTTACACTGAAGCTAAATTTATTTCAGAACAGACCAAAACATGAAATGTACCTTTCTTTACATGCCAGGCGACGTATTTGGCACAATCCTTCTTTCTGTGTCCGGGCTTGCCACAAAAGAAACAACCATCCTGCACTTTCTGTTTCTTTGGTTCCGAACCCTGAGGAATAGCAACTTCCTTTCCCTTATGCTTTCTTTTGCCCGTATGCTTGGAGGTGCTTGCCAGATGAGCACTTTCAATCCTTTCTTGCTTCAATCTCTCTTCCTCTTGCACACAAAATGAAATGAGCTCATTGAGAGTCCATTTCTCCTTCTGGCAATTATAACTGACCTTAAATTGGTTAAATTGTGCAGGAAAAAAGATGAGAACTAAATACACGAGCAAATCATCAGATAGGTCGAGCTTTAGTGCCTTAAGTTTTGAAGCAAGATGAGACATTTCCATGATGTACTCGCGAACATTACCCTTGCCTTTATACTTTATTGAAATCAAGCTTGCTAAAAGCGTGCTTGTTTTTGACAAATTTTTATCGTTTTAGCAAAACGCTTTTGAATTCTGAAAGAAATTCACCAAGAACGATAACTATTTCATTATTGCACCCCGAAAGACTTCTAGAATCCCACGCTTCATGATCATAAGACTTAGCCTGTTAGAACGATCCCACTTTTCAAAGTACACAATTTCCTCAAGAGTACTTTGTGCAGTGAGAGCATTCGGTTTTGGCATCCTTAATGCCAAGTCTATGTCCATACAAAGAGAACAATCAATATGTTCTCTTTCCGTCCTTAAAGTTTGTTCCATTTAACATTGGAACATTGTTCATGTTGGCGAGATTGAAGTAGTCGACATTAAAATTTGAATAGAAAAGAAAATAAAAGGAATAAACAATTATGCTCACATTAAGTTACCAAACAGATAATCTCTAAATAAATTAATTTAATGACAACATCTCAAGATACCTAGCACAACATTAATACCAAGCCTTTGGGTAGTGATAGTAACTGTAAGTGGTATTCTTGTTGTAATGATCAAACATTGACAATAAGTTATGTCAAATAACAAATCTATCTTTTGATAGATTTATTATTCACATTAGGTTTTCTTGACAATTGGCACATGTTTATCAACACAAAATGTGTATGTAATTCTGCCAAGTCTGAATCATGTCTTTGGACCGATAAATACCCGCATGAGATACACAGACATGAACATCAAAACATTCCATATAAAACAATCTAGACAAGAGAGATCACTTTTGTGACATCTTGTTTGAATTGACTTATATTGAGAATGTTAGAAAATTAAATTTCGATAGACGTTGTATGAAATTACATTAAATTTAAAGATTTCTAAATTTGTGACCCCGTATATGTTATATAATCTGCAGCAATCCTAATTATATACATACATATATAAATAGAATTGACGGGTCCAAAAAACAAATAGTTTTTTTTTATGTATGATGTTCAAAATTAAACCGATCAAATCGCAAGATATATCTATATATATATAAATACATGATGTTCATCCATTTGAGAGGAAAAAAAAAAAGCGCCCAATTTAATCATTTTACAATTCCGGAAAAGCAGTTGCCATTTTCACGAACAAAACAGAAAAAGCAGAATTTACATCCATAAGAAAATTCAATCCGATTCGAGGAAACTAAATAGAATGAATAAAGCATATCAATTACGATAAGACACATGATATCTTTGGCTCGATACCAATTGTAAACATAAATTTGAACATAAACCTTACACTTGGATCATTTACCATGTGTATTATCAAGAAATCAAGACAAAATGACATACCTGAATCCATTGATGAACGGTTAAACGGAAGCGTGATTATCAATAAACTCTTTGTTATTGATTATGTTATTGCCTTCTAATCCTTTCCCCTTTGGTGCCTTATGTTTCTCCTTAAGAGGATTTAGAAAAATTGTAGTGTTCTCTTTTCCACTTGGGAAGGAATAGGGACCATAACCTTTTAAAGGTTATAATTGGTTTTCAAAACTGAAAGGTTGTGGAAGTTCAAAAGGAATGAAAACCAACTTTAACCAATATGTTTTAATTTCTATTTCTGCCCCTCATAGAAATAGAAATTATTCAACTAGTATCTACACATTAGGTCCATAACACATATACCCTTAAGCCTATTAAGTAAATTGAATCACTTAAATTGTAGGCTTCTTATAAATGATAACACCACATTTAATTATGTGGTCCCATTGAGACATTATCTAACAACTAGATCTAAATCAAAAAATATTTTTCGGAGTACAAGTATCTCTCTATATTTGTCTATTTCCTTCGATCTCTCAATTTGTTTACTTTTTCTATACTACACACTTTTATTTTCCTATTATAATGGAGAAACTTTTCAAGCTTTGAACAAGTTACTTTCGAATTTTAGTTACACATTGTAAAAATTGTAAAATTTTACAATTTCAGTTTTTTTTGTGCTAAAATGAATCATTCTTTAGAACTGTAAAATTTTACAGTTTTATAACTTTCTTTAGAACTGTAAAATTTTACAATGTCATAACATGTTTTACAATTTGATTAGTAAGGATAAATGCTTAATAAAATCATACTTTGAAACTGTAACATTTTATAGTTTCAAATCTTATTTTTCAATTTGATCAATATTAGAGATTAGTTTTATTCTTTTAGTTTATCAATATTTAGCACATTTTGTTATGTTTTTTCGCTTTAATTTCTCATTTTATTCTTTTTCTTTTTTTGACAATATTTTGGATATTTCGGTGAGTCTCTGGCGATATTCTTAACGTTCAATGAACATTCTAGATATTCCGGCGACTTCCGGTGACGTTCAGAACATTCTGACGATATTCCAACGAATTTTCGACGATATTCCGACAACTTCTCGGTGATGTTGACCATTCCGGCGAGTTTCTGACGAAAGTCTGGTTATGATAGGATGTAGTACCGTCTTTAAATTTTTTTAAAAAATAAAATAAAATTTGTTAGTAACAATTAAAAATATGTAAGACTAATTGGTACAAATATTTTATTTTAAAATTAAAAAGATTTTAAATTTTATATATGAGACTTGGACACCAAAACAAGGCTCGAAGCTGCATCAAATTTATTGACGTATACTTTAAAAAAAAGAAACTTAAAATATATATATGGGTAATGCTATAGTGTGCAACTTACACCTTACACCTTTTTGTGTTCACTTACACCTTACACTTACACCTTTTTTACCTTGCACTTACACCTTTTGTGTAAGTGGCACATGGTGTGCAACTTATACATTTCATTTATACCTTCCACTTACACTTATACCTTACACTTACACCTTACACTTACACCTTTTGTGTGAGTGGCACATGGTGTGCAACCCACTTACACCTTTTGTGGGTTGCACACTTAAGAAGAAGCCTATATATATATATATATATTATAAAGAGGCCAATTGTTGCACTAGTCTTCCTAGAGAACGAACACAAAGACAAAGACAATAAGGCTTTTGTGCAAGGAACGGCGTCGTCGTGCGGCTCTGTCGTGTGGTGTGGTGTGGTGTGGTGGATCTATTTAACTCCGCCGTCCGACTATCTCCCTCTCTAACTTTATCATTCTACAATCATTCTAAAAAAAATCAGTCTAGAAAATCCTGATTCATGATGAAGGCCAACATGAATATTACTAACCATGATAGAAGTAAGGGCAGAGGAGGAGGATCATCATCATATGCAATAACAACCACCATATTGGAATTTCGGAGAAGGTGTTTAGCGATGTTGCAGCAGCAGAGGGCGCGCTGCTATATCCTCCGCCGCTGTATCTCCATGCTTCTCTGCTGGCACGCCCACGCTCTTCGCGACTAATCACTCAACCCTCTCTCTCTCTCTCTATAGAAAAAGCATATATAAGTATATGCTTTGTAAAATATTACTTCTTCCTGTTAAAAAAAATGCATACCTTCTGTTTCTCTTCTTGTAAAAAGAATCCATACCCCTTTTTTTTTTTAATCTCTTTCGTAAAATATCAGTTGTCCATCAGTCATGTTTCTTGTTCATATGTGAATGTACACAGAGCTTAGTGCTATGAATCGTATCATTAATCGCGACCATGCAATTTTGATTGTCGTGCTCTGCTGCTAGATAGAGATTATTATACATGTATGTTGCCGGGGCTAATTTCTATTTCAAAATTGACCCATTTGAGTTTGGATACTCTTTGAAATTTGCCTATGTTAATATATGATAATATATGATATACTTTAGTTATACTTTAGCCTTAGTGCTGTAACGATATGATATACTTTAGTTCATTAGTGCGTAGCTTTAGTTTAGTGTGGCTTAGTGCATATTATTTAATGTATGCTTTCGGTGCTCCATTGATTGCTTGTATCCCCGTTCTCTCCATAAAAGAGAGCTATTGTAAACACACAAACATACATCAATACAGAGTTATCAGTTGCTCTCTCTCTCTCTCTCTCAAACTATTGTTACATGGTATCAGAGCCCAGTTATACAATTCTGGCATTCTTCAATTTTGGTGCTTAGTCCCGTACACAATGGCATACACCAAATAGCTCGGAATCTCCTTATGATTCCAACAGCACCACGCCCATCGTCCAAAACTCCGTCATGCACTCTCACGCGCTGAATTTGTGATCGGCACGTCTCTGCTTCCGTTGCCACTCTCACACGCGCCTTCACGCCCTGACTCTGCGCTTTAGGCGCCGTGCACCGCTACCATGCACTGCATCGCCATCATCTCTAGTGAGCCGCAGCGCTGCTGATTCGCTATCGTGCACTTTCGCGTCATCATCATCTACGTAAGCCGCGCTTGCGCCGTTCTGCTATCGTGCACCCGCGTGCGCCAGCTTGCTACTGTAAGCCCCACGTGCGCCATTCTGCTAACGTGCACCGCTAATATCATTTTTTCAGCCTGCTAACATCATCTCTGCACAGCCCACCTTTCCTAGCTATTTTCGACCTTTCAGACTCACTGGTACACTCTGTTTTACCTAATTTTGCTCCTACAGGTCTATTCCTATCAATTTAGCCCTACTCAACCATTATTTTGGATCGTCATGATGCCTCCCATCCCATTTCCGTTATTTTGAATGGCTCTAACTATGTTTTGTGGGCCCAAGCCTTGTCTTCCTTCCTCAAATGAAAGAAGCTCTGGCGAACTATCACCGGGGATGTGACCCACCCAGTGAAAGACACTGCTGAAACTACTGCTACTACATATGAAGACCGACTTAAGGACTGGGACAGTAAAAATTACCAAATCATTACCTGGTTTCGAAATACATCTGTTACCTCTATCAGTCTTCAGTTTGGTCGCTTTCAACTTGACTCTGTCACTACTCCTGCAAAGGACATCTGGGATTTTTTGAAAGAACGATACCAGACTACTGATCTTGCTCATCAATATCAACTTCAGAGCCAGCTTCACTAGATGCGCTAAGAATCTAGTCAGTCCATCAATGACTTCCTTTCTCAAATGTACTCCATTTGGGACCAGCTTGCTCTTTCCGAGCCGACTTGGCCTCACCGAGAAGATGCTGTCTTATTTACTGCCTATCGTAATCAGCAAAGGTTAGTGCACTTTCTCATGGCTCTCACTTCATCTTTTGAGCCCGTCCGTGCCTCTCTTCTTCATCGACATCCTTTGTCCACTCTGGAACAAGCCATTTCTGAGCTGCTATTAGAGAAGACTCGTCTTGGCACTCTCCAAACTCATCATGTGGACTCTGTTCTTGCCACTCCTCCGTACCGGCCATCATTTACCCAACGGACCACTGCCTACCTCTATTGTTAAAATCGGGGCCTTCCTTCAACATATCTCATGGTCAATTGCCCTGTCAGAACCTGCTGATACTTCAACAAACTTAGTCCTGGTCATCTGTAACAGGATTGTTTTTGCAATCTGTAGACGTCCCCGAACGCATCCCGGGGGAAGGGAGTGCGAGTCCCCCCCGTTCTGGTTCGATATTGGGTCACTACAATTCGAAGGACTCAAATGTCACAGTTCTTAATCTTGAACCAAAGAGTCCAAATCCAGCAAATCGTTTTTGAAAACAGATTTTTTGAAAGAAGTGCCAAACATGGACTGTTTTGCCAGATACAGAGTCACCACCTAAATATTTTTTAATGGGAAACTTAGGAAACCCTGACTCGGTGCCAAAGGCCATGTGTCCGTCATCACCAAAGTTGCCTCGGCTCGGGAACTTGGGTACGATTGGGGAAGGTCACTTCGTGAGCACCCCCGCTCGCCCGGTCAAAGACCGGCCTCTACTAACCATGATATCTGTTTTTGAAAACATTGTATGTTCTTATTCCGGTTATTAGCCTAGGTTACTATGTGATGCGCACAGCATACAAGTATAGACTGAATCGCCTAAATTGGAACAAAACACTTCATGTTTGTTTGCTTGAAAATGGTTTGATGGTGCTACCCGCAAGTAGGCTAAGACGTGGATTTGCCACCCTCAGGTGGGCTTAGAAAACATGATTTTGCCACTATCTAGTGGGCTTCAAACAAACATTTGATGAATTGTCCTAATCCAAGTAACCCAACCTCCACCCACAGGCATTCAAGGCAGTTATATCACATAAGCACATAGCCTCATAGTAAGCATGCTATTGATGGCAGCACTTACACGTATGCAAGGATGCTAAAGCATAAAACTTACCGGGTACTCCAAGCCAAAATAGAAGCTCATTAGAAATCATGCATGATCCTAAGTATACAGAAATGCCTAATACAACACATGCAAAGATGCAAACTATAGCAGGCTCGGCTATTCTAAACATGGCATATGAAATGCTACAACTAACACGTATTCAACTCGGAATTGAAATACAAATGCAGTTTGTATGATGAGTCGAGCCCAGTGCGTGCAAAACAGATGAATGATGCAAACATGCTTTCATACTGTATGCTAATTGAAATATGCCCTATATCTAACCATCGTAAGCGGGTAAATAAAAAGGAAGAAAGACGTGGGGTTGGAAGACATACATCACACTCACCCACACTTATTACAATTATGCCCTCGCGCGGAGGGTTCGAATAAATAATACAGTCCGAAATAAAAGAATAATACAGTCCGAAATAAAAGAATAATAAATATACAAATTCCTAATTAATTATCAAATTAAATAAGAAAGCTGTAAAATTGGCGTGCAAGCCAGGGGCTGCCTTGACTCTGCTCCGGATAATGAAATGATGCATGTTGGGCTGCCTTGCGCGGAAATCCACTGGGATGCCCCAATTAGCCTCTGTTTGCGATGTTTCTCGAAATGCGTGCCAAACTCCGGAAAGTTGCTGATTCTTCATTTTGCTGCAACAGAGAGCAGGAGAGGGGCATAGCAATGTATTTCACAAATATATGCATGCCTCGATCCTCGTGCCACCAATCACGCATATCGATGCATGATGGCCGAGGAATCGGATTGCACAACTCAATATAGGATGAATGCATATGGGCGCTACAACAAAACCTAACTCCATCATGGGTAATCCGGAGTGTCGGTGACTTGGGAATTGAGACTCGTTCCGTCACTCGGAGTACGGAACGCGCCTCGTTTCCCGTGCCCGGGCTAACTCCTATCCCGAACACGATGCAATATGCATGACATGCATGAATGCAACTAAAATACAATCCTAGCATGCACAATGCTATGAAAATGAGATGCCTCGAAATGCGTGCATGCGGGCACGCAAACCGAGGCAATGATCCTAAGGCATGAAATGGCACACGCAATGCAAATTGGACTTACACTAACACGAGAGAGCCTCAGCCACACTCACATAAGAGGCCGGTGAATGAAAATGAAGTGCCTTGAAATGCGTGCACGCGGGCACGCAAACCAAGGCAATGGCATATGCAATGCAAGGAGACTAATATGGCATAAACAATGCAACATGGGCTTACACTAACATGAGAGAGCCTCAGCCACACTCACACAAGAGGCCATCGGATGAAAATGAAGTGCCTCGAAATACGTGCACGCGGGCACGCAAATCGAGGCAATGACATAAAGGCATGAAATGACATGGAAAATGATATGCAAACATGCAAATGGAATTTCAGCACTCACAAATGATGCAAAACAGTCCCGAAAGGTAGGGAAATGACACCAAATGCACGGAATGGTCCCGAAATGCGATATTAAGCACCCGAAATGGCCTACAGCCATACTAAACATGCATAATTGGTACATGACATGCAAAACAGTAACAAGGCAGTCCAAAATAGCATTTTTTACAGTACAAAACATGGCGAAATAGTAAGCATAGGTAGGACAACAATGGCATGCAAAATGGGGGGCCAAAGAGGGGTATTGAAACAAGTGATATATGCGATGCTCAAACTGAAAAATTTCCTTCTACAACATTGATGAGGGACCAAAAACATGCACATTTACAGTATAGGACATCCCCCAAATCAGTATGCAAATTTGCTAAAAATGTCATGCAAGAATGAAGCCAACAAAGGCTAAATCATGAGGTATGCCGTACATTCATCAAACAGCCTTGGACCCTTAACAAAATATGACAAGAAGGCCAAAATGTGACTCTTTCCAGACCTGATCATGGCCTAAAACAGAAGAAAAATAGGCCTAACAAAGCGTGCAAAATGAGGGCCAAAGAGGGGTATAATGACAAGTATAACATGGAGACCCCCAATGAAGTTGATCCCTTCTACAATGTTGTATAGGGACATAAAATAAGTCTACTCACAGTTCATGACATGCTCCAAAACAGATCGCACAGAGCCTAAACAAATCATGCAAATTTACGGTAAATTGGAGGAATTGTGAAACAAGTACATGATAGAGAGGCCAAACAGGGTTGATCCCTTCTTCAATGTTGAAGAGGGACTCAAAATAGGCCCACTCACAGTTTATATCAGGCTCAGAAATAGATCACACATGAACTAAAAAAAGCATGCGAGATATTGACATACAAAATGATATTGAAGAAAGTGCATCATAGAGGGCTCAAACAGGGTTAAGCCCTTAAACAAACATGTAGAATAGCTCAAAATAATGCCGCTTTCAGTTAGGGCCGGAGTCTAAAACAGTGAGCAAGTAGGGTAGAGGAATGGTGCAAAAAAAAGTGCCAAAAGAGGGTGATTGATACTTACCCTTGAAGATCACACTCTTGTTGCTTCTTGGCTCAAGTTTGCTACTCCTAAGCCTCTGAAAAACCCTTCCTTGCAGCTGGAATGGAGTGGTGGTAGTGGAGCTTGAAGATGATGAAGAAATGGAGCCTAAACTTGAAGATTTGAGAGAAAAATGGAGAGATAGAGATAGATATCAATGTATATCCTTGAGAGAAATTTTCCAACCCCTCTACAAGAGCTGGGAGGCCAGCTATATAGGCAAGAAAATCGGAGAAAAGGTGGGCAAAAGGTGCTTTAGTTGCAGGTGGCCGGCCGGATGGAAATGGTGGCCGGCCGGCAAGGTAAATAGAAGAAAAATAAGAGAGCTGGCCTTCCATGAAGCCCCAGAAGTTAGCTTTCCAATGCCGCAAACCTTGCATCAAAATTCCTCCTGTAGAAAAAGTTATGCCGATTTCAGAAGTCACAGATTCAAATCAACCGACTTCAACCAACCATATCTCCTCCCCCCGGATTTGGACTTAGGAGATTCTTGAGTGAAAAATGAAGCCCCGGAAGTAAGCTTTCCAATGGTGGTGGCCTCATATTTTAATTCCTCTTGTGCAAAGACTTTTCTCCTTCCCGGATTCATGCTGAACCACTTTTGACCAAACAAAAAGTTGGTTGTCAAAACAATTGCTGGCCTCCCACCCTCCTACAAGCTTCCTAACCATGAAAATAAGGCCTCCACCAAAAATGAGCCCAAACCGATGCAAAATGAAGGCTCGGGGGCCAAAACACGCAGTTCGGGGTCCCGAAAATAGGCTGTTAAGCACCGAAAGTGGCATTTGACCACGAAGTGGATATCTAAGACCCCAGTGTCCCTCGAAAGGGAGTAAATAAGATGCATGCCAAAAATCAGAGCAATCGGAGATGGTTAGGCAGTCCCGAACCAAGGCACATGGCTCGACAGCTCAAAACCGAACCGCTCCGAAATGGGCAAAATGGCCTACGGCCACAAAAAGTAGCCCACGGCCACTGAGAGATGGTCTACGGGACCTCTCCCTCCCCTCAGGAACAAAAACAGAGAAAACCAAGCCTGGATCGCAAATCGAGGCAAAGTACAGAAAAGGGTTCGGAAGTTCGGAGGCAGGGCTCACGGCCGAGACTCTGAGACTTCTGAACGAGCACAAAATGCAACATCACCGAGCGCTCAATCGGTGATGTCTGAGTCTTAAGGTCGGTAAAAAATGGGGTGTCTACACAATCCATCCCACTCCTCCTCCAACAACCACTCTTCTCGCAATGGTTCTTCCCGGGGGAGCTTTCATCATTCCGGGAATCAGTCTCATTCTGGGAATCAATCTCATTCTAGGAATCAGTCTTATTCTAGGAATCAGTCTCATCACACTGCTGTTGCTGCCTCTGTTGTTGCCTCTGAGGGTTTTTCTGAGTCTCCTGCTCCATCTACCCCTCTCTTTTCTCCAACGGATATAGAGGCCATGTTCAAACACCTTCTCTCCCCTTCCGGTACACCTCCTCCTACTGCTCTATCTCTAATTCCAGGTAACTCTTCTTGGTATTTTGACTCTGCCTGTTGTAATCATATGACCTCCAGTTCTACTATATTTTCTTCTATCTTTTCATCTCCTCATATTCCCTCAATTCAAACTACTGATGGTTCTCTCATGACTGTTCGTCATATTGGTATTGTTTCCACATCTTCTTTATCGTTGCCTCAAGTTTATCATATCCCTGCTCTCACTTTAAACCTTATTTCTATTGGTCAACTATGTGAACTTGGTCTAACTGTCACATTTTCTGCTACTCATTGTTTGGTGCAGGACCCTCAGACGAGGCAGACTATTGGGATCGGCCGTAAGCACAGACGTCTCTATGAGCTCATTCATCTTCATGTTCCTGACTCTCCTCAGATCACTGCTCCTGCATCTGCTTCCTCCTTATCTCATTTTCATCTTTGGCATTGTCAGTTAGGGCATATTTCTGTTAATCGCTTAAAGTCTTTGGTTTCTAGTGGACAATTGGGTCATGTACTTCCGGATACTTTCGATTGTATACCCTATCAACTTGTGAAACAACCTGCTTTATCATTCAATAAAAGTACTTCTGTTTCCTGTGCACCTTTTGATCTTATACATTCAGATATTTAGGGCCCCTCCCCCTACTCCTACTATGGGGGGATCTCATTATTTTGTTGTTTTTATTGATGATTTTTCATAGTTTACTTGGATTTTTCTCATGAAAACTCGGTCTGAACTCAAAACCCTTTATTATAACTTTGCCCAAATGATCCACACCCAATTTTCCAAAACCATCAAACTTTTTCGCTCTGACAATGCTATGGAATATCAGGACTCAGATTTCCTTTCTTTTCTTCAGAGTCATGGTACACTGCCTCATCATTCCTGTGCTGGCACGTCCCAGCAAAATGGCCGTGCTGAACGGAAACATAGGCATATTCTTGACACTACTCACGCTCTCCTTCTCTCTTCTTCCTGCCTTGAAAACTTTTGAAGGAAAGCTACCCTCACTGCTATCTACACTATCAATTGTGCTCCTACCCCTGTCATCCATAATCAAACTCCCTTTGAACGTCTGCATGGCACTCCCCCTCCATATACTAATCTTCGGGTTTTTGGCTCACCGCTTTGTTACGCTTCAATCTCATGAACACACCAAGCTTGAACCTCGTTCGCCTTTGTTGTTTTTGGGTATGGAATTGAACATAAAGGCTTTTTGTTGAGACCCTCTCTAAACGCGTCTTCGTATCCCGCCATGTCGTTTTCTGGGAGCACAAAATGTTTTCCTCCCTATCCTCCTTTCACTTACCCGCACTTTCCACTAATGTATTGTTTACTAATCCTTCCATAGATATCTTCTCTGATGATTTTGATACAAATTCCTCATTCATTGAGACGCCCTTGCTCACTCCTGCTCCCGACCAGACTGCTCTCCCGGAAAGTCCATCTCTCATTACACCATCTCCTTCTCCAACGGTTCTTCCTCCCACCGATCCTCCTACGGGTCGACCACATCGGGTAACTCAACCTCCTATCCATCTTCGTGATTATATTGTTGGATCTGCTGCCTTTTCTACTTATGAACCTACCTCCTACCGTGAGGCTTGTACTTATCCTCTTTGGCAGCAAGCTATGACTGATGAACTCCAGGCTTTGGACAAAACTCATACTTGGGATCTTGTTGATCTTCCTCCTGGCAAAACTACGATTGGTTGCAAATGGGTTTACAAAATCAAGACTCATTCTGATGGCTCTATTGAATGCTACAAAGCTCATCTTGTTGCCAAGGGTTTTAACCAGGAATATGGGATTGATTATGAGGAAACCTTCTCCCATGTTGCTTGGCTTACCTCTGTTCGCAATTTACTTGTTGTTTCTGCTGCTCACCACTGAGAGCTTTTCAGATGGATGTCAAAAATGCTTTCCTCAATAGTAATCTTCTTGAGGAGGTCTACATGCAACCTCCACCTGGCTCCACTTTTCCACCTCATAAGGTTTGCAAACTACAACGTGCCCTCTATGGCTTCAAGCAAGCACCCCGCGCTTGGTTTGCTAAATTCAGTTCTACCATTCATGACTTTGGGTTCACCTCTAGCTCCTATGACTCTGCTCTTTTTATACGGACTACTCCTCATGGTACCACTCTTCTCCTTCTGTATGTGGATGATATGATTATCACTGGCAATGATGCAGCTGGTATTCTCCAACTCAAACGTTTTCTCCACCGTCAGTTTGAAATGAAGGACCTTGGTACTCTTAACTATTTTTTAGGCCTTGAAGTCTCTCATGATTCTACTGGTTCTTATTTATCTCAGGCCAAATATGCATCAGATCTTCTAGCTTGTGCTGGTCTTACCGATTGCAAAACTACCTCTACTCCAGTTGATCCTCAAATTCGTCTCACTCCTCTCAATGGGGATCTCCTCACTGATGCTACTCTTTATCACCAGCTCGTCGGTAGTCTTGTCTATCTCACAGTGACTCGTCCTAACATCGCATATGATGTTCACATTGTTAGTCAGTACATGTCGGCTCCTCGCACTCCCTACTATACTGCTCTACTCCACATCCTTCGATACCTCAAAGGCATTCTGTTCCATGGCCTTCACTACTTTGCTTCCTCCTCTCTTGAACTGCATGCTTTTTCTGATACCTGATTGGGCTGGGGATCCTACGAATCGACGCTCCACCACGAGATTTTGTTTCTTCTTAGGGGATTCTCTTATTACTTGGTGTAGCAAGAAACAATCCCTCACTGCTCGTTCTAGCACCGAAGCTGAATACCGAGCTCTTGCTAATACTACTCAGGAACTTCTCTGGCTTCGCTGGCTCCTCACTGATATGGGTGTTTCCTCTTCTGGCGCTACCTCTCTTTATTGTGACAATCAGAGCACCATTCAAATTCCTCACAATGATGTGTTTCATGATCGCACAAAGCATATTGAGATTGATTGTCATTTCATTCGACAGCATGTTACACGTGGTACTGTTCATCTTCTACCTATTGCTTCTGCCGATCAACCTGCTGATATTTTCACCAAGGCTCATCCTCTTGGGCGCTTCCGTGATCTTGTTTCCAAACTCAACTTGGTCGATGCCTACCCTCCTTGAGTTTGCGGGGGGCTGTTAATATATGATAATATATGATATACTTTAGTTATAATATATGATATACTTTAGTTATACTTTAGCCTTAGTGCTGTGAAGATATGATATACTTTAGTTCATTAGTGCGTAGCTTTAGTTTAGTGCGGCTTAGTGCATATTATTTAATGTATGCTTTCGGTGCTCCATTGATTGCTTGTATCCCCGTTCTCTCTATAAAAGAGAGCTATTGTAAACACACAAACATACATCAATACAGAGCTATCAGTTGCTCTCTCTCTCTCTCTCTCAAACTATTGTTACAGCCTAATTTTCAATTTCAATTCAATTGTGTTTTGTCTGTATCTACGAAGCAATTTGAAGTAGATGATTGTTAAGTTGCTTTCGTGTTCGACTAGGCTATGAGAGAAAGCGACAATGTATATTCCCTAGCAAGATGCTAAATATTTCATTTTCTTTAAAATATACTTACATTTCACCTAATTTCACACATCTTTTCCCTTTTCCTTTCCAAATCCATCCCCAAATCCCCCAACCAAACACAACATTAGTGGACCACTCCAAGGGGAAAATGTCACCCCTTTGAATACAACAGCTCTAGCCCTTCTCACTAACAAACTAACGCACCATTTGATTTACTGGAATAATATGGAATGAATATGAAATGCGATTGAATAGAATACAATGGTCATTTCTCAGACTTTAATATTTTCTTGTGGAATGATCAGTCCCTTGAAATGGCGCAATGATAATTCTATTTGCGATGCATTTTTTATTATTTTTTTAATAAACCAAACATTAAAATAAATATTTTGATAGAATGATCATTTTATTCCACTACTTAATAAAATTATGTTTCGCAATTTATTAGAACTATTTATAACTTTTTTTTTCAAATTTTGTTTTGTGATTTTTAGCTTGCTACAAGGCCAAAATAGCTTAAATAATTTTTTATTAAAAAAATAATTAATAAAATGTTGAAGGAGAGATGACTCTAGCTAATTTTTAGCTTGCTACAAGGCCAAAATAGCTTAAGTAATTTTTTTTATTGAAAAAAATAATTAATAAAATGTTGAAAGAGAGATGCCTCTATCTAATTATTAACTTTCAACTTGCAACAAATTATACCAAACGGGCCTTATGCTCCCATTTCACACAGCCTTTGAAGTGCTTATCACTTTTTAATATTTAATATTTAGTGTAACTTATAGTTTATGAAACAAAAATGACTTGTAACCCAGGGGGTGTGGTGGAGTGGAAGGGACTCCTCCTCCCTTAACCAAGTGTCGGGGGTTCGATTCCCACCTTGGGCATGGAGCAGCCTTAAATCCCTGGGCCAGCTCTGCTGGAAAACAGATTTTTAGTGGCGTTTAAGAAACGCCTCTATATCTTTCAAAAACGCCGCTAATTTCTTTCGCGACGTTTTGTACAAAACGTCGAAGCTGCGGCCGTCGCTGTATCTTTACGACGTTTTAAAAACGTCGCGATATTAGAATAGACGGCGTTTTTAAAAACGCCGCGAAATGTCCCTAACCATGACATCACCATGATTTTAGCGACGTTTTCAAAATGCCGTCATATCTTTTTAAAAAATTGACATTTGGAGTTTAGGTGGCGTTTTAAAAACGCCGTGAAATCCTCTTTTGTTTTTTTTTTTTGAAATTGTGCTACTTTTATGTGATTAAACTAAAAAAAAACCTATAATAAAATTGAATAGCCTTAATATGAAATAATAACTCACATTCAAATAATAAATGCAGCATTAATTCACTTTCCTATTCAATTTAATATCCAATCACCATTACCCACAAAATAACATATTCAAAAATTAAATTCACAATTCTCAACCAAAAAATCAGCAGTCCTATGGCAGCAAAAATCAACACCAGCCAAAAGTCACACACAGCCTTGTTCTTATCAACTAGACCAACTTGTATTGCAAAAGCTTTTGTAAGACAATTTGCTTCCAAAAAATGAAAAAATGGATCATTATCCACATCCATACTAGATCTACCAGGTGTCTCTGGAGTATAAATTGCAGGAATCACATCAGGCTCCCTAGCTAAGAAGACACGGTTCACCACCCCATAATTTCCACTTACAAATGGTTGGTGCTCATCATGCCGCCGTTCTCCATCAACAAAAAACTTGTACTGCACGGAAATGAAAACAACATATCTAAACATTAGATACCAGAGATAGAAGTACACTTTTAGGATTGTTGATGTAGATGAACTCATCTCTTTGACTAAACACTGAATTTCATGATCAATTTGTTAATCTTGCACAATATTTCTGTGAATATCATGTCCGTTATATACAATTTTGAAAGAATTAAAATGTATAAAATGCATGCACCATTGTGCAACTATGGGATGCATGTTTACTTTTTTCAACCTGTATAATCTTCATATAACACAACAATATGGTGTCTCATTGAGATTTATATGTATTAGCTGCCTGTGTTATAGCAAACATACAAAGCCTTCTATCTAATTTATAGTCTTTATTATTTGAAACAACAAATCACCCTCTTTAGCGGACAAATTGTCCATGGATCCATTTTCAGGAACATAAAGTGGCTCCAATTTCTGCTAAGCATGGGGACCCACCAATACTGATATATATTGAAGTATAAAACATTTTAAGAAGAAGAAGGTGTACAATCCAAGTTAAAATTCACAAAACAGATCACCAAGCTCTTTCAACAATGCAAGCTTCTAAGCTTACAGTAGAAAGTAGAAAATGAAGAAGAAAAAGAAGAAATTCAAACAAATCAAATATACCTCAACTTTCCCAAATCTTCTTCCAGACATCTCACATGCTCAGAAGCCTCTTCTTGGGCCTTTTTTGTAGCTTCCTGAAATAAAATATTAACAAATAGGTTAAAAACACCAAAGTAAAATAGAAGTAGACACGGCCATCTATTCATAAGGCTTTTTTTTTCAAATAGGTCTTCCCTACCATCATCTGCAAGAACCAAGGAGTAAGTTGAATTGGCTGATGCAAGAAAATAACCAAAAACAAAATAATGCCTATATCCATATAATGCCACCCCCAATCATCAGGAACCCCCAATGAAGGACAGATCTGAGAAAAATAATGTCTTCAAAAAACAAATGAAGATGAAGAAATAAAAATCTTGTATTCAGCACGCTGATCCACTTGCCCATATCCATGTAATAAAACAAGCAATTGAGGAGGTGGAAAAAAAATAATGACTTCAAAAAATAATGTTGTTCCATTAGTCACTATCCCCATAAATATAATTAATATACAGCTTTCACATTGTCCATCCATCTCAAAGAATCTCAGCAAGTACTATCTGACTTCAACTATATTCAGACACATTCTAAAAAAAAAATTCTCAAAGACATGCCACTATATTAAGCACACTTACAAAACATCAAGGGCTTGCATTAGACCTATCACCTCTGGAATTTTCCCTGTCAGCCTATTTCCTTGCGGAGATCTAATAACAAGAACCATAAGCACAGTAATGTCATAATCAAAAACAAGAAATGCATTTTGTATTAGAATTCAGAAATTAAGTGCATATCAATTTTAACATCAATTGACCTTCCTTGAAGACAACAGAAGAACATTTCTAGCTTCTACTTCTTCCACAAAAGAAAAATATAAAGTGGAGTAAGAGAACTCACAGAGTGGCCACTTGTAGAAAGCCAATATTGTATGGAATCTCCCCAGAGATCTGATTGTATGAGATCTCTCTGAAAATCATACACTACAATTTTAACCAAAAATGAAAAGAAAGAATGTATTTCCGTAGTAGGGTAGTTGTCATTTAAGAAACTTACAAGATCTCAAAGCTTGTACAAGTGCCAATGTTATCAGGGATTGTTCCAGTTAGGTTATTGCCTCTTACATCACTAAAGAGATGAAGGAAGATTTCAATGTCCCCATGTATATGAAGCAGAAAGCAAGTAGGAAGCACATAAAAAACCCAAAGCAAGAATAACCAGGAAGTGAACACTCACAAATACCACAGGCCAGTCAGTTGGCACATATCTGGGGACAGGGTTCCAGTTAAAGAATTGCCACGTAACCCTCTGCAAACATAATTACCACCAGATGATAAATGAACCAATAGTTTGTCCAGAGTAAAACTATAAACCAAATTAAATGTTTAAGTGTTAATAGCATCAAGGGTTGATAATGAAATTGGATTTTATCTATCAGTTGTTAAACCCTAATTGATGTAGTACTTACAGATATTGTAATACTTCATTCCAATAGATTAACCTCGGTATCTCACCAATAAGCTGGTTACGAGCAAGGTCCCTACAGAATAAATTTACACAAAGACAAGGCATACATATATATTAGCACAAGTGTCTATGGCTTTGGTGTAAATAAAATCAAAAAAGCATATGGTAATGTTAACTGCATGGACTCCACTAAAAAATAAAAAAATAAAAAAATTATGACTCACAGAGTTTTGAGGTTGGGAATCTGTGTTAATGTTGAAGGGATAGGACCAGTCAATTGATTGTTCTTCAAATTCCTGCATTTACAGAGCTTACTCAAGCCCTTGGTTAGCAGAACTAAAAACTTATCTATCTTAAACAATCCAGCATATTTAATTAATAGTACTTCACTTCAGGTATTAACTTACAATAACTCAAGCTGCTTAAGCTTGGATATTGAGAATGGTATATCTCCATACAGTAAATTATCAGATAAATCCCTGCATTATGGAAACCCAACCATTAAAATAAAAACTAAAAATCTTAATCACCTAAAGACAGAAGAAGAAATTAATATATCCACATATATGTAAATAAAATTGTAATGAAGAAAGAGATGAAATTTTACACTAGCATCAGAGAAACACAGTTGCCTATCTCATCAGGAATTTGACCAGTTAATTTGTTGCCCTGAAAATCCCTGAAAATATTTCAACAATAACATCAAAGTTGGTATTATGTTAACTTGGTTACAATGAGCAAGAACACCAAATCAACAGGATTAGCAAAGAAAGCATACATAGACTGTAGATTCTTCAGGTCTCCAATGGCTGGTGAAATCTCCCCACCCAAGTTCAAATTTGACAAATTCCTTCAACCAACAAAAAATATAATAAAAATATATATATATATAAATAAAAAATAAATAAATAAAAACTCTAGTAGAATCAAATGGAAAAAGAAAAAGGAAGAAAAATAAGCATGAAGAGAAAACACATATAGAGAAACAACAGATAGGGTGATATTGTCACAGAAGACGCCACACCATGAACAGAAATGATCATTATGAACATCATCCCAGTCCAGCAACACATTTGCTATGTTGTTAAACGACACCTTAATCGACAATAACGCTTTACCTGTGCAGATACAAACCATTTTCTCATCATGAGAATAGCTTTCTATTAATTATATAGCATGATTTTCTTCACAAACGAAGAGAAAATAAATTCCCTCCCTGGTAGCCAACAAAAAAAAAAAATTGATTGCTTTAAAAATCCAAAAAAATTGCAGAATTTTTGTTTCTATTGTTGTTCAGTTTCAAAATATACTGAAAATAAGATTATATAAAACAAAATGCCAAAATTCATGTACTTGAGCAAAAAGTTGCTCAAGGACTCCAAATGCAACATGCTCCCAGCTAAGTTCCTCAGCAATGCCAAAGACAGAACACATTCCAAATGAATCACTGGGCTGACAGTTTTTTCTTACTTTTTTTATCCTTAACCTTGGTTGCCCCATCCTTCAACTTTTCAACACCACCCTTCTTAACTTTCTTTTCAACAGATTCTTTAGCCCTCTCTTCAAGTGAATTTATATGCCTCATAATTAGCAAAATATGATCGAAGTATGCATAATAGACGAGAAATAATTTGTGTTCAAATTGAGAGAGACCACACTCTTCAAGTGAACATGAACTCATGAACTTCAAGCAAGGAAATTCTAAAATATCATACTATTAGTATTTTAAAACAATAAATCCAAGAAGATAACTTCTCCCATGAACTACAAAAAAGAAGAAAATATAATACCTTGTCTACGAGCCCATGGATCACCAAACTTGCTTTCTTGTCCTTTGGAGTTTTCTGCAAAATCAAGGAAAAAAAAAATTTGACAACTGGAATACTGATGGGTTTTCATAAACATAAAACGTGAACACAAGTCTATCCCACCACTGCTGGAGGATCAGTAGAGCCTGTGGGGAAAGTTGCACCCCATTTGTTGACATGACCAAGATAAATTAAAACATCTTTAACATGTATACTGTATATGATAAGGATACAGGTGATTAAGACATATGTTGGTTAGAGAGTGATCCACACATCTAATTGCTACCTTCATTCATTTTAGTTTGTTTTTTCAGAATTGGTATATGTTATAGTTCTTGAAAAAGAAAAGAAATAAAAATTTGAAGTTTTTATGGAGTCAAATCATTTGTTTTTATGTTATAGCTGTATAGTTTCTGTTGCCTTCTGGCACTCTTCCATGTAAGACTCATGATGAATCTTGGTTTCAGATTTCATAAAGCCTGAAATTACATTTTCTCATCCATGACGTATAAGACTCTGGATATGAGTTTTCTTGGAAAAATAAACTAGCCAGAAGCAAAACTTATAAGATAATCCAACTTGTCAGCTGGTGTAGAACCTTGCTAAATCTTGATCTGTTGTCTCAACTTAGCTATGAAAATAGGAAATACCTGAAGATTCACGGTTGCAATCTTTCCCCCGCCTCGGAGAGATTTTAGAGGCAAATTGCATGCAGGAGTGATCTGCAAACTACAAAGAGTTGCTACTCTCATGATCACTGAAAATTTATAATATAGAGCACACAACCTGATATCAAGTTTTACTAAATTACTTCTAGAGGGAAAGCATAGCATGGTTTGCTGCAATCATGATCTAAAGTGGTACCCAAATCCAGAAAGTTGTCCCTAGTTTTCCATTTCATAACATGGTTTCAACTTTCAAGAATCACATGAATCGTAAATCATGAATCAAATAGTGAAGCAAACTGTGAATCAAAAGATTCATAACTCATACTATCTCAGAATAGATTCATCCATAAACATACCAACAAGAGGAAATAATATTGCAATTACCTTGTCCCTAAACATAACACAACATCAGCCATTTTGCAGTGTTTCTCTGCTGGATTCATCTCCTTTGAGGGCAATGCATCCTGTGCAGATAGAGAAATAAAGAGACTATTAACAATGTGTGCTTAGTGAAATAGAGATTCTAGATATCAGACCCTGGGTTTGTCAGCCTAATAGCTAAATGGTAAAGAACGAGGTCACACGATCATTTTTACTTTAAGGGGTTTAATGGACTCCTAGATGAATCAATTCTCATAGCCCAGCCCCCTGCATAGGCTACTAAACAATGCAATACTGCTTTTCACATAGTTGTGTGTCATGGTGGTACCATAAACATTATTCAACAGTTTCGATGTTTGAAAATTTCTTATTAGTCAAGCCAAAACAAATAAAAAATATTTATCAATCAATGGCCAATAATGCAATCAATCAACACAAGAAATTAGTACCTCCCAATCAATGGCAACAAGTTTGGTTCATAGAAGAAAAATATTAATGTTCACTCACTGTAAATATATGATTTGTTTCTTTGATATGTTTTTTTAGTGAAGCTATAATATATATTAATCTAACCCTACTGACATTTTACAAAAGCATCAAGCAAAGCACCAAGTTCTAAATTCTAATCTAACCCTACTGACATTTTACAGTGTGATCTGCAAGAATATACTGTTCCATTCACTAAAAAAATTTAGTAATAAAATGATTAATCTAAAAGAGAATGTAGTTCGTTCCAAAAGAGAAATAGTATCCTGGATCTATAACTAGTGACTACACAGTTAAATCAGTTCCAATTTCATCAACAGTTTTAGATCAAATTGTCATTTCAATTTCACTCCAAACTCTTACACAGTTCTCTGCGCTTTCGTAATTTAACCATACATGTGTGTATATATATGATACATGTATCAAATATCACACAATGCAACATTTTTTAAACGAATACAGAAAAGAAGGAACTGACTCTGCTTGCATCAGGATCGAGATCGAGCAGCAAGGTGATAGCAGCCAGCACAGTGAACTGCAAACAGAGTTACCTATGCAGACAGCAGCAAACTATTAAGATCAATAATCTTCAAGAAGTCCCTCTCTTTTGTGGAACCAAATATTTCTTACAGAAACTTACACATAGAAGTTTTGATTTCCCACCTGAAATACAAATATATAATGAACAATTGAAGAGATTTTGATACTTCTATGAGATCAAATGCAAAGTTTATTAAGGGAATGAATCGGTTTGAACCTCTCAATTGCATCAGTGAAGAGCACAAGTTCTTTCAGATCTCTAAAGGACAAACACACACAAATAACAAAAACAGAAAAAAGGGGGGGAATAAATAAATACACAAATCAAGCACAATATCAGTTCAGCTTGAGAGAGAGAGAGAGAGACAGAGACAATGGAGCTCACCGATCTGAATCGCTGAGATGAAATTCGATTTCGATTTCGAGAGAGAACTTTGAAATGGCTCTGATGAATCACCGATCTGTTTTGCTGAGACCGAGCTGAATCTCTGAATCACAGAGCTGAACTGACAGAGATAACTAGGGTTTAGACAGCACAGAGAGCGAGAGAGAAAGAGAGAGAGAGGGGGGGAGAGAGAGAGAGAGAGTAGCTCACCGATCTGAATCGATTCACCGATCTGAATCGATTTTGAGAGAGAACTTCGAAATGGCTCTGACTTCGATTTTGAAAGATCATACATGCGTAATCGAAGGTGAAACACGAACCATTCCAAGTAAAGGTGAAACAGGAGAGAAGGTGAGAGTGCGAAAGTGAGACTGAGAGGGGGAGAGAGAGAGCGTGAAAGTGAGAGTGAGAGCGCGAGAGTGGATTTTCGCTTATACTTGCTTTATCAGATTCAAAGTAAAGGTGAAACAGGAAGCTGGAGAAAAACCATTCCAAGGCGTTTAAAAACGTCTTTGATTCTTTAAACGGCGCCGTTTCAATTACAGAAAAAGAAGACGTTTATAAAACGCCGTTAAATATTAGAAACAATGGCATTTTAAGAAACGCCGTTAAAAAAACGCCACCTAACCCCATATTTCCTGTAGTGGGATTAGTCTCCACGGTCGGCGGGGATACTCTGGGGAGACCTAAAAAAAAAAAAAAAAACAAAACAAAAATGACTTGTATAAATTGATTTGATTATTAACAATTTGATTGGGAATGAGATGCATTTAGTTTTTGTATTTAAATTATCAAATTTTAATTTGTCAAAATTATACCAAACCAAGGCTAAGGCTAAGGCTCCTCGTCCCGTAGTGGGGTGTGCATTTGGTTGCTTTGGAAGTGTTTTTGTGGCCCTTGATCTGCTTAGGAGGCGTTTGGCCTTTGCAGCAACTATGGTTATCAAAGCTCTTTACAGCAACTTCTCACGCTTTTGGTGTATCTTTTTTTTCGAAGCCTAATGTGTATATAATAGATAACATAAACAATAGAACTAATGAAGATAAATTAAGCACAGATAATAATGCAAAATCAATCCCTAAGGTATATATATCCCACTTACCATGTAGAGGATTAGAGGTGAAGTTGCTCATAATAAGCTCTGCAAATATTGAGAATTACAAATGAAACTGTCACCACTAATTTTGCATGTCATTTACCAAACTACAGCTCAAATGTATCCTAAATCCAGAGCTTTCAACCAATAATAAACTTACAGCATGAGTAGTAACATCTTTGTGAGTTTGGGAGTTGCAGTCATCAACATATGCATATATTATTCACAGATGCTAATGTCCATCTAATGTTCCAAGAGCCTCCTTGAGAAGTCTTTGTGCTTCTTCTCTCCTCCTAGACAAAGCAAAGGAAACAACATCAATTCAAAAAGATTGAATCCTTTACATAGAATTCATGTTCAAAGCAGACTGTCTTCACGCTCAATCACTAGCAAGTTGACTTCATTGGTTGGAAAACCACATGGGGCAACGGTTATATTTGTTGCTTAATGCTTGTACCATGTGGAGAATTAAGGTTAAGAGTTTAACCATTAATGAACTAATGCAGTGCGCACACATAGTATTAGTTCCTCCTTGTAGGCTTGTAGCCTCGTATAATTAGAGCTTTATAACATTATGTCAATTTAAGTTTTATTAGTAAACTAAATGACTATGGCTCCATCTGTGCAACTGAAAACTGTAAAAAATTATTATATCAAAGCCATAGGTTGAGGCCTCCATCCAGTATGCTATGAGAAATGTGGAAAGATCAAACGAACAAAGCATGTACAAGTGCAAGGTTCTAGGAAAATATGCATTACAGGAGATGAACATGTGGAAGATAAACCAATCTGACACACACGGCTTTCACTGACATTTTGTCTCACTATGATCAGTTCAAACACCACATCAATCAAAAAGTTCACCATCTCAACTAGAAGCAAACCAAATAGTTTGCACTTCATACAAATATGAATAAAGAAAATGCATGATTGATTCAAACACACAAATTTATCAAGACCTGTAGGTTGAGTAATGCATGAATCATTGTGCACATTTTTCCTTGAATTTTTGGCTAAGTGTACGGGGCTTGAATTGTATTTTCATAGGACTTGAGCTTGGGATGACCACATAGGCCGATGTTAGGCGGACCAGTCTTGGGTAAGCACATATTCCCTTAATAAGTAGTGCAAGTCCAGGCCGAGCCCATCCCACCAATGCCCACCCCTAGTTCCAATCCATCAACAGTACTATATATGGGCACTTGACCTAATGATTTATCACTAGGTACTCAATTGATCTATCACATGGCCACGAGATTTCGTCTCAACATGGTGTTCATCTTCTTCTCTACTCGTTCTTGGTGGTTGTTTCCTAACTTCTTGGTCTTTCCATTTGTCTATCTAACAGTTTCTTTACAATCTTCACCGTTTTAGTACACTGAGTCAAAGAGATTAGACTGGATTAGACTAGAGTATTTCAGGTTTAGGTTTGGGTTTCAGTGGCCTTGTGCAAGGCCTAGTAGATCTCGAGTTGGGCCTGGCCATCCCTTGACCAAGGGCAAAACCAAAATTCCATCTGGGAGGGTGAAACAAATTGGTGTCCCATCCTGCATCCCTCCACTCTATCCTTATCATCGAGATCAAATATGGGTGGTTTCATATCAATTTCATCACATAATAAATCACAACACAATTTTAAACCACGTTTTTAAAAGAAAATTAGTAATTTCACTCAATTTAGTCACGTAATCCTCAATTAAGTACAACTCAATTTCAATAAAGTTGTCCCAAAAATGATTAATTTTAGAAAATAATCAAGAACTACATATCAATTTCAACATACAATCTACAATTTGTACTAAATGTCAAAAATAATCAATGGTTATAAGACAAACTAGTCAAAATTTTGATAATGTTAACCCAATTCCATCATACTATCAAATTTTGAAAAGGCAAAAAAACTCCAATAATGCATGGACAATAAAACTGGTTAACAAAAGTGGTGGCTAGTGAGGAAAGAATTTAGCTAACAACCCAACAGTATTTAAGTTGGTGAAGATGTGGATAGCTGATTTTTGCACAACAAACAATTTACAAGTGATCACAAAATAATCAACAAAGCTACCTTCTAGGATTGCACCAAAAGAAATCTTATGGCGCAAAAGAACAGAGATCAAACTCACTGCATAATCTATTTCATCTCGATTCTATCTCAAGAAAATCAATAACCGAAATGTTTGAATGGGTCACTTCTTATTCTTCTACAATCATCACAACGATCATATTTGATCAACACCATTTGAAATTAGGCGCCAGAAGAAAGAGAATGGAAGATTATTATGTGAGACATACTGGTATCTATGGGAGTCATTCGAAAGTGAAGGGTGCCATGGCACCCCACACTTACATGTGGTTCCGCCCCTACCCTTGACCCCACCCAAACTAACATGATACAAGTGCTCGACGAAAGGGAAAGAAAGCCAACTTTGTTCACTCATTCATCACTCTTTGCAAACCACCACCATGAGTCAAAGTAGTATAGCTTTCTTGACCAAAGCAAGGAAACAACAAACAGAGTAAATATACTTGAAAGTAAATATCCTCTTCTATGTAATGAATAAAACCCCAATCTAACGCAGGAGACTAGAATGGACTGCATTACCCTTTCCATACAGAAATGGCTTGAGGCTAAAAAAAATATCAAAATCATTAGCATCCCACATATTCTGGGTGTTTGAAAACCACATAAGCCAAGTTCTCGAACCACAAAATTTTGTTTGACAGTTTCCCTCCAAATGAAGAAAGGTGCATCATAATAATAGCCTTCTAGAAAAAATTTATTTCCTAGTCTATCCATTCAAATATTGACAACCGCCGTCTCCAGTGAATGAGGCAGGCAACAACCTATATGCATAAACATGTACATAAATGTGTTTGTTTATGTGTTGCTGCAGGAGGGAGGGTTTGGGGCACATGTGCAAGCACATGATCTTATGAAGATATCAATGTATGTACAGAATGATTCAATTTTCAGTTGAGCTAAATCAACTGACATGCTGCAACTTGTAACCAAGTCAGCACCACAACTATAATAAATCATTGTAAAACTTGAAATTAAAATCAGTGTCCGAAAACCTACAAATTCTTAATTTAGCGAAACCGCAGAAGCAAATAGGCATTTCCAAGACAACAACGTTTTAAAATGTTACGAATACCAAGTAAAAATTTTCATTTCTAATGTAGGCCGAAAGGTACCACATTGAGGCCGCTTAAATTACATTTATAGTCTTTGAATTTTATTTATTTGGTGGAGATGACATGTTTTGTGCACTTGTACAGATTTGGCAGGCAACACACAAATTCAAGCAAAAAGTGGCACAAAAGCAGATTTTTCGTACGAGTAGTGAAAAGTCCCGGCCTACCACCTCACCACACGTGCGGCCCACCTAGGATTGCGTGTGTGAAAATTTAAGGCTCTTCTGCTGGGAATAAAAAGGAGAAAAGGAGGCTGTAACTGGGTTCGAAAATATTCTAAGGAGAAGGGAGGCTAGGGTTTGAAGAAAGGGATTTTTCTCAAGCTTCAAGGGCAACTTTCATGGGGCCTCTTCCTCTTCCTCTTCCTCTTCCACCTCTTCCCACTCCTCCATGAGTGACTAGTCTTCTAATTTTAGAGTTTTGATGAAACCCTAGCCATGAAAAGAGATTTTTCTTAGACTTTGATTGTGAAACAGTTTGAATAAATGTATGAATGTTTTAGAAGTTTATAACAATTTTCATTTTCATCTCTTCAAGTATTTTATTCTCTGTGATTATTTAATGCTTTCCATACATTAATTTTCTTTGTGTTTGTGTTCAAAGTATGAGACGAGTCATGCTACGAGAGACAGGTCGTGTTGCTACTATAGTTTAGAGCAAACGACTCGTGCTACTTGGGATGATTCGTGCCTGTACGTTGAATGCAACAATCCTCTTGATCAATGTTTCAAACTTGTAGTTGTGAAATATGGGTAGTTCAAACCAGATTGCAATTGATGGCCGATGTTAAGTCTTATTTATGTGGTTAGTGGTAAATTCTTTACCTTAGGATTTTTCCAAAAATCAGTATCTCAAACCCTACTTTTAATTGTTAATTCAATTTCTTAGTTTCATTTAATTTTTGTTTAGTCGTGATATCCCTCAATCTTTTTATCAAAATTAATTTAGAAATTTAACAATTAAATTAGTTTAATTTCCCGTTTGTCCCTATGGATCAATACCTAGATTTACTATTATTCTAAGAAATTTGGTATAGTTTAATGTTTATTTTTTATTTTGTGTGTGTGAAACGACCCATCAAATTTTGGCGCCGTTACCGGGGACTTCTGGCGAAATTAATTAATTTAAAGTTACATTCTTATTTTAATTTTTAGTTTAGGATTTTATGCTTTCATGTTGCTAAATGCGCAGAGTTTTTGCAAGAAGAGCTATCATTAAAGTACAAGCGGAGTGCAACCAAGTTTTAAAATACAAATCGCAACACTAAAGTGCTAAAAAAATAAAAATAAAAATACTCGCAAGCAAAGCACTAAAGTGCTAAACATAGAAAGCTCAAGTGAAGGTTGGAGACAACGGTCTACACGTCAAACACCTACAAGACGAGTAAAGCGTTTTCGTTAAACCGCTGTGAATATTTTCTCCTTTGGCATTTTGCTTTCATAACTTAGTGCACTAGAGTCGGAACTTAGTGTGTGTGTGTGTGAGTGATGTATGCACGGGCGTCATTCTAGTCGTCCTGAATTGTGGAGTTTGGACCTTGAACTAGAAAGGACTCTTAGGAAACTTGAGCCTCTTCCCGTGTTGCTAGGCTTGAATATCCATATCCATACTTCGAGCCATTAGAGATGGTGAACCCGAATGGCCTAAACGAGCCCAACCAGACCCTTAAGGATTACTTCACACCCACTACATATACATCACCATCATACATTCAATTACTCGACACCATCGCTTCTCATTATGGGATTAAGTCCAGCACCATCCAAATACTCCCATCATTCCATAGACTAGCTCATAATGATTCTTACAAACATCTGCATGAATTTTTGGAAATTTGCTCTACAATGAGAATCCAAAATTTCACCAATGAGGCCTTAATGTTGCGACTATTCCCATTTTCACCGAGGACGAAGCCAAACATTGGTTGAACTCCTTACCTGCTAATTCTGTCACAACATGGGACCAATTACAGCAGAAGTTTTTGGAGAAGTACTTTTCCATTGGTAAGACCAACCAACTTAGGCGAGTCATCACCAATTTTGCTCAAATTGATGGCGAGCAATTTCATGAAACATGGGAAAGACTTTGTGACTTTCTCCAATAGTGTCCCCACCACCAAGTGTCTGATTGGCAACTTGTTCAAACCTTTTACTATGGCTTAACTGAGCCTGACTGCCAAATGGTGGATTCTTCTTGTGGTGGGACATTCATGTCCAAAAATGATGCCGAGGTATGGCAATTATTTGAGAACCTAAGTGATAATTCCTTTCACCATGCCTTCACAGCCCAGCAAGTCCAGTAACCGGTAGTTGGAGCCCTGAAAAGAGGGGGCATTTATGAGGTAGTGCAAAACCTAGAGTTAGCCCAACAAATAGAGGCGTTGTCCCACAAAATGGACCAATTATTAGCTTCGGGACATGCCCCTACACAACAAGATCATCCTCAATTTCACGAAGTATGTGCTATTTATGCGAGCCCTGCTCATGACTTTAGTGAGTGCCCTTCGACATCACAATTTCCAGAATTAGTGCAAGAGCATGTGAATGTGGCTCAAGGATTCTCCAGACCGGGTAATGACCCATATTCCAACACATACAACTTGAGATGGAGAAATCACCCTAATTTTTCATAGAGACCTTCACAAGGCACTTCTTACAACCCTTCACCACCAAGGCAGAATTTTAATAATTTTTCCAACCAATCTTCCTACCGACCACCACAACCTTACCGGCAACTACAACCCCCGCATGTTCCTCAAGGCAACTCGGCATTTGAGACTCAAGTGTTGGAAGTTCTTTCAAAATTTAAAGGGTTAGCGCCAGTAGTTCACTTCCATACTTACTCCATTGCCAAGCTAGAGGCCCAATTAGGTCAAATAGCTAAGAACATAAATAGGAGGGAGGAGGGAAAATTACCAAGTCAGACTGTGGCTAACCTTAAGGGTCAATATAGGGCAGAGGGGTTGAGTGGGAATGGAAAATACCATGAACAAATGCAAGCAGTGATCACTTTGAGAAGTGGGAGGGAGTTGAGCCTCGGCCAGTTGCGTCTGATGCAACTAGGGCTAAAAAGGGTGACCATGGTAGTAAACCCAATAAAAACAAGGGTGAGGGAGAAACACCTAAGGGGGATGCCTTAGTCCCTAGTACTTCACATGAGTCTAAGGCACCATATGTGCCTAAGGCACCCTTTCCCCAATGCCTTGATACGCCGTCCCTTTTTAATAAGAAGATGGCATCTATGGAAGCAATGATGGAGGTGTTTAAACAAGTTAAAATCAACCTCCTCCTGTTGGAGGCGATTAAACAAGTACCCTCCTATGCTAAATTTTTTAAGGATCTTTGTACGCAAAAGCGCAAATCTAGGACACACGTGTCCCAAAAGGTCGTACTCACGGAGCAAGTAAGCTCCATCTTATTGAGTGACACACCCCCTAAGCTAAAGACCCGGGTGCCCCCCCAACCATTACATGCATTATAGGGGACCATTTCATTGATGGGGCCTTGTTAGATTTGGGAGCTAGTGTCAATTTGTTGTCATACTCTATGTACAAGGAATTCGGGCTTGGCGAGTTGAAGCCCACTATTGTCACACTCCAGTTGGCTGACCGGTCCCTCAAAGTGCCACGTGGCATGATTGAGGATGTGTTAGTAAAGGTCGATAGGTTTTATTTTCCTGTTGATTTTTTGGTTTTAGATATAGAACCAGTAGCCACCTCTAGGAAACAAATCCTGGTGATCTTAGGTTTACATTTCTTGGCTACGACTAATGCATGTATTAATTGTCATACCAGGGTTATAGATGTTTCATTTGGAAATATGCAAGTGAAACTCAATGTTTTCCAAGCATTCCAACAACCCTATGAAAGAGAGGAGTGCTTATTTGTAGATATTGTAGGGGAGATAGTGGAGGAGGCTTTACCCTCCATTCTTGTAGAGGACCCTTTAAAAGCTTGTTTAGCTCATTTTGGGTTTGAGGATTTTAATATAGACCAGTCAGCTGAGGAAGTGAATGCTTTACTTGATTCTTCTCCTATACTGGATTTTCCTCCGTAGAAAGCCCGGTTTGAGCCCATTTTCTCCTCTGTCTAGGGAACCTGCCATACCATCTCTAGCCATACCACCTACGCTTGAGTTGAAGCCACTCCTGGCCATACTCAAGTATATTTTTTTAGGGCCTCAAGATACTTTACCAATCATAATTGCATCTAACTTTACTACAGAGCATGAAAGTCAATTAATGCGTGTTCTCATGGCACATCAAAGTGCTATAGGGTGGTCAGTGGCTGATTTGAGAGGGATAAATCCCTCTGTGTGCATGCATTATATATATCTAAATAACGACACGAAACCTTCTCGTGAAATGCAACGGAGGCTTAATCCCAATATGAAAAAGGTAGTAAAAAAATAAGTGTTGAAATTGTTGGATGCGGGTATTATATGCCCCATCTCGGATAGCAAGTGGGTGAGTCCTACACAAATGGTGCCCAAGAAATCGGGCATCACTGTTGTTGAGAATGAGGGAGGAGAGTTAGTCCCCATACGAACCACTACTAGATGGCGAGTGTGCATTGATTATAGGAGACTGAATTCCATGACTAGAAAAGATCACTTTCCCCTACCTTTTATTGATCAGATCCTAGAGCGATTAGCAGGGCAGAGCTACAATTGTTTCCTTAATGGCTATTCTGGTTATAATCAAGTTCTTGTGTATCCTGATGACCAGGAAAAGGCCACCTTCACATGTCCTTTTGGCACTTTTGCCTATCGTCGAATGCCCTTTGGGCTTTGCAATGCACTAGCAACCTTTTAACGGTGCATGATGGCTATCTTCTGCGACATGGTAGAGAAATTCTTAGAAGTCTTCATGGATGACTTCTCCGTATTTGGACCGTCTTTTGAGGAATGTCTCCAGAATTTAACTAAAATACTTACTCGAGCGATGTGAAACAAACCTTGTTTTGAGTTAGGAGAAGAGTCATTTTATGGTTTGTGAGGGTATACTGTTAGGACACATTGTGTCCTCTCAAGGTATAGAGGTAGACAAAGCTAAAGTTAACCTCATTGCAAGCCTTCCTCCACTCACTTTTGTGCATCAAGTTAGGTCTTTCCTAAGGCATATAGGTTTTTACCATCGATTCATCAAAGACTTTACCAAAATATCTCGTCCTTTGTGTAGTTTACTTGCTAAGGACACCTTTTATCTTTGATGATGCACGTTTGAAAGTTTTTAAAACACTTCGAGCTACACTTTCTACTGCCCCCATCATGCAAGCCCCTGAGTGGTCCCTTCCTTTTGAGATTATGTGTTATAGTGATCCCGGTTTTTCCTTTTCTGTGTTTGTTGTACTCCGGACTTTGGTTCCGTGGAATTGGTAGTTGTATATCCTGTTGTCATCCTTTAATTTCCTATGTTTGAATTTTAGGATGTGTTGGGCGTGTTTCGAACAAGTAGGTTGAGTTTTGGTCTCAAGTGTTGTTGCCCAGAGTTTTTGTGTTACGCTCGAGCGAGTCATTCTCGCCGGCGAGTTTCTTTGGTTATCCGCTCGAGCGGGTCTTCTTGCACTCGAGTGGAGTTTACACACTCCCAGTATTTCGTGCCTCTGCAAAACTTCTGCAGTTGTGTTTTTCACGCTCGAGTGGGTCTTCTTACGCTTGAGCGGGTTGCGCTCGAGCGGACCTTTTGGCGCTCGAGCGGGTAGTGTTTTGTCTGTGAAGGTTCTGGGAGAGAGGAATCTACGCTCGAGCGGACTGGTTTTCGCGCTCGAGCGGATGTGCTTTATTTCTATGTCTTGGCGTTCGAGCGAACCTTCCTGCGCTCGAGCGGACCATGTTTTTTGTTCTTGACACTCGAGCGTTGTGTTTTCCGCTCGAGCGAACCTATTGTATATCAGATAGCAGTTGGGCATTTTTGAATCACTTTTCACTTTTCTTCTCTCTCTCTAACTTTCCCAAAATCGATTTTGAGAGCTTCTCTCTCTAGAAACTCCCTTCTCTCTAGGGTTTGATCTAGTTAGAGTGTTCTCCTTTCCTTCGGCCTTTGTAAAAGTTGTGTTGATCGTCGAGGGCTTCGTTTGGATCCGAAAAGTTTGGAGTTTGGAGCACTTTGGTTTTGGTCTTCTTCTCCATTTGAGCTCTAACTTCGAGGTAGGGATATCCTACTCCATCTTATGAGCTTTGTCTTTAAATTTTGGTATTTCGATATGTTGGGGGTTGTTGGGTAATTTCGAGAAAGTTTGGGGCCATTGTGTTATTTTCAAAAGATGGGTTTTCAAACATATAAACTCTTATGTATGTAATACATTGGAAAACGGACTTGGTATTGGATTATTGATGGAAAATGGAACCTTAGGGTTGGTGTAGTATTTATGGAAAAAAGCCCTAATTGCATGATAAATTAATTTGTATAATTAATTTTGAGAAATGGGAAATTGAATAGGAAATATTCAAATTGGAAAGGTATGGGATCAAAGGGGTGTAGTCAGTTTAATATATCACTCACCTAGGCAAATGTTGATAATATATCCATTTGGTGCATTTATTTCCTGTTTAGAAATAACTGCTTTGGGCTATCGGTGGAGGATAGTCTTGATTGTTATAGACAATACATGATGATTAGGCAAACTAAAACTAATCAATGGAATGTGTCATCGAATATGATGGTTGAAAATTACATTAACTTTATGTATTAATTTGATTGTGTATATGATCGGTGTTTATATACATTGTGTTAAGTGGGAGAAGATAGGGGATGTACTCCACGGTTTAGGGGAAGATAGGAGATGGACCTCTAAACCGAAATTTGTGTGATATTGATACAGCACTAAAATATGTATCATGGTAAAGTATGGAAGTGTGTGTTTGATTTGATATAGTACTAAAATGTATATCATTATCAATTGTGAAGTATAGAAATGTTTCTATGTTATATCGATACAACACCAAAATGTGTATCACTTGTGAAGTAAGGAAGTGGTTTATGTGCTATTGATACAACACTAAAATGTGTATCCGTCATGAATTTCGAAAGTGTTTTAGTAATGAGTTATAATCTCATTAAAGTATTTGGCCAGATTCTGAGCCTTGTTTTCAAACTCAAAGTTAAATAAGAAATGGAAAGTGAAATGTAACATGGTTATGATTGTCATGAAACAGGAATATGGCTTGAGTTGAAATATAAGTGCGGACCATCTGTTGAATGCTATTATTTTAGTCATTGTTCATAGTTGGTTTAGTATATTTCTACTGGACTGTGGCTCACCCTATATGGGATATCATTTTCAGGCACAGGTAGCATGCCCCCTCCAAGGACGTAGCTTGGGAGGCTTAGTGGCTGGGACTTCTTTTGTTGTTTTATTGTATTACATGTATATCAAGCCAAGGGCTTTCTTTGCATAGAGTTAGTACTCCCAATCTGTAACCAAGTGTTGACTTGGAAAGTTGTAAGCCCATAGGGCATTTACTTTTGTTGTCAACATGTAATATATTTTATAAAGATCACTCTGATGGAATACAATTATGCTTTATTTTCTTATGTCTAAGCATGCTATTGTTGGTTGATTTATGGGTTTATTTTGAGGGCGTGACAATGTGTGATGCATCTAAATATGCCATCGGCACTATCTTGGGCCAAAGGGTTAATAAAGTGCCCCATGTTATATACTATGCTAGTCGTACTCTTTCTGATGCTCAATTAAACTACACTACCACTGAGAAAGAGTTACTAGCTGTTGTCTTTGCACTTGATAAGTTCTAGTCCTACCTCCTAGGGTCTAAAGTCATTGTGTTCACTGACCACGCCGCTTTGCGATACTTATTGTCCAAAAAAGAGACCAAACCTAGGTTGATTAGATGGATTCTTCTCCTTTAGGAGTTTGACCTAAAAATCTGGGACAAGAAGGGATCCGAGAATGTAGTTGCAAATCATCTATCCCAAATTTTTATTAAGCACACGAGTGATACCTTAGCCTTGCACAACTCGTTTCCGGACGAGTAACTTCTTGTTGTATCGTAAGTGACCCTCCCGTGGTTTGCTCACATAGTGAATTACTTGGCGGTTAGTAAAATTCCTAAAATTTGGTCTAAGCAAGACAAAGACCGATTTTTCTCACAAGTCAAGCACTATTTCTAGGAAGACCCAGAATTGTTCAAGTATTGTCTGGATCAAGTGCTTCGGCGTTGTGTACTTGAGAGTGAAACCCATAACATTCTCACCTTTTGTCACTCTCATGCATATGGCGGCCATTTTAGTAGGCAGAAAATGGTCGCCAAGGTTTTACAATGTGGGTTCTATTGGCCTTCTATCTTCAAAGATGCCCATAACTTCCGTAGAGCTTGTGAGCGTTGTCAACGTATGGACTCTATGTCACGACGAGATATGATGCCAATGACCCCTATTTTGATTATTGAGATTTTTTATATTTGGGGCATCGCCTTCATGGGTCCTTTTCTACCATTTTTTGGATTTGAATACATTTTGGTGGCTGTGGACTACATCTCCAAGTGGGTTGAGGCAGTGGCCACTAGAACGAATGACCACAAAGTTGTAGTTAAAATTCCTCCATGAAACCATTTTTTGTCATTTTGGGTTCCCACGTGCCATAATTAGTGATGGTGGCAAACATTTTTGCAACTGATTTTTTGAGGCATTAGTGCGAAAACACATGATCACCCACAAAGTTGGCACTCCCTATCATCCTCAGACTAATGGTCAAGTAGAGGTTTCTAATAGGGAGGTTAAGAGGTTAAGCACATCCTCAAGAAAGATTGGTCCACTAAGTTGGTTGATACACTTTGGGCCTATCGCACTACATACAAAACACCCATCAAGATGTCACCATATAGGATTGTGTTTGGGAAACCGTGCCATCTCCCTATTGAGTTAGAACACCAGGCTTTGTGGGCCATTAAGAAATTTAATTTTGATATGAACAAAGCCGGTGACCACCGGAAACTCCAACTTAAGGAGTTAGCGGAGCTCCACAATGATGTATATGAGAGTTCTAAAATTTTCAAGGCTAGGACTAAGGCATTTCATGATAAGCACATTTCTCGTAAGTCCTTCAAACCTCACCAAAAAGTGTGGTTGTTCAATGCTAAATTGCAGTTGTTCCTAGGTAAACTCCAGTCTCAGTGGAATGGCCCATATGAAGTTATTGAAGTCTTTCCGTGTGGTGCAGTTGAGATTAAAAATCCACAAGATGGTACGACCTTCAAGGTCAATGGCTAAAGATTGAAACATTATATGGATGGTATTGAGAAAGGGGAGATGATTGAGAATGTCCACTTGACAGGACCAATATATCTTCCATGGTAATTATTTTGAGTCTAGGAGACTTTAAATCCTCTAAAGGTGTAATTCATTTGGTGTTAACCGTGCCTGAACGGCATCTAACGGTCTGGTATAGCCACCTAACTGTGTTTGTAGTGAGTTCCTAGGAGACCAACTGAAACGGTGGAAACTAAAGTTCAAATGGCAAAGCCTAGAACGCAAACGTTTGGAATTTCCGAGATTAAAGTCTGGTTTAAATACCCAAGGGTGTGGAGATTACTTCAAAACCACATCGACTTAAACTCTGTATGGCAACCCCATAGGTCGAGTTAGCTTTAGGCACCTCGATTCTGGATACCAAATCAACCTAGTCTGTCACCCTATTGGAAAATAGGGAAAGTTACAAACATAGTTAGAGAGAAAAGTAGTACTCGTGGTTTTCACGTGAAGATTATACCTTTGTTGAGTATTTAGATGTTTTCGAAGTGCTATATTTATTTCAGATGTACAATGAAGGTAAAAATGGTTTGAAGTTTTTAGGTTGTAATTGGGTTTAAAAAATAAAAATAAAAAATTCCGCACGTGCGGCACAAATCCTAGTCCCTTTGTTCGCTACTGTTTTACATGCAGGTGCGAGGGGTTGTGCAGCTTGTGTCGTCACACGTGCGGCGTGCACTCCCGCACGTGCGGCACGTCAGAATTTAAAAATAATAATAAAAAAAAAAAGCAGATTTCTTTATTGCAATTTTCTTATGTGTTTTATTTTATTTTATTTTTTTCCTTATAAAAAAATATAAATAAATAAATATTTGTGTTCATATCTACCTAGCTGGAGGTGCACCTATAATGTCTGGTAATATTCTCTCTCTTTCTCATTTACTTCGCATTTGTTTCCATTGCGGACAATGTCATATTCAAGTTAGGGGATGAGGGTATTTTCTTTTATGTACTTCTGCTTGGCGCTTAATTCATAATTCATGTTTATACATGTTTCACTTAATTACACTACTTCACTTGATGTTGACTTGTTGTTAGTAAGGTAATGATATAAGCATATGTTAATTGAGGAACATAGTAGACTTGTAGGAAAAAAGTTTATTAGGTAAATACTCGCATGTGATGTTTGCATTAGGATAGTTGTTTGTGGTTGTGGTATTTGTACACTTATCATGAGTATGCCTTGATTCACATGAACACACTATCATAGCGGTGACCTTTCTATTATAATCTCTAGTGTATATTATTGATAATTGCTAAGGTTGCAGAAAAGAATAAATGAGTAGCCTTGATTCTCAAAATAAATAAAAAAATAAAAATAAAAACAAACAAACAAACAAACAAACTTGACTTGTTTGGATTCGTAACCTCTTTAACTTGAATTATTAAGCCCGCAGAGGTGTCTCTATACCTAGTGCCCTAAAACCGTTTGGTTTGGGAGTCACTAGCCCAATACTTGCTACATGGGTAAATTAGAAAATTTAAGAGACCTAGACATTGCACAGTTAAGAAAAAATAAAGACTTGTTCGGGTTCGTAACCCTTTCAGCTCGAGTTATTAAGCCTGTAGAGGTGTCTTCACACCTGGTGTCCTAAAACCGTCTGGTTTGTGAGTCATTGACCCGATGCTTGTTACATGGGTTGATTAGAAAGCTTAATGGATCAGGACATTGTCCAGTCTTTCAAAATAATAATAATAATGAGAACCTTGGTTGCAAAAGTTTAGTTTTTCTGTATATGTTGGGTGTTATTGTGAGTTACACTGGGCTATTATAGTGGACAGTTAACTAGTTATGGGGAATACACTTTACACCAAGGGCACTGATGATGTGTTTACTAGTATTCACAAGTACAAGGGACTTAACTTTTGTATTAACTGAATTGTGGTTCTTCCTTGATAGATTCCTTTATGCTTGTCCACTGTATCTTCAATGACTCATCATGTCTTAATATCACATTGTAGTTGGCACATAAGTTAATTGATAGTTGGAGTAGTGTGATTACTTATTGTTATTGGGCAGATGTGAATATGTTAATATTTGTGGGTATCATTTCTCGAAACTCTCACGAGACTATACTCATCAACTTGGGATAACTTTGTGGTTTAAAAGCTTGTTGCATATGCTAAATGCAATCGTGATCCCTACAAAAGTGTCTTAGATATTTTCTTTTTTCTTATTTCTATTGTTTTGCTCAAGGACTAGCAAAATGTAAGTTGGGAGATGTGATGTAGGCCAAAAGGTACTACATTGAGGCCGCTTAAGTTACATTTATAATTTTTGAATTTTGTTTATTTGATGGAGATGGTGTGTTTTGTGAACTTGTACAGATTTGGCAAACAATACGCAAATTCAAGCAAAAAGTGACGCAAAAGCAGATTTTTCGTGCCAGTAGTAAAAAGTCCCGGCCTGCCACCTCACCACACGTGCGACCCACCACCGCTCGAGTGGCCTACCTAGGGTTGCGTGCATGAAAATTTATGGCTCTTCTGTTGGGAATAAAAGAAGAAAAGGCAGCTATAACCGGGTTCGAAAATATTCTAAGAAAAAAAGAGGCTAGGGTTTGAAGAAAGGGAATTTTCTCAAGCTTCAAGGGCAACTTTCATTGGGGCTTCTTCCTCTTCCGCCAGTTCCCACTCCTCCATGAGTGGCTAGTTTTCTAGTTTTAGGGTTTTGATGAAACCCTAGCCATGTAAATAAATTTTTTTTAGGCTTTGATTGTGAAACAGTTTAAATAAATGTATGAATGTTTTAGAAGTTTATAATTATATTCCGTTTCATCTCTTCAAGTGTTTTATTCTTTGTGATTGTTTAATGCTTTCCATACATTAGTTTTCTTTGTGTTTGTATTCAAAGTATGAGATGAGTCATGCTACAAGAGACGAATCATGTTGCTACTATAGTTTAGAGCAAACAACTCATGCTACTTGAGATGATTCGTGTATGTACGTTGAATGCAACAATCCTCTTGATCAATGTTTCAAACTTGTAATTGTAAAATATTGGATAGTTCAAACCGGATTGTAATTGATGGCTATGTTAAGTCCTATTTATGTGGTTAGTGGTGAATTCTTTGTCCTAGGATTTTCTCAAAAATCAGTATCTCAAACCTGACTTTTAATTGTCAATTCAATTTCTCAATTTCATTTAATTCTTATTTAGTCATAATATCCCTCAATCTTTTTATCAAAATTAATTTAGAAATTTAACTATTAAATTAGTTTAATTTCCCGTTTGTCCTTGTGGATCGATACCTGGACTTATCATTATTCTAAGGAATTTGGTACAATTTAGTGTTTATTTTTGGTGTGTGAAACAACCCATCAATTTCGAATCATCTAAAAACATCGTGAATACTAGCAGAAGGGTACCTCTTAATATCCTCCATAGCTTCTTTACGGCATTGTATCTGAAGTTCTAGCATGTGAATTAGAGTTGCTCTGGCCTGAGAAGAATGGGTGAGAAAAGGAGTTAAATGAGAGGAACAAAAAATGAACTAAAACTACATATTTAGCTGAATTCTCTAAGAAAGACCAGGAACTAGAGATAGTAATTAGGAAAATTCTACTTGGTGGGGACGCAATGAATTAAGAAGGTGGTGTAAGTTCTTGAGTATAAGAGATATGTCTTCTACCCTCCTTGCATATTGTGATGGTCGCTCTATAAGAACATCAGCAAGCTCCAAAATATGCAGCTGGAGTTCTATGTTAAGCGTTCTCAGTTTGTTCTTGAAATTTGTGAAAGATTAGAATGTTATTAGACATCAGATTAAAAGATATTATAGATAGTTTATTCTATGAGCACTTCATGCCATTGAATATCTAATGATCCACAGCACAACTGAGGAATCTGCCTTAAACTTGAGCAAGGGGATTGGGGAGGACTTGAGGTTATACTAAGACTACAATATTGTAGACAGGCCCGCGGGGGACCTTGCTACAGCTCGGACTCGAATTGAGTCACGGTTCTTAACCTTGAACCAAAGAGTCCAAATCAAACCAAATCGTTTTGAAAAGCGATTTTAGAAAAGAAGTGCCAAACATTGGTGCTTTGCCAAATCTGAGTCGCCACCTAAATATTTTATTTTTGGGAAATTTAGGAAACCACTCGTTGCCTAAGGCCACGTGTCCGGTCATCACCAAAGTTGCCTCGGCTCGAAAACTTAGTACGATTGGGAAGGTCGCCATTGAGCACCCCCGCTCGCCCGGTCAAAGACCGGCCTCTACTAACCATGATATCTAATTTTGAAAACATTGTGCGTTCTTATTCCGGTTATTAGCTTAGATTTACTATGTGATGCGCACAGCATACAAGTATAGACCGAGTCACCTGAATTGGAATAAAACATTTCATGTTTGTTTGTTTGAAAAATGGTTTGATGGTGCTACCCGCAGGTAGGCTTAAAATGCAGATTTTGCCACCCTCAGGTGGGCTTAGAAAACATGATTTTGCCACTATCTAGTGGGCTTAAAACACACATTTGATGAATTGTTCCAATTCAAATAACTCAACCTTCACCCACAGGCATTCAAGCAGTTATATCTCATAAGCAGTTAGCCTCATGGTAAGCATGCTATTCATGACAGTCACTCACACGCATGCAAGGATGCTAAAGCATAAAAACTCACCGAGTACTCCAAGCCAAAACAGAAACAACATTCGAAATCATGCATGATCCTAAGTATACAGAAATGCCTAATGCAACACATGCAAAATTGCAAACTATAACAGGCTCGGCTATTCTAAACATGGCATATGGAATGCTACAGCTAACGTGCATTCAACTTGGAATTGAAATACAAATGCAGTTAATATGATGCGCCGAGCCTGGTGCATGCAAAACAGATGAATGAATGCAAACATGCTATCATACTGTATGCTAATTGAAATATGCCCTAATCTAACCATCATAAGCTGGTAAATAAAAGGAAAGAAAGACGTGGGGTTGGAAGACATACATCACACTCACGCACACTTATTATAACATTGCCCTCGCGCAGAGGGTCCGAATAATATACAGTCCCGAGTGAATAATACAGTCCAAATAAATAATACAGTCCAAATATGTACAAAAATCCTAATTAATTACCAAATTAACTAAGAAAACAATAAACTGGCATGCAAGCCAGGGACTGCCTTGACTCTTCTTCAGATGATGAATGATGCATATCCGGGTTACCTTTGCGCGGAAATCCACTGTGATGCCCCAATGCCTCTGTTTTGCAATGATTTTTGGAAAGCGCGCCAAGCTCCGAAAGACTGCTGATTCTTGATTTGCTGCAACAGAGAGTAGGAAAGGGGCATGGCAATGTATTTTCACAAATGTATACATGCTTCGATCCTCGTGCCACCAATCACGCATCTCGATGCATGATGGCCGGGGAATCAAATTGCACTACTCAATATAGAATGAATGCACATGAAAACTCAACTAAAACCTAACTCCATCATGGATAATCCAGAGTGTCGGATCGGAATTGAGACACGTTAAAGTCACTCGAGTCTGAAAGCGTACCTCGTTTCCCGTGCTCGGGCTAACTCCTATCCCAAACACAATGCAATATGCATGACATGAATGAAATGCAACTAAGATACAACCTAACATGCAACATGCTATGAAATGGCATACACGATGCACGAGATAACATGGCATACACAATGCGCTAACATACAACCTAGCATACACAACGCTATGGAATGAAATGGCATACACAATGCGATATGGACTTACACCAATGCGAGTGGACCTCAGCCACACTCACATAGGAGGCCATCAGATGAAAAATGAGACACTCGAAATGCGTGCACACGTGCACGCAAACCGAGGACCGACCCTAAGACACGGAATGCCACTCTAACAAGGCATGGCAAAATATGAAAAATGGCATACTAGCATGCAAATTTCAGAGGCAAAATGAGATGCAAAACAGCCCCGAAACATGGTGAAATGATACCCAATGCATAGAACGAGTCCCGAAACAAGAAATTTGGCGCATGAAATGGCCTATAGCTATGCAATGCATGCATAATTTGAACATGAAGTGTAAAGAAAGAAGCAGGGCAGCCCCAAAACAAGCATGTTTACAGTTTAAAGTAAGGACAAACAGTGAGCATAGATGGGGCTAAGCTAGCATTCAAAAATGGCCCCGAAAGCAAGATATTGAAGCAACTCACAAATGCTGGCCCCGAACAGAGAAGGGGCCTTCTAAAATATTGAATAGGGGCCAAAAATATGATGTTTTACAGTTTATGACTAACCCCAAAAACAGATAAAAGTATGCTCAAAATGCTATGCAAAATAAGGGCCAAAATGGAGATAAAGAAGCAACTGATACATGCTGGTCCCAAACAGGTAAGGGCCCTTAAACAATGTTGAAGAGGAGCCCAAAATATGACCTTTTATAGTTGATGGCCGAGCCCAAAACAGTGTACAACTATGTTCAAAATGTGATGCAAGATATGGCCTAAAAGAGAGGCTACAACATAAAGTATACAAATGATGCTCCAAACAGCAATAGACCCTTAATGAAACATGGAGAGGGGGTCAAAACAAGGCCATTTTCAGTTTGGAACAAGGTCCAAAAACAGAAGCTCAATAGGCTAATAAATCATGCAAAAATGGGGCTAAAATATGGATATCAAAGCAAGTAACACATGGAGGACTCAAACAGTGATGAGCCCTTCTAAAATGTTAAAGAAGGGCTCAAAATAAGACTATTTACAGTTTATAACATGCTTCAAAACAGATTACACATAAGCCTAAAATGCTACACAAGAAATAGGCATATAAGAGGGATAATGAAGCAAGTGCAAAATGGGGGTCTCAAACAATGAGAGGCCCTTCATGAAACATGAAATAGAGCTCAAAAAAACACTACTTTCAGTTATGGCCAGAGCTCAAAAATGTAAGCAAGCATAGCTAATATATTGAGCAAAATAAGGCTAAAAAATAGAGAGAAGGATGCTTACCCTTGAAGACCAAACTTTAGCAACCTCTTGGCTTGAGAAGTGGTGCTCCTAGCCTCTAGAAGGAGCCTCCAAGCTGCTGGAATGGAGTGGTGGTGTGGTGCTAGGTGGTGGTGTAGAAATGGTATAGAGTTTGGGAGGTTTTGATGGTTGAAGTAGGGAGGGAGAGAGATGTAATGCAAGGGGCTTAAGGCCAATTTTTCCAACCCTCAAAACACAGCTGGGGCTGCTATTTTTATAGAGAAAGAGAAGGGAAAAAGGGGGAAAAAATGGGGGGGGGGGAAAACCAATTCAAGTTTCCCCCAAAAAGTCCAAACCCCCGGATGCAAAATTTGGGAGAAAACAAAATACACAGCTGGAATGTACTCACAGGGGCAAAAATGGCCGGCCGGTTATTTTGGTTGCAGGTGGCCGGCCAGCCCTTTACCTGGCCGACCGGCCAGGTCAAAAGGGTCAAAAGTGGCCGGCCACTTCTTAGGATGAAGCCCCAGAAGTTAGCTTTCCAATGCCACAAACCTTGCATTAAAATTCCTCCTGTGGAAAAAGTTATGCCAGTTTCCGTGAAGCCATGCAGATTCGGTCCAACAAGACTTCAACCAACCATATCTCCTCCACCCGGACTTGGACATAGGAGATTCTTGAGTGCAAAATGAAGCCCCAGAAGTTAGCTTTCCAATTCCACAAACCTTGCATTAAAATTCCTCTTGTGCAAAAAGTTATGCCCATTTCGGCGGAGCCACACAGTGTTTTCTCTCCTTTCTAGATTCATGCTGAATCACTTTTGACCAAAGAAAGGTGGCCGGCCAGAACAATTACTGGCCTCCCATGTGGCCACTTTGAAGCCCCAGAAGTTAGCTTTCCAATGGCACCAACCTCGCATCAAAATTCCTCCTATGCAAAAAGTTATGCCCGTTTCGGTGAAGCCGCGCAGCTTTGGCCCTACCCAGATTCATGCCGAACTTCTCCCAAACTAGTTTTCTTCTCTCTTCTCCTCATTTCTTCAACTCTAAACTCCTAAGTAAGGTGTTTTGAAAGATTTTTCAAAGATTTCATCTCTCTTTCATTCATTTCCACTTTGTCCTTGCTCGGTTTTAAAGCAACATTTGACAAAATGCGAGCCTCGGAACATCGTAAAAACTTTATTTCAAAAACGTTTTAAAAGAGAGGGTTTTAAGACTAAAATCTTTTGATCAAGATTGTTTTGGTCTAGAACAGGGGTATGAAGTTGGGATTTGACTCTCTCCTTGCTGAAGAAACTGAACCTTTCCCTTGCACACCTTTCTCCACCTTGTAAACCATCAGTCGCGTCCAAGTCTTAAAGACAGTAAAATATGGGGTGTCTACAAATATTAAACTCTGAAGGCAAGGTATGCAAATTGGTGGGTTGATGGTATTTTAAGAACAAGAAGACGACAACCTCACACGCTACAAAGATTTAAAAGTGAAGTGTGTGCCAGATATCATCATACATTAAATAAATAAAATCCCAATTAGCTTATTTTTTTCCTTACATACACTTCAAAATTCAAGCAGACTCACAATATGATAGTCATCACTCCATCCTAGAACATTTTATAGTGCCTTAGTAGCAGAATTAAGCCACTTTCTCTAGGGAACCCTATTTCCCACAAAGATGCATTGAATTGCTGAACAACACACTTGGAAGCCTCTTGAACAATTATTCAATGTTGTTTTTAATCAAAACTAGTAGCATCCAAATGTTAACTATTTTTCAACTATAGGCCCCAACGTAGTTTCAAATACTATGTTTTTCTTAATGGAAAATTATACTTTCATGATCCCCAAAAAGAGACCTGTTAAAACTTAAAATCATTTTGACAAAATCAAATAAAATAATTAGTTTAAAAAATGCATTCACTAGTGCCAGTCCACAATAATAAAGGGTGCTAGGAGTAATGGCCCTAATATAGACCTAACCTCTCACATTATTTGCACAAAGTGGTAACCCTCTACCTTGAACTTGCTTTCTCACGCTTGCCAGTCCAAGCACTCAGTATTGCATCAGGCAAAAAGCAACCCCTACATGGAGTTAGTACTTTTAAGCCTCCAAAATGCCATAAGGATCAGCTTTTCTCTAAGATTAATGATCTAGAAGAACATAATGTTGAAATATATATATATATATGTATTTAAAGAAGATTATAATTAAACATAAAATTACCAATGCTTACATGGTACCATGCATAAAAGTACAAATCTACTACGAAATTAAGAAACAAAAACAAAGAAACCAACTAGAAAGAAGTTAAACAAAATGTTTAAAAATAACTTTTGACAACATGAGACATGACAATGCAGGCAAGGTGAACAAATATTTTTATGCGGTGGCATTTATAAGAGGTAAAGAGATGGTAAATGTACCAATATTAGGTCTTTTAGGATACGACTAACGAACTCCCTGATCGTCCAAGCTCGGAAGCACATCATCTGTCTACATCCATAAAGCAAATATATTTTAGTCAAATGTAGGTGCTCAAATACAAAAGTATATTAATCCAAAATTCCAAATTGACTAGTGTGGAGGCCATTTTAGAACTAAGTATATCTTGACAACCAATTCAGCTCCGATAAAAGTTTTACAACATTTTACATTTCAAATAAATAAATAAAACATATAGTAAAATTTTGCTTCAATATGAAACTTTTCATAATACTCGGAGACAAACAAGGATAATTTCCAATAGAGGTAGAATCTCACAATGTAACTGCCACCAAAAAGGACATAAGTGCCTTCAATAGGAGGAGGAGGGTACGAAGCCAACTTAGGGTTTTGAATGTAATCCTTGTACAGCCTATAATATGGTGGTGGAGGTGGATACGTAGTTGTTGTCGTCATTTACAGCCTCTTTGCCAGCAATAGCACCAACCTAACCTAAAAACAATCATATAAATCAAAACAAAGCATATCATCCATCTATGAATACATATATATATATATACAAATGTCAAATGTGTATGTATCCAATTACCTGAATAATTTGAAATTTTGGATTTCGAATCATGGTTAAAGAGAGATCACCACGAAGTTTCAGCAGAGAGTTCAACTGTCCAAGAGTTTGTTCAAGATTATAGATTGGAGAGACTCCTCCTCCTCTCTCTGAGACAAAACCAAACTAAGAGTGAGTCCTTCTCTCTAGGGCTGATGAATTCAATTGATTTTTTGTTTTTTCAGTTTGGCCCAACATATATATAAGAAGGACAAAAAAATTGGGCCTCATTATTAGATTAGGCCTTTTATTTTATATCTATATCTCTAAATTTTGTTTGGATGAACGTTTTTAATCTAATTTTTTTGGTTATTTTAATTTAGTTAAAAAACTAAGTTTTGTTTAGAATAAATTTTTAATTTTTTTTTGTAGTTTTATGAGAAAAAAAGTAAAACAATTATATTTATATGTGATATTTTGTCTTATTAATTTTTTAATATATTTCATCTTTTAGTGGACTAAATTAACCTCAACCATTTTGTCAAACAGAACCTAAGGGGTATTTTGCATATGGGTTATAAATTGATTTTTTTTTTTTTATTATGAAAAGACGTACAAAAAAAATAATATAATTTAAAGAAATATTTACCAATAAATTCTACCTCACAAACAATTATACCAATTAGTCCCACTTTTGAAATGTTGATCAGATAAGTCCTACTGGTGGAGATCTTTAGGTCTATGTGATCCTATTTTTCAAGTTTGGTAGTGAATAGTGGACGATTATACCTTTTCTTTTTTTGATTGGGTCATTTTGGGTGGGATCACATTCATGTTTGGTGAGTCGTATGTCACATTGATAGACGTCTCCACCATTTGCAGTTAAGGTTTTGCAGTTTGTGCTGGTCATTTTGGTGCATTGCTTGTTTGACGTTTTAGGCAGGATATCATTTTCGGCCGCCGGATCGCCGATCTTACACAGGTATGTTATTCTTTTGTTACAACGTTGAATTGTTTTGTTGTTGGTACCATTCAGTTGTTAAAGTGTTGTTCAGTTGTGTGGTATGTGATGTTGCATTCCCCCACACTGATATGAACTGTTTAACATTTTTTGGGGGTTGTATCCATTGTTGGGAAGTTTGATATGTTTCAATGTTAGGGGGGTATGTGTTGAATGTGGGTGTGTGAATTTTTTTTATTGTGTTTTGTGGTTGTATGTTATTGTTTCCCGATGGTATTGGGTTTACAACGAGGGGTTGGAGAGTGGGGGGGGGGGGGAGGTTTAATGCGTGGGGTGTGTGTATTCATTGTTGGATGGTATGGGGGGTATGACACGTGTGTGACAGGGTCATGTATTTTATTGTACAATAGATATTTGATGTTATGTTTACCGTTGTAGGGCATGGACATGAATGTCATGTTTACGGTAATACAAATGCTGCAATCAATTAGCAAGCCCCGTTCCGTTTTGATGATCTGGTTAATCGTGTGTGTGAAAAATTTGGTGGGTTGACACCCAAGATTATGAGCTTGTTCTTCAAAATGCCAAGTTACAATAACTTCACATTACAAAGTAATGTTGATATGGAGAACATGGTCTCTCTTGGACGGTCTTTCCGCTTACAATGCATCGATGTTGTTATTCAGTTACAAGACGACCAAGATGTGGAAAACATTGACAGTCCGCTTCGTAATGTACAGTCTGTTACACGTCACAAGAACGGGAAGTCCAATGAGTTGGACGTGGATGATGAACCAGATTTGTTGACCAAATTTTGTCCCTATGCCGATAAGGTTTTTTTGTCTGCTATGTGGGCTAATGAGATTCAACATGTTGGTCAATGTTTTGAGGGGGCTTCTTCTGAATTCCGAACAGTTCTGTGCAAATATGCGGTGGAGTGTGGATTTCGTTTTAAATATGTGCAGAATGATTATGTTCGGATTATAGCAATATGCATGATGAGGGAAACTAAAGGATGCGTGTGGTCTTTACACACACGTGTCTTAAATGCCAATGGACTTTTTTACCTTCGTAAGTGGAATAGCGAGCACACATGTGGTGTGGCTGTGCAAACACCCAAAAATCCGAGGGCTGGTTCTGACTTAGTGTCTAATGTCATCGTTGAACCAGTACGTGACAAACCACTCACACGACCTACCAATGTTGTGTACAACTTGAAGAAAGATTATGGATTAGAGGTTAGTTACCGAGTTGCTTGGTTAGGTGTTGAAAAAGCTCGCAGTGAAATGTTCGGTGCACACTCCATTTCGTTTGACCAATTACAGTGGTACAGTAACGTAGTTATGGAAAACAACCCGGGAAGTTATATCAACATTGACTACGATGAACAAAACAACTTTTTCATAAGGAATTTCATATCATTCAAAGCATGTATTGATGGGTTCAACCATTGTCAGTTGTTGCTTTTTTTGGATGGGACATTCCTTAAAAGGAAATTCAAGGGGAACTTACTAGCAGCCACTGCAAAAGATGGTAACCAAGATACGTTTTATTCTTATACAATTGAGCCATATTGTTATGGTTTGTTATTTGATTTCATTTCACTTTATCCGTTTGTTGCACCACATGGGATTTGTTCCTGCATGTGTTGTGTCACACGGTGGATTGTGTGTCCTTATTATACTCACATGCCATTTACCTCATATTGTTTATGTAAACCCACATACAAAACGAATCGCAGGGTTGTTCCCTTTAGCCATCCCAATCGTTGATTCAAAGAACACGGCCAACTAGTCCTGGTTTTTAGGACATCTCGCAAATGTGGTGGATAGCCATAGAACACTTACGTTCGTATCAGACTGAAATACTGGATTGCTGGACTCCATACCCATCACATTTGCCACCGCACATCATGCATTCTGCTTACAACATTTGCAACGTAACTTACAAGACAAAATGCAATATGTAAACAATTCATATCAAGTTGGGTTGTTGGCTAAATTCCGACAGTGCGCATATGTACCAACGGTGACTGTATTCAACCATAGTTTGGAAGAGTTCATCAAATCTAGCTGCAAAGTTACACCGGCATTTTTAAAGGATTTGTCACCGGAGCATTGGTCAAATGCTTTTTTTCGGTAAACACTATTACTCCATATTATTCGTATATACATTATGTTTAAGTTGTGTTCACCCTAAGCTGTCATGCTTTAATGTTGTCCACTTTTTTTTTTTTTTACATCATGATGTTGCATATTCCACTAGCGGATTACATTACGGCGAGATGAGTTCAAATGCCATCGAGTCATTCAACTCATGGATACAGGATGCAAGACACCTCCTAATAACTCAAATGATCGACAGTGTTCGGACTCAAATTATGCGGCAGATGGCCAAACGAAGACGCAAGGCATAAGCATGGCATGGTGTTGGCTGTCCAAAAATGGAAGCTCGTCTGGTTAAAGCGTACAACAAAGGTAGATCGTGGCTTGTAAGCCAATCAAACGATGAGGTTTACAAGGTTCACTCGTTCCCATCAGTAATGGTTGACGTTAGGAGACGTGCTCATGTTTTCAGTGGCAAATCAAAGGTTTCCCCGTGTGCTCACGCAATTGCTACCATCCGAACAACGGCAAAGACCTGTACGAATTAGTCGATCCATACTACCATGTAGCAGAGTACCAATCTTCATACGCACACAACATAATCCCAATTCCAACCATCGAGAAACCACCATTCAATGCAGAAGATTTCGTCATACAACTACCGATTATCAAGAGACCACCAAGAAGGCCCAAGAATAAATGGATGCTTTCTAGGGGGAAACAATTGCAACAAATTCGTTGTAATCGGTGCCAACGCATGAGGAACCATAACAGGAAGACATGCAAAGAACCAATTTAGGAGTCAAGTTAGACACATAGATTTCTAATATTTAATTCTTCTTTCAAAATGTTTTTCTCGTAATAAGTGGAATGTGCCAAACAACCCCATTCAGCCTCGTATCATGATTACATGACTCATATTTATCAATTTTCATAATCATATGAACAATTGTCAATTTCCATGTTTTGCATATAACTCATGATACAAGTTTACATGCTTTTATACATTCTCAACGTACTGTGCAATGTGTTACACTGTGGTATAGGGGGAACCTGTTTAGGTTATTTCCCACATCCGCCACATTTGTACCATACGCAACACACCTTTACACATTCACCATTGCATCATTGAATTGGGTATAGCAAATCATACGATCAATGTCACACACACTACAGATTGTGTGTTGATCAATGTCACATACACTACAGATTATGTCATACAAACCTTATACCTACACGACGGTGTTCGCATTCACATTTTATTTCTACTTCACACACTAACACATCTATTCATCATTTTCAATTTCCCAACATATATAGTCAATACACATGTAACTATGTACATGTCCGTGCGACAAATTACAATCGTGGCGTAACCAACAGTATTCTATTTTTAACTATGTACATATACTCAATACGCATGTAACTATGTACATGTACCTGTACTAAAGTTACGCGTAAATTATTTTCCACAATCGTACGAAATGTTCATCAATTTAACGCCACAAATTCCCGCAATATTCGTCCAAAACAAAATACTTATTCCATTTTGAACGCATGGTAAGTATTCCACACCAACAAGATACAATACCCGATAATGCATTCATAATATCCAAAAATAGTGCATAATCTACCATTCACAAATTAAAAACAAAACTCAATAAACCACTTTTCTAAAAAAATTAATCTGACGACATATTGTTCATCACTGTTTGTACCCAACATTTGGGCACAAATCAAAAATTCCAACCAATCAACCACTACCAAACATATCTACTCATTTACTTCCTGAATCAGGTCATTGACGAAAGACTGGACCATGTTTGCATGTAACATGTTACAGTTAGTACCTTGCAGGGACCGGTTCACATCGCAATGGTGCACGTATTACCACATGATAGCACGTACAATTATCCCACAATCAAGCCTGCATACGAAACCAATTATGTGTAATCAATCACATGTCTAGCGAATTAACATGTACAAAGCGTATCGTGCAATAACATTACTACACATAGTGACTTATAATCCCGCTTTTTTGTTGTGGGCACTGTGTCACAGCCTCCAATGGGTAGCTAAAATATGCCTCAATGCTACGCTCATCCATTCCGAATGCACACAATTACTCCTTCATAATGTTAGCCACACATTTCTTCTGCCACACAATTTACACAACCAAAATAAACTCATCACAATAAAATCAAACTACCAATAATATCTCACAACACACAACACATATACTGCCAACTGATTTGAATGCTTACCAGAATTACAGCTTCGGTGTAATGCACGTCTATCCACACCGAACGTTGCCTCATCAGATTGTAATGTTTCCAACTCCCGTCATCTGTATCATACGCCATAAGTGTCCAGTACGCATCATGGCAGAATGGATGTATCGGTATGCACTACCCTCAGTTATATTCCTCTTCACATACTTCTCTATTGCACGAGTGTCCTTCTTCTTCACCATATCCTACAATACATTTAACAACCAATTCACACAATAATCAAAAATAACGCAACCAATCAATGTTCACACACACCCAACCCTCACCAGGCAAATGCTACTGAAGAAGTAGGACTTGTCCGCAGTCACATCATTTGCATACATTCTATCCTGCTTAGTTTTCAACAATTCCGCATACGCATAGATCACCTATCGTGCACCGAAACCAAGTTTAACATTTTTCATACAAACAAATTACGACAACCAACCTCCACCATAATGCAAATAGTAAAACAATAACAATCAAGCCAATCAAAACATGCACCATTGAAATTTAAAAAAAAAAATGCGACAAAACACAAGATTGGTAGCTTACATTGCCACGGACACTAGTTTGCCTAAAGAGATCCTTAACATCGAAGAAGTACACTACCACGACATTTGTACTGTCAGCCCACATAACGGCCCTATGAACAATGCAGATCACATGAATCAGGTCGGCTCATGTTTACATAAACAAATAATTTAATGAATCAATTACGTACCCGTCGCAGTGCCGATCATAAGCCATGATGATCTTTGCCTTCTTTTCAGTCGTTATCATTTTCCAAACACCCAACCAGTTGTTTACATCAAACCCATACCACTTTTTAGCAGGTAACACAAATTCGTCAACATCAATTACAGCATCATCTATGACAGCTTTGTTCTTCCCTCCAACGTTACCCTCCCATCGTTCCCATTTTATTACAGCGCCCACCCAATAACGGGTACTCAAACTCTGGCAATTTAAGCTCTTTTCTCACTTTATTTTTAATGTTATGCACAAACAAATTATGCACACCTACACTGTCATGACCCAACCCCCGCCCCTCGAGGTTGGAGACGTAACCAGCCAGTAATCCGAGATTACCAAAGGCCTGCTTAACAATAAGTAGTATAAGGGGCTGGCGGAAGCCAAGAATATCACAATACATCATTCAATGAGCTGTGAAACTAAAATGAAAAACAACCCTGTATATGCATCATTGTACAATCCTCCAATACTATATCATATATATGGACCAAAAGCATATACAATATCATATACTATGCAAAAGACTATTAAAAAACAAGATCTTTTCTATGAGTCACTTGAGCACGTAACAAAAGGGTGAATTCATAACCACCCAAACAGCCTTGGAGTTAGACCCAAAAGGAACCCCGAAGGGAGGCAAAACGACTGGCTTGACAACTAGAAGGTAGGTTGACGCCCTCAAGTCCTCTTTTGAGCTTGATCACCTACATGACAGATATAAACTGTGAGCCAAAGCCTAGTGAACAACAATGTGTAAAAAGGTTACAAATAATGTCCATTTGAACAGTAAAGTCAAATCACTTAGCAGTATCATGTTCGTTAAAACATAGCAATCATATAGATCTACGGGCTTATATGTCAGTTCTTCAAATCATATTCATATAACTCAGTATCTCATACGCATCTGACCATGGTACTATTACCCCCAGGCGAGAGCCATGTGAATATAGGCCACGACATTGTTACCCCCGGGTAAGGGCCACGTGAACATAGACCACAGTATTATTACCCCCGCGTAAGGGCCACATGGATATTGACCATGGTATTATTACCCTCGGGTAAATGCCACATGAATAAAATCACGGTATTGTTACCCCCGGGCATGGGCCATGTGAGCATATTACATGGAGTGGACTCATTCATTCAGTAAGTCATATCACTGTAGAACAAACTTGATCAAGAACAATAATAGTTAGAACGAAAACATAGCTTTACTACATTGTCACTCAGAATTAGTTCCGTGTAGCACGTGGCTAGGATGCATCGTTTGACCTACATAGACACATGAAAGCACAATGGTTCAATATACAGTCCTTCCATTCAATTAGTCACTAACGTATTTGTTACCAATCTGTTACTTATTATTTAATCCGATCTCATTCATTCTTTCATTTCTTTTTGTGTTTCTACAATGCACATGCACAAGAAAATAGTTGAAAATCATGCAATTGGAGGCTCGAAAGTAAAAGAAAATAGAAGAAAAATCAAACTGGGTTGGCCTGGCGTCAGATGCGTCAGATGGCCCGCCGCGTCTTGGTGGCATTACGCCTGGTGGCGAACTTCATAATGCAATTTTGGCCAAAACAAGGTTTGCCGCTCGAGCAGTCTAGGTGAAAAACCAGTGTGAATTTTTGCTAAAAATAGAGCTTTTCCCTTTTTCAAACCCAAGTTCATTTTACACAAAAGAAAGCTAAAAAACACTTCAAAACTACATGGATTGAATACTTCCAACTTCAAACAATCAAGCAAGGCTCAATACTCAAATTAGACCACAAAATCATGAACTTTGAGTGTAAAATCATACTCAATGTAAAGTGTGGTTACCAAAGCTAAAATCAATACAATTTCTCCTCAAATTTGAGAAGTCATGCACAATCTCACATGGAACAACAAAAATGATGCCGTATGTGCTCCAATTAAAAGCTATTTCCTATAATCTTCAGCTTTAGGGTTCTTAACAACCATTAACACTACTCTACTTTTTTATTCAACTTATTTCATGATAAAGGCAACCTTACTTCATAAGATTTAAGGAAAATTTCTTACCTTACTTGATAGTTTGATAAAGATTGCTCAATTCCCCTTTTCCTCTTCTTGAACCCTAGTTCTTCCTCTCTTTCCCCTTTTGGCTCTAGAATGCTCAAGTCCATCTAAACTATCTATCTCTATTTACCTTTATTTGATGAGTAGATTTAGGCCTTGTTTGGGTTTTCCTAATTCTAAGTTTCATTATTTTATTTTTTTTAATAACTAATTCTCATCACAAGCCTCTTCATTAACACTAAATTAAAACGTATTACTGTGAGTCAGGCTCTAATTGTTTATTTCAAATATTTAATTTTAATTTTATGGTTCACTGATTCAGACAAGTTTACTTCCTAACTCTCTCTATCTGTTCTCCTTATTCCAATGCAATGAACACATAGCACAAGAGTACATATAACACATGACACATAATTTGCATATAAACACATAATCACGGAAAATCACATCATTTAACAAGTAATTAAGGAGGCGGGTGTTACATTCTCCTCCCCTTAGGATGTTTAGTCCTCCAAACTTAAATACCTTCTTCCGTGAAGAATATAGGATCCACGGGAAAGAGATCCGAGCATCTTCTTTTCACATCATCTTCTCTTTCCCAAGTTGCATACATGCCACCATGATTTTGCCAATCCAATTTCATTAACGGTATGTCCTTGTTCCTCAACTTCTTGATCCGATGGTTAACAATTTGAATGGGCCGTTCTTCATATGTATAATCATCAGTAAAAAGGACGTGAGTTGGCTCAATCACATGAAAAGGATCTCAAAGATAATCCCGTAACATGGACACATGAAACACATTATGTATGTGCTCCATACTTGGAGGAAGTGCCACTCGATACGCTACCGAGTTAATATTCTCAATAATTCCAAAAGGCCCAATGTACCAAGGTTCTAACTTGCCCTTAGCTCCAAAACAAGTTTCCCCTTTTATCGGTGTCACTTTTATGAAAACATGATCGCCCACTTCGTATTCTCTATCCCGCCTATGCACATCCGCGTAGCTTTTCTGTCGACACTGTGCTGTCTTTAACCGTTGATGAATCAACTTCACTTTTTCCGTTGTTTCTTGCACAATTTCGAGCCCCAACAAAGGTCTATCTCCAACTTCAGTTCAACAAATCGGTAATCGACATCCTCTACCATATAAAGCCTCATAAGGTGCCATACCAATGCTTGAGTGAAAACTGTTATTGTAAGCAAATTCTACTAGGGGCAAATAAGTCTCCCAATTCCCTTGGAAGTCTAGCACACACATACATAACATATCCTCAAACATTTTTATTGTCCTTTCAGATTGCCCATCAATTTGTGGATGATATGCACTACTCAGTCGCAACTCGGTCCCCAACGCCTTTTGCAAGCTTTGCCTAAATCTCAAGGTAAACTTTGGATTCCTATCAGAAACAATGGACATAGGAACTCCGTGCAATCTCACAATTTCATTGATATAAATTGTAGCCAACTTATCCGCATTATAAAATGTCCTTACAGGTAAGAAATGAGCAGATTTAGTTAAATGGTCCACAATAACCCAAATTGAGTCCATACCTTTAATGGAGCGAGGTAGTCCAACGATAAAGTCCATGGTAATGTGCTCCCATTTCTACTCCGATATTGGAAGTGGCTGGAGCAGCCCTGCGGGTCGTTGATGCTCGATTTTGACTTGTTGACATTGAAAACACTTAGACACAAATTCGGCAATGTCTTTCTTCATTCCCGGCCACCAAAAATTGAGTTTCAAGTCTTGATACATTTTCGTATTCCCTGGATGAACGAAAAATTTTGAACTGTGGGCTTCTTGCATAATTCGTCTCTTCAAGTCAACATCATTGGGCACACATAACCTCTCTTGAACTTTTAATACTCCCTTTTCAAAAATGAAACCCGGTCTTGGTTTAGCTTCTCTTTCATCAATCACTTTCTTTAGAAATCCATCTTGTTGCTGTCTCTCCTTAATCTCCTTAATGAGTACCGGTTGCGCAGTGATAACAGCTAAGGTCCCGCATTGTTCTCGCAAAACAATTTCTACTTCAAGTCTTTCTAACTCTTGGAGCAAGTCTCTTTGTCTAGTGAGTAAACAAGCCAAGTTCCCAATTAATTTTCGACTGAGGGCATCGGCAACAATGTTTGTTTTCCCCGGATGGTACAAGATTTGTAAATCATAGTCCTTAATTAATTCAAGCCATCGCCGTTGTCTCATGTTCAACTCTTTTTGGGTGAAAAAGTACTTGGGACTCTTGTGGTCCGTATGAACTTCACATGTTGCTCCACATAAGTAGTGGCGCCAAATCTTTAGTGCAAAAACCACTGCGGCAAGCTCCAAATCATGAATCGGGTAATTCTTTTCATGTGGCTTCAACTGGCGGGAAGCATATACAATCACCTTTCCATTCTGCATCAACACACATCCTAACCCTTTATAAGACGCATCACTAAAAATAGTAAAACCATCCGTACTTGAGGGTAAGGTGAGAATTGGGGTAGTCATAAGCCAAGTCTTTAATTCTTGAAAAGTTGATTCCCTTTGATCAGTCCAATCAAACGGTACCCCTTTCTGCATCAATTGAGTAAGTGGTAAGGCAATTTTGAAGAAATCTTTTACAAATCTATGATAATAGCCATCCAAACCCAAGTAACTCCGGACTTCGATAACATTGGTTGGTCTAGGCCAATTGATAACTGCCTCTATCTTTTGCGGGTCAACAAAAATGCCCTCTTGAGTGATTACATGCCCCAAAAATGTCACACTATCGAGCCAGAACTCACATTTAGACAATTTAGCGTACAATTTCTTCTCCCTTAAGGTTTACAAAACAAGTTTCAAGTGACGTTCATGCTCCTCTTGACTTTTGGAATAAATCAAAATGTCGTCAATAAAAAAAACAACAAACTCATCTAGGAACGGCTTAAAGACTCTATTCATTAGATCCATAAATGTAACAGGCGCATTAATTACTCCGAAGGGCATAACAAGAAATTCATAGTGACCGTACCTTGTCCGGAAAGCATTCTTTTCTATATCTTCCGCCTTGACTTTCAATTGGTGATATCCGAATCTAAGATCAATTTTGGAGAAAACTTGCCCCCCTTGCAATTGGTCAAATAGATCGTCAATGCAGGGCAATGGATATTTGTTCTTCACGGTCACCTTGTTTAATTCACGGTAGTCGATACAGAGTCTCAATGAGCCATCTTTCTTTTTCACGAATAAGACCAGAGCACCCCATGGTGAGGTACTAGGCCTAATAAATTTCTTATCCAGCAACTCTTGCAATTGAATTTTAACTCCTTCAAATCAATGGTCGACATTCGGTATGGAGTCTTGGAAACCGGCTGTGTACCCGGTACTATCTCAATAGTGAACTATATTTCTCTATCAATCAAATCCCCTGGCAAATCATCGGGAAATACATCTGGGAAATCTTGGACTATAAGAATATTGTCTACCTTCTGTTTCTCAATAATACGTGTTTGCAATACACAACACAAATATTCTCTGCAGCATTTTCTCATTAGTTTACACGCCTTCATAGATGAAATCAAATACAGGGTAGGCACAACACCAACACCGTTAAAAGTAAATTCGGGCAAATCAGGTGGGTGAAAATAACTTGCTTAGTTACACAGTCAATCGTCACATGACATTTCGATAACCAATCCATCTCCAAAATTACATCGAAATGATCAATATTCAGAGGCATCAAATCCACATATAAATGCATATCCCCAACAACAATGTCACATGCAGAATATTTATAGGCACACATCATAGACCCTCCAATTGGAGATGATACAGCTAGCAAAGAATTCATTGATTCTAAGGATCTAGTTAATTTGCGAGAAAAAACAGATGAAACAAACGAATGCATAGACCTCGAGTCAATCAAAACATAAGCCTTCTGGGCACAGATAGGGAGTATACCTAACACTACTGCCTCTGTGTTCTGGACATCTCTTGGCTCAAGAGCAAAAACTCGGCCGTGCCTCAATGTTTTTTTTCTTGTCGCAGCTTTAGGATTTGATCTTGGTGCAGAGACGGATGCTATCGAGCTGGCCAGTTGTAGACACCCCAATTTTGACCACTCGTAAGACTTAGGCACTTTATTCCGAGCACTCGATGATGAAGGTTACATTGTGTAAGTGGTCTAAATTCTCAACAAAGAAATCCGATTTCAAGCTCTAAACAATCCCAACCTGTCATATCCATTGTATTTATACCCTAGAAACTCAGTTTTGAATATTATACCAACCTGCATTGAACCTGAAAATGAGGAATAGTGGAAATACATTGAGGCCCGGCCATGCCTCAGTGATGGCCAGCCGTGGGTACCAATGCCCGGCTGGGCATCTTGACTTTTCAAAGCAGATTGTGTAAATATCTGCCAGCTGTCTATTTCTGCAGATATTTTGATCTGCAACTCAGTCTCTATAAATACGAGGCTGCTGGACTGAATTGACGAGGTTAGAAGATATCAAGGTTTAGAAATATCAAAATAAAGAGTTGAAATTCTTTTTTTGTAAGTTATCTTCCTACTTTCATAATCTTTACATCATATCATCCACACCATATCAACATAGAGCTTGTACTTGGAACTTTGATTGAGATTTGAAAGCCATAACTCAAACTTGAGAGTGTTGGAATCAAGTTTGTTAACTAAGAGCTTACCTCTCTTTCAAAGGTATAATTTTACACTTTCTTCTTTCATCTTCTTCTACTCTTTTCCTCTATTTTTCTTGTCTTTATATACTGATTTTCAAAGTTGAATTAAGGCCCAAAAACATGTTTTGAGGTCTTGAAATTGGAGGGGTTGGCCTCCCCTCCTTACCTTTGCTTACTAGCTTTGTATCTCTTTGTTTTGCCTATCTTTTTGTGCTCTTTTAACATGGTTTTAGCTATTGGTTTTACACTTTAAGGGCTGTTTTAGGGCTATTTTAATTTATTTAATTAGTTCATGTTTTGATTTGTTCATTTGTTGTCTCATAAGTTCACTTGTATAGCTTGTTGCATGTTGTTTTAACTTTTCTTCAACTCATTTCCATATTTAATAATCTCATTTTAATAATCAAGTTGTCACTCCTTTATTTCATTTGAGAGTTGTTTCAAATGGTTGATGGTTATTCAATACATGAACTAGAGCTTTGCGCTTAATGTCTTAATCTCTACGGAGATTCATTGTCAACGGCGTAATCTCTCTTTCATGTTGAGAATTACTTCCTATTTGATGCTTCTCTTCTTTTAGAGGACTTAACATCATCATGGACAAATAAATTAATGAATGGCAATGACTAAACAAATTGGTTTAAAATTGGATCAATACACATAAAGAAAATGGCTTAAATTATTTAGGCTTGGTCGGATGCTATGCCAAGTTAATCGAGTCAAGAATGATCATACACTAATTCATGGTGCTTTTGATGATTCTCGAAGCATCTTTACCACCCTCTTTAAGTTCACTCTACGACAAGAGGGAGGGGTGGTCATATTCATTGCATTTCATTGACTTTTGTCCAAAATTGTATCCAAGATCATCAAGCAATCAATTTGCTCATTAATGGTATTGGAATCAATTTCAACCTTCTCTTGAGGCTTTCCCATGACAGAGAAGTGTGAAAGGGACAAACAGAGTCCAGAACACTCTGTCTACACTGTTTTCACTTCAGAGCACAAATTGGAGTTGCATAAAACTGAGGCACGGTCGGTCTTCCCTAAGCCTGGCCGAGTGTCAGTGAGGGTCGGCCAAACATCAATGAATAGTAAAGCAGTGTGTTGTGCAGAAGCAGAAAGCAGTGGCTGAAGGTGAAACAGAGTAATCTGGGCAAACAGAGCAGCTTCTGGGCGCTGCGCATGCGAGCATTGTGCATCTTCGAATTTGTAGCTTATTTTTTAGTTACTTATTAATTCATTTGGTTTTGTAATAATTAGTTTAATTCGAACTTTTGGACATTAATTTGGACCCCCTGCGTGAAGATAAATATGTAATAATTTATGTATGTCTTCCAACCCCACGTCTTTCTCCCTTTTATTTACTAGCTTATGATGGTTAGTTTAGGGCATCACGTTTCGTTTAACATACTTCATGTTTGTATCCACTTGTGTTACATGCATTGAGGCTCGGTTCATCATTTTAACTCACATAGTTATTGTTTATACTTCTTTGAATATGTGTTTAAATCGTATGCTATCAAATTGATCCATATGCCAAATTAGTAGCCGAGCTTAGTAATTGCACAACACATGTGTTGCATTAATCATGTTGCATAGGAATCATGCATTTTTCTAACAAGTTTCTCTTTTTGGCTTGGAGTACGAAGTAAGCTTTTATTTGCTTTAGCACGTTGCATGAATGTGATTATTGCCATGTCTAGCATGCTTGCCATGAGGCTAAATACTTAATTGATAAACTGCTTGAATGCCTGTGGATGAAGGCTATTTGCTTAAATTGGAATAATTTGAGTAATGTTCATATGCGATCACTTTTTCAAGTGGTATATGTTTAAAACACTTTTTTTAAAAACAAACATGAATCAAGTGTTCCAATGCTTACAAAATTAGTCTATACTTGTATGCATCACATAGTAAAGTTAGTCTGATAACTAGAACAAGAACATATAATGTAAATAAAAAATCACATCATGATTAGTAGAGGCCGATCTTTGATTGGGCTAGTGGAGTGTTCAATTCATGACATTTCCCTCTCGTACCTAAGTTCCCGAGCCGAGACACTTTGGTGATGACGGATAAGTGGCCTTTGGCACGAGTCTAGGGTTTCCTAAATTTTCCAAAACAAAATATTTAGGTGGCGACTCTGAAATCTGGCAAAGCAGTCCATTTTTGGCATTTGATTCAAATATCAATTTTCCAAAATGAATTGCTGGATTTGGACTCTTGTTGTATTTTCACTATTTCACATTGCACTTGTGAAATCAGAATCAGAATCACAAGTAGAGTCCGAACTATAGGGCTATTCATTCTTCCGAAAAGGGGCACGAAAAGTCGAACTACACCAGTGGTCTGTTTGTGCCTTGGGATAAGAGAGGACAATCTTTAACCAAATGACCCGTCTTGCCACACCGGAAACAAGCCCCAGAAAGTTTATAACACAACCCCTTGTGCCTTCTTCCACATTCAAGGCATGGCAGTACCAAATCACTTCCTTGATTAGAACTCATTGTTGACCATGTATTCTTCTTCTTATTCTGAAAATTAGTCCGGCTCTTCTTAAAATTGAACCCTTGTCTTTTGCCCTTCCACTCAGTCACCGGTGTCTTAGCTTGCTTAAGTGCTACAATATTGGCATCGGCCATGATAGCGCAATTAAGAACATCCATATACTTGGTTAGGTAAAGAACATTCACCCTATCCAGCACTTCCACATCAAGTCCGCCTTCAAACTTACAAGCCTTCTTATAATCCGCGTCCACCATATGTGGTGCGTACCGAGCCAGCTCCGTGAATTTTGCCTCATATTCAGCCACGGACATGGTTCCTTGCTTCAACTGCTCAAACTCTGATACTTTCCAATCACAAACACATTGAGGGAAATACTTTTCATAAAACACTTCCTTAAATTGAACCCATGTCATAGCATTGTTGCCCTCTCGGACTAGCATCCACCACTGTCTTGCTTCCTCTTGAAGAGTAAAAGTAGCTAGCAAAACTTTTTATACCTTTGAACATGGAAACACCTCAAACAACTTTTCTATTTCCAAGATCCAAGTCTCGGCTTTCAACGGATCAAGACCTCCTTAGAAAATTGGTGGCTTCATCTTATTAAACTTCTGTGTTAGGGCTATAATGTCATCATTGTTGATTAGTTCAGGTTGCACTAGAAATGGAGGAAGTGGAACTTGCTCTCTTTGCCTCAAAGATTCAGTCAACATTTCTTCCATCCTTTGCAGTTTATCTATTTTGGCACCCGACGACTTTGAATCATCTACATTTCTGGCATCCATTTGGCCATATAAAAATAGGGAATAATAAACATAGGCAAGGTAGTCCTCACAGTCATATCATTTATGCCAATATCAAGTCCACACACACTCACACATGCAATACAATGTCCTAATTCCTTTTCTAGGACATTCTATAGCTCATTTAGACGCGTGTGTGCGGTAAAACTCGTGCTCTGATACCACTCTGTCACGACCCAACCCCTGCTCATCGGGGTTAGAGACGTAACCAGCCAGTAATCCAAGATTACCAAAGGCCTACTTAACAATCAGTAGTATAAAAGGCTGACAGAAGCCAAGAATATCACAATACATCGTCCAATGAGCTGTGAAACTAAAATGAATAACAACCCTGTATATGCATCATTGTACAATCCTCCAATACTATATCATATACATGGACCAAAAACATATACAATATCATATACTATTCAAAAACAAGATCTTTTCTATGAGTCACTTGAGCATGTAACAAAAGAGTGAATTCTTAACCACCCAAACTTGGAGTTAGACCCAAAACGAACCTCAAAAGGAGGCACAGAGGCTGGCTTGACAACTAGAAGGTAGGTTGACGCCCTCAAGTCCTTTCTGGAACTTGATCACCTACATGATAGATATAAACTGTAAGCTAAAGCCCAGTGAACAACAATGTGTAAAGAGGTTACAAATAATGTCCATTTGAACAGTAAAGTCAAATCACTTAGTAGTAGCATGTTCGTTAAAACATAGTAATCATATGGATCTACAGGCTTATATGTCAGTTCTTCAAATCATATTCATATAACTCAGTATCTCATACGCATCTGGTCATGGTACTGTTAACCCCAAGCGAGGGCCACGTGAATATAGGCCACGGTATTGTTATCCCCAGGCGAGGGCCACGTGAACATAGACCACGGTATTATTACTCCCGGGTAAAGGCCATGTAGATATAGACCACGGTATTATTACCCCCGGGTAAAGGCCACATGAATAAAACCGCGGTATTATTACCCCCGGGCATGGGCCACGTAAGCATATTACATGGAGTGGACTCATTCATTTAGTAAATCATATCACTGTAGAACAAACTTGATCAAGAACAATAATAGTCAGAAAGAAAACATAGCTTTACTCATTGTCACTCGCAATTAGTTCCGTGTAGCATGTGGCTAGGATGCGTCGTTTGACCTACATAGACACATGAAAGCACAATGGTTCAATATACAGTCCTTTCATTCAATTAGTCACTAACGTATCTATTACCGATCCATTACTTATTATTTAATCTGATCTCATTCATTCTTTCATTTCCTTTTGTGTTTCCACAATGCACATGCACAAGAAAACAGTTGAAAATCATGCAATTGGAGGCTCGAAAGTAAGAGAAAACAGAAGAAAAATCAAACTGGACTGGCCTTGCTGGCCGCACATGTGGTGGCCCCAGCCACACATGTGGTGGTCTGGCCACTCGTGCGGTGGCATTGGCCGCACAAGCGGGCAAACTTTAGAACGCAATTTTGGCCAAAACAAGGTTCGCCGCTCATGCGGTGGCCCAGGCCGCTCGAGCAATCTGGATGAAAAACTAGTGCGAATTTTTGCTGAAAATAGAGCTTTTCTTTTTTTCAAACCCAAGTTCATTTTACACAAAAGAAGGCTAAAAAACACTTCAAAACTACATGGATTGAATACTTCCAACTTCAAACAATCAAGCAAGGCTCAATACTCAAATTAGACCACAAAATCATGAACTTTGAGTGTAAATCATACTCAATGTAAAGTGTGGTTACCAAGCTAAAATCAATACAATTTCTCCTCAAATTTGATGAGTCATGCACAATCTCACATGGAACAACAAAAATGAGGCCATGTGTGCTCCAATTAAAAGCTATTTCCTACAATCTTCATCTTTAGGGTTCTTAACAACCATTAACACTACTCTACTTTTTGATTCAACTTATTTCATGATAAAGGCAACCTTACTTCATAAGATTTAAGGAAAATTTCTTACCTTACTTGATAGTTTGATGAAGATTGCTCAATTTCCCTTTTTCTCTTCTTGAACCCTAGTTCTTTCTCTCTTTCCCTTTTTGGCTCTAGAATGCTCAAGTCCATCTAAACTATCTATCTCTATTTACCTTTATTTGATGAGTAGATTTAGGCTTTATTTGGGTTTTCCTAATTCTAAGTTTAATTATTTATTTTTTTAATAACCAATTCTCATCACAAGCCTCTTCATTAACACTAAATTAAAATGTACTATTGTGAGTCAGGCTCTAATTGTCTATTTCAAATATTTAATTTTAAACTTATGGTTAACTGATTCAGACAAGTTTACTTCCTAACTCTCTCTATCTATTCTCCTTATTCCAATGCAATGAACACATAGCACAAGAGTACATACAACACATGACACATAATTTGCATATAAACACATAATTATGGAAAATCACATCATTTAACAAGTAATTAAGGAGGCAAGTGTTACACACATCTAGAATGCCCTCCTTCACATACGGTACCATTTATGTGTCTAAGTCAGAAACGTTGTTATCGCTTATGTCGCGCACCTCCAACAGGTTGCGATCCACATACATGTTCCCATCACTTGCCACAGCACTGCCTACACGCCCTTCAACTACACGTAACAGTGTCGCTCGGCAAATTTCTGCCCTACCAATTTCAAAGCCATATCTGCCAACACGACTAATGTTACAACTACTGTCCATCGTTCGAAAGGCTTAGGTCACATTATGAACATCATGGTCTGCCAATTGGTCTTTGAGAACTGTTATTGTTTTTCGCAATTCCACGTTATCCTTTTTTAACTTCTCCAACTCTTCGTCTTTCATTTTCAGAACACAACCAAACCCACCAACTATATTAACGACTCGTATCTCATTTACACTCCTTAACTTAGCCTCTTCTTCTGCCTTGCAATCTTACTATCTTTTTTGTTATCCATCTCCAGTGATGCTATAGCGTTGAGTGCTCCTTCCAGTTTGGCAATACCAACCGTGCCATCCTTTGGGCCACTTGTGGGTTCACACACCAAATTGTTCTTCGTGCCGCCCTTACCCCCACCAGCCTGCTATAGATCCCCCCCCCCCCAATGTGTGAACTATTTTCTTTCTTTGCTACCCACCTCGAAGATCCCCACGCATCCTACCATTACTTGTTGCAATTTACTCCACCTCATCTCAACTAAATGGTCATCAATACCTTCATCATTTTCACCCATGTTAACAACATCATCTACGACTCCTTCAACCACTTCAATGTCTGTGCCCATCAAATCTCATTCATGCTCAAAAGATCTCAACCTATCGACTTTTACCTGCATAGATCAAAAGCATACTTAAACAATCACAACCAAATGACGATTACAAGTAAACAATTATTATGTGGCATACCGTACAAACAAACACATGCACTATACCTGGAAACTGACGGGCCTAGAAAAATCCACCCTTTGAGTTGTATTGAGCAATGTCCTAAGGTCCCACTTCAAGAACCTGGGGAACATGTTATCAGTTACCCGTTGCACTACAGTAGAATATTCGCAAAGCCAGCATTGCGTGACAAACGACAACAATTAGTTCATATCTAACAAATATGAACAAAAAATTTACATAACACCAACCAAAAAAACAAAATACAGACAAATATAAACTAGTTGCCATGTGAATCATACCAGTAATGCAACCACACAGCCGGTCACTTTGCCCAGAGTGCGATGAAACTCCTTTATTGACCCCATCAATGTTGTAAGTATTGCACCAGTCCAGTCATACATCCTAACAATATTCATGTCATTCATGTAGTGAACAAACGCCCAACTTATTGTCTCCCCAGTTTTGGAAAAAAAAAGCTTCCCACAAACGTACATCGCTAACAACTTCATTGCGTCTTCTTTATCTTGTCTTGTATTACCACTTACTGCATCTAGGAATAATGTCTTCACAAGTTTAGACGTTACACGAGAAACGTCACGAGCCCTACGCTATATGAAGTCCAAAATTGGCCTCTGACTGGGTGACAGATCAATACGCCTCTTCCCGCATTGCAATCCAAATATTAACCTTATGTCATAGCTACCAACCTTCACGTTCATGCCACCAATGTTAAATGCATTCATTCAGGGATCGTACGACTTTATGATTTTGAAGATTAGCTCGTCACACTTTCTGAAATCGTTATGGTTCAGATTATTGATGTGTATTGCCTCTAGCATAATCCAAAACGGTGTCCTATTCAGCTGCCTCAGGTGTGCCTCCCTCAAGTTTGATGTGTTAACAAGCTTAACTATCCCAGTAATGTTTGACCGAAAGTTCAGCCTTGTGCGTTATTCACGCAACGGTCCGGCTGCCAGTTTACCTACATTTCGGCACACCCCCTAGTTGACCACTTTAGTTTGCTTGAAAAGAATGCGCCCCAGCATTTTTACCCCAAGTTTGCCTGGCTAAGAACCCCCGCCCTCCTCAAGTCATTTTCTTTCACATGAGTGCGTCTATGGACTCAATACCTTACCACAACCTGCAACAACAACACTCCATTATTTAACACAAATGTAACCATGACATACAACAATTCAAACATGACACACACAGTTCACAACAACTAACACAACATGTTGCCACACAATCCTAGCAGCCATGCCACACAACCACAAAGTCACGTAAAAACCCAATAACCATTTCCGTCATCACACACATACAATCACAACGCAATATTTAACACAACACAGTAACACAACCAACAACATATTCAATACCACGCACCTATATAAATAACCAATTGACATGCAATAGGTCACGCACACATAATCAATTTCCAATAATTTTTCGTCACCAAACACATTGTGTTTGTCTTTGTAAGTATGTGATTCGTGGGACATCTGCACCACTACTCGGTAACATGACACACTTCTAACACTAACCAACAAAATGACTAACCGAAAACCAACATATACCCTCACACACACAACACCTACAAACTATTTACTTCATACCACCCACACCCATCATCATTTTGTCACAACACATACACATCAAAACTACATACGTATCAGCCACATCAAAATTTGGTTGAACAAGACACATTGGTTACTATTGCAAGTTTCGCGTGTTCGACAATAGTATTGCATACGTCCCACGTACATGTCAGCCACATTATGTCTGGCTATGTGAGTATGTGATTCAAAGGACTTTCTGCTACAGTATTGTGCAACACGACATACTTCCTACACTAACAAACAAAATACCTAACAAAAAAACACCATATACCATGATATACATAACCCTCACACACTATTTACTTTTTTCCACCCACACCCATCAACATTTTCCTGCGATACACACAAATCAAACCCACGTACATGTCAGCCATGACAAATACACACATTCGAAATTAACAACTACAAACCCGAACCAAACCCTATACCTCCTCATACCTACGCACGCCCAAACAACCCAAACCACAATAACCCTAAACATTCAACACAAAATTGAAAAACAATCGCGAAATAATGAAGCCCCAAACGTCCAAACAGGTGTAACCATCATACCATTCACGTCACTATCACACATATAACGTCTACATAAAAAACGACAAAGGGTCATGCCACATACCTTCATCCACCATCGCTAAAGGCCACGAACAGGAATGACCTACTATGACTAACTGTGAATCACCGTCGTCTACGATTCAATGTTGCAGTGTCACAGTGTCCTCATCAAAATTTATCGACTTGATTCACTATATCTCTCACCCCCCTAAATCACGAATAGTATCCACTTTTTAAATTTTGGAAACTTCTGAAATTAGGGTTTCCCAAAACTTACTCAATCTCTCATTACAAAAGTGGGTCAGGTCGTGGATTGCAAATCAAATATCCCTTTTGAAATTGGGTTGGTCAAAGTTGTGTGACATGTAGCAAATGAACCAATTAAGCACATAGTACAAAAAGCCTTAGTGTGCTTTCCTATTGTGTGTCACCCAAATAGTGGCACGTGACCAGCATCACACACATATCTAATACATGCGCATTACCCTTGTTAGTGGTCTCCAGTGTGTAACACACGCGCACCACATTCCAAAACAAAACAACCATAAACCTTACACCAAAAGTCCAAATAATGACAATTTAGTCCTTTCACAACCCGTAGGACCAAATGGAACACTAGAAAACAAATGGGACTGATTGGATCATAAGTACAGTATTTAGGATTAATTGGTAAATTTTCCTAATTTAAATAAGTTAATAAATTAATAAACTAACTTTCATTAATTCATTCCAAATTAACCTAAGCAATTTGGCACCCCTCTATTTTAAACTAAAATTGGGAGCCCCAAGGCACAAGCCTTCCGCCTCTTATCCCAAATATTATGGGGGCGTTTGGTGTAGATTATAAGGGGTGATTATATCTTATTTTAATTTGTGAATCTATGTCAGACTATTTGGTACAACTACTGCTTGTAGTTTTTTTAGGCAAAAATAGTTTAAATAAATTGAGAAAAACTGAAGCTAGGAAAGAAGTATTTTTTTTTTCTACTTTCTGATTATCAACTTTTAACTTATAGTAAGTTGCACCAAACAACACCTATATATGGTTACAGTCCCTCTCAAAGACTTCATCATTTCCCTACCCTTTAGAATTCTTACTTTGTAATTTTTAAAATGAAAATTATTTATATAAAAAAATAATTTGGTTACACATTAATAATCACATTGATTTATCATATTTCGTTTTATAAGTGTTTTGTTTTATGAAATAAATAATAGGTATAATTTTAAATTAAGATGTTCACTTTATAAAACAAGTAGTATAAATTAATATGTATAATAATATCCGATCAAATTAATATTTTGTATATCGATGTTTCTCTTTGATTACTATCATGAATCTCATCGGGCTCCAAGGGAAGAGGCATATCGATCCTGTTAGAGCATCTCCAATGCATCATCCATAACTTTAAATATGAAGGATTTGTTCCTCCAACCCATCCTCTAAATCCATCTCTATTTGGGTGGAGGATGAGTTGATCCTCCAAGTATGAATAGAGGAAGAAAAATAGATAATGTCTTCCAAAACACTATTCATCTTATATTTTTTATTATATTACAAATAACTTTTAATATGTAAATTTAATTTTTATAAAATTGACATCATTAAAAAAATATGAAATCATACCTTAAAATGAGTATAATATTAAATATATTTTATAAAAATTTTAAAATTAAATATTTGTTAATGAACAAAAATTACTTTTTAATAAAAGAAAATAAAAGATTTTAAAAATTTATGATTAAAATTTAAATAAATAATAACATACTCTATATTTATATTTTGAATAAAAAAAATTATTTTCACCCTCTTGGTGAAGATTGGATGGGAGATGCTCTTAGGTATTCTAGATAATATTACCCTAATATTCTCACTCCAATGGCTGGCTAAAAGGGCTTCCTATTTTTCCTCATCCCTTCTCCGCTGGTGATTGAAGGCTTTCCAAACTCTACAATGAAGTCTCTACCGCGAAATCAATCCTCTGCTTCGGCGCGAAATCGATCTTCTCCTTCAACGTCGTCTGCAACTCCCTCCATCTGACCTGTTCCTCAAGGTATGGATCCTTCTATCTCTTTGTCTTCCCCTTCTATGCAACTCATAAACCCTCTCTCTCTCTCTCTCTCTCTCTCTCTCTCTCTCTCTCTCTCTCTTCAACTCTTCTCCTCCCATATCTACAAACCCCTATCTGTGAATCCTTTTTTCCCTTTTGATTTTTAGTTATCCTTCTATGAATCCCATTTTTACCCATCCCTGCGAAAGCCCTTCCCAAACCCATCTTCGAACCCCCATCCATTCTTGTTCGTCTATTATCTGCATGTTATTTTCTTTGTTTTTCACATGTATGTATCTGAGATTGGTAGTCTTGTATGCTGCTGCTACAGTTGTTTAGATTCTTGTATGTGAAAACATTGCTGATTTTAATTGGTTCAAATTTTTTTTTTTCTACATTCAATTATCTTAAGATGCCAATTTGATGGGTTTTGGGAAAGATCAAATTGGGTTTGTTTTCCTTTTATCTAGTTTTTTGATTTGCAGGTTATGTTTATGTGTTTTAATTGGGTTTTGAGTAAAATTTCTGTGAAATTTTGAGGTGGTGTTACCCTGTTTCCTTCAATATAGATGATGTTTAGTTTGGTGGGGAGTGTGTAATAGATAGTTAGACAATTGTTGTCTCTAGTTGAAGAGGCTGTCTTAATTGGTGTGTTTTATTTTCAATCATCAATGTTAGTTTTTGATGTGTCCTTGATAACCATGGAGAACATAGCCAGTCCTATGAAAATCTCAGCCTAGTTTTTTGGCCTCCAAATCAGAGAGAGCAATGCCCTAGTAGGGAAGGTTGGACGACACATTGAACTGTTGGAGAATAAGGGCTCCGCCAACACACGAATGTGCAGCCCCAATATAGTTTAAGCATTGACCTGTTCTTGATATTCTTGATAATCACTTCAGCATCCAACTCAATAATTACTTGTCAAAAATTCCATTCGAGGACAGAATGAAAACTGCAATCCTTGATGACTAGGAATAGAAAATATGGAGATCATTAAAATGCTGGGAAACAATATGGACAATGCTTCACTCTCCCTCCCTCTATATCTACAAAATAGGTTTCTCTCTATAAAAATTGTATGCTCCATTTCATTTTTTTTCCCCCATGCTTAATAATATCTCTTTCGGCATAGATAGCTAAATATATGAGGAACAAATTACAGAGAAACACAATAGCTAATCAATTGCTAAAATAAAAAAAATTTTAAAAAAAAAATACACTCTTTCTCCAAAATTATAGCAAGGCATGAAGAGAGATTTATTCAATGTGTTTGGTTTGAGTTTTCTGGATTAAGTTTTTTGAAAATTGAGTTTTTTGATTTTCGTATTTTTTTGTTTTCAGTGAATATTTTTAAAATTTTAAACATTTTTTTATTTTTTTAGATGCACCTTACTTAGATATATCTAAAAAGTAAAAAATTTATGAAAAAATATTTTAAAAAATTAATAAATACATAAAAATACAAAATATGTACTGAATTGTTGTTTTTTTTTTTTTTGTATTTTTGGTATTTAGTGAATTTTTTAAATATTTTTTTTACAATTTTTTAACTTTTTAGGTGTATTTATGTTAGATGTGTCTAAAAAGTAAAAAAAATGCTTAAAATATTAAAAAAAATTCAGTAAAAACAAAAAAACACGAAAAATAAGAAAGTAAAATTTTCTGAAAAGTGTTTTTTGAAAAATGGAAACAAGCAAGGTGATTGTTATTCATAATTTGCATAAAAAGAAAAGTCAAACAGGTAAAGGAAGAAACCAAAAATAGAAAGAAATTCATGATGAGATTTTGATGGCCTTTGCCCAGATTTTAAATATTTGATTAGAGCTTGTGAATAATCTACCGTGGATGATTGGAAGGTTAAATACTAGTTTTATGCTCCTGAATACATTTTCATTTTACTTGCTTATGTTTGAGATTTTAAGAGACATTGAATTAGCAGTCATTCATCATGAATTTTGGTGAATTGTGGCTAGCTTTGAGGTATATGGTCAACTAAATTGTGTCATGGGATACTACTTGCAGACTAGTTTGAATAGCTAAGAAACATGCTTCTCTTTTCTGAATTGTCATAAACTGCTGAAATTTTTCATGAAAGCTCACTCTGGTTTAATTTTTAATTTTTATCTCTTGAATTTTCTACACTTCTTGTGTTGATGTTTGGTTGTTGCATTTATGAAGTGACGCTAATCCATGAAGTATTTTATTCATTTAGTTCAGTTGTTTTTCCCCTTGTGAATTGGTACTACTCTTGTTAAATATCATTAGACAGTTGGTTGCAACTGTCATTGAAACCCTAAAGTTATTATGAAGGCAGGTATAATATTGCATAACATGATTGTTGAGGATGAGCGAAATGAACAAAATATAGACTATAATTATGATGCAATCGATGAAAGTCTCCCTCCAGCAATGTCACACGAGCGCACACCCAAACTTTATGAATTCATTCAAAATCATCATCGCATCAGAGATAGACAAACTTATTCTAAACTCCAAGCAGGCCTAGTTGAGCATTTGTGGCATCAACATGGAGATTTGTAACAACTTGAATTATAAATAGTTTATTTATTTTGAAGTTTATTCTTCACTTTGCTATTTCTGTTTTTTTTTCTTATTTTATTCATTGACCTTTGTAAGGTTTTTGATTAGTAAATTTGTATTCTTTCGGTTCTTAATTTGATAATTTACAATGATTAAAGAACCTCCCTTGTATTGTTATTTTTTTTAAAATTCTTTATTGTTTTCTTTTATTTTTCCCCTCCCTTCCCCTTCTTGATGGTTCCACAAAACTCATATGTTGGTATATATTCACATACTATACATTTTATAAAAAAAAAAAAAATTAAATATTTGTTAAAAATTAATTTTTATAATATTTTTAAAACTAATATTAAAAAATATTATTTTTAAAAATATTATCGCAAATGTCACATTGACAACCATATTAGCATTTGGTGCGTATATGGCATTCTATGAAAAATATAGTATATATATAGCATTTTTTATTTTGAAATTTGGTTAAGTTAGTTTGAATGACTACTTAAAACAAAGAATATAGTTGGAACACACAATAGCTAAACTAATTAGGTAAAATAAAGAGTGTATTTTTTTTATACTTTAGCTAGTGAAAAATAAAGAGTGTGGTTGGAGTTGCTCTACAAAGTGAAATCTTTAAGGATATAACAAGGACGAAATCTTATATGGACTTGCTCTTGTATTTTTTAGTTAGACAGTATAACGCTTTTTGAAATTCAAAAAGAATAATATTAGAGGTTTTAAAAGGTTTATTAAATTTGTTATCAAATATCTCACATGGGTGTGAGTTCCACGCTCATATAAAACATTTAATAAAATTTTTAACATCTTTAACATTTTTATTCAAAAAGGAATGCGGAGGTATTATAGTCATTTAAGTGCTTACATGTACACACTTTTTTTTTTTTTTTTTGAGAAAATAGAGTGCTGAACCAAATTTTTGAGGTGCACCTAGAGGCGCCCCACTCGCTTCAACATAGAACGAGAAAGGCCAATTAGCTAGAGACAGTTAGAACAGTTTAATACATACATACCTATTATTATTATTATTATTTCTTCTGCATTTTCATAGTACTTTGTTCTCCTTCTCTCTCTCTCTAGTTTGTGATCTGATTATGTTTTAGATGATTTCAATGCAAAGTTTTGTTTGTCTCCATTTGCGAATTTGGGCAAATTGATACCCAATTGAAGCTTCTGAATTCAGATCCAAAACGGTTTGGCGGCGAGGACGCCATAGAAATTCAATTCTCTCTCTCTCTATCTCTCTCTCTAGGTAAGTGTATATATATATGCGTAAACACGTACAGATTTGTTTTTGTGGTTGTGCTTATTTGCTTATTCTTAATGATTCTTAGTGAATTGAAATGAAAATTGACAAAATCTTATCCAGAGCTGTTATTGATTTCTACTATGTGGTTTCAGTTTGAAGTTTCAATTGTGAAATTGTAAATAATTATCAATCATTTCAGTTAAATTTCCATGTATGATTATGATTATGATTATGATAAGAGGTGCTTTTCTTCTTTATCTAAGAGAAAAGTTGATTATCTATTTGAAGTCAAACTGGGTAAACAATTGGCTTCATGGTTAATAATTGATTAACATTGTTTAATTTCCTTTATTAATTAAAATTTTTATTTTAAGAAATAATACAAACAAAATCTATTCATATCCTCACTTGTTTCTTTCTTTCTTTCTAACTCAGTTCTTGATCTCTTCTTCAGACTCATCCAACTGCTGCTACATCATCTGGTAAGGTACTCACTCCTGATGTATGAGAAGTTGATTTTGTGAGATGTATGTGAAGTTCATTTATTTATTTCTTAGCTTATATATTTTTCTGAACATTTTTATATTTCTAAGTATGAGAAGTTGATTTTGTTTGTATTTGGTTTAATTGATGATTGGGAGTTTTTTGTATTCTCATATGTATATCAATTTTATTTTATTTTTTCTTTCCCCAGTCTGATTGATGTTGAACCTGCGCAGATTTTAATTGTATAGAAAAAGTCTAGATTTTGAATTCCAGATTTTAATCACACTCCCAACCCACAGCCAACCCAGCAAATCGAAACAGCATAGTAAACATAGCTTTTTTTTCTTTTTCTTTTTCTTTTTTGGTTTTTGGATAACTGGTAATCTTTGCTATAACTCAAGTTTGCTGGTTATCAATAGAGGTTTGAAGATTTTGTTTTCTATGAGCTCTAGGTAAGTTAAAATATTTTGTGCAAATGCATATATATTTCTTCTTGTTGAAGATTGTTGTTTTGGACACATTGCACAAGAACAGCTTTGCTGTCAGTAACTTTCCACCTTTATTTTCCCTTAAAATGTGCAGATCGTTACTTTGTTTTTCATTACAATATTCATGGTTCTCAAACAAACCGAAATGAGGAGATACGTTACTTTTGTTCTAATTCACTTGCACATACAATGCTCTGTTCCCATATCCGGATTTTAGGTAGTTGCCATGTCTTACTCCCCATGACCGTATCAGAATGCAAGACCACCGTCCTTCCCTTGCCATCCTCTACTGCTTTGAGATGTGCTTTCGTCCATCTTTTAGATCATGAGTTTCTGGATGACATAAAGTTACACCCTCCAAAGGAAACTTTTGGCATCAACCCATGAGTAGTCACAACAAGCAGCACATTAAACACAGGATAACTGTCAAGTAAACTTTGGAATTATGGTTACATAATTTTTCCAAATTTGAAGTGTTGTCTTTCAGAGTTTTTCATAACAATCATATGTCTGTTGACAACTGAGTTCTTCACTTTTAGACCCGGAGGATTTCAAATTTCTGTGTGATGAAATATTTTCCCACTAAATCTAGAAATGTGTACTTTCTTCTTTATAATTTTTCTCTCTGAAATTAATCATCTTCATATAATATCAAACCCTGATCCTTTGTGTTGTAAATATTTCTGTAGACGTCTTGAAGTAATGGATCTTCCTGCAACTGATGTTGAAGTCAAACCTGAGAAGTTTGAAGAAGTCAAGGAGGCAGGTCCTTCGTACCACTGTGATCTTTTTGATACAGAAATTGTTCATAAGATAGCACAAGAGTTCCTCCCCGGATTAGCCTCAGCCTGTGTAGACAACACAACAGGCGGTCTCTTCAAGAGCCCTGCTTCAGTGGCTGTTGAGATAAGAAAGGAAATGGTGGAATATCTCACACTGAGAAGCGAAACATTTGTGGCAGAATCTGTAATCTTAGAAGGTGGTCCTGAAGCAGAAGTGTCAGACAACCCTTACGATATAATTTCTAATTTCGTTGATGATTTTGCGAGTTCAAAAAGGAACATATTTAGTCGGGTTTCAGGATGGCTACTAAGTGAAAGGAGAGAAGACAGAATAGATGATTTTGTACAAGAAATGGAGATAAATGGGTTTTGGTTCATCGAGAGGAGGGAAGTCATTGCACAGACTTTGCTCAAAAATGTTGACTTCAAGAATATATTTCACTGCAATATGAAATTCAACTCTGCGGAAGAGCTCTCTGGGCATAATCCACAGTGCGGTTTTAGGACTATAGACTGCACAAATGAAGGGTGTAATGCCAGATTTTGTGCTGCTCATCTGGAGAATCACGACTCTATCTGCCCATTTAAGGTACTTCCATGTGAGCAAAAGTGCTCAGCTAGCGTCATGAGGCGCGAAATGGACAAACATTGCATAACCATATGTCCAATGAAGCTCATGAACTGCCCCTTTTATCAAGTCGGTTGTCAATCTTCTGTTTCTCAGAGTACAATTGAACAACATCGTTTGGAGAATCTCCAATCTCATTTGCTCTATATTCTCCAAGTCGTTCACAAGGATGCTTCTGTGGATGATCTTAAAAAGCGAGTGGAACAACTGGAAGAGGTAAGTCTGAAGGGTGTTTGTATATGCTCCCAATTCTTAAATTTGAAACATAATCAGTGTCTGATGGAAGGAACGATCGGCATATTAAATGTACAAAACTTTAACTGTAGAATTTACACAAACTGGTTATCTTGTTATTTATCTTTATTTTGTTACTATATTTTAATGTATTGTTTTATTGTCCTGCATTGGTATTTTTTATGTTACCATTTGTCAAAGTCCTAAATTCAGTTGTTAGGTAACATCTAATAAAGTGCATACTTCTTCGTTTTGTGACAGTTGGATTCTCCTGGACGATTAGCAGCAGCTCGGGATGTCAGGTCGTTGACCTTTGCTATCAAGGATCTTGAAGCAAAGCTTGGCCCACTTGAAGTCAACATCAACGTCAAGGTCAGCGATTCTGAAGACCACATAGAATCACCAAATAAAAAAGAAGAGTCAGCACAGTCAGCTACCCAAGAAGAAGGGCGTGCGGAGTTACCTAGCAAAAAGGAAGTGTCCATCGAACCACCCAACAAAAAAGAACACAATGAGTCACCCCCCAAAGAAGAAGAAGAACACAATGAGTCGCTCCCTAAAAAAGAAGAATGTGCCGAGTTACCCACCAAAGATTGCTCAGACTCACCACCTAAGAAAGATGAGTCACCCAAAAAAGAAGAGAAACCAGAGTCACCCAATGAAAAAAGCACAAAGTCACCCACCAACGCAGAAGACAACCCGGAGTCACTCACACTGAAAAAGGGTCAAACAGAGTATTGAAATTTGATGACACCCATAATTGAATTTCAATTATGGTAAGCTAGCAAACCTTATCCATGAAATGGAGAGATCCTTCAATTACCAAAGAGTCCATTTTTTCATTTTTCTATCTTTTTTCAGTGCAACTTGGCTAGCAATGTCTCATCAACAATTGTCTTATACTATGAGTTTAGGTTGTCTCCTTTTTCTCCCCTTGGTTCCCCAAAAACCCACCCCCCCCCCCCCCTCCCCTCTTTTTTCTTTTCTGTCTGTCCATTTTTATTTGTTCATGTAATGAACACAAATTTTGCTTGCAGTGGAATTGATTTTACGTGTTTGTTCTTTCCAACTGGGCCTTTATTTTTAGTCTTCTATATCCAAATTCCATTTCCAAAGCTCAATCCAACGGGGTGATCCTGATTCCTGATCCACATTTTTTTCTCTTTCTTATAATATATGCTGCCATTGAACTAGGGAAAACACTCATTTTCAACCTTATGTTTTGTTACTCATGTGACTTATGTACGTCTCTGAGTTTGGTCATGTCAATGAAGAGAAGTGCCATTGGAAAGGGTTTTATTTTTACGAGGAAAATATGAAGTCTCAAAAAATCAAATAGAGAACTTGGTTGTGCTGTGTTATGTTTATTGTCATGCACAAATTTCTTTTGTTTATTAAAAAAAAAAATTGGAACTTGTTTTCAAAACTACTTTTAGTAATTGCTTTGTTGTCAAAAAAAAAATGACCACCACTCAAAAAAGTGTTGTTATTAAAAATCGACTTGTTTAAAAGTTGCTCAATATCTAACATTTTCAAGTAAAATTTAAAAAATTAACTATTCGACTCAACAAGTCAAAGCCTAAGCCTGAATTCATGTTAAAACTTACTAAATTTTTAAATCAAACTTGAATAACTTTTCAACTCAACTTGATTGCAACTCATCACTTTGGGAACAACTTCTATCCATACATAACTTGGAACATCTCTCCCCGATTCCAATTATTTGCACATCTCTGTATGCACAAGTGAAGCTAATGAAACTCCTCTTCATCACATCAGAGATTATATATATAATCATCATCATCATCAAAAGGGTCCAACCAAATACAGCCAGACCAAATTTCGAATCCCAAAATTTCCTACAAGCATGTTATGGAAACACCAACATATCAAGCTTAAATCCTGACACCATCTAGCTGAAATGAAATCACCTCAAGATCAGTAGCTAAAATCACAAAATTGACTTTTTTTGAAGAATTCAAACTCCATTTAGAACACTGTCAATTAAAAAGATAAACAATTAACTACCAAAACAGCAACAGACAAATTTCTGGTTTACTCTGCCAAAATGTTTTCGAAAAGCAATCAAACAAATAGGTGCTTACTCTCTGCTTCTCTCTCTCTCGCTTAAGAACGAACACCCCTGTTCAGACTAACCATGCGCGTAGTACCATCCATCTGCGATCCCCTTGTTGAACCACTCTGATACGTTCTCCCAGGTCCACCATATGCAGTGTCTTGATATCGTGCTCTGATACCCTGTAGAATATCCACCTGTTCCTCTCTGGACACGGTCCTCATATAGCCTCCTCCGGAAGTTTGTCCTCTAGCCATTGATCTCCCACCACCAGCGTTATACCCAGATCGCCCACCGCTACTGCCTTGCCTTCCCTCAAGTAGTAAGACGAGTTGTCTTGCCACTTGGCACCACCAGAAGACACCACAGCAGCAGCATAGTCCTGACCGTCCCTCCTCCTCATGGGCAGGCTGTCCAATCCGCCACCACCAGTCCGTGCCTCTATTGCCCTCTCGTTACTTTCCGCAAGGATAGACAGCTTCTCTGTCAGCTGGAATGCCAGAGCCTGCAACCTCGTGTGCTCAACATCATGGAAAACCATGCATCGGGTTGGTTGGTCCCAACTCGCATGGAGCTCCTCAGTTATCATCATTTTGCTCACAATGCTGTGGGTCTGCGCATCTGAAAGATCAAACATCTTTGCAAGCTGGTCCAAGCTCAAAGACTCATAAGCCGACGAGTATGTGAAAAGGTAGGTCCTCAGGGCTTCTTCCTTAATCCGGGCCCTAAGCATCTCGAGAACATTCTCATGGTTCCTGAGGAGCTTCCAGGCATCAAGGGACTTAATGATATCAAATGCATTCTGGAAATCTCCCTTGGTAAGAGCTCTAGTGGCCGCCATCACATGGTCTCTCACATTTTCAGGTGGGCCAGTGAATGTTTGCCTCTCGCTCATCTCAAGCAATCGCCGGAAGGTCTTGCTTATGACTTTGCGCTTGGCATCATGACTATTGGCTGCCATGTTGGGGACCTCTAGCAGCATGGCACATATCAAATGGACAGCCTCCAGAAGCTCTAGATTTATGTGCATGTGGTATGGCATCTGCCGTCTCCTTTCCAACCCATCCTGTCAAGATTCAATCATCATACAAAAGTGAGTCCAAAGATTGTGAGACATAATATACAAGCTCTAGTAAGCTGAAATCAAATACAAGTATCTAATAGAATTAAATTAACAAAATTCCAAATATATATATAAGATAAACAAACAAAGCCAAAGGGGTTAAAAGTTAAAAGGTCATCTAAGCAAAGGGGTTAGAAAAACACTTCTGAAAACTAACAAATAGCTTCAACACAGTTATTAGTGTCTTAACACGACTATAAATATGATTCAATAAACTTTACAGGCAGATCAACATGTAACACAGATATACATCCAATGTTAAATCTCCTCTATAAACACTTAAAAATTACTTGAAACATACAAATTTTGAAAGCTTTGGCATTTTAAAAAAAAAAAGTTAATTCCAAACATAATTTCACTAAAAAAAGTGGGTCTGTCATGTGGTACCAGATGAACAAATAAAGCCAAACCTTCCCATTGAGCAAAGTAGTTAGAAAGGTCATTCAATGTATCAATGGAAGTAAATACAGTATCATGCAACAACAGAACTTTTATCTTCTCAAAACAGATGAAATGCAATGAGTTCTTAGAAAGGGGTGCTATGTGAAGAGTTCATCATCAAAAATTGAAAGCCAATGAATGCATTAACCCTCAGTTTATATGAATTTTCCTGCAGGCACAAGCATGCTATCTGTTGGAAAGAAGGTAATTTTTACTCATTATCAAAGGTGAACGCATAGCTCAAGGCGTTTTACCCCTCATGAGGCGAGGTGTAAGCCTTAAGGCGTTGAGGCAAAGCATTTTAAATTTTAAATTTTAATATTTAGTAAATAAATTAAATATTTCAAAATAGTGAAAAAACAAATAAAAATTAAATATAAAGGTATAAATACTTTTCTCTTTTAAGGCACCGAACATTTCAGTACAGAAAATAAAGCTTGCCTTCATTGAAAGTGAGATTGATATTGTTAGCTTTAGTGATTGATCTTCCCACTTGAGCATCAACTTTGTATTTTTTGTTCATTGTTCATTTACTTAATTTTTTCTATAGAATATAGTCACAAGAGGGTTTTTTTTATTTTTGGTATGTTGATGTTTAAACTATATACTAGACTAAAGTTTGACAAAAGTCTAAGGCAAACTATTCATATGCATACTTGTCATAGGCTTATGCACAAAAGGCATACAAGGCGCACATAAGGCGCATGCCTCAGGTTGTGATGCACAAGCTTTTAGGGAGTATAGCCTAAAAATCAAAACCTTGATGCGTTTTACCTTAGCCTTGAGGCGAGGCGAGGCGAGGCGAGCCTCAGTAAAGCCTTTGAAAACCTTGCTCATTATTTTCACCGTTCTTCCAGGAATTAAAATGTATCTATAAATGGCACAGAACATACAATTGAATACAAGACAGCTAATTTGACCACTACAGTATAAACTGAACAGTGACTACATTCTAAAAGGGTTAATTCCAATCAAAACCAAGCCACTCCTTTCCCCAAGTTAAAAGTTCAAAGAACTTGACCATTGATTCAGAACGATCAAAGTTTCATATAAGATGCACGCAGAATAATTAAATTGATTTGAGAAAGCATGTGATAATTCAAAATAAGAATGAAAGTGCATGTTTTTTAGTACAAACAAATTGTGATTACTGATGCAAGATTATGGATCTTATATTAGGAACAAAAAAAAAACCTAATAAGAAGCATCTGTTAAGCACAACTAGCAAAAAAACAGTCATCCACTTAATCAAGCAGGAAATGTTCCAACTCAAAGAGAAGACATGTTTGCTAAGCTTGAAACTATAAGCGCAATCAACATCAAACAAAAATCAATACCTGTTCAGGAGTCTTCTCGTGATATCGGCTTTGGGAGACACCCTGTGCAAGTAACTCCTTCACCCTGCCACCTGAATATAGTTCAGAAAGACAACCATGTCCTTCGGCAATTAGACCCACCCTAAACGCACATAGACCAAGCTGCGCCATAGCCCTGTTAAAAAGTATCTGGGTGGAAATGTCCATGTGCTGAATACTATCCTGCAAGTGACTCATTAGCAACAAGTCACGTGAGGTCGAAAATTCATCTAATATGGCATGGTGGTATATGTCACAAAGCATTGCCCGAGCCTTAGTCCGTTCATCTCCATACTTGTAAATGAGGGAAACTAGGATATCCATCAATGCCCTGCTATTCTCTGGAAAGGTGGGTTTACAAGGCACGAGCTCAGGAGTAACGACAAAGGCAGGCGGGCCCCTACTTTCTTCGACCACTTTGGGTGCATCCCCTGCTTCTGTTTCTCCATTCTCTCCAACTTCTGTCAGCTCAGCTAACTTCCTCATAGCATCATATACTTCTTGTGGCTTATAATAAACGAGTTCAACCCGTTTTAGTGCTACCTTTGCAGCAGCCTTGTAATCTCCAACCCGCTCTAGATATTCCTGGACATTCTGCGCAAGAACCAAGAAAATAGGTTCATCTCTCAGCCTCTCAACATATTCACGAGTATGAGGATCAATGCACTGCAAGCTCTTAAAGAACTCAACATCTATCCTCTCAAGGAAGGCCACCAAGTTTCATGAACACGAATCGTCCCCTGGAAGTCTGTTCCTTTTCGAGTTTCATCCTCTTCAGGCTCCACCACGTCATCAACCACAATGTTAGGATGCTGGACAAGGATATCAAGTATAGCAAGCATATTCTGCACACACTTCTTCCATACATTTATTGGCATGTGTCCACTGAGACTTGGATTGACATCAAATTGTGCAGAAATAACACTGAAAAGTATCTCAAGCTTCTGAGCAGGGGTCTTAGCCACCCTGGTCAGGAAGGTGAGCTGTTCAACCAGCTCAACCCTTCCGGTTCCCTGCCTGCCACGGGCAGCCACAATCTCTTTGAACTTTTTGTTAACTATATCCCATGTGATCTCACTAGGGTCCTTCATGAACTGCTTGTCCATTATCTTATCTTTCCTGCTCATCATCTTCTCCCAGACCCCACCACCCTCAGCTGTGCCATCCCTACCCCCTTCATCGTCATCCTCATCTCCCGAATTTGACCCCCCCATGGCAATCTTCGATGGATCCTCCTCAAACTCTGAATCCTCCTCCTCATCATCTTCACTCTGGTCATCAGCAATCCCGTCATCCTCACTCTCGGGATTCTCCCTGCACTTGGTAATCAAATCTTCATACTGCTTGTTGTTCTTCTTCAGTTTTTGTTTCATTGAATTCAAGGCCTTAGCATTGCTACTACTCATCTTTTTCTTTGCTTCCTTATTAGCTAAAGCCTGATTCAAGAAGTCCTCCAACATAACAAGAGCTTTGATGTATAGATTTGGGACCTTCTCAGATTCAGTAACGCGCATGACCTTCTGAAGCTGTTTATTAATCTTGTCAAAGCTCTCTTGCAAACTGACCCAATCGTTGATCTTCATAGCATTCTTCATCTGATCAACAGTAGCAGACATCTCCTCAAATCGTTTGTCTTTGGTAGATTGGACAACGCGTTTCTGCCCATCCGAGTCATCACTATCACTAGCATTTTCCTTAAGATATCTGCTTCCAGCAGCTGCAGTGGCAGGATCACCAGCTCCGCCAGCATTGACGTCCTCATCATAATCAGTCTCGTCGTCATCACTGTCACTATCACCCTATCATAGACAAAAAATAAAAACAATCTGTTTAAATGACCAAGTCACCAATAAACACATGCATGGTACATGTAAATTTTAACTGGAACACAAAATAAAACACTCAAAATTTGGTGGCAGATATCACGAACCTGAGTCCAAAACCTTGATGCCATTTTTCTTGTGCGAATTTCAATCCAATAAATCAGAAATCACAATAACCTACAGAAGACAAAGAGAAAGAAAGAGAATCCATCGTCAAATTCAAAAACAGAACTGTTTTGGCCCCAGATTGCATCATGATACATCAAAAAAACTAAACCCACAACAAAATGAATAGAAAAAATAGACAATCCTCAAATACTCAAAACTGCTGAACTAAAACAGATTTCAAAAACCCTAAAATCCTTTGAATATTTATGTATATGCATATATATCAGAAAGAAGTCAAGAAATCAAATCTAACACAGTGAATTTACCACAAATCAAATAAAAGTCAAACCTCCACAACTGCCACAACAATTTTACAATCAAGATTTCAATTTTGCATAACAAGTCCCTTTTTCCACATAATTGAGCAATATAAAATAAAATAACAAAACTTTTGGAAGATTCAAAGGCTCAATCAACAAAACAAAACCCAAAAAAAAAATAGTGCATTATTTACATTTATACAGATGAAAGATACGAAGCAACGACCGGGAAACTTAGCTGTGATGTACAGAGAGAGAGAGAGAGGGAGGGACTCTTAGGTTTAGAGTATCAAAGAAAAAAATCTGACGGTAAACATGAAAACTTATACGAATGACAAAACATATAAATATAAAAATTATCAGTTGAACAATAAGAACTGAACTTTATACAAATAATCTCACAAAATCATACACCAATTCAAGAAAGAAAAAATATTGGGGGGGAAATGCAGTCTATACATACAAGAAAAGCAAATCGTAGAGAAAAAACACAAAATAGGGTTTTTTTTCCCGTGAGGGAGAAGGGAGATCTGAGAGAGTACCTTGGTGGCAGACGGCGGAAGATTGAAGAAATGAGTTAGAGAGAGAGAGAGAGAGAGAGAGAGGCGGCCGTTCTAATGTGTGAGAGAGGAACGAATGAATGATCGGATGAGGGTGGGTTTGTTTGATCAAATAGGGTTTTAAAGTTTTGATTGTGTGTGGAGGGGTGCACATTAGATAGCATACACAGCAACTGTTGTCAAACTTCAATAAAAGTAATTCCAAAACAGCAGCAGATTCTTAATTAGGGATGGAATCAAACTTCACAGAGCACTAAAAACGAAACTAATCATGAAACTTATAGAAGCAAAACCACACATTTATTTATTACAAAACATAAACCATAATTTGAGCAACACAAATTCAGAAACACAAAGCAAACCTAGTACAGGACATCATATGCTCCTGTTTAAACACACATAATAGTATAAAAAAAAAAAAACATGAAAATAGACACTAGGGAAAAGGCTATACGTATTTGATCAATGGGTACATAACAACAACATTAAATTGCGAAAAAAACAAAAGATATTCTTCAATTTCTCTGGTTGCAGTATTGATTTAACAAAATTTCTTTTTGTATCATGAAACAATATTCCTTTCAAATACAAGAATACCCAAGAGCATGTCTCAACCCAAAAAAGAGCTGCAGATCGATTCAAACTTACACGGCTAATTTTAGCAACAGCAGCCGTCGAAGGTCGATCTTGCGAAAGTCGATCAGTCGCTGCTGGTCGCCAGAGAGAGAGATTGAAGAACGAGAGAGAGTGAGATGAGAAGAGACAGGCTGCGCACTGTGCAGATGTTGAGAGATTAGGGTTTGGTTTGGGCAAAATCGATTCGATCTGGTCGCGCCACACAGAGAGAGATGGAAGAACGAGAGAGAGTGAGATGAGAAGAGAGGCTGCGCAGATGTTGAGAGATTAGGGTTTTGTTGGGCAAAAATATTGGGTGAGTTGTGAAATTCTGAACCTCACAAAAACAAGAAGTTTTGGGCTGTGCAAAACCCAGACAGATTGGGTTAAGTTTTGGGTTTGCCCTTCCCCTTCTCCCGAACTATTCAAAAAATCAAAATTAATAATTCAGCAAGTCTCTAAACTAACCCAAAAATAAATAAAATAAGGGTCTGGGGAAATTTTTCTTAACATTTTTTTTTTTTTGGGATCATTTTTTTAAAATATTTTTTCTTACTTTTTACGCCTTAATACATTAAAAGTTCACAAATTTTTTTAATATATACTAAATGTGGACCCAAAAAAAATCACAAAAAGAATAAATCAATTTTCTTAGTTTTTTTTTTAGGGAGCTTTTTTCTAGTTTGATCTTTATTTATTTTTTAATTGTTCAAGATCTTCTAGTCTAGATAGTCTTAAAAGATTAATATATGTATATTTCATACCAAAAAAAAAAATCACTAAATATAACAAATTTGGAAAATATATATGTTTAATGGAAATTTTGTTTCCAATATTATGAAGTCAAGACTTGTAGAAGATTCAATGTTGCAATATTATTCTTTAGGGTATGATTTTTTTTTCTCAAGTTTAAGTTTAAATTGGATGATCTAATTTATGTAACGGGATTTCGCTATGTTATCAAAAAGTCTAATTTATGGCTCAAATTGCCCCATGCCTATAGTTCGAAAATTTGTCGTTTGTCCATGAGATATGTGAACAAATGTAGTTTTTTCTCTTCCCTCCCATCATCACAACCCCTTTCTTATGCACTTGTGATTATTGTCGCCCCTTTCCTTTCAATCTTTGTCCACCAATAAACAAGCTCTATATCTAACCGAACTGGTAAACATGTTCACTCCCACTACCGATCAAAGCTCTTTAACAATGACAAACCAAAATAAAAGGTTTTTTTTACCTTTATCTAGAACCTCATACCACTCCTCAACTGAATATGGATTAATGTTAAGCAAAAATCATAGACATGAGACACGTATCCTTTGAGGTTTTATTAGCAAAAACTTATAATTGTGAACAATAATTAAAATTTTCATAATCGATTCAACAACATCGCACGGTCAGGATAGTTATTCATGAATTAGAGAAGAGGTTAGGGATTGGATGAGAAGTATGGTAACAAAAAGGGAAATAAGTTGCTATGCTATTCTAAACAATGATATATCTCCTAATTCCCCCCCCCCCCCCCAAAAAAAAAAAAAGAAAAACTCCCCTTCAATGATGTGGCAACCAATTTTGAAAGGAGAAATAAGAGTTTGAAGAAAATTGGTTGTTCAGTATTGTTTGCCACATCATTAAAGGGGAGAAATTGGGGGGATGGAGCATTTCTTATGCTATTTTATAACACTCAGGTTAATTGATGGTTCAATCTCAAACTTTTATTCAACAATTTAATGGTATGTCAAAATATTTTTATAAAATTGACTATTTAGGGCTATTTTGGCAACAAATTATAATAGTAAAAAAAAAAATCACCAAAGAAGCTAAAAAATCAAGGACTCCGTTTGGTTTAGTTTTTGAAAAGAATTTTGAGTTTTGAATTGTATTTTGAAAGATAAGTTGTTTAAAAGAGTTTTGAAAATTGATTTTTTTGTTTAGTTATGAGTTTTGAAAATAATTTTGTGGTGACTTGTAGTTTTTTTTTTTTTTTTTTGTAGTTGAACAAATAGGTGTGAGAAAAAAATTGATTGATTGATGTGTAAAATGTGATAAAATGAAATAGAGGAGAGAGAAGAGAGAAAAAATGATTGATTAATTTATTAATAACAAAAAAAAAAAAGAGAGAGGAGAGAAAAAAAAATGAGTGTGTTTGGTTTCAGTTTTCTAAAAATTGAGTTTTTTTGTTTTTCATTTTTTTTGTTTTTGGTGAATATTTTTAAAATTTTAAGTAATTTTTTTTATTTTTTTAGATACACCTTACTTAGATGTATCTAAATAGTAAAATATTAATGAAAAATATTTTTAAATTTTAATAAATACACAAAAATGTGAAAAATGTACTGAATTTTCATATTTTTTTATATTTTTGGTGTCTAGTAATTTTTTTTTTTAAAATTTCACAAATATTATATTTTTAAAGTATATTTATGTTAGCTATGTCTAAAAATTAAAAAAATAAAAATTGCTTAAAATATTTTAAAAAATCAATGAAAGCAAAAAAATATAAAAAACGAAAAAGTAGAATTTTCTAAAAAATGAATTATTAAAACTGAAACCAAATAGAGTGAATAATTTTGAAAAAAAAATTGAAAATTTATTAACCAAACATGTTTTTTGATTTTTTAATCCAAATGTTAATTTAAAAATTAAACCAAACACTACCAAAGATTCCATTTATTCTCTATTTTTTGCAATTTTGTTTTATTTTATTTTATTTGTTTTTTGTAAAAAATTTTAAAAAAAATCATCCAAAGCATACTAATTTATTTGACTTTATATTTTAATCAAAAAATAAAAAAAAATTACTAAAATAACCTATTTATGAACAAATCTTTAGTTTAAGAACAAATTACCTACACAGTTCTTGAGGTTTAACTAAATTGCAGATTCTCCTCTCAGGTTTCAAAAATTACATCCTGCCCCATTGCAATTAACGCCGTTGACGGATATAGTAAATTGACCAAAATGCCCCTAACTGGGTTATGTAGAGAAATGAAGATATTTGGCTGATACATCACGTCAAGTCAATCAATAGTTGCACAGTTTAAAAATTAATTTGATTAAGAAATAAAAAATAAAAAATAATTATCATTTTATATATATATATATATATATATTTTTTAAATGTTAGTTTGACGACCATCTCCTTAATTAAGCAAATTAATTATCATAATTGTATGCCTGGTGTTAATTGTGTGATTATGTGCTAATTGTGAATTATGTGCCATGTGTGATATATGTATATAGTATTGTCATTATGAACAGATAAGTAGAGCTATGGATTAAACCTATTTGATTCGCTAATTTTAACAAGTTAGAATTAAATAATATGATAGAAAATTAAAGCCTAATTCACATTAATTTATTTAAATTTAGTATAATTGAGATTTTATTGTGGTAAGGGTTAATTTAAATCACTTAGCAATGATTTATTAGCCTTATTTGAATTAATTAAAATATTAATAGAAACTTAAAATCCTACTCATTTTAGTCATCCATTTAGAGAATAGTTGTATGCTTTTAGGGCCCATCTTCAAACAATAAGAGAAGTATAGTGGACTTTCTTGGGTCTTAGTCCATATCCACGTAGAGAGAGAGGGAGACACTTTTGGAAGGAGAGTTCGATAAGAGAAAGAAGTTAGAAAGAAGAGAGAGTGAAAGGGGTCTTGGAATCTTCACCAATTAATCAATTAAGGTAAGAAATTTTCACCAAATTTCATGAAATTGAAATGCTTTCCTTATAATCCTTTAGACTTTGAGTTGTTCTAATTGAAGATCATGAATAATTATGAGATTAGTAGTATAAATTGATGTTAGGAATTCATTTGATCACATAAAGAGAGAATTATGGAGAATTAACTTTAATTAGTAACATGCATGGCATGAATTCAAGACACTCTTGTTTAGATGCATATTTCATGCATAATCTTTATAAGTCTAAAAGTTTTGAAAAGATTTTCTTATCAATTTTAGACTTGAAGCTTTGAAATACATGGTTTATGTGTCTACATTTTATTTAGAGTCTTGAGCTTTCAAATTGGCAATTTGGTCATTGTTTACAAGTTTTAATTTGTGTTTCATGATCAAGGTTCAAAGTCAAGCATGTTTCTATGAATTTTTGAGAGTGAATTGCATGAAAATAAGCTTGATTTTGCGAAAATAAGCTTGATTTTGCAAAATAACACATTGTCAAACAAGAGCAGATTTTGGGCTAGTTTTGGAACAACCTCGCCCGTGCGGCTTAGGGCCCCATACGTACGGAAAACAGGGCAGTTTTAGGGTGCATACTAAAATAAAAACATGTGCAGGAGACACGTGCGGAGATGGTCCCGCACGTGCGGCAAAAACCCCCATACGTGCGGCTCTTTAGGCTGACTCGGTTTTGTTTTTGCTTCTCTTTTCCATCTTTTGGGCCTTTGTTTACATGGTTTTAAAGTGTTTTTCATGTGCATTTCATCTCATGATTGAACGAATGAAAAATTAGAACCAAACGAGTAAAGACGTATGGAAATTGAATAAGTAACAACTGAATTAGACAGAATCGGCTAGCGATATGAATGTAATTGAGTTGTTGTGTTTGATTTGTTTGTTTAGGTCAGACGTCGCGTCCTTAGTGCATTTTAACGCTTGTTTCAAGGAGCCCACTGTAAGTAACAATGCTGTAAAGCTATGTTCAATTATTATTTTCTGAATGATTAACTGTACTGTTTTCTGAAATGATATTGTTTATCGAATGAATGTTTGTTTTAATTTATGAACTGTACTCGTGGCATCCATAGCCCGCTATCACATCTTGCTATCGTTACTACTCGCATTACTTATCGAGATCTCTATCAGTTCCAATATTTAGAACTACTGTTTATTGTTTTGATGGCCATCAACTGACTGTTCGGTCTTCTAAGGCCTATTGTACTGTTTAGCTATTAGATGTATCACGTATGACTGCTATGATTATTGTATAACAGATATGATATGAAATATGAGATTGATCGAATAAATGATTTACTGATGTAATTGACTGTTTGAATTATTGAAAAGACATTCATTCTTAGCCACTTTACACATTTGTTATTCACTGGGTTTTAACTTACAGTTTATTATATATATGTAGGTAGTCAGGTACCAAAGCAAAGTTAGCAGCGTCAACCTGAATCTATTTTGTCAAGCCATGTGCCTCACCACGAGGTTCCGAACTGTTAATGTCAAGCCTTTTTGGGTGATTGAAATCCACGCTTTTGAATGTTATCTAAGTCAAGTGAATGTTTATGATTTGTTTTGGCTTTGGAATTTAATTCAATAACATCTATTTTGTTTTTATATACAAGCGTCTTATGGACTTATGTGTTGTGTATATTTAAGTATATGAGATTTGTGTTGTTCGTTTTAGTTTTCCCAGCTCTTTGGACATTATTTTTCTATGATTGATTGGCTTCCGCCAGTCCCACTATTGTGTTATTGTCATTATTGCTAAACAGGCCTTTGGTAATTACACGCTAAACCTTATGAGGCGGGTTTGGGTCGTCACAGTTAGAAATAATTTTTAAAATTAAATATATTTTTTCATATTTATTTTTATTAAATTAGTTTTTATTTTTTTTTAAAAAAATTGATTTTTTTTTTTTTTTGTAAACAACAAATCAAACATTGTTCAAAAAACTTAGGTAACGTTTGGTTTAGAACTCAAATCATAATTTGAATAAAAAAATTCAAAACTTATAACCAAATTATTTTTAAAACTCTTTATAGAACTCTATTAAAAAAAAAAAAGAATCAATTTTTTTCTTTAAAATTATTTTTATTTTTTATTTATGTCAAAAAATTATTTTTTATTTTTTGAAGAAAAATATTTTTATTTTTATTTTTGAAGAAAACACATATTTTGTTATTTTTTAAGTATTGATCAAATAATTTGTTATAATTTAAATATATATAAGTGATTCAAAAAAATTTAAATCAGGTTGTTAAGTACTTTTAAAAATGGCATCAAGGACAATATCGTCCATTAAGATCTATTTTCATGATGCTAGCAACAATTCCTATTGTTTATTTCACGACAGGAAGCAAATTGTTATGCAAATATAAACCTTGAGGGACGGAATGTAATTTCTAAAACTTAAGGAAAAATTTATAATTTAACTAAACTTCAAGGTACTGTAGGTAATTTGCTCCTTAGTTTAATCATAAACAAAGGGAGAACTCACTCCTCTTCTTTTAGTACTAGACTAGTGGAAATAATATTCACTCTTTTTTATTTTCATTTCCATAATTTACTTTTTAGTAAATTTTACTTTTTTTATTTTCATATTTTTTTTTATTTTTACTGAATTTTTTTAATATTTTACGCAATTTTTTTAATTTTTAAACACACCTAACATAAGTATAATATTTGTGAAATTTGTTTTTACAAAATTCACTAAATACCAAAAATGCAAAAAAAAAATAAATAAAAATTCAATACATTTTTCGTGTTTTTTTTTGTATTTATTAATTTTTTAAAATATCTTTTTACAAATATTTTACTATTTAGATACATTTAAGTAAGACGCACCTAAAAAAGTAAAAAAATATTTAAAATTTTTAAAATATTAACTAAAAACAAAAATATTCAAAAAATAAAACAATCAATTTCTAAAAAAATTAAATTTAAAAACTTAAAACTAGCTTTTATAAAGAACTTGTTGAATGGGTTTAGAAAAAATGTACTTTTCTCATTTTTTGGTCAATTTCTATCCAAATGTGAGATCCCATAAACCCTTCAAACAAGCCAAGTAATATTTAATTCAAGCCCCACAATATGGGTTATGACTTTCAAAATATTCTTACTAGGTAAGTTAGCGAACCCACAACTTAACTAACTTTTGTGATCATTTTAGAGTTTGCATATTTAGTAATTTTTTTAGTTTTTTTATATAAAAAAAAATAAAGAGATAATATGATAACTTGTAACAAATAAGGAAATAAACTACTTATTTATGATGTTCCCAAACCACACCTTAAGGACATTTGGTCCATAAATCACTCAATTTTGTTTAGCTATAAGTCCATGCCCTAGAATATTTGTCCAAAATGACAACTTTGGATAAAATGACCAAAATACCCCTATTTGTAAATTGTTATGCGAATATAAATTTCGGGGGGACGAAATGTAATTTTTGAAACTTAAGGGAGAAATTTATAATTTAACTAAACCTCAAGGTGTAGATAATTTGCCCGTAGGTTAATCATAAACAAAGAGATAACTCACTCCCTCTTCTTTTAGTACTAGACTAGTGGAAATAATATTCAGTGTGTTTGGTTTCATTTTTCTAAAAATAATTTTTTGTTTTTCGTATTTTTAGTGAATATTTTTAAAATTTTAAATCATTTTTTTACTTTTTTAGATGCACTTTATTTAGATGTATTCAAATAATAAAATATTTATGAAAAAAAAATTAAAAATTAATAAATACACAAAAATATGAAAAATGTATTGAATTTTTTTTTATTTATATTTTTTGGTATTTAGTGAATTATTTGAAGATTTTTTCACAAATATTATACTTGTTAAGTGTATTTATGTTAGGTGTGTCTATTTTTTTTTAAAAAAAAATTACTTAAAATACTTTAAAAAATCAATAAAAACAAAATAAAAAAATAAAATTTTCTAAAAAGTGAATTCTGAAACTGAAACCAAATAGAGTAATTATCGTCCATAAAGAACTTGTTGAATTAGTTTAAAAGAAATGTGTAAACCCTTCCAACAAGCCAAGTAATAATTAATTCAAGTCCCACAATATGGGTTATGACTTTCAAAATATTCTTACTAGGCAAGTTAGAGAACACGCAACTTAATTAATTCTTATGATCATTTTAGAGTTTGCATATTTAGGCCTCATTTGGGAATAGGTTATTTTAGTAATTTTTTGGCTTTTTACGAAAAGATGTGCAGAAAAGTAGAGAGGTGATGTGACAACTTTTAGTAACTTTTTGACTTTTTAGCTAAAATAGCCACTTTCCAAACGAGGCCTTAGGGTCTGTTTGGAAAGAGCTTTTTCAGGTTTTTTTGGTTATTTTAATCATAAAAGACAAAATAGGCTATTTTAACCACAAAAAACAAAACATTACATCCAACCCATAATCATTACACTCTTCTCTCATCAAAAAGTCAAAAAAGTCAAAAAGTCAAAAAACTCTTCCCAAACCAAACTTTTTAGCACAGGTTAAAATAGCCAAAAAAATCAAAAAACTAAAAAGTCAACCCACTTCCCAAACGGAGGCTTACTAATTTTTTTAGTTTTTTATGAAAAAATATATACAAAAATAAAGAGGTAATATGACAACTTGTAATAAATAAATAAATAAACTACTTATTTATCATGTTCCCAAACCACACCTTAATTGCAAGTTGTCAAGTTAAAAAATGCAAAGTGGTGAAATAATATAACTGTGTTTGAATTATGAACTTAATTAGAAATTTAATAAGAGAAAAGAAAATGAAAAAATTAAGGGCATTTAGTCCATAAATCTAATTCTTAATTTTGTCTGGCTAAAAGTCCAGACACTAGAATACTTGTTCAAAAGGACAACTTTAGACAAAATAACCAAAATATCCCTATTAATATCATATACACCTTAACACACACACACACACTCTCTCTCTCTCTCCCCCATCCGCCACTGCTTTTTCTCCGTCACGATCCTTCGTTGTTGCTCCACTGCCTTCTTTCGCCGTGAGATCCAGATCCATAGCTCGTTAGACAAATCTAGAAGAGGATTAAGGTTGAAGAATACGAATCTACCATTGATGAACATTTAACTTACCAGGTTGCTCTTGATTCTCCTGTGTGGATCTGTGAGAGAGAGAGAGAGAGAGAGAATTTGAACATATAGTCAAAAATTCGAATAAATAGTTAAAAAATTTGAACATATAGAAAATATTGAAACAGATAGATATAAATTTGAACAGATAAAAAAAAATAAAACAAATAGTCAACAAAAAGTCAACAGATAAAAAAAATTCAACAAATAAATTAAGGGTAAAATTGAAAATAAAATGTCCTCTAAAATCAACGAAAGAACTTCTTACCAAATTATTTTATGAAGGGTAAACCTCTCACGAAAAAAAAAATATCCACTAGATCTAATACCTTATACCATCCTTATATTGGACTTTTCAACAATTTACTATAAAATTAATTATATTTTAATTATATTTCTTTTACGTTTTCTTGGTGACCATTGTTTCATATTTTAATAAAAAAATTTACTTTTTAAATATATCTAATTTAGATACATCTAAAAAGTAAAATAAATTAATTAAAATATGAAAAATGTTTAATAAAAAAATGGAATAAAAAATTATATGCATTTTTATTTGGATTTTCCTTTATTTTTAGTGTTTTTTCTACATATTTTAGTTATTTTTTTACCTTTTAGCTGCACTTGGGGGATTTTTGGGAATCAACCATTTTAGTTAAAAAAGTAAAAAAATAACCTCAAGTTGTCAAATTATTATATCTATTTTTAATACTTTTTTTTGTAAAAAATAAAAGAATCACTAAAACTAATTCACAAACAAGCCCCTAGTGTTGATGTATCTATTTTTTTTTTTTAAAAAAACTAAAATATAAAATAATTCATTGAAAATTCATTTAAAAACAAATTATGACAATCAAGCCAAATAAAATAATTATAAAAGCATGATCGAAAAAAGAAAAGACAAAAAAAAAAAAAAGAAAGCTTGGTCTCTCTTATGATTAGAGATAACATTAATTTAACTTTTAACGAGGTGAAAGAGAAAGAATAGAGAGAGATAGATAGAGGAAGGATGAGTAATATGAGTTCTCCATTTACATGATCCATTTCATATAATTAGAGATTAATTGAAGTCTCATTTGAAAACAAATTATTTTAATAATTTTTTATAAAAACACGTGTAAAAATATAAAAAAAAAATAATATAATAACTTATAATAATTTTTTAATTTTTTTTGACTAAAACATATTACTGTCCAACAAGACCTAAAAGTGCTCAATTAAAAGTTCAAAATATTTTTCCTTTATAAAACTTGGAAAGGGACAATGTCGCTTATCTCTCTTACTCACTATCTGGTCAAAATACAAACTAGCGTGGAGATGAATATTTGGGCCCCGTTTATTTTTAGAGATAAAATAGAATAACTTCATAGTAAAAGAATTGTTAATGAGGGGATTGATAATGAGGGAATTAAGTAAAATTGTGTTTGTTTTGATGATAATTGTTAGTGTAGGAATTGTTAAATTATTTTTATATAAAATAATAAAACAAATAAAAATATATAAAAAAATTAAATATTAATATTTTAAAAAAATTCTCAATATATAAAAAATAAAAATAATAAAAAAATTTATAATCCCCTCACTATTTTTCTAATACTATCTCTACTTCCTCCATCTCAATCTCCCTTTCAACCTCCATCTATATTACCTCTTCCATCTTAATCACTTCCCTAACTTTACAAACAAACACAATACTAAATAATCACACTTTCATCTTAATACCCTCCCATCTATCTAATCCAAAAACAAACGGGGCTAAACGGGACCTTGAATGGGTAAGAGTCAAAAGTCACCGTCAGTCACCGTCTTTTTTTGTTTTAGAATTTAATTTATAGTGTTATTCACACCATTTCCAGCTAGCATTTCGAATATAAAGCCAGCGTTTGGCAAATTTTAAATAAATATATATTTTCAATTAAATATTTAAAAGAAAAAAAAAAACCTATTTATTTGGAGCAAAAAAGGTTTTCAAACAACAACATATATACATGAAACAATTTTCCAAATGAACAAATTTTTTGTATTTGATATAATGTTAAAAAAAATAATTGTCGAACCCATTCTAAGTTTATGGATTTATTGGTAATTAATATTTTTTCTTATTTTAATTAGTCGAATGTAAATATTCTTAGAGCAATATTAATTAATAAAAAAAAGGGAAAATTATTTAGAAGTCCTATTAGGGAACCTTATGCTACATATGGTCCTACTAAAAAACTTATGTTCCCATAAGTCCTGTGGGAAGTTTGTTGACACATTTACCCTCAATATTAGTTGTTAATATCATAAATAAGTAATAAAACCATATATAGGAAATTGATATAAACGTAACGTAACGTGACACCTACGTAAACGTAACGTGACATCTATATAAACGTAACGTGACATATCTACATAAACGTAACGTAACGTAACGTGACACCTATATAAACGTAACGTGACATATCTACATAAACGTAACGTAACGTGACACCTATATAAACATAACGTGACATATTTACGTAAACGTAACGTAACGTGACACCTATATAAACATAACGTGACACTAATATGAACGTAATGTGATACCTACATAAACGTAACGTAACGTGACACCTATATAAACGTAATGTGACATTTACATAAACGTAACGTAATGTGTCACGTTACGTTTCGCAAACTTAATAAGTTTTTATTTTTTTAATTCGTTTGTTTTGAAATAGATATATAATCTTAATATATTTTTATTTTGTATTATTAATTGTAAAATTTAAAAAATTATTTATTTTTTGAATTTTTTTATTTTTTTTATATAGAAAAATCAAAGAAAACATGGGCATTTAAAGAAAAAAAAATCATTACAACTCCAACAAACACACAAAAAGAGAGAGCTTTCCTCCCAAACAACGCGCCACACCGGATTTTTGCCAACTCCAAAAAGACATTTCTCCTTCCTAAATTCTCAAGTGTTTGATGGATACCCACCAAACAATCATCAACCTCACATTCAAAACAGTAAATCTTCTGTCTGTCACTGCCACACGACCGACCTCTCTTCCAAAAGCAATCAATCAAAATCATTGCCTCGCAGATGATCAACGGGGAGAATTACAACGCTTCGCTAAATACCAAAAGTCAATCGAAATCAAAGAAAAGTTTGGATTGAAAATCGGAAAAGATGGCCGGAGTTGAATTGCTTCCGAGAGAATTCGGATACGTTGTTCTCACAATCCTTCTCTACTGCTTCCTCAATTTCTGGTGTGAAAATGAGGGGTAAAAAGATTAGGATCTTGTGGAATACATTCTTATGAAAATAGGACTTAAGACTCTATAAGAAATTACACAGGACTTAGCCTAGCATAAGATTTTGAAAAAGGACTTATAAATAAGTCTCCCTAAAAAAAATTATAAAATTTATTAACAAAATTAAATATATATATATATATATATATATGTAGTATATGTAGGACTGTTCATGGAAACCACACACCCGCCTAACCTGTCCGAACCGACCGGACCCGACACATAACAGACGGTTAAGACAAGGTAGATGGTCGGCTGCGGGCCATTTTATTTGATTTTTTCGGATTCATGGTCAGTAGTGGTTTTTATAATTTTTCATCCATCGAAACCGACCTGACCAACTCATAATGAACACATGTCTTGATTTAATTAGTATGTAATTTTTAATTGTCTTTTACTTTTCTCTTTCAACCCATCCACACACCCACTCACCTACCAAGCGTCTCATATATGCTTCACAGTTTACAAGGTATGCTCTCTCCCACTCTTTACAAAGTCTGTTGCTGTCACACTTCACAAAGTTACACTTCACGAAGCTACTTCAGTGAACTCTTTTCAAAGAGAAAAATTGAAAAGGCTCCATCATTTTTCAAGAAGAAAAATTGAAACGGCAAAAGAAATATATAAAGAGTAAGAGAGAGTAGACCGAATAAAAAAAAAAAAAAAGCAAAGCAATCCAACCAAACTCTCTGTTTCTCTCTCACTCTCTCACTTCTCACTCTCTCATGTAACAAATCAAGGCTTCTCCTTCTTTTTCTATCTTTGAAGTTCAACTATGACATTCTTTGAGTTGTGTGAAGCAAGATCTTCAGCCCTAAAATAGGGTTATTGTCCAGAGGTTGAGGTATCTCTCTTTATTCGTTTTGGGGTTTTTATTTTTGATGTTTTGATTTATAATTTGTAACTTTTTGTTGGTTAATACTTCATATTTTGATTCTCTAATCACGGTTGATTTGGGGATTTCTAAGTATTTTTCATTTTCTTATTTTGATTTTTTAATTCTCTGTTTTTAAGTGTTATGTTTTCATTTACTTGTGAATTGTACAAAATTATAAAGTTTAATCTATCATGTGAGGAAGTGGTTCAGAAATACTCTTTGAATCCAATGAGACGCTCGAGATCCTCAGCTAGTAACCTGAAAAGGAATGAACACTCCGGTCGGGGGTGCCGGAATTAACACTTCAACAGATAAGTCAGTGTATACTCTCTCGATTGCTTGTATCTTAAGTTAAGCATACTAGTTCTCACATACCTCTCTTTGGTTGATATTCTTCTATTTATATCTTTTCTAGGGCCTCAAGGTCAGGTCCACCTTTAATCCACCGTGTAATTATTTACTGGGCTCCTTTCGTTGCAAACTACTCTTCACTCGGCTCCTCGCTCAACTGGTTATTTGGCCAATTAGGATACTTATGAATTCGCATAAGACGGGGTTGAATACAATGTATATATCTTGATTCTCTAAGTTCACTTATTCGGCCTCTTTGCATCCCCTAATACTCGGCCCCCACAATTGTCCCCCAAACACTCTACTAAACAACAGTTAGCTGGCGTGTTTGGTTTCGAACTCGAAAAGTCAGAACCAAAATTCGGCGGCTAACCTCATTCCAACGCGAATGTCAGAGCTCACACGCTTTTTGGTCATCATTACAACTTTCCGCCCCTTCGTACGCTTCTTCTATTTATTGTGATTTAAAATTTTGTTATCTTTTCGAATGCATACACATTTTTTGAATACTTGAAGCTCTTGGTGTGCCTTCCGATTCACCTCTGCAACCTCCTTTTATTCTTCATTGTATTCTCCGCCTCTTGTAAGTTCTCTTCCTCTCTATTTCGAATCCCTTTTCCTGGTTTGTTTTTAGTTTAGCATATTCCATAGACTGACGAAAATGGCAAAGCATTTGAAAGACCTCTTTTCTGCGAATCGAGCCTTCGACTTTCGACGCCATTTTTCCATCCCTGATGACATTCATCTGTCACTTGTGACAGAGAGCACCCTTGATATGGAGAAGGCTGATGAAAGCACATCGTCTTCCCTCTCTTATCAATTGCAGAGGACGGAGTCTGTTTTCCCCTTCACCCATTTCTTAGGGCCGTCCTTTGCCATTGGGGTCTGATCCCTTCCCAACCTAATGTAAATTTTTTTCGAATCATAATGGGGATTATAGAGTTAAACCGTCACCTTAGGATTAATCTCGACATACCTGCTATTCGGCATTGTTATGCCTTGGCCAAGTCTTCTGGCCGACATGGGCGCTATTTTCTTAGGGCTAAGGACATCGACCATTAATTAGTGACTATGCTTTCCAGCTCTGGCAAGCGAGTTGATGATGTCATGGTCGTTGTTCGAGGTAACTGCGAATTTGGCGAAAGCGAAGACCGCCTAGATCCTATTCCTAGACGGAGAGGCGAACCAGGTGGCCATATAGCTCCTTGCATTTATCTTTCTTATATTTATTCGGCTTTACTTTTGTGGTCTCATGGTTTTACTTGTGCAGGAAACGATTTGAAGAAGGTTTTGGTTTCAACCGACGACGCCGTTCTTGCGGAAATTAAAGTCGCACTCAAATACTTTGGCCGTCCAAGCCTTCAGAAACAAGGAAGGGCGGCCCACATTCTTCTTCGATATGAGCCGACGTATACGACGTTCTCGACGGCAGAAAACATCCCAATTCCGATGGGCAAAGAGTCTCTTACGGTCCTTATCTTAACCAACTTCAAAAACTTGAGGCAAGTTGGTTTGGAGGCATCTGATTCGGAGCAGGTGGAGGTAGCCGAGGAGGTCGCTGAGAAATCAAGCCAGTTTGAAGCCGAAGTAGACGAGGCTTTGAAGTTGGCCTTTGAGGAAGCCGGCCTTAATTCATCCAACCCTCCGTCCACCTCAGGCTGAGGGGACACTTCTTTCGAAGACATCTTTACAGATTTATAAGACATTCCCGGCGTATATCCTGAGGACATGGCTAGCTTGTCACATACGCAACTAGCCAAGAAGAAAAACGCCGAAAGAATGGCCGCTCGGCGGAGAGCCGAGGCCATTCGATCAAAAATTCCACCCGCTGCTAATGCTGAACCCTCCCTACCTGTTGTCGAGGAAGAGACGACTCAAACCGAAAGGGCCAAGATAGAGCGGGTAGAGCAGGTGGATCAGGAGGCTCAACAAAGGGGGAGAAACGCCCTGCCGAGGAAGAAGCCGAGTCCTCTGAAGAACAAATCGATAAACGGTCGCGCATTGAGGAATCGGATTTGGTTTTTCCGTTCACTGTTCAACCAAAGATAAGGAACATGCCGATTTCTTTTGACGCGTCGGTTTTAAAAGACCTGGCTGTGGCCTTGAGCATGGCCTCCTCGATCTCTCTGTCGATTGACAGAGCTGTATTTCAGATCGAGCCAGATCTAATGTCGATTGCATTTGCTGCTCAGTCGGCCTTATCGGTACATGCTTTATATGCAGTCTTCCGCCTAAATACATATATTATTATTATTTAACTCTATTTCCTTATTTTGCAGACGGTGGGCAGGATAGCCGAAATAGGCCGCCGTCAACATGACGCTATAGAACAGATCGCTTTGCTGAAAACTGAAGTTGAAAATGAAAAGAGCAAGGCTGTGAAAGCCTCTCAAAGGGCCGATTCTGAAGCGGCGAAAGTGACGAAAACGGCGGAGGAACGTACGAGGGCCGACTCTGAGGCCAAGAGCGCGAGGAATTCCGACCAGGCTAGCCAATGAGGTGATTGCCAAGTTGGAAGCCGACTTAGAAGAATCAAAGAAAGCAAAGGAAAAAGTCGACTCTGACGTTTCCAAAACGTTCCAAGCTGGACAAGAAGCCATCTTGGAAAGCTATGCGGAGGAAGTGCCCAAATTCGATAACCGGGGCTTCAAACACGGCTGGCTCAAAGCCGTTGCTGCCGCGAATGTGACACTAGCCCAGCCGATTCCATTCGAGCAAGTGGACGTTGAGCCGCTGGAGTCTGACCCTGAGGATTGACTAGGGTGACATTTTAATTTTTTGCTAGGCATCTTCCATACAAGGTTGTAACTTTTTGTTTAGTAGATTTCTGTTAGTTTAAGGTAGTTTTCATGTGTAAAATGGCTACCATCTGTTCTCAATTTATTAATGAAAATTCTCTTTGCTTGAAAATTGCCTTTACTCTTCACTATTATTTGTGCTCAATTTTTGCTATTGATGAATAGTGTTGCTTTTTACTACTGTAGATAAAATAATTGTTGTCTACTATGCTTGCTAGCTATCGATCCAATAGGATGTAGGATTATGAGATGAGTGAATTAAACATCCGTGAACACCTACCGATTAGATAACAATGTATCTTAGCAGTTTAGTAACTTATCTTTCAGTTTATACGAACAAGTGAATCGGCTCAGGGTCTCGTTGTCTGGCCGATTAGATTAATAAATATGCCCTTGCCCCAGCCAATGTATGAACTGGAACGCTGAATATTATCAGTTCATGGAATGGCTGTGGCAGGAGTAGATCGGCGTCGGGCTTGGATATTTGACCGATTAGATTAATAAATTTGCCCTTACCCCAACCAATGTATGAACTGAAGCGCTGAATACTATCAGTTCATGGAGTAGCTGTGGCACAAGTAGATTGGCGACGGGCTTGAATATTTGGCCGATTAGATTAATAAATCTGCCATTGCCCCAGCCAATGTATGAACTAGAACGTCGAATACTATCAGTTCATGGAGTGGTTGTGGCACAAGTAAATCAGTGTGGGGCTTGGATATTTGGCCGATTAGATTAATAATCTACCCTTGCCCTGACCAATGTATGAACCGAACGAATACTATCGGCTCATGGAGTGCAGGCACGAGTAGATCGGCACCGGGCTTGGATATTTGTCCGATTAGATTAATAAATCGGCGCCAGGCTTTTGAAGTTTAGCATTAATGAGATCACCTCGGGGGCGCTGCACCCGTTAGAAATAAATGGGGTGAGTGCCTCGTGTGCGTAAGTCCCATTAGTGTGTTCAAGCTCAATTTAAACAAGTATATTGAGGAAGGCTAGATAAGTGCGAATGTCATATAGACTATTTTTCAACAGTAGAGGAGAAGGGAGGACATTGGCTGAGCTGGGTATAGAGATGAATCGAAGTGGCGAGCCTATGCGCACGGGAAGTAGGACGTCGAAGGAGCGGGAAAAACGTCAGTCCCCACGTCGTTGAAGTAGATCACCCAAAAGGGAAAAACAGCAGTAGGGCAACTCCCCTCAACTACAATCGAGAGGTGAATCCGATGCGACACTTCGACCGTTGAGTTTTGCAATTTTTGTGGGGAATAAACCGATGACGGAAGCGGATTCGATTGTTCACGACCCAGGTGTGGCAGTCGAGTTCGCTCGACAGATTTTTCCACCAAAAGTCCAGTAATCGATGGTCAGTTGACAGGACTTCGAAGTGTTTCGAGATGGCATCCATGGAGCGGTGAAAGGACTGTATACCGCCTGTGAAATCGGCATGCGTCTACGTGTCGTGCGGCGGGAGATAGAGCAGAATAATAAATGAATTTAGAACTTGGAAGCTCGCGCGGAGAGGGCTAAGCGTGAGCTAAAAAAGGCCAAAACTACCGAGCCACGTGCGGCCGGCCAATCTAACCCGATCGTGAAGAAAAAGGTGACCCAACGGCTGATAAGTCATGCGATTGCCGATCGAGATATGGCAAGCATGTTTGCAGTAGAGACTGCAAGGTCCAGGGCTTATGAATAAGGCTTTCACGACGGCCGAAAAGACGGGATAGAGAAGACTAAGGAAAAGCTCGCCGATGAGGTTTGCCGATGTGAATACTGTGGATTTAAACATGGGTGAATAAAGGCTTTCCAGGTCGCAGAGTCTCTCCGAGTAGCAGGTGTTGATTCGGCGTCACCATTACACTAGAGTCGTCATTTTCCTTTCGCGACCTTCGAAGTCGAGAAGAGCGATGACGAGAGAGATGCCGAATAAAGTTAAACATATTGTAGCGCCCTGACATAAATTGGGAGCAAATTATGTATTATCGATTAATTCAATAAAACATATTATGTTTGCATGTTGTTTCAGCTTATGTTGCACGTTGTTTTAGTTTACGTTTACGCATGTTGTTTTAGTTTTTGTTTAGACATGTTAAGAATCTTCCATCCTTCAACTGAGTTAATACTTGTTGATTACTCATGAAAAGCGTGCCGAAGCCGGATGCTCACTTGGTCCTACACAGATGGGGTTCCAGATTCGGAGGCTCTAACCTAACCAATTGTGAATTCCACGAAGGGCGCTCCGAATTCGGAGGCCTATTCGGCCCAAACGTGACATGGATGGGGCTCCGAATTTGAAGGCTTTTTACTTGGCCAATCGTGATATCCACGAAGGGCGCTCCGAATCCGGAGGCTTATTCGGCCCAAACGTGTCATTCCCGGATGGGGCTTCGAATTTGAAGGCTTTTCACTTAGCCAATCGTGATATCTACGAAGGGCGTTCCGAATCTGGAGGCTTATTTGGCCCAAACATGTCATTCACAGATGGGGCTCTGAATTCGGAGCCTTTTTCAGCCCAAACGTGTCATTCATAGATGGGGTTCCGAATTCGAAGGCTTTTTACTTGGCCAATCGTGATATCCACGAGGGGCGCTCTGAATCCGGAGGCTTATTCGGCCCAAACATATCATTCACGGATGGGCTCCGAATTCAGAGGCTTTTTACTTGGCCAATCGTGATATCCATGAAGGGCGCTCCAAATATGGAGGCTTATTCAGCCCAAACGTGTCATTCACGGTCCAAATTCTGAGGCTTTTTACTTGCCCAATCGTGATATCCACGAAGGGCGCTCCGAATTCGGAGGCTTATTCAGCCCAAATGTGTCATTGACAGATGGGGATTCGAATTCGAAGGCTTTTTACTTGGCCAATCGTGACATCCACGAAGGGCGCTCTGAATCCGGAGACTTATTCGGCCTAAACGTGTCATTCACGGATGGGGCTCCGAATTCAGAGGCTTTTTATTTTGAACTACAATTCCATATAGTGAGATAAGAAGTCTTGCATTATGAAAGTGAAAGTTGTACACGGCGAATACACAACAATTCATGCCTTACATGCTAGGTTAATGGTAAAATTTACGCAAATGCATGGAATTCCAAGAACGTGGCAGACTCCTCCCAAACATGTCTTTAAACCGATATGCTCCTGTACCCGCGATTGAATCGATCTGATAGGCGCTGTCTGTAACAACCCCGGTCCGTAATTAACTACTAATCCGTAATTAAGGATGTTAATTAAGTAGATAAAATAAATTATGTGTTTATTATGTATTTTGCATGATCTTTGGCTTTCTATCTGTTACTTGTAGAAAAGATCTGTCTGGAATTCTACTTTAATATGAAAATTAAAAGCCTTATTGGCATCCGAAATCGAAATTAGTTACATTAATATGTTATTTGGAATTTTTAGAACCATTTGGCAATTTTTATTAAAAAATTGATTCAGAACGATTAATTAAGTTGTGTTTGGCAAGCCTTATGTTTTAATTAATATATTATGGCATTAAAACTATATATATAACACATTAAGCTCACTTGAGCTCATTTCTTCAACACTTTGAGCTCCCAAATCTGAAGTTCTACATTCTAGACTGAGAGAAACTCCATTTTAGAGAGAGAAAGGGGTAGATTCAAGGTGGAAGTTGAAGACTTTGCTAGAATTCATTAATATTGTGCAAGATTTTGGCAAGATCAAGGCTCTAGGTAAGAACCTAAGCTGTAATACATGTAGATAATGTGTTTAAATGTTGAATTCATGAAGGTACCTTGATCATTTGTATGTATTTCACATGGGTTTGCCATGAAGATGAAGAATTTGCTCATGATTCTTACATGCATGGAAGTATGAGTGTTATATCATCATTTTGATCATAAAATTTATTATTATGTTGATCTTAGACCATGAAATTAGCATGCATCCATGTTAGATCAAGTTTTGAAAGCAAAATTCCATGTTTGAAGGGTTTTGAAAAACCATGAAAAGAGTTGAAAAATGTTGCATGAAGAAGTTTTGGCTCAAATCTTTCAAGAATTGATGAGTTTTTGAATAAAAGATGTTTCAAGGGTCTTGTATTGAAGTTTTCTAAAGCTATTTTTGTGTGTTTGATAAAATCATGCAAGACCCCAAGGTTTGAAGGTGGTTTGGAAGCCATTTTTGTTAAGCTTGCTGCCCAGAAATTTATAGTTGGCTCGAGCGAAAAAGTAGTGGCTCGAGCCAACATTACGAGCTCTCAGAATTTTGAACTCTGCAGAAGCTGGCTCGAGCGAGCTTTGTTTTTGCCTTCTGTTGGCTCTAGCCAAGAAAAGCTGGCTCTAGCCACCAACTTATTTTCAGCATGTTTTCAAAAGATGTTTTAGGTACATATCTTCACTCTCATCTCTTTATGGGCATTCTTAGGCATGATTTATAAGCTGTTAAAGATTAATAAGCTAAGAAATAACATAAGTAAGCAAATTAGAAAATATGTGTTGAATTCGAGTATATGGGCAATATGAACAAGTTATGTAGCATGGAATGAATGAGAAATTAAAGTGAGAAAGCTAAGCCATGTATGGTTACATGAATGAGTAATAATGAGACATGTTTTGTGCTATGTACATTTATGTTTGTAGGTCAAGACTCAAAGACTGACCAATCATTTCTGGAAGCCCACTGTGAGTAACAATATTGTAAAGATATGTTCAATTATAATTATTTTTTAAACGATTGACTGTACTACTTTTTGAAACGACATGGTTTACTGAATGAATGTTTGTCCTATTTGTAAACTGTACTCGTGGCATCCATAGCAACCTCATTATCTTTCATATCTTTATCTTTATTCTTGTTACTATCACTCTTTATTCGCTTATTACGAGATCTCGCCGTTCAATGCTTGGAACTACTACTGTTTACTATTCTGATGGCCATCAACTAACTGTTCGGTCTATTAAGACCTACTGTACTGTTCTGCTATTGGATGTACCACGTATGATTGCTATGATTTCTAAATGACTGATTTGGCTTAAAATATGAGCCACTGATTGAATAATTGATCTACAGATGCAATTAACTGTTTTAATTACTGAAAAGACATTCATTCTTAACCCCTTTATGCATTTGTTATTCACTGGGCTTTAGCTCACTGTTTTTATATATATTTATAGGTGAGCGCCCCAAAAGTCAAGCCTAGGCAGAGTCTTGAACGAGCCACCGTTTTGAAGCCTACCAAGTGTTATGGGTGCCTCCGAGTTGGAGCTAGGCCTGGAAGGCCGTTAGCAAGCTTTCGGTTACGTTACACATTTTTGACACGTACATCTGTTTTTGTATAAGATATTGTGTTATATGTTATGTAATGTAAGTGGGTAAATTAACGCTTTTGCATGTGATTATTTGTTCATGTAGATGCACAACTCATTGCACTATTGGTGTTCTATTTATTGCTTCCGCAAGCCTCAATTATATTGATTATACAGGAAGGCCTTCGGTAATCCAAGAATTACTGGCCGGTTATGATGCTAAACCTATAGGGGCGGGTTTGGGTCGTGACACCGTCCCAGTTAGGACCCAATTTGCCGTCAGCCGGATTTTTGCCAGCCGGAAGTACTTTCTTGAGGACCAATTCCCCTGGTGCATATCGGTGTAGCTGGACACGTTGATTATATGACTTAACAAGCTGTTGCTGGTGCACGGTCTCGTCGTTCTTCAATCAGAGTCAAATCCAAGGCCAACATTATGTCATTTCAGCCCATATCAAAAACTTTTGACTTCAAGGTTGGGAGACCGATCTCCAGGGGGATGATAGCCTGGGTTCCAAAGCATAAAGCAAATGGCATTTCCCCAGTGGATCGCTGTGACAACTCTCGCCACTGATTACTGCTAAACTGTGACTGAACATGATAAGTAATTGATTAGGATGAAATCCTAAACTGATTGCATGAGTAGGTTGTTTGATTGCATTTTTATCTATTTATCAATTGATTGATCTGTTCATGTTTTAAGTTTTGAACTGCAAATTGAAGGCCTTATCGGCCGCCGAATCAGAAATTGATTAGTGTTATATGTTAATTAGAATTTATGTGATTTTATGGTAGATTTAATTTAAATTTGATTTGGAACGATTAAATTAGATCAAATAATGTTAAACTACATTAATTCAATTTATTCACGAAATTGCCACTTAGTGGACAATCCTAGGCCATTGTTTACTCTCCATGTTATGTGTTGGCATCATTTTCATCCATCTTCCTAAACCAAAATCGAAAAAACAGAAAGAGAGATAGGAGAAAACTTGAGTTCATCAAAATTTGCTTGGAGAATTAGAAGAATTGAAGAGTAGATTGCATAATTGAGCTTCTAGACTTGGAATTGAGAACCTAAGGTAGAGAATTCATCTTCTCCATTGTGAATTTGAGTTACTTCTTGCATGGTTCTTCGTGAATTAGAGTTTAGAGTCAAGATTTGGTTCAAAATGTTGAATTGAGTGGTAATCCATGCATGCATGTTTACATTCTTGAATTTTGAGGTTGTTTCATAGAATCCTCACATGCATGTCCATATTTGGGTTATAGTTCATAAATTCATCATGTTTTTTCATCAAATTGCCAATTTAATCTTGATTTGAAGTGTTGGAATTTAAAGAAGATCTTGCATGTTGTGTTCATGTTTTGTACTTGACATTTGGGTTGAAATTGTGTTCAATTGAATTACCTTTGGGCTTTGATTTTACAAATTGATTTTTAAAACATGTTATATTATGGGTTTAAAGTGTTATTCTAGAAAATGGGCCCAAGAGGTTGAGTTTTGAGGTGTTGAATGCTTGGTTTAAGCTTGGGAGGCAAATCTAGAAATTCCAGATTTTGGCTTCCACGCTCGAGCGAAGGATTCCACGCTAAAGCGACCATCTTTTGTTCAGAGCTCCGCTCGAGTGAAGAGATGCTAGCTCGAGCGTAGATTGCAAGCTCTCAGGTTTTTGGTGCACGCAGATGCACGCTCGAGCGAGAGAACTTACACTCGAGCGAGGATTGTGTCTCACGCTCAAGCGGGCGTCGAGCGGAGATTTTCAACATCCAGCATTTTTTGCATTTTTATAGACCGCTCGAGCGAGGAAGTCCACGCTCGAGCGACCCTACTGTTTTGACATGCTCGCTCGAGCAAAGAAAGCCACGCCCGAGCGAGACCCGCTTTTCAAAATTTTGAAAAGTGTTTTAAAGTACATCTTTGCATCCTCATTTCATCTTAGGCATTCTTAGGCCTAGTTTAAGGCATCTTAATGAGGATATTGATGTAGAACCACACCGAGTCAAGATAAAGACTAAGTCATTAATTCCCAAGTGTGTAACTTAATGTGTGTTCATTCTGTAACTGTGTAGGGTTGGCATCCGAGGACGCTCACTAGCCTATTCAGAGCCAAGACTGTGAGTAACAATGTTGTAAAGATATGTTCAATTATGAATATTTTCTGAATGATCAACTGTTCTGTTTACTGAAACGTTATTGTTAGATGAATGAATGTTTGTCCTATTTGTAAACTATATTCGTGGCATTCATAGCAATTTACTGTTACTGCTACTGTCACAGAGATCTCTGTCGATTCCCATGTTTGGAACCACTACTGTTTACTGTTATGATGGCCATTAACTGACTGTTCGGTCTGTTAAGACCTATTGTACTGTTTGCTATTGGATGTATCACATGTAACTGCTATGGTTTCTACATGACTGATATGACTACTTAATGACTGAAAGGACATTCATTCTTAACCCCTTTACGCATTTGTTATTCACTAGGCTTTAGCTCACTGTTTATATCAATATGTAGATGTCCAGGCACCGGATCGGAGTTAAGAACGTTGGGTTAGCTCCCTTTTTTTCAAGCCAACCATCGCGCCTCACTTCGAGGTTCTATGTCAGTCCAAGCCAGGGCTTTTTGGGGTGTCTCAATTCACTTTTTTGCTTCTGTTCTGTAATACTGCATAAGACTTGTACTGTACTGTGCTAATTAGGGATTTTGTCCCTAACTTGAATGTTGTACATATGGTGTATATATGTTTTGCTTATGAATATGAATATGTTGCAGGAAAGTCTTTTTGCATACAGACTGTCACAGCTCATTGGACATCTTTTATTACTGTTATGGTTTCCGCCAGCCCCTGTACTCTGTATTACTATCCTTACTGTTAAGCAGGCCTTCGGTAATCATGGATTACTGGCCTGTTACGGTACTAAACCCATAGGGGCGGGTTTGGGTCGTGACAATCGCCTCGGTGTAGTACGATAAGCCCACAACACACTCGGTAATTCTTCGACCCATCTGCCTTTAGCTTTCTCTAGCCTCTTCTTGATGCTGTCCAAGATGGATTTGTTAGAAGCTTCGGCTTGACCATTGCTTTGTGGGTAAGCCCGCGTGGAGAAATAATACTGGATACCATACTTGCTGCACAACTCCCGGTAGACGCCACAATCAATTTGGGTGCCGTTGTTTGAAATAAGTGCTCTTGGAATGCCGAATCGTGTTATGATATTTCTCCATACAAAGCGCTTAACATCAGTATCTTGAATGTGCGTTAGTGCCTCCGCTTCGACCCATTTTATGAAGTAATCTGTCGCGACAATCAAAAATCGCTTGTTGCCCGGGGCACGAGGTAATGGTCCGACGATGTCAAGTCCCCATTGGGCGAACGACCAAGGACTGGCGATAGAGCTCAACTCTTCAGCAGACAAATGGGCTACAGGGGAAAACTTTTGACACCGTCCACATTTCTTGACATAATTCTTGACATCAGCTCTCATTGTAGACCAATAATACCCTTGTGTCACAGCTCGATGAGCCAAAGAGCGCCCGTTGGAATGGGCACCACAACTACCTTCATGTATTTCAGTCAGGAGTTCTTCAACCTTATCCTGATAAACGCATTCTAGATATGGACCAGAAAGCGATTTTTTGTAGAGCTTTCCTTGTGGATCCAAGTAATATTGCAAGGCTTTGTTTCGTAGTTTGTGAGCTTCTTTCTTTTCTGCCGAGAGCTGTTCAAAATATAGGAATGCAATGATAGGGTCCATCCAACTTGGACCTGATTCTATGACATTAATTTGAATGGACTCTGAGGGAGCAATGCTCAGCTCAGGGATAAATCCCATTTCAATTGTCCGTTTGATTTCTGAGTTGATGGTAGAAGCAAGGCAGGCCAAGGCATCTGTATGTGTGTTCTGATCCCGGGTTATTTGATTTAGTTCATGATGGTCGAATTTTGCCAACAAAGAATTCGCCGTTTTTATGTAAGCTGTCATTCGGTCATTTTTGGCTGCGTATTCCCCTTTCAATTGGTTAATGACCATCTTTGAATCGCAGAAGACAAGCAGACACCGAGCACCAAGAAGATGTGCATTCCGTAGACCGGTTAACAATGCTTTGTATTCGGCCTCATTATTCGATGCATCGAAGCCCAGTTTGACAGCCTACTCAATTATTGCCCCGTCGGGAGCCATGATTACTACGCCCGCCCCACTGCCGCGTTGATTGGACGATCCATCACAATACAACTGCCAAATGTCCCCAACTTAAATTCTCTAGTTCGGCTTAGGTTGAATTTGATCAGATTTGAAGTCGGCAAGACCCTCAGTGAATTCGGCCACAAAGTCGACATACACTTGCCCCTTGATTGAGGTTCTAGAAAGAAACTGAATATCGTACTGGCTGAGTTCAAGAGCCCACTTTGAAACGCGTCCTGATGCTTCTGCACTACGGAGTACTGAGCGGAGTCCGTTAGTACCCCGATGGTATGCCCCTGAAAGTAATGCATCAGTTTTCTTGCTACCATGACGAGGCTAGGATGAGTTTTTCCAACGGAAGGTAACGTGTTTCGGCGTCAACCATTGCCTTGCTCACATAATAGACTGGTCGCTGCTCCGTAAGCTCTTCCTTTAACAGTACGGCGCTAACGGCCCGATCAGAAACTGCCAGATATCAAATGAGCGGGTCACCTGCCGAAGGTGTTGTCAATAGTGGAACTGATCGGAAGTAAGTCTTAAAACCATTGAAAGTGGCTTTGCATTCAGGGGTCTATTTAAATGCTTTATCCTGTCGTAAGGTATGAAAGAATTGTCGGCAGCGATTTGTGGAACGACTGATGAATTTGTTGAGTGCGGCAGCCATCCCCATCAACTTTTGAATCTCCTTGACCAATCGAGGGGAGCCGAGTTCAAGGATTGTCGTGATTTGCCTCAGGTTGGCTTCGATTCTTTGGTGGTTGACAATGTAGCCAAGGAATTTGCCGGATCCGATCCCAAATGCACATTTGGAAGCATTCAGCTACATTTTGTACTTGCGTAAAATGCCGAATGTCTCTTCCAAATCGGCTATAGGGGTGAGCATGGACCGGATTGGTCCGGATTGAGAGAAAACCAGGACCAATCCGTTATCTACGGTTCCTGGAAAATTAGAACCAATCCAATCCGTTTAAATTGTGGAACCAATCCGAACCAATCCGTTGAAACACGGATTGGATCGGTTTAGGACCACGGATTTAAATAATTAAATAACAAAAAAATGCCATAATGCTATTCCACTATCATAACAATAATTCTATTCCACTATCATTTCCATAACCTGTAAACCTGTAAACAAATATAAACCTGCTATTTGTTTTTACTTTTCATTATAAACAATATAAACATTCTATGCCATAAACTGAAAACCTGGAAATATAAACCTGTAAACATCATCCATTCCTGTAAACAATATAAGTAAAAACAACACCCATTCCATTATAAACTGGAGCAAACATCCTCCATTCTAAGCAAACATCATCCATTCCAAGCAAACACACATCAACAATAGTAGTAGACATTACATCAACAATAGTAGTAGACATTACATCATCCATTCCAAGCAAACACACATCAACAACAACCAAATTCAATACTAGTAGACATTACATTTCCCTTTTCCACAAATTCTAAGCAAACAAATATAAAGTAGTTTTAGACAAAAACAAATAAACAAAAGCACCACAATAAGAAGTAGCAAGAAAGCAAAGACAACAATAGAAGAATAGTGATTTCTAGCAGACCAAATCACTTCCCAGCAGCTATGTTAACATTGGTTAGAGCTGCAAAAAAAATAATTTCAGTTTAAAGTAAAAAATAACACAATACATGAATGAAATTTAAATGATTAATTGAATATAAGAATTATATTACCTCTTTCTATGTCCTCCAAATCTGCAAAGTTTTCTTCCATCCGGAAGTGGCAATGTCAAGCACGCAACCAATCTTGTGTACAAATTAAACTTTCAACAAGTTTTGGAGTAAGAGAACTACGAAATTGGTCAAGGATACGACCTCCTGTGCTGAAAGTAGACTCAGAAGCAACAGTAGAGACATGAATGGCCAAAATATCCCTAGCAACTTGAGAAAGAATTTTATATCTTGAAGAATTTGTCTTCCACCAACTTAAGATGTCAAAGTTTACAACTTCCTTTTCACAAGATTCTTCCAAATACCTATCTACTTCTGACTTTCCTCCATCACCTTCTTCTTCCTCCAAAAGCTTTTGAAATTTTGTCATAAGAGACACTTGGTGCTCACTTGCACCAATGTTTGCTTGATCAATGTCTACCTCATGAACCATTTCATTGGAAGATGAAGCAACTGTCTCAAATTGTTTATACTCATTAAAAATGTTATTCAAAGTCTCTCTTACTTTTTGAGTGAGCTCACTCACCATGGCAGGTTGATAAACTTCAAAATAACAAAACCTCACATACTTCAACTTATAACGAGGATCTAACACAACAGCAATCAATAACATCATATTTATTTTCTCAATTTTCCCCCAATACTTGTCAAATTTAATCTTCATTTTTATTGCCATGGCTTTCAAAGAAGGATCTAAACTCTTTCCCCATTCAGTTAAGGCACTTTCTATACCACAAACTTCAAGAAGTACAAGTTGGAAGTGACATACAAAGAACTGCATAACAACAGTTGCATCATAAAATTTTTGCAAAAATTGTGTAAAAACATGAGCATCTTCCCAATCTTGAGAGGTAGGAGGTCCATGATTAAGTTCTAGTTTGAAATGTGGGTCCTCATCCTCTAATCTCTCAAATACTTTTTGAAACTTTGTTGCAACATCTAGCATTAGATATGTAGAGTTCCACCTAGTTTGAACATCTAGACACAACAAGCTTTTACATGTTACCCTCTCTGTTTCAGCACATGTCCTGAAAAATTGCTCTCGTTGTGGAGAACTCCTTACATACTTCACCGCATCACGAATTCGAGTTATTGAATCCTTTATTTCACTTAACCCATCCTTGACAATTAAATTAATTATATGGGCACAACACCTCATATGCAAGTACTCACCCCTTAAAATCAAAGAGTCAATGTTTTTTGAAAACTTCCTTTTCACATATGCAATAGCTACATCATTTGCACTTGCATTATCCACAGTGATTGTACTAATCTTCTCTATACCCCAATCAACTAAACATGATTCCACTGCCTTACCAATTGCCTCCCCTTTGTGACTAGAAATCACACTAAAGTTGAGAATTCTTTTTTGCAAATTCCAGTCTTTATCAATAAAGTGGGCTGTTAGGCACATGTATGAAACATTTTGTAGAGATGTCCATGAATCCGTAGTGAGACAAAGTCTATAGTTTTCATTCTTGAACACATTTTTCAATTTTTTCTTCTCACTACAATATAAATCCACAATATCCCTTGCTACTGTAAAGCGTGAAAACTTTTTGAAATTAGGTTGCATCACACTACAAAATTGACTAATCCTTCACGCTCTACAAACCTAAATGGCAACTCATCAGTGATTACCATTTTAACAAGTGAATCCCTACATGCTTGTTGATCAAATTTCCAAACTCCAAGAGTTTTTTCACCTTCGGTTACAGATTGAAATGCCAAAGTCTTTTGTTTTTTATTTTCCTTATTCTGAGGGGACTTAGGACAATTTCCAATATGTTTTCTCAAAGTGCTAGTTCCATTTGCACTAATCCAAGCATAAGAAGCTTTACAATGGTTACATTTAACACATGCAGCAGTCTTACTCCCTTCTTTAAAAATTTTGGTAAAATGCTCCCAAACTTTAGAATCTTGTCTAGCTTTTGGGAGGGGGGCATACCTTTGAACCTGAAGGAGTTTCAGGCTGATGATCATGTTCTTTATCAGATTGAGACTGAGAGAGGTCAATTACATCATTTGTGTCTCCGGTACTTGACATCTATCAAACAAAAGAAATAAATAAATCAATACTTTATGTTCATTTAAGCCCCATAAATGGCTACAAAAAAATAAAATTATTTAAACTCCACAAGGCACTACTACTTTATGCAATCTCTCTTTTGGTTCAAATTGATATACTTACCATTTCAATATTCATAACTTAAGAACCAAACAAACAACCTCAAATGAACCAAATGAAGCATTATAAAAATGAACCAAACAAACAACTGTAGAACCAAAACATTATAAAAAATGAACCAAATGAACCAAACAAACTGTACTATAATCAAACTGTCCAAGAAATGAACCAAAATGAACCAAATGAACCAAACAAACAACTTCAATCAGCAAAATCACTCAAATGAAGTAGTGAAAAGCATTATAAAAAAGATAGCAGAGTAGAACCAAAACAAACTGTACTATAATCAAACTGTCCAAGATTTCATTGCCCATACAATGTAAACAAATGAACAAACACCACAACAAAACTCAAAGATCAAGTTGATTAGAACCAAAAGTAACTATATGAAACTTGATCTTCTAATTAACACATCAACAAACTCTGAAACTCTTTCAACTCTATGACAAAGAGACTCACAATGCTCTCTGAAACATTTTCAAAGCTCAACAGAGTCCAAGTATTTGATCCAAGAAAAAATTTCAAACATCAACAAATTATGCAGCCTAGCTATTCGATGAAAGTATCAGACAAAAAAAAAATTGAGTCTTGAAACTGGATTGAATAGCGTTAAAAATGAAATAGAAATACTGATTTGTGCATCAATGGTTACAAACAACAACAGAAAATAGAAATACAAAACAGAGATGAAATTAGAAAAAAAAAATAAAAAATAAAAACAGAAAAAAAAACAATCGATCTAATCAAAATAAAAATAAAAATAAAAACAGAAAAAAAAATTCTCCTACTTACATTCACTGAATCCATTGTAGATGACATGAACAATCGATTTAATCTGCGATGGATGATCTGGGAACATATTTCAGAGTGTTAGAGATTAAACCTATTTCAAAGTGTTAGAGAGAGAGAGAGAGAGAGGAGCTCACCGAAAGAGGAAGACAACAGCTATAGATCGATCTAATCTGAGATGGAGATCTGGGAACAAATAAACAAAATATGATCTATGGATGAGAGATGAGAGATGAGAACACCATCGATAGAGAGAGAGAGAGAGATGAGAGATGAGAACACCGAGAGAGAGAGAGAGAGCTCACCGACGGAAAGAGAGCATAGCAGCACACCAATCTGATCTGAGATGGGAAAGAGAACTCAGTCTGAGATGGGAAAGAGAAGAGAGAGAGAGACACCATCGATATAGAATAGAGACCTGAGAGTGAGAGTGAGAGGCGTGAAGATGAGGCTGCTCTGCTGGATTAGGTTTACATTTTAGCTTTTATATCATATAAGAAATTATATGGTGTGGGAAGGTATATACTATAAAAATATAGATTATTTTTAAATGGTCCGGATCGGTTCCAATCCGGAACCGTGAGGTTCAATCCGGAACCGATCCGTGGCCTACGGATTTTGAATTTTCCAATCTGGAACCAAACCACGGATTCAAAAAACCAGTCCAAACCTATCGGATTGGACTGGACCGGATCGGATTACGGATTTTACGGATTCCTTGCTCAGCCCTAATCGGCTAGATGAGTTTACTCTTCTTTGGACTTGACCACCATATCGTCAATGTACACTTCCATAGTATGGCCGAGTTGCTCCTTGAATATGGCCGTGACTAGCAGGGGCAGAGGCACACAGTGGCCGGGGGGGTCACGTGCCCTCCCTGGGTTTTTGGATTTTTTTTTTTTTTTTTTGGGTTTCAAACATAAGGAAAATATTTTAAATAAAAAAAATTATAAAAATATTATTTAAAACAAAATGTCAATGACATTTTTTAAATTATGAGAATAATAATGATTATTTTAATTGAAAGTAAAGAGACTATGATAAGTTATATTATTATTTATGAAAATTTCAATATAATAGTGATGTCTATCATTATTGACATGTAAATATAATTAACATCAATGAAGATATATGAAATTTATTAGATTGTTAGGTACATTTGATATGTAGAGTTTGTCCTCCATATGTTTCTTTCTATTCATAACTAAAATGACCACTATATAAATTATAATCAAGTAACACATCTTCAATTATAAAAATAAAAATAAAAAATTACAACAAGTTATAACTAATATCAAAATGAGTCATAACTAATTATTACTTGATATATAGTCATAACCAAAATAACAACCACAAAAAGTTATAACTAAATTATATCTAACACTATAATGTGTCATAACTAAAGACCACAAAGATCATAATTGCGACATATGATTGATACTTTTTTTTATGGTGTGTTTTATAGAATTTCTCTACTAAAATATATTATTTCTATCTCAACTTATCTTCTTTTTTAATTTTCCAATCTACCTGTAAATAGTTACTCCCTAATATTTATATAAAATTTAATCTCAAATCCTTTAATTTAAAATTCACATTTATCTAAATGGACTCTTAATATTTAAGTTTCTCATTATTGTTTATTAAAAAAATAATTGCTTGGTTAGAGTTTTCCAAAAACACTTTTCAAAAAATTCTACTTTCTTGTTTTCCGTTTTTTTTATTTTTACTGAATTTTTTTAATATTTTAAGTAATGTTTTTAATTTTTAGACATACCTAACATAAATATACCTAAAAAGCAAAAAATTTGTGAAAAAAACCTTTTAAAAATTCACTAAATACCAAAAATATAAAAAAAAAAAATACGAGAATTCTATACATTATTTGTATTTTTATGTATTTATTAATTTTAAAAATATTTTTTTACAAATTTTTTACTTTTTAAATATATCTAAGTAAAGTGCATCTAAAAAAGTAAAAAAAAAAATATTTAAAATTTTAAAAATATTCACTAAAAACAAAAAATAACACGAAAACAAAAAAACTCAATTTTCAAAAAACTTAATCCAAAAAACTCAAACCAAACACACTGATGTTATCATTAATTTGTGCCCCCTCTCCATGAATTTCCTGGCTACGCCACTGGTGACTAATCTTTGGTAAGTTGCCCCTGCATTCTTCTGCCCAAAAGACATAACCTTATAGCAATAGGTTCCTCTTGGGGTGAAGAATGCAGTTTTGTCTTGGTCCTTCGGATGCATGGCAATTTGATGGTAGCTTCTGTAGGCATCGAGGAAGCTCGTACATTGATGACGTGCCGTGGCGTCTACGAGTTGGTCTATTATGGGGAGAGGAAAACAATCCTTGGGGTAAGCTTTGTTTAAGTCCGTGAAATCCACGCAGACACACCAAGTCCTATTTTTCTTCTTTACAACCACGATTCGGCGACCATGTAGGATAAGTCACTTCCCAGTTGCTCGATCAAGCAACCGTCAACTTCTTCAACAACGGCAGCAGTGTGTTCTGTGGCTGACTTTTCTGAATAATCGGCTTACATTTGGGGTCAACATTTAAACGGTGCTGAGAAACAGATGGATCTACCCCCAGCATCTCATACGGTGACCATGCAAATACATCAAGGTTGCCGAGGTGAAGGTGATTAGCTGCTACTTATCAACTTGATTTAGGAAGGCGCCGACCATGAAGAACCTGTCAAAATTCCAGTCAATTTCAACTCGTTCCAGGGCTTCCGTGGCCTTTTCACTTAGGAGCTATCCAACTTCATTGAGGCTCTCTCGATCTGGCACCTCAATAGAATTCACTTCCAATTCTCTTGGTGTCTTGGCGGCAAGAAAATAACATGCTTGTGCCGATTTCTAGGAACCACGGATTTGTTCAATGCCGCGTTCAGTCGAGAAGTGGAGCAATTGATGATAGGTACTTGACACGGCCTACATGGTATGCAGCCAAGTTCGTCCCATGATGAGATTATACAGCGAAGGCAGCTTGACGATCAAGAACTCCACATCCGTTGTTCGGGAGCCCGCTCGAACTGGTAGTGTGATTTTGCTCAACGGGTATTCTGAATTAGCATTGAAGCCGAATAACGGATAAGGAGCTGGAGACAGGTCTGACTCGGTGAACCCGATTTTGATGAAGGTCTTATAATACATAACTTCCAAAGTACTCCCTTGATCTATGAGAACGCGTTCAACGGTGAATCGGTTTACGCGTAGTTCGATGACCAATGGATCAATGTGGAGGAGTGTTACGCTGATCAAATCAGAATCATCAAAGGTAATACTCGGAGCTTCATGGGGCTGTTTTGCTAGTGTGATTTGCTTTTGGGGGTCAGGATGCGACTGAATTGTATGTACCGCGGATGGCGTCGGCAGGCTGTATATCATATGGATTATAACAAATGGAGTTGAATCTTGCCGTAAAGCTACTGTTTTGGTTGAGTTGTCTCTTCAGACGTACTGCTTAAGCCGACCATCTTGTACCAATTCCTCAAGGTGATCCTTTAATGCATAACAACTCTCGGTATCATGGTCGTAGTCTTTATGATACTTGCACCGCCTATCTCGTCTCCTCATATCGGGGGTCCCACCATTTTGGATGGCCATTTGAAGAACGGAAGGTGTTAGACTTTAGACATAACCGTGTTGATCGGCTCCAACAACTCCGTATATTTCTTGTCTGCGCGCTTTGTGCGCCTACTATCTACTTGAAGTTGTTCACTAGCTCGGTAGGAACATTGGTCATTTGATCGGCGCGAATCCCGTCTCTTGTCTCGTTTAGCCCGATTCTGTGGTTCAGGGCTCCGTGATGGTACAAAATTTATCGGCTAAACAATCTCAGAAGGGGCCGTCTTGTAGGCCTTGTTCCTGGCTTTAACCCGTAGAGCGTCATTTTCCACTTTGCAATATTCATCGACTTTCTTCATCAAAGACCAGACTATTTTTGGGGGCCTTTTAATCAAGGAAATACGGAGGGCACTATCATGATGCAACCCCATTTTAAAGGCAGTGATGGCCATGGAGTCATTGCATGCGTCATCCATAAGATTAAAGCATTTCCAATAGCGCTGAATACGCTTGTAAGGTTTCCCCTGGTTGGATCTGCATTGCCCAGAGAGAGTCGACTTACTTCGGCTGGACCTCATTGGTACTGAATCTTGCCCTGAAGGATTTCTGTAATTGATGGAAGCTCTTAATCGATGCCGGTTCCAACTTATAATACCATCTGACAGCCAATGGTCCCAAACTGCTCAGAAATATTCAGCACATGAAAGCCTCGTCGTCTGCATGCAGCGTCATGGCTTGTTTATAATGACGGATGTGGTCAATGGGATTCGATTTTCTGTTGTATAGGGTGAACGATGGAGCCTTGAACTTTTTGTGTAGTACTGCCCTTGCGATCCGTCGCACAAAAGGGTCATGTTGGTCCTCTTCGTCTGAATCATTTCTTCTTCTCTTATTCCGTGTACGCGGACTTTCCTCAGAAGAACTGGAGACTTCAACTCGCCCCTTCTTTTTGGGGTCTAGGGATGAGGTGTCAGAATCACTATCACTATCTTGTCTCTGAGCTCGAGGCCGTCGAACATCATTTCTCAGAGGTTGTGCTAGGTCTTGGTGTGTGGCCTGGTGGGATTTTGCCACCTCCAAGGCCAAATCCTGTCGGCGCTTCGTTTTGACCATCATGTTCTCCAACCTCTGTTCGTTTTTGCTTACCGATCCATAATCGCTTGCATTGTTTCATCAGCTGAGTCGAAGTTCAAGGCTCTTCTTGTAGTAATGTTTTCTGGTCCCAGCATGGTGCTTGGAGTTGTTTTGACTCGTAGCGTAAGGTTGTCAGCGACTGCCGGAGGGTCTTCCGTCACACCCGCCATGGATGTGCTGGAGTATTCCCACAGACGACGCCAATTGTGGCGAAGTGGTTTGGAAATACTCTTTGGATCCAATGGGACACTCGAGATCCTCAGCTAGTAACCTGAAAATGAATGAACACTCCGGTCAAAAGTGCCGGAATTAGCACTCCGACGGATAAGTCAGGGTATACTCTCTCGATTGCTTGTATCTTAAGTTAAGCATACTAGTTCTCACATGCCTCTCTTTGGTTGATGTTCTTTTATTTATATCTTTTCTTGGGCCTCAGGGTCGGGCCCACCTTTAATCCACCATGTAACTATTTACTCAGCTCCTCACTTAACTGGTTATTTGGCCAATTAGGATATTTCTGAATTAGCATAAGACGGGGCCGAATAAAATGTATATATCTTGATTCTCTAAGTTCACTTATTCGACCTCTTTGCATGTAATGACCCAATCCTCGTGTATGTTTCTGGTATATTTTTAGTCCTTTATTCTGTACATTTAAATGCTTAATGTGAAATTTCATGTGAAATTAAGTTTAAGCAAATGGACTTTATGAATAGAGACCTATATCTGTTTAATAAGGAAAATCTCTGTTACAATTAGAATGTTTGGATAAGAAATTGAAAGCCTTAAAAGCTTAATAATCTGAAATTGATTTTATATTTGAGATCAGCATGATTTTTAGGCCAATATATGATTTTTTTTTAAAATTTTAATTTGGAATGATTAAACTGATTGATTTTTGTCCTTATCCATCTTTTATATACATATATGTTCTTTAAACATTTGACTTGTAATCTTGAACTCAAAATATCTCCTGGGAGAGGATTTGAAGAGAAGAGTTAGAGAGGAAGGGGGAAAGCTCAATAAGAAAGAAAAATTGGTGGATTTGAGAGGGTTTGTAGGAATTGGAGCTAAGGTATGTAAACTTCACTTTAAATAAGCTCTTTCTTGGATTTGGGTGAGCATGCTTTTCACTTGTGAGAACTAGGGTTTATGTTTAAAGTTTGGTATATGAGAATTGTTTAATTGGTGAGTAGTACTTATTGTTTGGTTGCTTGGAAAATAAAATTGAATTATGTGGAAGAATTGCATTTTATTCCTTGATGGTCTATGTTGGAATTGCATATTTCTACAGATTTCTTGTTTATATCCCAAATAGAGGAGTTAGATTATGATTTTATTAAGTTAGTAATCCTTGATTATAAGATGTTTTGACCTATGATCCATGTTTATGGAGTTGTTATGCCCTTATATTGAGTTATTCTTCCTATTTCTCCCCTTTGTAATGTGTTGGTTTTGCTGAATTTTGGTTTGAATTTGCTTTGCCCAAAGGGGTTGAGGCGTCAAGACGGAGGTCATGGCCGCACGTGTGGAAAAGAAGGTGTTATCCCAGATAGGCAACCCAAGAGGGGGGGTGAATTGGGTTATTAAAAATTTCACAATATAAAAATTAACACAATGTTCAAAATTTTAATAAATAAAAAAAACAGAATAATAATTATAAATATAAAAGTAAGAGAGATAGGGAGAGAGAAATCAAACACTGCGATTTATAGTAGTTCGGCACGCCAGGCCTACGTCCACTCCCCAAGGAACCTTCTTGATAATTTCTTCACTATCAATTGAATAAATACACCACCAAGCTTGTGGATTTGGCACAGGACTTACTCTTATCTATTGAGTCTCACTCAACAATAAAAGCCTTACCCTTACAAAATCTCTCACAAAAATAAGGAATAAGAATAAATGGTACTTAAACCCACTTTTACAATAATTCTCTCACAAAGAGTAGATATGAAAGTGTAAGAACAAAGGCTAGACTTAGATCTGAAAGTGAAAGAGCATAATACAATTTGGAGTTCACAGAAAATTTTCTCTTCAAGTTCTTGATTTTTTCTCCACACACAACACTTCTATTTATACACAAAAATATATCCGTTGGACGCTCCTTGCTGACGTCATGTCTTACATAAGCACGCTCCTAACGTCATGGCTTATATAAGCACGCTCCTGATGTTATAGCTTACATAAGCACACTGTTGATGTCATTGTTTACATAAGCACACTCCTTGATTTTGAATAGTCAGCAAATGATAAGAATTAAAAAGATAAAAATAAGACTGATTTTTTCTTTTTGTTTTTTCAAACATGGAGCCACCGTTTTTGTAGACAATTTAATACAAAGTTCACAACTTTCAAACAAACAAATAATTTTCTCCATCTAATTTATAATATATATATATATATATATATAACTCCATCTTTTTCTTCTTGTTTGATTATAATAAGATATAATCAATGTAATATAGTGTGATATGATATAATCAATGTAATGTAAAAAATTTAATAGCGCACGTGATGTATTATATTTATATTATATGCAATATATATATATATATATAATGTTCTAATCAAATATTTGCATACAAAAAAAAAAAATCTCTTTAAATGATATTTATGATGGATCTGAAAATGTATGCCATCTTTAAAATATTGTATATGTTGTAGAGATTTTAAACTAAATATATTCTACCACTCCATATTAATTTTGTCAACACAAGACAACCCATCAATATCAAATTTGTCAAAATAATACAATCAACCCATCATTTTTGTCAAAATAATATAATTAATCAATTTTTAATTTGGTCAAAAAGTGAATAGTGATCAACCTCAATTTTTCAAAAAGTGAATAGTAAAGTTTTCAAAAATATTTTTATTTAACTAATATTTAACAAATATATATATATTTTAAAAAAGATAATATTTCGTGTCAAATATATATATACATTAAAAAAATCTAAATTGTTACAAATAATATTTTAGACATCATCAAAATTAAATAATCAAAATTAAATAATATGATTAACAATCTCCCCCTTTTTGATGATGGCAATATTTGTATGGATTTGACACAAAATAAAATTGACAAAATATTTGATAACCCTGCAACATATAATTTTCAAAAGCAATCATATTTTTTCTCCCCCTTTGACATCATCAAAATAAAGATGAAGATAAGAAACAAACACATTTGATACAATAATCTGAGCGGCCAAAAATAAAATAATAAGTCGTCTGTCTTGTCGGAATCATTGTGGGGATTGTGGAGCATCTCGAGCGTAGGAAATATTGACAAACAAAAGATTTGAGCAGATATAGCAGATATGCATCGAGTAATGGGTCAATGGAGTGTATAAAAAGTGACACAGATCAGAGGCAAAGATACGAAATCATCAAGTGTTTGAGAGAAAAGTTTGTTTTAACTTCTTTTGTAATCATGTCATTTCTTACCTTATCGATCAATGAGTCGAACCTGTATGAGGTGCCTGTAATGCAGGCAAATGAGAGAGTACCAGTAACGCAGGCACATGTTATGCCTGTAAGTGAGGGTTCTAGTGTTATTGGCAATCGAAATGATTTCGATGCTATTAATAACACTATGGCTCTTAGTACACAGGCCATGACTGCAGTTTCCAATATGGCGCGACGATTACAAGTAAGAGTACAAGAAAATCAGCAATGGAGAGATGATGTGTGCTTGTTAAAACAACAAGTAGTTAATATGTGTAAGGAGAAGAAAGAGCTAAAAAGGAAAAATATACAGTTGGAGAATGCAGTGCATTATTATGCAACGGTGATAATGCCAAGACTCACAGAAATCGAAAATAGAGAGAGGCATGTAAAAGAGGCTCATGAAAAATTGTTGAGAGAAGTGAAAAAGAAAAAATCTGTGAAGCCTTCTGAAAATTTACATGTAATCGAGTAATATTTTCTTTTTCTAAAATAAATTTGCGAGCATTTCTTCCTTTATTTATTTATTTATGTTATTTTATTATTATTATTATTATTATTATTATTATTATTATTATTATTATAATTCTGTCGTTGCACAAAAAAAAAATTTGTTTGTTGGTGCAGATAAGGAGTAAAAAAAAAAATGTATATATACTTCCCTAAAATTATGCACAGAATCTACATATACCCTTTTATATATATATATATATAGTTTTATAATGAAAATATATGAGTCTCCCCCTGAATTAATGCACTAAAAATTACATAAATTTCAAGAGACAAATTACCAATCTATAATACCAAGGGCCATTAAGATCCGGCCATAAACAATTACACCAAGTGCACTAGCATAAAAGGAGAAAATAAAAATAAAAACAATTTCTTCAGACAAGGTAGAAGCAACCATTATTAAATCCAAGAGAATTTGGAGCACATACAACAAGTAAAAAAATATAACACAGTGCAACAAGAATTTTAACATGGTGATGACCTTGATGAACGGAAGAAATTGAGACGATTGGGTAGATCAGTGACGAATTTGTATAGATCGGCAATAGATCTTGATGGATCAGTCATGGATCTTGATGGATCGGTGATGGAACTTGATGAATCAGTAAAGATGATGATGCAGATTTCGGGTGGAGAAGTGATGGAGTTCGGTGAATTGGTGAGGGATTTGGGTGGATGATGATAGAGATGAATGTGATGGATGATTTTGTGGATGGTGAAGATGGTTGTAGACGATGGTGAGCATGGAGTGGAGTCGGCTGAGGATGTGAGGAAGAAGGGAAAAGCGAGAGACCAAGAGAAAGAGAAAAAGAGAGAGTAAGGGAGAGAGTGGGTAAGAGATAGAGACGGAACGGGAGAGAGAAAAAGAAATTATATATATAAATATATGTATATTATTATTGTTATTATTTTTTATAATAATAATTATTATTACTATAGTTATTTTATTTAATTATTTATTTAAAAAAAAATCATTTTTTCATATACACATTATCTTAGAGTATTCATCATACCAAGTTCTGTTCTAATATAACAAAATTGTTCTTCATTGAGAGGCTTGGTAAATATGTCAGCTAATTGACGATTTGTAGGCACAAATTCGAGTTCAATGTTAACTTTGAGTACATGATCTCTTAGAAAATGATGCCTTATTTCAATGTGTTTAGTGCGTGAGTGCTGAATAGGATTTTTTGAAAGGTTAATGGCACTTGTGTTGTCACATTTTATAGGAATTTTATCATAGTGAAGTTCAAAATCTTGAAGTTATTGTTTCATCCAAAGCAATTGTGCACAACACCCAGCGGCGGCAATGTATTCTGCTTCAATAGTTGACAGAGCCATTGAGTTTTGTTTTTTGCAAAACCAAGAAGTGAGTGAGTGTACAAGAAAATGACAAGTGCCACTAGTGCTTTTTCGGTCAAGTCTACATCCCGCAAAGTTGGCATCTGAGTAACCAAAAAGTTCAAAGGTGGTTCCCTTAGGATACCATAATCCCAAATTTTGAGTGCCAACAAGATATCTGAAAATACGTTTGACTGCGGTGATATGTGACTCTTTTGGTGCGGATTGAAAACGTGCACACATACAAACACTAAACATTATGTCGGGCCTACTTACAGTAAGATAGAGTAAAGAACCAATCATACCTTGATATTTCTTTTCATCTACAGGTTTACCTTGCTCATCTTTGTCGATTTTTATCGATGTGCTCATTGGAGTTGCTGCAGGTTTTGATGATTCCATTTCAAACCTTTTGAGTAGATCTTTGATATATTTCGTTTGATTTAAATGTATTCCATCATTAGTTTGTTTAATTTGTAGACCAAGGAAGTAATTTAATTCCCTCATCATACTCATTTCAAACTCACCCTGCATGTCTTTAGCAAACTTTTTGCACAAATTTTCATTAGTAGCACCAAAAATGATATCATCAACATAAATTTGAACAATTAGCATATCTTCTTTTTTTATTTTTATAAAAAGTGTTGTATCAATTTTTCCTCTACAAAAACCTTTGTTAAGTAGAAAATTACTCAATCTTTCATACCATGCTCTAGGAGCTTGTTTCAAGCCATATAAACCTTTTGAAAGTTTGAAAACATGATCAGGGTATTTATGATTTTCAAAATCGGGAGGTTATTCAACATAGATTTCCTCCAAAATGTACCTATTTAAAAAAGCACTTTTAACATCCATTTAATATAATTTAAAATCTTTAAAACACGCAAAAGCAAGTAACATTCTAATAGCTTCAAGTCTAGCAACTGGTGCAAAAGTTTCATCAAAATCAATTCCCTCTTCTTGATTATAGCCTTGAGCTACTAATCTAGCTTTATTTCTAGTAACAACTCCAGATTCGTCCATTTTATTTCGATAAACCCATTTTGTACCAATAACGGGATGATCCTTAGGTCGATGAGTCAAAAACCAAACTTCATTTCTTTCAAATTGATTTAATTCTTCTTGCATTGCTAAAATCTAGTTTTCATCATTTTCAGCTTCTAAAAATGATCTTGGTTCAATTTGTGAAACAAATGCTAAGTTACCACAAATATTTCTAATAGAGGAACGAGTTTTTATACCTTCCACCGCATCACCTATGATGAGGTCTTTGGGGTGGCCATGAGCATACTTCCATTCTTTTGGTAGATTTGAGTCACTTTCTGGAAGAGCATATATTTCTTGAAGTTTCTCCATTATCATTTCTTCTTCTTGTTCGCGTAATGGATTTTCTTCATTTTCCTTTTTGTAAATGCTCTCCATGCTTGGTTGATTTTCTACAATATCATTACTAACAAGATTCTTGGAAATAATATCGTTAGATTCATCAAAAACAACATACACAGATTCTTCAACAAGTAGAGTTCTTTTATTGAATACTCTATAAGCTTTACTAGACATAGAATAACCAAGAAATATAGCTTCATCCGATTTAGTATCAAATTTTTCTAAGTTATCTTTATTGTTATTTAATACAAAGCATTTACAACCAAAAGCACGCAAGTGACTAATATTAGGTTTTCTTCCTTTCCAAAGTTCATAAGGGATTTTCTTAAGAATAGGTCTAATCATGGCACGGTTTATAACATAATATGCAGTGTTAACAGCTTCCGCCCAAAAATATTTAGATAAATTATTTTCACAAAGCATACTACGAGCCATTTCTTCAAGAGTTCTATTTTTTCTTTCAACCACACCGTTTTGTTGAGGAGTCCTAGGGGCTGAGAAATTATGATCTATTCCTAAGTTATCACAAAACATAATAAAATCATCATTTTCAAATTCTCTACCATGGTCACTTCTAATACTACAAATATTAAGATTTTTCTCATTTTGAATTCTTTTACAAAGTTTTGAAAAATTATAAAAAGCTTCATTTTTGTGTGCTAAAAATAATATCCATGTATATCTAGTATAATCATCAACACAAACAAGGGCATAAGATTTTCCTCCTAAACTTAATGTTCTAGATGGTCCGAATAGATCAATATGCAAAAGTTGAAGCGATCTAGTAGTTGAAACAATATTTTTGGATTTAAAAGAAATTCTAGTTTATTTTTCAAATTGACATGTATCACAAAGTTTATCTTTTTCAAGAACAATTTTTGGTAAACCTATGACTAACTCATTTTTTGAAAGTTTGGAAATTAAATCAAAATGAGCATGTCCTAATCTTCAATGCCAAAGCCAACCATTATCGTTTATAGCAGATAAACATTTAATATTAAAATGAGAAGACAAATTGTGCAAATCAAACATATATACATTCTCATGTCTGTAACCTATAAATAAAGTTTTATTTTCTAGGGTGTTTCCAATAGTGCAATGAGTTTTTTAAAAAATAACTCTATAACCTTTATTACATAATTGACTAATACTAAGCAAGTTATGTTTTAAACCTTCAACAAATAAAACATTTTCAATAATAGGAGAGGGATTTTTACCAATACTTCCTACACCAATGATTTTACCCTTGCTATTGTCGCCAAAAGTCACATATCCGCCATCCTTTGGTTGGAGTGTGGCGAACATAGTTTTATTTCCAGTCATGTGCCTCGAACATGCACTGTCGAGATACCATCTATCGTTACTGGATTTTGTCTTGAAACATACCTACAAAAATTTAATTTCTCTATTGGTACCCATTTTTTCTTGGGTCCATAAAAGTTAGAAGTTGACACTCTCGGGATATCCTTAGAGACCCACATCTTTTTTATTTTAGCAAAATGATTTCTTTTAATAGGACATGAAGGTGAAATATGAACTTTTGTTCCACAAAAATGACTTGCGAGATGAGAGTGATTAGAAGTTGCATACACAAAGTCATTTTTGGCAGTTTTTACTTTTGAAAAAGGTTTATATCCAATTCCGGCTCTACCAAAAGTACGGTTTTGATTTTTAAAAATTTTATCTAAAGTCTCTCTACCTTGAGTGAACTTTGAAAGAGTAGTTTTCAAGTCTTTAATATTTTCTTTCAAAATAATTTGCTCATTTTTTAAAGACTCGTTTTCTTTTTGCAATACAACTAAATGTTTTTCAGAAATTGAAGACTCTTTTTGAGTTAAAATCTCATTTTTCTTTTTCATTTTCATGGCTTCATTTTCTAAAATATTTATCTTGGAAGTCAATGATTCATTTTCTTTTGATAAACTTGAAATTACTTTCTTTTGACAATTATTTTTCAAACTAGGTTTCTTAAATTCAGTATGTAATTCATCAAAAGCTAATTGTAATTCATCAAATGTAAAGGATTCGTCATTTACCTCATTTTCATTTCCAAGTGCCATTAAATATAGGTTAGCAACCTCGTTTTTGCAAACTTCGGTTTCTGCGTCGCTTTCATCACTATCTTCTTCCTATGCTGCAATCATAGCTTTCTTCTTGTCCTTCTTGAATTTTTTCTTAAGTTCTGGACATTCTGATTTGTAGTGTCCAGGTTTGTTGCATTCATAGCAGGTTATTTCAGATCTTTTGTGATTTTCTCCTCTTTGAAAATCCCTGTTGTTGAAGTCTTTTCTGAAAAAATTTCATACACTTTGTTTCTTTCTCACAAACCTTTGGAACTTTCTAGTGATGAATGCCATTTCCTCATCCTTATCATCTGAATCATCTTCCTTATCCTCTTGATGTTTCGAGGTGGATTTGAAGGCTATTCCTTTCTTCTTGTTGTTGTCCTCCTCTTCCTTTCTTTCTTGCATTATGAGCTCATGAGTTAAGAGAGATCCCATTAACTCATCTAGACTTAGCTTTGATAAATCCTTGGCTTCGGTAATGGCAATGACTTTTGTCTCCCAACTTTTTGGCAATGACCTAAGCACTTTTCTTACAATTTCAGCATTAGTATATGTTTTGCCAAGAGAAGTTAAACAATTAATAATATCAGTAAAACGAGTAAACATTTGAGGAATAGTTTCATTAGGCTTCATTTTAAAAAGTTCATAATTATGGACTAGCAAACTGACTCTAGATTCTTTAACTTGTTTGGTTCTCTCATGAGTCACTATAAACTTGTCCCAAATTTCTTTTGCGGTTTTACATGTGGAAATTCTATTGAACTCGTTGGCATCTAAGGCGCAGTACAACATGTTTGTAACTTTGACATTAATTTAGGCCATTCTAGTATCTGATTCATCCCACTCATCTTCAGGTTTTGATACCCTAAGTCCATCTACAGTTTTGGTAGGAATTTTTGGACCATTGCAAATAATTTTCCAACATTCATAATCATTAGATTGAATATGTATGGTCATCCTAGTTTTCCAATAGCTAAAATTTGTGCCACTAAATAGAGGTGGCCTATTAGATACTTGTCCCTCGGGTAAGGAATAACTAGGGGTTGCCATGATCTACTCTAAGACGGTTAAGTCACAAAAACTAGAGTCTAGGCTCTGATACCAATTGTTATCCCAGATAGGCAACCCAAGAGGACGGGTGAATTGGGTTATTAAAAATTTCACAATATTAAAATTAACACAATATTCAGAATTTTAATAAATTAAAAAAACAGAATAATAATTATAAATATAAAAGTAAGAGAGAAATCAAACACTGTGATTTATAGTGGTTCGGCACGCCAGGCCTACGTCCACTCCCCAAGGAACCTTCTTGATAATTTCTTTACTATCAATTGAATAAATACACCACCAAGTTTGTGGATTTGACACAGGACTTACTCTTATCTATTGGGTCTCACTCAACAATAAAAGCCTTACCCTTACAAAATCTCTCACAAAAATAAGGAATAAGAATAAGTGGTACTTAAACCCACTTTTACAATAATTCTCTCACAAATAGTAGATATGAAAATGTAAGAACAAAGGCTAGACTTAGATCTGAAAGTGAAAGAGCAGAATACAATTTGGAGCTCACAGAAAATTTTCTGTTTAAGTTCTTGATTTTTTCTCCACACACAACACTTCTATTTATACACAAAAATATATCCGTTGGACGCTCCTTGCTGACGTCATATCTTACATAAGCACGCTCCTGACGTTATGGCTTATATAAGCACACTCCTGATGTCATGGCTTACATAAGCACACTCTTGATGTCATCGCTTACATAAGCACACTCCTTAATTTTGAATAGTCAGCAAATGATAAGAATTAAAAAGATAAAAATAAGACTAATTTTTTCTTTTTGTTTTTTCAAACATGGAGCCACCGTTTTTGTAGATAATTTAATACAAAGTTCACAACTTTCAAACAAACAAATAATTTTCTCCATCTAATTTATAATATATATATATATATATATAACTCCATCTTTTTCTTCTTGTTTGATTATAATAAGATATAATCAATGTAATATAGTGTGATATGATATAATCAATGTAATGTAAAAAATTTAATAGCGCACATGATGTATTATATTTATATTATATGCAATATATATATAATGTTTTAATCAAATATTTGCATACAGAAAACATCTCTTTAAATGATATTTATGATGGATCTGAAAATGTATACCATCTTTAAAATATTATATATGTTGTAGAGATTTTAAACTAAATATATTCTACCACTCCATATTAATTTTGTCAACACAAGACAACTCATCAATATCAAATTTGTCAAAATAATACAATCAACCCATCATTTTTGTCAAAATAATATAATTAATCAATTTTTAATTTGGTCAAAAAGTGAATAGTGATCAGTCTCAATTTTTCAAAAAGTGAATAGTAAAGTTTTCAAAAATATTTTTATTTAACTAATATTTAACAAATATATATATTTTTTAAAAAAGATAATATTTTGTGTCAAATAAATATATACATTAAAAAAAATCTAAATTGTTACAAATAATATTTTAGACATCATCAAAATTAAATAATCAAAATTAAATAATATGATTAACAGGGGAAAAAATGGGAATTTACATTCTGTTTTCTGCCGCTCGTGCGGAGAAGAAGTACCACACGTGCGGCCCACTTTCGCACGTGCGGAGGGGACTGCCGCACGTGCGGCCCATGCTAAGAAATCTTGTTTGCTCCGTTTTATCTATTTGACCCTTTGGTATTTTTGAAATCTGAATTTGATGCCTTTTTGATATATGTAAATTCATTCGAAACAAGTGAGTCAGAAAATGATTTAACAAAGAAAAAGGAACTAACTTACGAGTTATGTATGTGTGCAGGACACATTCCGGGAAGGACTAACGCTCAGCCACCACACTATGAGTAATAGTACTGTGTAGTACATTTGGTGTACTATTAATAATTAATGTTAACGCTTTGTTATTCGTAAGCAAGCTACGTCGTTTCTTAATGAATAAATGGAACTTACGTTCATCTTTGAACAATAGTATCTGTGTGAATCTAAGATTATTCTGTTGTGTTATACATGGACCCGAGGTCGTTCAGAACCCATAATATGAGTGTAAAGGTCTAACATCATTATGTAACCCACGTTAGAATGTGAATCGTTCTGTCCTTATTAAGCATACTGTAATGATATATGTGCCTCCTGTTAATAGTCATTGTTATTATTCTGTTATACGCAAGACAACTGTGTCAATCTATGAAATACGCTTTACTTATTGCCAATAGTTATCATTAGCACTCTATTAAACGCAAGTTAACTATGTTAACACATGAGAATGATTGAAGGAATCTATGTGCCTCTGTATAACTCTGAGACCAGTCTGCTCTAATGATATCTGGGCCTATGGCCATTCTGTATAATCTGTAAGACCTATTGTTTTTTGGTATGGAACAAAGTGTTGTACGGAACTAAGTGTTACAGTGTGAGTCACCTCTAGAATCTGTACGAGACACCTCTTGAATCCATACATATATAAACTGGGCTTAAAGCCAATCTGTTAGTATTCTAGGCTTAAAGTCGATCTATGAAATCTGTGGGGCCTCTACGGTTGCTCTCTGACGCGTTCATGAAAACTCCGGCCTATGGCCGATCTATGACCATCTGGATATCTGTTAGGCCTATGGCCAATCTGCAAAATCTGTCAGGCTTAAGGCCGTTCTATATTCTGGGCTTAAAGCCACTCTGTTTGAAGACTGGGCCCAAGGCTATTCTGGAAACAATTACAGAATAAGATTAACTATAAGTTCTCTGCATTTATATTCCTTGTGATTTAAGTTATTTATTAGGTTATCACATACTATTATTCGCTGAGCTTTGCTTACTTTATGTTATGTCTGTTTCTGTAGGCACTCAACCGGGAGGTTAGTCTTAATCCATGACATTCGTATCTCTTTTGTCAACAGCAGTGTGTCCAGGCACTTAGATGAAGCTGTTCATTTTGTGAAGTTTGTCAAGCTTTTGGCTTTATATTTTGAGATGTATATAACCTCTTCCTCGCTAATACTTTTGTTATATGTCCAATCATAGGGTTGGATCTAGTTATGTATATGTACATAACTAAATTCTCAGATGCACGTCACTGTATGTTCATCTGCCTTATGCAATGTTTGTGATCCTGGCATAGTAGTGGTAGCTCAATGGATCTTGTTTTATGTTCATTTTTTATATTAATGCTTCCGTTCAGGCTCTATATCTTATGTACATCAAGTTAAGTGTCCGTTTTTGAAGTGATCATGCCCAAACTTTTAGAGACGGGTTTGGAGTGTGACATTGCATCCCCTAATACTCGGCCCTCACATATCATTATGTTAATTTCAATGGGTTAACATTTGTTGTGATTAATGGAGTAATTTTAATTTGAATTGGGCAATAAGCAATTTTATTCTCTTAATTTTGGATAAAAAATGATAAAAGAAAGAAAGGCCCAACATGTTATCAGCCCAACCTGCCCAAACCAATCACATCCGATCTGACAACCCGACTACCAATTTCAATTTACAAATGCTTGGTTCAAAGCGGTTGGGTAAAATATTAATCCGAACTAATCCAATCATTTCGAGTATGTATCCAATCCGACCCGGGAACAACCCTAAGTATATGGATATAGTTTTATAACATTGTTAACTGCCTAATAGAAAATCATGAGTTAAGTTCAAAAATTAACAAAAATATTATGAAAAATACACCCAATCAGGCTCTATATCTTATGTACATCAAGTTAAGTGTCCGTTTTTGAAGTGATCATGCCCAAACTTTTAGAGACGGGTTTGGAGTGTGACATTGCATCCCCTAATACTCGGCCCTCACATATCATTATGTTAATTTCAATGGGTTAACATTTGTTGTGATTAATGGAGTAATTTTAATTTGAATTGGGCAATAAGCAATTTTATTCTCTTAATTTTGGATAAAAAATGATAAAAGAAAGAAAGGCCCAACATGTTATCAGCCCAACCTGCCCAAACCAATCACATCCAATCTGACAACCCGACTACCAATTCGGTCAATTTCGACAAATGCTTGGTTCGAAAACGGTTGGGTAAAATATTAATCCGAACTAATCCAATCGGCTGCCGAGTATGTATCCAATCCGACCCGGGAACAACCCTAAGTATATGGATATAGTTTTATAACATTGTTAACTGCCTAATAGAAAATCATGAGTTAAGTTCAAAAATTAACAAAAATATTATGAAAAATACACCCAACCCCCCACCCCCCCCCCCCCCCCCCCCGGGGCACGCACTCTCTCTCTCTCTCTCTCTCACACACACACACACAGAGACACACACACACACATAATCAAACCATTGAAATTGTTGGAGGCTATCTGTTACTCTCTCCCTCTCTCTCCAACTTCTATATATAAACGTTGTTATATTGGCGAAGACGTATAGCCAACCTGTCTTTTGATATATTCAGAAATAGTAGTGTAAGAAAAGCAAACGACAATCTTAAATAGACAGAGAAAACAACTATGCACTCTGGTTCTTTTAGGCCCCATTTTGCCCCCTCTCTCTCTTTCTCTCTTGCATTAGTGCTTAGAAAACCCACATCTCTTGAGGGGTCATCTTTTCCTTTTGTTTCTCTCTCTGCCTTCTCTTTATCCCTAGGATCTTCCCTAAGCCCAGTCGCATCTCCAATTCACAGCTTCTCATCTTAAGGTAATTATATTCTCTCTCTCTCTCTCTCTCTCTCTCTCTCTCTCATTGTGGGTTTTTTATTTTTTATCTCTGTTTCCCATATAGGTGGTTGTTATTTTGTTGTATGATTGAACGAGTTCAATGAAATGCTGCTTTCAGCTTCTTTTTTTTTTTTGTTTTTGGTATTGCTGATGTGATCATGATAATGGGCATTGTAGCTTTGAATTTCTTTCTTGGTAGCTTAGTCACAAATTATGCATTATCTGGGCTTTTATTTTGTTGTTTGGTATTGGAGGGTTAATAATTATTGCTGAATTGATAATGAGAAATGGGTATTGTAGCTTTAATTTTTTTCCTTGGCAGCATAGTCACAAATTATGAATTTGGGGCATTCATTCAACCTTTTTTTAATTATTATTCTTTTTTTGGTTATTTCCTTGAATTTGGTTAAAACCATCTTGAAGCTGATGTTGTGGGACAATTTTGCCTCTTTGGCTTCAACATTTGATAAGAATTGTTCTATTTTGAAGCATTACTTGAAATATTTTATTTGTTTTGTAAATTTACGTTGTTTTGTTGATCAAATTAAATGAGCATGACTCAGTGTTGCTTTTTTGGAATTCTTTGAACTTTCATTTTTTTAATACTTGATTTATCTTTTTCTGTAGATCAAAACGAACCGTAGTAATTTAAAATTGTTCTTGAATCAAATGATTTATCCATTTTTTATTTGGGGCAAATTCAAAATTATTCGAATTGTGTAATCGTCAATTACTGGCTTTGGTAAATGACCCAAGGCAATTTGATTATAATTCAAAATTCTGTTTTGTTTAAAACTCTCATTATGCCCCCAAATTTGTGGATTTATGTTGGGATCTCTGTAAAAATAAAAAAAATAAAAAAAGAAGAAGAAGAAGAAGAAGAAGAAGAAGAAGAAAAGAGTTTAAAAAATCTCATGTATGAAATTTGGATGTTGAGGAACTTTATAATTCTCCATTCAAAGAAGTTGAGTTATTATTGATGGATATTTAGCGTTACCGCGTAATGTTGTTCAATGTTCTCTCATATTGAGTTAAAGGCTAAATTCTATAGTTTTGTTCCTATTAACAGGCATTGTGATCCCAAAGATCTTGTTCTATATAGATCTCAGTCCTTTGGAGATTTCTAGCACGATATCCCAATTTTTGTTCATAAAATGGGGGTACCCTTATCCTGTCCATTCGCTGATCTTGATGATTTGGATAGACGGTTTGAAGCCCTTTTGGCTAGATCGATGAGCTTGGATGGCAGCAATGTGACGACAGCCTTGCGATCATTTAGTTTCAATGGTCGAGGTTCTGAACGTGCCAATCTGAAATCATTCAGTTCTGGAAATATGTTATTCAAAGGTTCGGTTAGCTTTAAAGGGAGGAATTGGGGACAATGATCTCATTTAGAGCTCCTTCTAATATGGGGAAATGTGTTTGTTAGATCTGCTAGCCATACAATCAACAAAAGTGGTGAACAATTGCCAACAGATAGCATGTTTGAAAACACCCAAAACCCCATTTTTAGAAGAAGAATCAGGGAACCAAAGATCTCAGGCGGCAATAAAGTTGCAGAAGGTGTACAAAAGTTTCCGTACCAGAAGACAGTTGGCGGACTGTGCTGTTTTAGTAGAGCAGAGATGGTTTGTTTACTATGAGAATTCTCTAAAAAAAGTTTCAGCACCACATTGAGCTGAAATGGATTCGTATTAATTTGAAACTACTGATACATCTTTCAGAATGAAGTGATTATAATGTGGTGTTTCGTTCATTGGAACGAGACTAGAATGGAATGGGAATTCCGTCGGAATATTTATTCTCATGTTTGGTGTGGTAAAAAGAAAAGGAATTTACATTGGCAATGGAATTAGCATTCACCAGTTTAGAAGAATGTCATTCCATTGGAAGGATAAGGAATAACCATTCCATTCCTGCCTAAAATCATTCCAGTGAGCCAAACACCACCTAATGGCTAAAGCGACCCCCATTTCTTTGAAAGTTTAACATGAACCTTTTCCATGCTCTGGAATAGTTCTAGGTTGTAAAGAAATCCAAGAATAGAATGTTTCATTCCAATGTGATGCATTGAAATTCCCTGTTTCTTCGTATTCTTTTTTGTTACAGTGTTTGATTTCTTTTTTTTTGGTTGCACTTTCTAGGTGGAAATTATTAGATTTTGCTGAACTAAAGCATAGTTCTATATCTTTCTTTGAAATTGAGAAGCCACAAACTGCCATTTCACGTTGGTCAAGAGCAAGAACCCGAGCTGCCAAGGTAATTTTGCGACGAACTAATGCATACTTGATACTTCTTTGTTGTAGATCTGACCTGTTGGCTTATTTCTCCATTGGCAGGTTGGGAAGGGTTTATCAAAAGACAAAAGAGCTCGAAAACTTGCTCTACAGCATTGGCTCGAGGCAGTAAGTCACATTTATAGTGAAGATAACTTTTGAAATTTGAATGATACTATTGCTCCGTTTGTTTGGGTAAAAACATTTTTTGAAAAACATTTTCCATATTTTTTGGTTTTTGGTATGACAGAAAACGAAAGTCAACATAAAACATTTTTTGTGAACAATGGAAAGCAAGCTTATCTGGGTGGAGACTAAAGTCTTTCCACCCCACCACCTCCACTGCCACTAGCAAATAAGTTTCAAAGTCACAACCAAACATAGGAAACCATTTTCTAGAAAAAGTTCTTAGCAGAAAATGTTTTCCACTAAAATGAATGGGCATTTTTGAAAGGTTCGTTGTTGATTTTTGTACTACTTGTGATTAGATTGATCCACGACATCGCTATGGTCACAATCTTCAGTTCTATTATGTCAAGTGGCTCCACTGCCAGAGTACACAACCCTTCTTTTATTGGTAAGATTAAATGGACCAAAAAGCAATCGAGAAGAGAAACATATATTCTCCGCTTGAAATTGGCAATTTCAACTAATAGAAGGCTAAAATTGCAGGCTCGACATTGGAGATGGTAAAGAAGTCAATCTTGAGAAATGCCCCCGATCAAAGCTTCAACAACAATGCATCAAATATCTTGGTCCGGTGAGCCTCATCCTCCTCCATGGAGGTCCTTATGATTTACTATATGCCTAAGACTCCTTTATGAAGTAATGAATTTTGATTCCTTCATCAATTTGGAACCAGGTTGAAACACAATATGCAATTGTAAAGCCTGAAATATTTTCTCGTGATTTCTTTGAAACATTCATGTAGGGAAGTGCAAAAGTTACAACCTATTTGATTGAGTTTTCAAATTTTTTTTCGTATTTTTTTCTTCCAAAAAAAAAAAAATGAAGAAAATAAAAATCCATCCTTGTCAAATGATTTTATCTTCTTTGGGGCAAAATAAAATTTGACTTTTTTATTTGAGGAAAGAAAACAGAAAACATATTTCGAAAACTCAACCAAACAGGGTGCTACCTACTTAAATGGAGTGATATGAAATGAAATGTCAAAAAAATTATCTTCAGTTGACATTTGCCTTACCAATAATTTTTTATTCATTTCGCAGACAGAAAGGAAGGCTTATGAAATTGCAGTGGAGGACGGCAAGTTCTTCTACAAGGAAACACAGAAGCTTGTTGATACAAGGGAAGGACCTCAAAACACCAAGTGGATTTTTGTTCTCAGCGCCTCAAAAACATTGTACATTGGGCAAAAGCACAAAGGCACTTTTCAACATTCAAGTTTCTTGGCTGGAGGGGCCACATTATCTGCTGGGAGATTAGAGGTGGAGGATGGTATTCTCAAGGTACAGAACTCGAGTGACATATATAAGTTCACTTTTCTTTTCCCCTTGTGTGATATCTGTTTGAATTTTAAAGGATTAATGTTCTCATCTGTTACTCGAAATTCGAATTTTATAGGCAGTTTGGCCCCACAGTGGGCATTATCGGCCGACAGAAGAGAATTTTGAAGAATTATTGTCATTCCTGGAGGAGCACAGTGTAGATCTTAGTATTGTCCAGGTTGAAAGTGTAACCTTGATTTTTTTAATTTTTTTTTTAATACAATAATTGTTCAAAAAATGCCACAAAGTTAGAGCATAAAGAGTCTGTGCCGGATGATGCAGCAGGAAGTTATTGGCTTGTCACTGGGATTAGTACTAAGAATTATTTTGAGTATTGATGTAAATATATATTTGGATATGTCTTGAGCTCCTCAAAGTCAAACCCCATTTTATCAGGAGTCTCGTGCACTGGATTGCCTTTATTTTTTGTCCGTGTGTGGATGCATCCCAGTAGGTAGCCAAAACATTCTGTGACATCATCAAGCAGAGAAAATATAGGCCTCTCATCTATCTTCTCTTTTTTGGGTTATGTTCAGACAAGCCCAACAGACGAGGAAGAAGAAGCACATGGCAAGAAGAGAAGTGGCATTGCCATACAAAACAGCTTAACAGAACTAGATTTGACTAAAGTCATTGAAGAAATCATTGCCAAAAGCTCTGCTCAAGAGAAAACTGATTCTAGAGCACAAGATTGCAATATTGCAGGAAATACACGTATACCCTTGTCACGATTTTCCCGAAAATTACACTCAAAGATAACTACACTTCAAATACCAAGAAAGGACAATGTGATCAAGATGTTCAAGAAAGATGGACAAGAACAACAACTGGGGCCAAGTGGCAGCATTCCAACTCCAACAGACGGGTATGAAACAGCAGAAGAAGTTTTATCAGACGATGATGATTTCATGATTCCGAAACGGAACTTGTTTGATGAGGATGAGGAAGAAGATTATGAAGATTCCGTACCAAAAGAGAAGATTATTCAGAGGATAAATTCACACAAAGGAACAGAATCATGTCAGTTGGCTCAGCGGTTATCTTGCAAATGGACGACCGGAGCTGGACCAAGGATTGGGTGTGTGAGGGACTACCCTACAGAGCTCCAAAACCGGGCACTAGAGGAAGTGCACTTGTCTCCAAGATGTGCTTTTTCCTCTCCAAGGAGATCATTCCGTCCGAGTCCTAGGGTTTTGACTCCTACAAATTTGTGTCGAGAAACCAGTGCAGCCAGAAGTCCACTTGCTTTTGATCAAGTGATATTGCATCAAATATCAACACCATAGTTTTAATCTATAGGGTCATGTGTTTTGAGTATAGTATGTATTAGGACTTATTTTCCAATCTTTTTCTTTAAAATTCTTTTACACAATTCTTTTGTAGATTGTATGGCAATGTAAAAAAGAGCAACTCGGTGTACATTCTCCTGCTAAAGTGGATATGGGAGGGCAAAATGTACGCAATTTTACTCCTATTTCTGGAGATCTTGTGATAAGATATTGAGTGAAAAGTTAAAAGTTCAGTTCTCCTATTGAGTGTTGACATTCTGTTATAATGAGAGGTAAATTTAGATGAGAATTTGAATATACAGCACATAGAAAAGTTCATTTACAAATAGACACTCGTAATATGGCCAAACGTTTCAATCTAGCTGAGAAACGGTTATGCTATGTTTTAGATCTTAGATTTGCAAGGGGAAACTAGAAGAAAAGGGAAATGTTTAAGAGATTTCGGGTGTTTTGAAATATGTTTTTGAAATTTTTTTTCTAAAAACATGTTTGGTTATAAATTTTCTTAAAAAAATTTCAAAATTATTTCTCTCTTTATTACACATCTATCAATCATTTTTTCTCTCTTCTTCTCAATCACTTTTTTTTTACACACATCTACTCAACTACAACAAAATATCAAATCATTCCAAATTCTAAAACTATTTTTAAAATATACAACTAAACAAACCAAAAAAATTTCTACACTCCTCCCAAATTTTTTTAAAAAAAATTTATCACAAAACACAAACCAAACATTCATTTCTCTCAACAAATTAATGATTCAAACATAACCTGGATCTGCAAAAATTCAGAAACATATAAGTAAATTGCATTTCACTCATACTTCACCTCCATTATCATCCATTTCACAAAGAACTTTCAGGGTTACATCAAGTAAATTGCATTGCCATGGTACTTCTATTGATGGAAATTTTGTTTTGATACAACCACCAGTTAATTTCTACAATATAGACACTTGAAAAGAAAAAGAAAAAAAAACCTCTGTATCCTCTCGGTAATGTATTTTTTTGGATTTATAATTTTCAGACACATTGGAAACAAACTTGAACTCTCTTCTAGCTTGACCCATTTGAAGTTCCATGCTCCCATATGCTGTGGCAACTTTGGAAGCCTTCCAACAACAAAGGATACAGCTCGTAGATAAAGAATAACTTGTTACATGAAAGGAAACATGGCATACTCAGCATAGAAGAGATTCCATATAAACCGATAGAACTCTGAGATTGCTTCCTGAAAGAGGCAAGTGAAACAGTGATCAGACCTTAAAATTAAGCATTCTATTTGAGCTAATTGTTCCATCATACATTCTATTTTTTAATTTTAATTTTATTATGAAAATAAATAAATAAAAAGAAAATCTCATCCCTTATCGAAATTGCAAGCATGAAATTCTCTATAGGACAGTAGAATTAAACAATCTTGAAATGATCTGTTTTGAGATTTCCATATGGTGGTTGAACCACAACCTAATCACTAATAAAATGGCCAGTGTTAAATGAACACAGTACACATTACGGTTTTGCTTTCTATAATCTTCGGTGGCTGGTAACAAATTAAGTCTAATCCTCAGTCCATTGTGGTCAAATATCGATTATGATACGCACATATATGTGTGTGAGTGTGTGTATACTGTAAATTAGCCACTAGTTGTGGCTATTTGATCTTGAATTCATGACCAAAAGGCACTATCTTGGATCACAAGGGAAGGGGTACAGAGGAGAGGTTGACGAGAGAGGTCAGGCAGCATTGGGGGAATGAATGGGCATGGGCAAAAAATGACTTTTTGTGGCTGATCTGTATATAAGTTTTAATACATAAGACTTTAGAAGGAATATCTTCATTCATGAACTTAATTGTAATAAGTTTGTCTTTTATTGTCATGAGTGCAATAATCACATAGACAGAACTACGGGTCCTATCAAGGATCTCTATCTCAAGCAAGTCCAAAAACATCCCAATGAGGTTACCCTAGAGAGAGAAGAATATCATTGAAGTTGAAAAGCTATTACAATTATTCATAGAACTTGAAAAAGGTGATACCTTTGTATAATTTGCTTTTTCCAACAACCGTGCCTGAAACCACACGAAATGAAATATTACGCGAGAGAAATCCATCTGAAAATTAAAACTGACAACTTCTAGACAACATATAGAATATCTAAAAGAGCATGGGGCTCAATAGAAGAGTTGGAGAACAACATAGCCATAAACAAAGATGGAAGATATTTTTTTTCACTGAAACCAAGAAAATGGAGAGAAATTGAACGAAAGAGTAAGTGGATCCAAAACATTCCCAGGAAAATTCCTGCTGGTAATTAGGGTGAGAAAATTTAGAATTAAAATACAAACCTGGAAAATTAAACTCAATGCCAAGATGGTATGTGCAGGTATCATTAAGCTGCGCTTGAAAACCTGCAATACATGTAAAATGAGAGACCAAATGTTTGTGATCATTTGTTGCCCAAGAAACATTTCAACCTTTCACACAAATGCTTGCACGATGCTAGTAAATAACACATGGGATGAATCTCACCAACCAGGTGATAATCAATAAGTTAACTCCAATCAAGATCTATTCACCTGAGGCATGAAAACTGCAGCCAATACAGCACCAATATAATTTAACAACAAAAGCCCAGAACCAAGGAATGCAATGTTTCTAACGCCAAGCTTTGTTGCCAAAGTAGATATCTGAAACCTAGGAAAACAATTATATCAACAGCAAATGGAAACAGTTAGGTTTAGCAATAATCATGGTATTTGATCTTAGATTTGAATAAGAAGCAAAGATTCAAGGAACAGGTGAGTAAATTTAGTACATTACAGCTTCTAAGAAAAATTGGGAAAAAGTAAAAGATGGAATGTAAGTAGTTAGGATGTCATTTAATATTTATTGGATGTTGTCAAAATGTAAATATATATAAAGAAGAAGGGGGAAAAAGAAAGTATCAGCATCTTGAAAACAATCCTATGTAGGAATAGTCAAAAACAAAACAAAAATAGCAACAGACATATTGTGAAAATTGGTTTTCTAACTTACTTTCTATCCCCCTCTACATCTGGAAGATCTTTAGTAATGGCAATGACCAGCGCAAACAATGTTACAAAAGTTGTGATGAAAGCCACAGGTAAGCTGCAGTAGAAATTGATAACGTGCACATCAGAAATTTTCTTAACAGCCTGGACAAAACAGTATGAATTCCTACAACACCGTAATAGGTATTTCGAATGGCACTCTAGAAGCATAATATATTGCCTTTAGGTTGTACTTCAGAAGCACAAAGTAGAAGTGAGATTTCAAGGTTAGCCCACCAACAGTAATGGTCCAAGCTAATATTATGTGAGCCCATTTGGTGGACCCCATGTATCCTTGTGTGTGAGAGTGGGTTAACTTGTTACTTTATACAGCTTCCTTTTCCAATGGTAAAAGGGGCTGCGTAAGCAAAAAATAATAAGCAACTCACCTCCATTCAAATGTAAGTCCAAGGGCAGCTCTCGTGGCATAATATACACCAAAATTAAGAAGAAAACCTCGGACCTGTGAAGAATATGACAGAGCATTATCGAAACAACATGTAGTTATAATTAAACATCACTTTATTTGGCAGAGAATACAACAAACAATACACTCTATTATACTGAAGGTTTAAAAAAAAAAAAGTAAAATGGAGGAAGGGCAAAAAGAATACCGTGGCAATAATAAGAAATGCTACAACGGGAAACCTCTTCATTCGAAATGGGGGAACAGAATAGATGGTTCCAAGAAATAGACCAAGACAGTAGAGAGCAGTAATGAACGGACCAAAGTTAATTCCAACAATCAAAAGGCCTGTCACTGCAAAAAGTAACACCAAAAACCAAGCAGACTGAACTGAAAGATCTCCAGCAGCTATAGGTAAATAAGGTTTGTTTACCCTGCAATTGGAGCAGAAAAGCATTAACCCACGTATATATATATATATATAATATTATATAAATAGGTAACAGAAATGAGAAAATTCTTTGAATATAAGTATATTAAGCACATTAATCATAGACATCCCCTGAGATTACATGACCAACACTACAGGAACCATAGGAACCATCTGAGGATTGGATCTTACTTGTCAATTCCAATATCGTAAATCTGATTGATGCCCACTATGTAACCATTGCCACATATTAGCGCAAGCAGACCAGAAAAGGCCTTAAACAATAATGACCACCTTATCAAATTTGTGTTCTCGATGAGAGCTCTTGCTACTAAAGAACTGTAACAGAAGAAAAGATTAACTGAGTCAATTACAACTTACACAAGCTGCCTAAGAAAAATCTGTAAACCAAACAGAAGTACTGCATTAGCATAATAATTACTTACATTGATCCCAGTGTTGTTCCGCGTATGGTGTGTGGCCTTAGGAATCTCCAGAATGCATCTTTGAACTCAGACACTTTATTGAAAACTGGATCAGATCCAGCAGCACCAATTTGTGAGCAGGCCTGGCAGCATCCACTTTTACATAAATGCCATAAATTAAATTGACAACCTTTTTATGTCCTATGTAACATTTTGATTATAAGTTAAAAGGTAATTGTGGCAATACTAGACTTGGCTTGTCAATCGGCCTGATTTAGCATAATTTATTAAAGGTTTTGGCTTGTGATCCAATCCTTGTAGCTAACATGTTTGTGTTCACTTTCTTAATCTATACAAGAGCAACATGGGTTCAGATTTCCCCATTGGACCATTATAATAATAATAATATCTTGGGCAAAACCATTCTCATGAGTTTTCATCATATGGTTATATCAATATTTTTTTTAATTTCAATAGGCTACGGAATTTGACTTAGATAAAACATTAAATGAATTTACTAGAATCAATAATGTATTCCAAAATAATTGACAATATTTTGTGTTAATAAACATGAAAGTTTACAAAATGTTATTTGTGGCCAACGTGATAAGCCATACCAAAGTAGGGTAAAAGAGATTTATATAGAATGAACCAGAAATACCCAGATGAAGAAACATATTGAAGTGCTAAACAATTGCATTGTTATAAATGTCCCATTCTGTTTTCCATGAGATACCCACCCAAATGAAAACAACATCAATTTGTAGATGAGGAAAAGCATAGAATTTAGGTAATAAAAGGAAGGAATTAGACATACCCAGATTGAAATACGCTTCTGGTGCCTCTTTGCATAAGTTATTGTGCAGCTTCGGTAAGTGTACAACCCTGATAAAGGGAAGTTGTTGGAGCATTTCAACGGCAAATGAGAGGATAAGCAGGTGGGCTTAATGGGTAATCTTTTATAGCGAGAAGAAGATAGAGCTGAAATTCGAACAGAAGAAGAAGAAGTTGAGAGTGAGATATCCATCAAGAAGGGATGAGCAAGAGAGAGAAGACGATGACCAGACAAGTATCAGTGGGTGCCCTTCACTTCACTTGACGATAACACACAAACACAGAGACGGAGCAGGGCAGTGTCGTCTGGTTGGTTTTATTCCGGTGTGGTGAAGCCTATTTAAGATGGGCAAAAATGTCATTTCACCACTAACTTGGCCCTTTAAAAACGCATTAGGGTTCCCTATTCTAGAGCCAACAAAACTACAAGCCTGCGCCGAGTCTCTCCAGCCGCACCTCTCTCTCCCCATCACAGGTTTCTCCTCAACCGTTATTCATGAATGTCATTTGGAGATTGTTAGAAGCTATTTTAGGGTTTTAGTAATCCATTATGTAATCAATTCTCTGTTTTCTTAATTTTTTTTTTAATGTTATCTGACTTTCTTGATCTGTTGTTTGTGTTTGGTTTCTGGGATTTTTGAGAGAGAAAGGAAAGAAAATAGTTGAAGGTGGAAGAACTGAACACATTTGTGACCATGTATTCATCTTCAGGATTTAGATTGTTTATTGCCTTTTAATGAAGCCTAGTTCTACTAAGTCTATGTAAATTCAAATCCCACCTTGTATATTTATCTTAAAGATGTTTTATTTTGTGAAGTATTTTCCTACCCCCATTCTTGATTGATGCATCTATATTGTTAGAAAACCCATCTTACGGTTTTTAAGTTATCAATCATGTCTTCAATTCTTTCCTCTTGATTTTTTGTTTTTTTTTGGTTCATCTGATTATTTGATTATGCGTTTTTATGATGCAGCTATAGATCTGTTTGTTTGTGTTTGGTTTCTGTTGAATTTTGAGAGAAAAAAAAAAATTAAAGAAAATAGAACTGAACCCATTTCTTTCTTGTCTTTTAAAGTAGCCTAGTTCTACCAGGTTTATGTAAGAAACATATACATAGTGTAAGATTTTTTAGTTTGTATAGGATTACTCGTTTATATTTGTCTTTAACATAAAAATTTACGCATGACACAATTTTTTACACATGTTAAATGACAAGATTTGGAAAAAGAAGGGGAGTGCAAAATCTTTTGAGTGTATATGTATAGTTGTTTAGATGAGTGTATATGGGAAATGTGATATTGTAGTCTCGATTGAATGTTAGTTCTGTTTGAAGATGATCTTACTTGTTTAGATGGGTTTGTTGAGTTTTGCTTATTATATCTTTTCTTTTGGTCATTCTTCTTGCTGAAGATCTATAACTACTTAACTAGTGTTTTTGAGGTCGGAGTTGTTTCAACTTTCAAACACTCACATTTTTCTGTGTAGTATGCTATCTTTTGCCATGTATGATGCTGAAGTTATTATTTCTTGCTCTTTGATTGGGCCCATCCGTCCCAAAACACTCACAATTATTGGATCATGTGAGAATCTCTAAAAATAGTAATCTTGAGGCATAATGGTTGTGAGCAATGTTTTAAAAACCGGACCGGTGAGCGAACCGGAAAAGGGATCGGGTGGACGGGTCACCGGTTCAACCGTCGGATTGAACCGGAATCGAACCGTGACGTAATAAATATACTAAAATTATATTTAAATAAAAATATAAGTAATAAAATTATAAATTAAAAATATTAAATTATCTTAAATATTTGTCCTAATATTTTTTTTACTGAAAAATATAATAATATATTTTAAAATATTATTAATTTCAATTTTAGAAGATGAAATCAAATATTTAATATTTCCTTCATATGATTTTAATTCAAATAATTTGATTGAAAGGAGAGCAAAAATTTTGGAGGGATATCAAAATTTCAATATTCTTTTCAATACATTTGATTGAATCTCACATGAATTTCTTGAATTTTTTTGAAAGAATTTTTTTCTTATAAATAGGTGAAGACTTTCACAATAATTTCATCAAGCTCTTAATGGGATTCTTCATAAGAGGAGGTCCTTGAAAAAGAGTTTCAAATTAAAATTTTCTTATATTCTTATATTTTATGTATATATATATATAAAATAAGAAAGAAAAGAAAGAATAAAAAAACAAAAAATTCGTTTTCTCAAACCGGAACCGGGTCGACCGGTTCGGCGGTTTGACCGTTGGTTTTTCCGGTTCTTTCAAAGTAGGCCGGTTTTCCACTATGACCGGTTCAGGGGGTGTATCCGGACCGGAACCCTGACCGGTCGGCGGTTCAACCAGTTGAACCGGCCGGTCCGGTCCGGTTTTTAAAACCGTGGTTGTGAGTGTTTTGGAACAATGTGACAAAGTGATCTTTGATTGGATTTTGCTTCTTGACATGAACTTGTTTGTCAATTTGGAGAACTTTGAGATGGTTCACTTCATGACCACCATAAAAAGGGAAGAACAAAAGAGAGCACCTTTTAACTTTCTGTGCATTGTCTCTGTTTTCTTTTCTCATGCATCATATGATATACATGTTTTATTAATCTCAATTATTCTTAATGGCATGGAGAGTCATCTGCTAAAGTTTTTTCGCACTCCACACTCCATATTTTGCATCACACAAATTTCTGTATACCTGAAATTGCTACACATAAATGACAAGATTTGGGTAATAATTATAAAGGATATACGCGTAGTTTGTTTGGAGATGTACATAGGGAATGATTTTGTAGTCTCAACTGAAAGTTTGCCTAATTTGAACATGATCTTACTTGTTTGTATTTTATTTTTATTTTTGGTTGAAGATTTATATTTGTTGAGTTCTGTTCATTATGTATTTTCCTTGGCTATTTGTCTTGCTTTTGAGGTCAGAGTTGTTTCAACTTTCAATACACACATATCTACCTTTCGCCATGTATGATGTTGAAAGTTATGCACTATGTTTGGTTTCAATTTTTTGTTTTTCATATTTTTTTATTTTTAGTGAATATAATTTTTTTTACTTTTTTAGATGCATCTTACTTAGATGTATCTAAAAAGTAAAATATTTGTAGAAAAATATTTTTAAAAATCAATAAATACACAAGAATACAAAAATATACTGAATTTTCTGGTTTTTTTTTTGGGTTGTATTTTTAGTATTTAGTGAATTTTGTAAAGATTTTTTTCACAAATATTATGGGCTTGTTTGGTTTGTTTTTCAGAAAAATTTTTTGAAAAATTCTCTACAAACAAATTTTCAAGAGTAATCAAGCCAAACAAATTTTTCTCAAAAAAATCTCAAAATTTTGTTTGGTTACCTACTTTTCAAAATCTCTCTCTCTCTCTCATATACATCAAATCAATCACTTTTTTTAAAACTTTCTCCTCAAAACAATTTTTCAAAACCATTTCTGAAAAAAGGCAAACCAAATAAGTTTTCGTACTTTTTATCTCAAAAACTATTCTACAAACACAAACCAAACATACTTTATTTTTTAAGTGTATTTATGTTAGGCGTATTCAAAAAAAATTTAAAAATGCTTAGAATATCAAAGAAAATCAGTGAAAACAAAAAAAATACAAAAAATAAAAAATTTCAATTTTCTGAAAAGTGAATCCCGACATGTAAAACCAAACAAGCTGATTAGTTCTTGCCCTTTGATTGGGTGCCGTGGGCCAAGGATCTTATGTTCCCAAATTCCCATGCTTCCCATCCCAAAACTCTTACAATTATTGCCCTTTGATTGGGCCATGAGCCAAGGATCTCATGTTCCCAAATTTCCATGTTTCCCATCCCAAAACTCTTACAATTATTGGATCATGTCTCGATGCACAAAAATCTTGTGATGTAATGATTGTGAGTATTTTGTGTCTGGGTCACGAAGTAATTTGGGGACAGGCCTATTCCCTGTAACTCATTTCTTCTTATTTAGATTATGTGAAGAGTCTTGTACTTATTACTTTCAACTTTTTATTTTGATCTATAACCATATTATTTGAAAATATATCACTTTACATTTAGGAATAATACTTAAGCATGTTGTATTATGTAATTGAAAATTAAGAAGTGTACTTTTATTGTTCAACTTCCAGCATCGAAATACTTACATACTGATTTTTTAACAAAATTTGAATACAAGTGTGATGTACTGACTGGAAATGAAATACAGTTGAAGCAGAAATGGAAGCGGCTATCGCAGATCAACCAATTGTTGCGGTTGCTAGTCAGAAGGAACAGGCGAACCAGGTTCACAGTGATGTGAAACTCTTCAACAGATGGTCCTTCGACGAAGTTCAAGTACTGATATCTCAATCTCTTGCATTTCTGTTTTTTCGATTCACACACTCTCCTCCAGATGCATACTATTCCCATTTCTTCACTTTATGTAACTACTATTTTCCCTAGATATATGTCTAATCCAATTGAGATTTGTGGTTTCATTTTTGGGTATTGAACTATTGTTCTTTCACTCAATGAGCCGTAACGATTTAAGTTTTTGTTTTAATTGGGTCTTATCTTCTGACCTGTTTGGATTGGCTGCCAGGAGGTATGTACTATATATAAATGTGAAGATACTCATCTTTATACAGTTGATCCTCTTATAATTAATATTTTATTTTATTTTTATTTTTTTGAGGAACCCATAGTATATGATAATTTAATAATTTTTGGATTCCTCGCTCTCCCTTTTCAACTCACCATCACAGCTCCATTAACCATTTGCTACCATATAATAGACCAACAGCACCATCACCAATACCAATTCACCGCCATTGCAACCCCATTACCTCACCACCAACAACCATCTCAAAACCTATATGTTACGCAGTGTCTGGTTTGTGGTGTTGTTTGTCTATTATACTGTCAATTTACATGTTGCAGTGCTATGCAAATGGTTTTAATATAATTTTTAGTGGATATCCACTCGTCTCTATGAAACTTTGTTGGCTTCATATATGTTGCTAATTGTAAATTCCTTAAAATTTGTATTTTATGAATGTTCAAAGTTACCCCCACTACCAGCATTTGTCAATATATTTACTATTGGATAATTTGTTATGTTGTTTTGTACAGATCAGTGACATGTCCGTGATGGATTACATTGCTGTGAATCCTGCGAGGCACGCAACTTATGTGCCTCACACAGCTGGAAGGTATTCAGTCAAGCGGTTTAGGAAGGCTCAGTGCCCAATAGTGGAGAGGCTAACTAACTCTTTGATGATGCACGGGCGGAACAATGGCAAGAAGCTGATGGCGGTCCGCATTGTCAAGCATGCTATGGAAATTATCCATTTGCTGACTGACCTAAACCCTATTCAAGTCATTGTTGATGCTGTGATCAACAGGTATACAAATTTGATTTATGTTATCTTATTTAGGATGATAGCTCCGGATAAATTATTCAGTGCTTCGAGAGCAAGTCTAGGTGGTGTAGTGCTCCAAATTGATAGTTATCGTTTTTGTGTTGGGAGTTTTAGGAGACAATATAAAATGTGTCAATTAGCAATTGGAGTGGAGCATTGCTCCAAGAGCACCTAATAATATTTTGACAGTGAGAGCTTAGCTTCACTCACTGGCTGAATAAACTTTACTGCTTCCTCTCATACATTTGGGCATTTGGTAGAGTGATGCACTTAGGCTGCCCTCTTGTTCTTTTTGGTGGCATCATGATTTATTTCATTTTACTGTTAATACAGTGGACCAAGAGAAGATGCTACTCGAATTGGTTCCGCTGGTGTCGTGAGGCGTCAGGCTGTTGATATTTCCCCACTGAGGCGTGTTAACCAGGCAATATATCTCCTTACAACCGGTGCTCGTGAAAGTGCATTCAGAAACATCAAGACCATCGCTGAGTGCCTTGCTGATGAACTCATTAATGCTGCCAAGGGATCTTCCAACAGGTAAAGAAGGGCTAGTTTTGGTTTACCGTTGGTTTTCTCATATATTATTAACAAGGACAGAGTTTTTATTGGTTGATTCATCCTTCTCACTCTCCCATTAGTTTAGTTTTTATTGTTAGTAATTTATTTTGTGAGCTAATAATAATTTGATTCATATACTTGGTGATCCTCTTTTTTTCGGGGCGTATGCAGCTATGCTATTAAGAAGAAAGATGAGATCGAGAGGGTTGCAAAGGCCAACCGTTAAAGAGTGGATGTTGGTGGTGCAACGGAGAAAGCATACAGTGATGAGATAATTTTGTTTATTGTGCTTTCTAGTTTGCTGTTATGGTAGGTGCTAGGAATATGAAATTGCTAAGAAACATGTTTGTCGGCTGAAGTATTTACTGTTTTTTCATGGATTTGGGTTCTTTCTCTAGCCTGTGTTTTATTTAGTTACAATTGTATTGTTATCGAGTATTTTGACTTTGAAAGTTTTATTGTTAAGTTTTTGACCTGCAGTTTTGGTGAGCACTGCTTTGTGTGTTCCTATTTCCCAGTTCAAAATTCTTTGCACTGCTTTCTGCATGCTTCAATGGTAGTATTTAGCTGTACATCTTGCAGCTCGTTTTGCATGTCTACTATGAGATGTATAATTTTTATCACAAAAAATATAATTTTGGTTATTCAAAACTTGAAGGGTGTATGTCATATTCATAATTTTTACTCAAAAATTGTAACTTTCATCATAAAAAATTATAATTTTCGCTAAAATTTTAATTTTTCTAACGGTGTGGAAGTATACATTGTTGCATTTTTCTTCAATACACTTACTGCAGCCTAGAGCAGTGCAGTCTACTTTGGTAATGTTTGGTATTGTAAATTTTTTGTGCAAAAATAGTTTTTGTTAATTAAAAAAAAAAAATCCTGTTTTTTTAAGAAGCTTCTCTCAACAGTGAGTCAAAAATACCGAGTTTTAAAATGCTTTCTGTGGATTCTATTCTCCTTTTTTGTAACAATTTTTGTTTTTTAATTCTTGAAAACAAAAATGATGCTAGATAAGCAAACCACTTTAAAGTTTTTGAAATGTGAAGTCAAGTCAGAACCCCAAGGCTCTGTTTGGTTGTGCTTTGTAATCAGTTTTCTACGCGTGTGTTGGAGCATGATGTTTGGTTACGTTTTCAAATCAATTTTTTACACTCTTTGTAGAGAACTCTGATGCATCAGGCGCGTTTTCTGTCAAAAGGAAGTCCACCCGGTAGACCACCCGGATGTCCACCCGGATGTCTACCCGGATGTCCGGCTAAATTCCAGTTTTGTTTGTTTGTTTTTTTTTTTTTTCGCAATTGATTTACATAATCGGGAAAAATATTTTTTGAAATTTCTTAAAATTTTTATGTGCTTTAAAATAATTTTAAGTTGTATGTTTAGTTATGAGTTGTTAAGTTTTTGTATCACATATCAAATATCACATCAATAATTCCCCACTCAAATCAAACTTCTTTTCCAAAATTATTTTCAAAACTCTTTACCAAACAAATTTTCTACACTCAAATCATAATTCCACAACATACAAACTCAAAATACAACTCATACTTTCAAATCACATTTACAAAACTCTACCAAACGCTACTCAAGTTTTTTACTATAAAATATTGCAAAAGTTTGTGTAATTATATATTTTTTTCAAAAAAAAACCTGACTTCTTTAGTTTTTCCCACATTTTCTTTTTTTTGTTTTTGTTTTTACTACTTGGGGCATGCACCAATAAATCTTAAATGTGTATCTTGTAACCCATTTGGTCCTATGAATTTTCTTATGAACCGTTAGGTCCTATCCCAATGTTAATGACCATTGAACATTATCAACATCAAACATTATCCATCAAATATCAAAACATCAAACATCAAATTTATGAATAACATCATCGAAATAATATCAAATATCATCATTAAAACAACATCAAACATCAAACATCATATAACATCATCAAAACAACATCAAAAATAACAATTAAACATCAAAATAAAGATTAAACAATTTTTCAAATAACGGTTAAACATCAAAACAACAATTAAAATAACATCAAACATAAAAAATAACGATTAAACAATTTTTTCTGGTCAAACATCATCATCATAACAATTTTTTTAATCAAACATCATTCTAACAATATTTTTGAACAAACATCATCATAACATTAAAAACATCTCAGATCGAAACCCAGATCTAATTCGGAACACATCTCAAAAACCACAACTCCTCGGCCTCTTTCATCAAACATCAAACACATATTCTCAACCATTAAACATTAGGACCCATATGACAATTTCAATCGCAGAAATCCGGCACTAAATCCGATCAAGAGAGTGATTTGAATCCAAAGTCGTAAAAAAAATTTGATAAGGGATGTTGTTTTGATAATGATGTTGTGATGTTTGATGTTGTTTTGATGACGATGCTGTGATGTTTGATGTTGTTTTGATAATGATGTTGTGATGTTTGATGTTGTTTTGATAATGATGTTTGATGTTGTTTTGATGATGTTGTATAAATGAGACTAAATGGTGCATAAGAAAACTTTTAAGACTAAATGGTTCAACTTTTCAGAAAATAGGATTTATGGGTAAATTTTCCTTACTACTTTTCTTTTGAATTTTTAACAAATATTTTTATTTCCTAAGTGCATTTAAAATATAAAAGATAATTAATCAAAATATTAAAAACAAAAGAAATAAGAAAAATAAAAACTCAAAAACAATTACAATTTGTATAATTTGCTTTTGATATCTAATTTAGTCTTGTAGCTCCACTTGCAATATTTTTTTGGCTTTATAATTGGAGTAGTGTGGAATTAATCTAACTAAAAGTAATTTTTAATATTTTAATAATATTATAGACATATGTATCTTTACAATTTTTATATTTTTTTTATACACGATAACGGTTATATTAAACTAATGTTCCTCCATAGATTCGAACTTAAAAACTTACTCACTTTGGCAGCTACCTTTTTTTATGACCACTTGATTAACTGTTTAGGATTATCTTCATATTTTAAATACACAAAAAAATAAAAATTATTCACACACTTTAAAAGTGTTGAAACCTGATTGGTCCAAAAATATTGACCTCCATTTAACAATTATGTTGAATAACTCCACTTAGCATTATAATTTTTATTATTTTAAATTAATTAAAATTTATATTTTAAAATTATTCACACACTTTAAAAGTGTTGAAACCTGATTGGTCCAAAAATGTAGACCTTCATTTAAAAACTATGTTACTCCACTTAGGATTCTAATTTTTATTATTTTAAATTAATTAAAATTTATATTTATTCACAATGTGTAAAATTCCAAATATAAACATAATTTCCCTCAATAAAAACAACAAGAAGGTGGGGTGGTGTTGACAAGTAAGGGTGTAAAAATGGCTTGGCCCGGCTTGAGTCGGCCTGCCATCGAGCCTAGCAGACTCCTGCAAAAAATAGAGCCACTTTGGGTCGATTCACTCACGAAAATCGCAACCTAAGCCCAAGGGTACTTGGACCTTGGGTAAGGCATCGAGCCGTGGTCGCAAGCCCTGGACTTGGGCTTGAGCTTAGGACGAGCTTGACCATTTTTTCATTTTTTTCTACTAAATCTTTTTTTTTTTCCCCGCAAAAAAAAAAAAAAAAAAAAAATCTTGGAAATGAGAGTGGACCTCTGGTGGGCCCAAAGGGGCCTTTGGAGTGGTCCAGTGGGCTGGGTTCATGGGTCAGGTCACAAAATAGATAGCCTAGGGTCTTGGAATGGATTAGGGCCGGGAGACGGTGGGCCAATTTTACATTCCTATTGATAAGGAAAAAAAATTAGGTCTTAAATGTCATGTGAGACTTTTTACTCTTATGATTAAATTTGAGAGTGTAATCCATATATATTTGAAAAAAAATAAAATAAAGAATATATACAATTGTGATTACTGGTACCTATTAGCATATAAAAAAAATTGGTTCACAAAGGAGGGTAAAAGTGCAAATGTGGTTTTGCTATAGTGCAGTAAAGACATCTTAATTTGGGGCAAATCATCATTTCACGAGCAACTTTGCGCTTTATAAGAGAACACATTAGGGTTTTATTGTCCTTCCCTAGTTAAAACGCAAGCCTAGCGAGAAATCTCTGCAGCTGCCTCTCTCTCGATCTCTCTATCCGACATAGGTTTGTTGCACTCTTCGCCTCAATCAACTAAAGATCGTTAGAAAACCTATCTTACGCTTTTTAAGTTATCCATCATGTCTTCAATTATTTTCCCTTATTTTTTTAGGTTCACCTAATTATTTGATTATACGTTTTTATGATACAGCTATAAATCTATTGTTCGTGTTTGGTTTATGTGGAATTTTTAGAGAAACAAAAATGAAAGAAAATAGTTGAAGGTGGTAAAACTAAACTCATTTGTTTATTGTTTTTTAAAGTAGCGTAGTTCTACTAAGTTTATGTAAGAAACATATTACAAGATTTGTTAGTTTGTATAGGATCACTTGTTTGTAATTTGTCTTTTAACATAAAAATTTGCACATGACACAAATTTCTATACAAGCTAAATGACAATATTTGGAATTTAATTATAAAGAAGGGGGTACAAATTGAACTTTGGTGCCTTGAAATCAAGATTAGATGAGTCCTTCACACACACATACAGGGTAGTGTTTAGCGTGTTCGGTTTCAATTTTTAAAATTTATTTTTTTTTGTAATGCTTTGTTTTTAATGAATATTTTTAAAATATAAACTTACTTTTTTAGATACGTCTTATTTAAATGTATCTAAATAGTAAAATATTTGTGAAAAAATATTTTAAAAAATTAATAAATATACAAAAATACGAAAATATATTGAATTTTCATATTTTTGGTATTTAGTAAAAAAATTTTAAAAAAATTATGATTGCGTTTGGTTGTGTTTTGTAAATGTGATTTGAGAGTATGAGTTGTATTTTGAGTTTGTGTGTTGTAGAATTATGATTTGAGTGTTGAAAATTTGTTTGGTAAAGAATTTTGAAAATAGTTTTAGAAAAGAGGTTTGATTTAAGTGGGGAATTGTTGATGTGATATTTGATATGTGATACAAAAATTTACAACTCATAACTAAACATACAACTCAAAATTATTTGAAAGCACATTAAAAATTTTTAAAATTTCAGAAAATATTTTTTTCAATTATATAAATCAATTGCAAAAAAAAATAAAAATAAAAATTCTGTACAGCAGAGGACATCCGGGTGGTAGTCCCTAGGGACGACCGGGTGGTCTTCCCCTGGCCAAAAAAAATACAATAAACGCGCAGAATGGACAGAGCTTTCGGCAGAGTTTTGGAAACTTAATTCCAAAACTCTTACCAAACATGGAGCTGAAACTAGTATGTAGAATCATATTTCAGAAGCACAACCAAACACAGCCTATTTTTTTAAGTGTATTTATGTTAGGTGTGTCTAAAATTTTTAAAAAATAACTTAAAATTTTTGAAAAAATTATTAAAAATAAAAAAATACAAAAAATAAAAAAGTGAATTTTTTTATGTGGTGACGCCTATTTTAAGATGGGCAAAAATGTTATTTCACCACTAACTTGGCCCTTTAAAAACGCATTAGGGTTTCTCGCCTCCCTATTCGAGCGCCAACTAAACTACGAGCCTGCGCCAAGTCTCTCCAGCCGCACCTCTCTCTCCCCGACACAGGTTTCTCCTCAACTGTTATTCATGAATGTCATTTGAAGATTGTTAGAAGCTATTTTAGGATTTTGTAATCGATTATGTGATCAATTCTCTGTTCTTTTGTTTTTTTAATGTTATCTGACTTTCTAGATCTGTTGTTTGTGTTTGGTTTTCTGGGATTTTTGAGAGAGAAAGGAAAGAAAATAGTTGAAGGTGGAAGAACTGAACACATTTGTGACCATGTATTCATCTTCAGGATTTAGATTGTTTTTATTGTCTTTTAAAGAAGCCTAGTTCTACTAAGTCTATGTAAATTCAAATCCCACCTTGTATATTTATCTTTAAAATGTTTTATTTTGTGAAGTATTTTCCCACCCCCATTCTTGATTGATGCATCTATCTTCTTAGAAAACCCATCTTACGGTTTTTAAGTTATCCATCATGTCTTCAATCCTTTCCCCTTGATTTTTTTTGTTTGTTTGTTGGTTCATCTGATTATTTGTTTTTATGATACAGCTATAGATCTGTTGTTCGTGTGTGGTTTCTGTGGAGAAAAAAAATTAAAGAAAATAGTTGAAGGTGGTAGAACTGAACCCATTTCTTTCTTGTCTTTTAAAGTAGCTTAGTTCTACCAAGTTTATGTAAGAAACATATTGTAAGATTTGTTAGTTTGTATATGATTACTCGTTTATATTTGTCTTTAACATAAAAATTTACGCATAACACAATTTTTTACACATGTTAAATGACAAGATTTGGAAAAAGAAGGGGTGTGCAAAATCTTTTGAGTGTATATGTATAGTTGTTTGGGGATGTATATGGGAAATGATATTGTAGTCTGGATTGAATGTTAGTCCTGTTTGAAGATGATCTTACTTGTTTAGATGGGTTTGTTAAGTTCTGCTTATTATATCTTTTCTTTTGGTCATTCTTCTTGCTGAAGATCTATAACTACTTAACTTGTGTTTTTGAGGTCGGAGTTGTTTCAACTTTCAAACACTCACATTTTTCTGTGTAGTATGCTATCTTTCGCCATGTATGATGCTGAAGTTATTATTTCTTGCTCTTTGATTGGGCCCATCTATCCCAAAACATTCACAATTATTGGATCATGTGAGAATCTCTGGACATAGTAATTTTGAGGCATAACGGTTGTGAGTGTTTTGGGACAGTGTGACAAAGTGATTTGGCAATGGAGAATCCCATGCTCTTGGATTGGATTTTGCTTCTTGACATGAACTTGTTTGTTGATATGGATGCCTTGAGATGGTTCACTTCATGACCGCCATGAAAAGGGAAGAAAAAAGAAATACCCTTATTTGCTCTATGCAATTGAAAAACAAAAAAAGGGGGGGGGGGGGGGGTGGATAACTTTTCGTCTGAATAGCAATTCCAAGCTTTTCACTTTATAAATTGTTGTTGGTGTTTGGTAGTTTTGATGTTTATTGCATATCCTCAGTAACTTGTACAGTTATTTAATTTCAGTAAAATGGGCACTACATCAGCAAAAATATGCTTCTCTTATTTGTAGTTACTGTCTATTGAAAATGAAATCTATACAGAGGTTTCTTGTCTATTGTATCTGTCACATGTCTGCTGTGGTGTTCTTGTTTATGTTTACTATGATGCATGTTTTTGCAGAAGAAAGTATCTGTCTTTCTGAGTATCTGTTTTGCTGCTTCAGAATGGAGTCTCAGATCAAGCATGCCATAGTGGTGAAAGTTATGGGTCGCACTGGATCAAGGGGACAGGTGACCCAGGTGAGGGTCAAATTTATTGATGATCAGAACCGGTTTATCATGAGGAATGTCAAGGGACCGGTGAGGGAAGGGGATGTGCTCACCCTGCTCGAGTCTGAGAGGGAAGCAAGAAGGTTGCGCTGATCGCTTTTATGTTTGTTCTTTACCCACCAAGTTTTGACTGCTTGTTACGCAACCCCGCACTTACTCCATATACATTATGTTTTGCTATCTAAATTAAGATTTAAGACTTCGAATCTGAGGATGGAGATTGATGATTTGCTTTTTCTTTTCTTTTTTTTGTGTTGTTGTTTGAGAAAAGACAATTAGTATGTTTTAGTGCTTGAGATGGAGTAAAATGCTTTAAGCGGTATTGAGCTTGTGGAAATTATTTCGATATTATTCTGGCATGAGGTCTAGTTTACTAGCATCATTTCTACCGGATTAGTCCTTCATGAGGTCTGCAAGTAAAGGAGGTTGCTCTCTCCTCTGCTGCATTGAGTGCCTGGTTATGTTATCTAAGGCCAAGTTTGGCGTAATCTAAATAATATAAAAAGTTAAAAAGTCACTATTCTATTTAAGTCACATTATCTTATTTAAATCACATCATCTCTCTACCACATCAAACTCAACTCAAATTCAACCTATATAAGTCAATAAATTAAAAAGTATATTTTTTAAAAACATTTCAAATCAACCCTAAATCTAATTGTGACAAAAACCAAATTGGTTGCCTTTGCCTATTTTGCCAATCTCCACCACAACCATTAGATCACCATTGCCACCACCATCACCTTTTATGTTGCTGCCACTCCACCACCATCGCCACCTTACCTTACCACCACTGCCCGGCTAGCTGGGTAGGGTTTAAGTCCCTTCGTATAGGTGTTATATACAGCAAGTTTACTTGTTATATATAAAAGATACAGAATCAATATGCTTAAATTAACACCTTTAAATTGATGAGTCTTGATTATTTTTACGGACAAGACTAGAAAAATAACATTTTTTAAAATATTATTTACATTATGTTTTGTTAAAATTCTATAGAAGAAATTATGTTAAAAATATCATTTTCTCATTTGATAAAAGGAGGAGTTATTGGTTGGTCTTGGATACAGTCACGTAGTGCTTAAATGGTGTCGTGATTGTTAGAAGAGAGGGAGTTGGTGTTGTGATTGTGATTGCTGGAAGAGGTAAAAATTTGTATTTAGTGATTGAAAAACATAAAGAGGCATGATAAATTGTGATTAGTATGAAATATGATCACATGATACACCAAAATCAACAAATAATATTTCTCATAAAAAGCACCGGCATGCATGTTTAAACCATAATAATGACACTCATTCATGATTCCAAATCCACATCAATGTCTCAACTTTTGCATAATGACCTGCACAGAATTATTGACTTAACCCCGTGTGGCTGTTGCTTTTATTCTAACATCTAATATTATTTCAATAATGTAGCATGTATCATTTTTTTATATCATATTTGAAATATAATCTTGTGTGATATAATCATAATTAATAGTTCAAAATAAATGATTAGCATTGTTAATATTATATATTCCACATTAGAGAATCAATGGCCTCAAAATTTTGAAAAGAGCAAATCTATAAAATAATTTTTTTTTTTTAAAAATTGATAATTTTTTTTCCCTTCTTTATTTTTTTATCTTATATATAAAATACAGTAGGTCAATGCCACTCTATTGACTCGATTTTGATACCTCGTAATAGCGGTTAGTATATTAGTAGTTTAATTACAACAAAAGTCAACGTCTCCTTATAGACTCAAATTTAAAAGTTATCTTGGCACCTAAGTACCCTCTTCATGACCAATTGTACAATAACTTAAATTGATAAGAGTATGATCACAAATCTAATTTTTATACAAATAATTCATTAAGAAAAGTAAGGGAGATTTATGTGTAAGTCTTAATAGGCGAACTTATTGTCCAATAGCTCTTATAATAATTAATGACATTTTTCATCAAACACTATTAAAAAATGTCACTAATTGTTAATTTTTAACGATAGTTCGGAATTTTTGTCACAAAAAATATTACTAATTACAAGTTTTAGCAACAGTTTAAAAAAATTATTTATAAAAAAGTCATTTATTTTCAATTCTCAAAGACAATTTAAAAAATTCAGCATAACATTTTTTTACTAATTGTAAATTTTGAAATTGTGACAAAAAAAAAATCACTAATTGTCAATATTTAACGACATGCAAAAAGTCGTCATAAAAAATTATTTTTAACTACGATTTTATTGGAACTTATTTTCAATAAAATTTTATGAAAATAAAACTAACTATTATGATCTATTGATAATTTACTCGAAAAATAAAAGATTATATCATTTTATATGATAATTTAGTTACAAATTAGGTGTATAGCTTTACCACTTTATATGGTACCACTCCAATGGGCAGTTTCGATTATGCATTATTAATCTTAGAAAAAAAAAAAAAAAAAAGCAAAAAAAAAAAAATTTATTTTATATTCCACATTATGCTTCAATGGTGCTTTATTTGGTCACAAACCTTGTGGGTCATTATTGTCTCGATAACATTGGGATTAGAGCATGCATAGTTTGTGCATTTGAGGTGGAGAGGAGAAAAAAAAAACGAAAAGAGAATAGTGCAAAATGTTCGATAGTGAAGGTCAATCTTTCCCCTTTAAGGTCAATCTTTCCCTTTTAGCAATCTAATTGGGGTTTTATGAGCAAAAAATTATTTTTTGTGTTTGGTTTTAATTTTTTAAATTTATTTTTTTTAAAATTGAATTTTTTATATTTTGTATTTTTTTAATTTTAGTAAATCTTTTTAAAAATTTAAGTAATTTTTTTACTTTTTTAAATGCATTTTACTTAAATAAATATAAATAGTAAAATATTTGTGAAAAAATATTTTTAAAAAATTAATAAATATATAAAAATATGAAAAATGTATTAAGTTTTCGTGTTTTTTTTAATATTTTTGGTATTTAGTGATTTTTTTAAAGATTTTTTTTCACAAATATTATACTTTTTAAATGTATTTATGTTAGGTGTGTCTAAAAATTTTAAAAATTGTTTAAAATATTAAAAAAATTCATTGAAAACAAAAAAATATAGAAAATAAAAAAGTAAAATTTTCTAAAAACCAAAACCAAATAAGTGGATTATTATTATTGAAGGTAAATTACACTGAATTCTTTATGATATATGTTAAAATTAAAAAATATTTCAGATCTTAATTTTTTTTAAAAATTTAATTCATAAAGATATGTGTCAATTTTTAATTTGTCACATACAAGTCCAACTCAATTATTACATCATTGTAAATAAACTTGTGAATGTAAAATTAGGAGTGTCTAGCATTTCTAATTTAAAATTATAGCTACTTTTACAATTTTCATATGAATATAATATTACTTTTTGATTTGTGCAAAATAATATAGGACAAATTTTATATTATCTCCTTGTGCTTTGTGAATTGTAAAGTTATATATTTTGTTAAAGTTATGTACAACACAAATGTGAGAAAATTATATGTTCATTTTAAATATTAAAAACATAAATTAAACATAAAATAAAACAAGTTGTCATTTTTAATTAGTGCAAAATTTTGAATGTTTAGACTTATTGTGTGAACAAAATTCAATTTTCTATTCAAGTTTTATTATGGTATTGGTGTTGCTGTGGGAAAACCTTTTAATGATTAAAAGTAATACAAGCAGACGTGTGATATATGTTTTTATATATCTTTAAAAATTAAAAGTGGGTACAAAACCCGACATGGCTTTGTAATATGAAATAAAGAAAGATTCAAAATTAAATAGTTAGACCAACCAAAACCAATCCCACCAATTCATCAATTATTTTATTTTCTTTTGCTTGATGCCAATCCATCATTTCCCTTGGACAATCAAGGTCCACACTTAAAAAACATTTTCATTCAAAAATATTATATAAATAAAAAATTATACATAGGTGTGTGGTAAAAGTGGGAACTATGCCCCAAACAAAACACATATTTGTACTATGCACATTTTTATTTGCATTATATTTGATTTGCGATTAATTTTCTTGTTTATTATATATCTAATATTTCACTAATTTTGTTTTTAACGTCTATTCTATTATATAAAAAACACAATCCTATTACACAAAGAATACAATTCAATCCGTTTGAAATTTTGATTCAAAAAAATAATCAAAATAATATTAGATTTAAAAAAAAAATATTCAGTTGTCTAGTATTATTTTATCACTTTTATTTATGATCTCTTTAATTGCATATTGATAATACAGTGAGTCCTCGTGGATGGGTTGGACCGATCCAAGCTCCTCAAGCCCACTGGATAACCTGCAAACAAGTTCAATCGGGGAACGGGGTAGTCCCCCGGCGAACCCTCCGGTGTATGAATTAGAGAAGGTGATGGACAGAAAAAGTAGAGAGAGAGAGATAGAGAGAGGAGATGGATAAACTTAACCTTCTTCTTCTCTTCGAGTTTAGCTTATATCCAACTGTAATCATTTCGCTGTCTCTGTCGTTCTGATTGTCCCCCGCCGAAAGCTTGAGGCGTGGTTCGCCTTGTTCAGGGCGAGGGGGTGTGATTCCGGCTGAGAGGTGTTGTCGCAATAAATCTTTGTGATGGGTCATTAATGGTGATGTCTTTGTGGGCAATAACTTTGCAGATCTTTGTCTGCCGACGTGGTCTGCGCTGCCACTTGTCCGAGCATCATTGGTCTTTCTGTCAGTTGGACTCATTGTGTTGGGTTTGGCCAACCGGGTTGTATAATGGGGTTTGAATGGTGGGTCGTGGGCTCTATGGGCCTATCCTCGCCGATAGTCCCCATTCCCGAAAGTGCGCTTTAGTCCAACGGGCGAATAATAATAGTAAGGAGGTAAATCGACCGCTGCGGCGGGTCGAGCCGACCGTGAGGTGGTCGACGCGGGAGAGACCGACCGCGAAGGCTGAGGTGGCCGACCGCGAGGGTGGCCGAATGGTGGCCGACCGCGAGGCGGTGGTGAGAGGAGGCCGACCGCGGCGGTGAATGGATGGGGGCCGACCGCGAAGTGAGGCCGAAGTGGGGGCCGACCGCGAGGGAGAGGCCGACCGTTCAGGCGTGGCGTGATGTGAAGTGGGAAAGACAAGGTGGCGGTCGCATCCCGACCATACACGGCAAAATGTCGGAGGAGGTGAAAGGTCAAGCGTTAGATTGGGAGTGAAACGTCGGGGCATTATTATGGGCATTGATGATACCATTTTGGCGGATGATTTGAAAAGTTTTCAAACCGCGAACATTAATTTGGATCCTTGGAATACGGCAACCCGTGGGCTTTTGGTATCATCTGATTCACCTACTTGTTTACAAAAACTCAAAATATCCGGCGTATCAATTCGCCGTTGCTCACGATACCCCATTAAAACACTTCGCGATTTTCGAACCTCGAAGCTATTCCGGTTATTCGTTTATACAGCGAGGAAGGACCGGAAATGTGAGGATGGATCCGCCGGGAGAGGACGATCTTTGTGGGCTGGCGCAAAGAAGATAGATCGAGTGAGGAGTGGAGGTGCCATCGGCAGTGGAACCAGATCACCGGCACTCGGTGATAGGTCCATTAGAACGGCGGCGGAGTTGGTGGCTATCCACGAAAGGTGCCAGATTCCGGCGGAAGGGGAGTTGGTGGTGCCAAAGTCAACAGGGCGGCCATCGGACGTGTGGCCAGGGGCGTTCTCTCTCTACGAGGTGGCGGTGAAGGGTGGGTTGGGATTGCCGCCGCAAATTGTGGTGGATGTGCTCAATCGTTTGGACATGGCACCGTGACGGTGATGCCCAATTAAGTGGAAGATTTTGGTTGTCGTGCGAGTGCTGGCGAAGGCAATGGAGGAGGCCATGACGGATGAATTCTTTTCTTCTACAAAGCGTCGAGGCGGCGGAGACTTGGGTAACCCTACGGTAGTGTGGCGGAAGGGCTTAGTGGCGGGTTGCCCACCTCGATCAAGGTTGGAGGCATAGGTGGTTCTATGTGTCCAACTCGGAGGCTGGGACGCAAAAGCGTGGAAGGTGCCGACCAAGTTTGTGGAGTCGAAAGGGCGACGATGGAGGATAGAGTGAGGAAGGTGAAGGAGTGGAGGAGAGGAAAAAATTAGGTGAGACGAGCTCGTTCACCATCTGCTCTGCTTGAAGGGTTGGGCCCTGGCCGGTCGGGAGACCTCGGCCGCGGAGTTGGAGGCTAAGAGGCGCAGAGGCGGAGGATCGTGCCATGCTCTTGAGGGCTCGAGAAGTTCACAGAGGCCCAAGCCGACCTCCTCGGCCAGTGGTGAGGGAGAGGATTCGCCCTCGGCCAAAAACGTTGGGAGAGAAGGGGTTGGAGGAGTCTGCTCCACGACTGCTTCCAAAAGATCCTCTGAAGGAGAGGTCGTTGAAGGAGATGGAGGCACTGGGGGTGGGGAAGAAGAAAAAGAGGTTGAGGCGGGGTGGGGAGGGGCCCGCCCAGAAAAGAAGAAAGGAGGTAAGGGTGGAAGAGGCCAGCCCGGCCAAGCGAGTGGAGGGTGGGGAGGTGGAGCAGACCCCAGAAGGGGTGGTCGTCTCAGCTGGGGGAGAAGTCCTTGTGACAAAGGATACCCCCGAAATGGCGATAGCCAGTCCGACGTGGGCGTGGTGGAAGACCCCAAAAAACAAGTAGAAATTTGGGTTGGTGGTGACCCAAGTGTGAGGTTGGAGAAGACCTCAGTGGTGCCAACAGAAGTTAGGTTGGATGGGGTTGAGCCAAGTGGAAAGGAGCAGACTCAAAAGGGTTCTGTCCCCTAGGAGGGGGGGTGGGTCTGAACACCGCCTTCTACCACGTCTGATGTTGGGAGGGTAGAAGGGAGGTGGGGCGGCCAGGCGGTGACCGTCTGTTGAAGATTCAAGGGTCGGACTGCGTCTGGCCGAGTTCAATGAAGCCGACTTCTTGAGGGTTATGCTCCGCTCAAATGGAGGTAATCGCCTGGCGAGGCTCTTCTAAGGAAAGGCGGGGAGCAGTGAAGCGAAGAAAGTGAGCACGCTTGGAGAATCTGAAGATGGAGAAGGCAAAATGGACGAGTGACGGTAGTACCAAGCAGTCAAATGGAATTTGGAGGATACACGCCGCAGGTTGTGTCACTCGAGTTCAATGGTCGAGCGTAAGAAATTGGCAGAGTCAAAGAACTGTGCTATTGCAATGATCGGCATGAAGAGGCCATGAACAACAACGAAGAGTGGTGAAGCAAAGAGACGAGGCGAGATGCTAAGGTGGAGGCTCTGCAAAGGCGTTGGAGGACGAGGTAGCCAAAGGCGGAGGGCGAAGCAAGGTAGGCTGGAGAGGAGGCCTCTTGAAACAATTTGAAGCAGAGAGGAAGGTTGACTGCAGAGGAGGTCTGGAGGAAAGAGTGGAGAGGTGAGAGCCAAGGTCATGGTGACAAGGAGGCCCTACAAAAGGAGCTGAATGAAGAGGCGGCGGCCTCGGAGGCGGCACTACCCCGATCTTTATCTTCAGTGATCCTACAATTCAAAGGGTCTCTGAGTTCGGATGGCGATCGACGCTGCGATCATTGCCGGCTTAGGTGGGTGTGCAGGTCTTTGGGTCATCAAGGACAGTCTTTGGGGTGAGGCGAGTCTGAGATTATCAGCAGTTCAAAGAATCGACTATTACAAACACGAAATGGTGAAATCTTGGGGACCGGTTGGAAGATGTTCAAAGCGCAAATTTGAGGCTGTTTCGGACTTGGACTGAGTAGTGTGGTAGTTGGGGATGATGACGTAGCCTGCACCCCGGACGAGGGGTTGAAGAAGTGACCTCATTTCAAGCGAGGAGGAGTGATCTGTATGATCGGTAGACTTAGGAGTCTTTGTTTCCTCCTTGTATACATTTTTTGTTTTTTGTTGCGTTTTGTTTTTGAAGTATTGTAATAAATGGATGTGCACATGTTTTTGAATGAATAAAATGGTTCTAGTTGATGATTCCATTATGTTTCCTCTCATATTGGTTTGATCTTGGTTTATTTTTCTTGTGATTATTTTGTGTACTGATGTGTTCAGCGAATGCTTGCATCTTAAAAACATGACTTAGTATCAAATTACTTTGAAAAGGTGAACTGGAGTGTGAAGTTGAAGATATAATTTGCAAATGAAATATGGGAAACCTTCTTAAGAATACTGACTAAGTGTCAAATTACCTCGAAAAGGTAGGCTGAAATGTAATGTTGAACATATGATTTGCAAATGAAATTTGGGAAAACATCTTTAAAATATGACTAAGTGTCAAAGTATGTTGAAAGTGTGGTTGAGCGTCAGACCATCACTGAGTGTTTTGTTGTATGAGCCTTCATTCATAGGTCTGACTGGGGCGTGAAAATGCTCAGGTCTGGCTGAGGCTTTTGAAAGTGCTCAGGTCTGGCTGAGGCTTTTGAAAGTGCTCAGGTCTGGCTGAGGCTTTTGAAAGTGCTCAGGTCTGGCTGAGGCTTTGAGTGCTCAGGTCTGGCTGAGGCTTTTGAAAGTGCTCAGGTCTGGCTGAGGCTTTTGAAAGTGCTCAGGTCTGGCTGAGGCTTTGAGTGCTCAGGTCTGGCTGGGGCTTTGAGTGCTCAGACCTGTCTGACGCTTGGAGTGCTCTGTCTGGACGAGTCTTTGAATGTTCAGTCTGGCTGAGGCTTTGTGTGCTTTCGGTCTGCCGAGGCTTTTGAAAGTGCTCAGTCCCATTGAGGCTTTGAGTGCTCGGTCTGCCGAGGCTTTGAAAGTCTGCTCAGTCTGGCTGAGGCTTTGAGTGCTCAGTCTGGCTGAGGCTTTGGTAGTGCTTGGTCTGGCCGAGGCTTTTGAAGGTGCTCAGTCTGGCTGAGGCTTTGAGTCTTTCGGTCTGCCGAGGCTTTTGAAGGTCTTTCAGTCTGGTGAGGCTTTGAGTGTCTTTCGGTCTGCCGAGGCTTTTGAAAGTCTTTCAGTCTGGCCGAGGCTTTGAGTCTTCGGTCTGGCCGAGGCTTTGAAAGTGCTCTGTCTGGCCGAGGCTTTGAGTGCTTGGTCCGCCGAGGCTTTTGAAAGTGCTCGAGTCTCTGAGGCTTTGAGTCTTTGCAAATACAAGTTTCATGGAGGCTACATTCAGACGGTTGAATTATAGAAAGTGGGAACTCCAGTCGATATTTGTATTATGTGCTGAAAAAGGGAAATACAATAATTTTGACAATACAAAAGTAAGGACTTATTGGTAGTAACGCTTCAAGTGTTCAGCATTCCAGGGATGGGGAAGGTCTCGGCCATCCATGTCTTGAAGTCGGTAAGTGCCTGGCCGTGGTCGGGCCTTCACCACGTAGGGCCCCTCCCATTTGGCTGCCAATTTGCCCTCGGTTGGATTCTTTGTGGCAAGAGTTGCTTCTCTCAAGACAAGGTCGCCAATGGAGAACTCCCGCGGTCGGACTCTGCGGTTGTAGTGTGCTCTCATTTTTCATTGCACGAGGCCGGCCGACAAAGCCAGATCTCTCTGAGCTCCTCAATGAGATCCAGTGCCGTGAGTTCTTCGGAGTTCTTGGTTGAGGCGAGATCTGGATGTAGGACCAGGGGTGGGCGGACCGACTTCTCTGAGAATGACCGCCTCGGCAGATGTTAGGCGAAAAGGGTTTCCCTGGAGTCCGGCGGTGGTTGGTGAGCCAGACATGTGGCGATTCCTCACCAGAGGCCTTTAGCGACTTGAGCTTAGTTTTGATGATCTTCGAGAGAAGCGGTTGGTGACCTCAACTTGGCCATTTGCTTGGGGGTGACCGGGGGAAGAGAAGCATGGTTGAATTTGGAGATCTGCACAAAATTTTCGGTATCTAGCATTGTCGAACTGTTTGCCGTTGTCGGAGACGATGGCACGAGGATGCAAACTGCAGACAATCGATTGCGGATAAACTTGGTGGTGTTCCGTTCGGTGATTGTGGCAAGAGGTTACGCCTCGACCCACTTGGTGAAGTAATCAATAGCGATTGCGAATTTGGTCAGCCTCGGCGATGGGAAGCGGACCAACGGTCGATACCCATTTAGCGAGCAGGTAAGAGTGCGAGAGATCAGCTCGGTGGGAGGAGCATGGGGAATGTTGGCGAAGCGCTGGCACTTGTCGCATTTCAGCACGAAGTCAGAGGCATCTTTGTTGAGGTCGGCGAAGTAGCCGTCTGGTCTGAAGTACTTGTGTCGAGAGATCGCCACCGAATGGTTGCCACATATTCCTTCATGGATCTCTTGCATTACATAAGTTGCTTGGGCGGGGCTGAGACATCGCAGGTACGGCTGCGAGAAGCCGCGTTTGTAGAGGATGCCGTCGACCAGAATGTAGTTAGCCGACCGAGCTCTGACCTTGGCAGCCTGCTGTCGGTCATCTGGCAGTTCTCCCGTGGTCAAGAAGAGGAAGATGTCAGATGCCCAAGGAATGGGTTCCGTCTGAAGGAATTGCACTTCTTTGGTCGGGTGAGATAATTTGGTGAGTCGGTATTCGAGGCGAACTCCATGGCCGAGGTCGGATTGGTCGGAGGCAAGGTGAGCCATCTCATCTGCTGGAGTTTTCCGCCCTAGGTATGTGTTTGATCTGGAAGGTGTTGAAGAGGCGAACAAGGGTGAGAGCCATGTCTCTGTAACTCCGCATTGTGGTGTCCTTGGCATCGAATTCACCGTGATCTGCCGACGATAAGTTGGGAGTCCTTGAACACGCGGATGTGGCTAACACCAATGTCTTTGGCGAGGCGAAGTCCTGCTATCGATCTTCAGATTGGCCTCGTTATTCTTGCATGAGCGAGGCGGAGGGCACATTTGAAATAACCCCTCGGGGATGTGAGGATGAGGCCAGCCCCACTTCCCTCCCTGCGAGACGAACCGTCGACATTGAGTGTCCAACAATGAGGATCTTCTGGTTCTGATGGAGTTGGTGTGGATGTTGGGGTAGTGGCTGGGGTTGGATTGGTAAATTCCAAGATGAAGTCGGCTACGGCCTGTCCCTTGATTGCTGTCCGGGGGCGATAAGAGATGTCGAACTGGCTTAGTTCTACTGACCACTGCATTAGTCTTCTGAGAGCTCGTACATTGCATGACCTTCTTCGGTGGTCGGTGAGAACCACTATTGAATGAGCTTGGAAGTAAGGCGAGTCGTCTGGAGGCGATGACCAAGGCGAGGGCGGCTTTTCTAATAGGGGGTAGTTCTGCTCTGCCCTCGAGAGCCGTGATGTAGTAGACCGGCCGTTGGGTGGCCGTCCTCTCGATGAGCGCCTTGATTGCGGTGTTTGATCTTGCTAGGTCTGAGGAAGAGGGCTCGCCGATGATTGCTTGTGAGAAGGGAGGGTTGGCCATGCTTTGTTTCAACCGTTGAAAGGCCTCTTCGATTCGGTTGTCCATTCAAAAGTCTGCCGCAGACTTTGAAGAATGGTAGGCATTTATCCGCTGCAGGAGATGAAACGGTTAAGTCGCCACTCTGCCAAATGAGCCTTTGGACTTCTTTAACGGTTTTGGGTATGCATCTCGATCAAGGCCTTGATCTTCTCGGGGTTAGCCTCGATGCGTATTTGGTGACCATGAAACCGGGAACTTGCGGATCCTACGCCAAAGGCGCACTTCTCTGGGTTGAATTTCATCTGGTATTTGCGGAGCGTGGCAAAAGTCTCTCGCAGGTCGATGAGGTGGTCAGTGGAGAGTTTGCTCTTAACCAGCATGTCATCCACATACACTTCCATGTTCCGTCCGTCGATGGTGGAAGACGTGTTGACCAAACGTTGGTAGGTGGCCCGCGTTCTTTAGTCCGAAACGGCATGACACGGTAATGATAATGATAGGTGCCGACGGTGATAAAAGATGTGTGTTCTGGTCGGATGAGTGCATCACGATCTGGTTGTACCTGAAAAAGCATCCATGAAGTCGAGCATTTGATGACCGGCCGTGGCGTCGACCGATAGATCAATGCGGGAAGAGGTAGCTATCTTTGGGACATGCTCGGTTCAAATCGGAGTAGTCGACGCAGACGCCACTTGCCATTGTTTTTGCGGACCAGGACCACGTTGGACAGCCACTTAGAATAGTCCACGTTTCGGATAAACTGGGCCTCAAGAAGTTTGTCAACCTTGGCAGCTATGAGATTGTTGCGCTCTGGATGGAAAATTCGCTGCCTCTGTCGGTAAGGTCGGAAGTGAGGCTCGATACTGAGGCGGTGGGTTATGAAAGGAGGGGCGGTGCCTGGCATGTCAGCATGGGTCCAGCGAAAGCGTCTGTGTTCGGTGAGGAAGGCGGGTCGGCCTTGGCAGGAAGGCGGTGGGCTGCCGATTTTAGCGATTTTGAGTGGGTTGGTGGGGTCGATGTTAACCCGACGAAGTTCCTCCACAGGTTCGCCTCTGATCAGTTCGTCCTCATCTCGGGCGTCAAGTCCTTCTATGATCATTGCCTCCTTTAGTTTGACCTCTTTGAGTGAGGCAACATAACATTCTCTGGCGACGGTCTGCTCTCCTCTCACCGTGCCGACCCCAAAATCGATGAGGGAAGTTGAGGGCAAGCTGGTGGGTGGATGTGATGGTTTGGAAGGCATTGAGGCGGTGCGGCGAGGATGACATTATGGCGGAGGCGATCGACAACAAGGAAAGTAAGTAACCTCGTGGGCTGCCGTGGGTACTCTCCAATGGTGATGGGGAGGTCGATGGAGCCGATCGAGGGCACCCGGTCAGCGGTAAAAGCAACCAGAGGAGTTTGGAGTGGGGACAAGCCTTCCTCCCCGATCTTCAGCTGGCGGAAACAGTTCAGGAAAATGATGTCCGACGAGCTGCCATTGTCAATGAGGACTCGTCGACTGATAATTGGAAGAGGGCGATGGAGATGACCAGGATCATCGTGAGGATAACGGATGCAGCCTGATCGGCCGTGAAGGTAATGGGCTCTGTCCCATCGCTTGGGTTGCTTGGGGGTCGGCGGCCTTTGTCCGTCTTGTCCGTCAGTCTTTCTAAGCTCGCCTCTGGTGGCGTGATGGTCCACAAGCAAGACCACTGAAATAACTCTGATTTCACCGGTGGTGGGCGGATTACCTTGAGGCCGAGGTTGTTGGTGGGGTCGGTCATGCCTCATCCGTGAACTGGGTGGGTATCACTGCGATTGTCTCTGTGGGGCTCGGCTCTTTGTCTCTCTTGGCGGAGTATCGTGAATCGGCTCAAGCGCCCCTGGCGAATGAGGGTCTCTACTTGATCTTTGAGACTGATGCAATCGTCGGTGTTATGGCCATGATCCTGGTGGAAACGGCAATATTTGGACTGGTCTTTGCGGGTGGAAGGGTTCCGTGGAGGAAGAGGCCACTTGAGGGGGTAGTCTCGTTAGATTTGGTTAAGAACTTGTTCCATGGGTGTATTGAGAGGGGTATATTGCTCGAACCGCCGAAGTGCAGTTGGCCGGCCGTCGGCGAGGTCGATCGGCATAAGCGGGATGTTTGGTTATGAGTCAGGGTGTTCTTTGGGTTCTTGATCTTTTCTTTTTCTCTGAAGTCGGATATTTAGTTGTGGAGTCTGTAGGCGGCTAGAGAGTCCTCGGCCTCCATATACTTCTGGGCTTTGGAGAGCAAAGGCGCCATGGATGTTGGGGGTTCTTGGAGAGAGAAGAGAAATCGGATGGCCATGAACCCGGCCATGAAGGCTGTGAGGATGACCTTATCGTCATTTTCAAAGAACTTGTAAGGCTTCGGTGTTGAAGCGGTGACAAAGCTGCGTAGTGACTCCCCTCGGATCGACGGATGTTGAGGAGTTGGGTCGCCGGACGTCGGGCGTTGGGCTCCAATGAAGTGGCTCGGAAAGAGTCGAGGTGTTGAAATGTAGAGACCGAATCTGGTGGCAATCGGTGAACCATAGCCAGCCGATCCTTTAGGGTCACGGGAAGGCTCGCCACATGATTTTCGGGAAAGCATGGAGGATCATGAGTGTCTGGTAGGTTTCGGTGGTCGGCAGTCGGTTGTTCCGTCGAAGTCGATGGTAGGCATTTTGAACTTGGGGGTAGGGGTTTGTCTCGGATGGAGGCGAAGGGGAGTTCTTTGTGGTGGAGGGCTTGTGTTGGATGTTTTGCATGACTCCTTGGAGTGGAGTTTCATGGCTCGGAGTTCTGCGTCCCAAAGAGGAATGTTGTCGCCTCGAGAGGATAGATGTTGGACGTCTGGCTTCTCCTCGGGGCTGGGGCTATGGTGAGGGGCGTGGGGGTGGAGGAGGATGTATATGTGGGTGAGGGTGCAAGCCCCAGGTTAGGAAGAGATTGGGTTCTTGAGACGGTATGGCACAGGACTTGTTCGGATGGGGTGGAATGTCTGGAGGTGGTGGAGGAATAGGGAGGTTCGGTTGGGCGGAGCGTTGATTAAGGCTGGTTTTGTTCTACCATACGGTTGATCTTGTTGGTGAGTTCGATGAAATCTTGTGGTGGGTTGTTCGGATTGGGAGGTCGTCGGTGATCGGCATTGTGGTGGGAAGCCATGGATCTGGTCGTTACCATGCACGCGTGACGGATGAGGTGAAAAAGGTTGTTGGAAAAGGGTCTCCGTGACAATGAACACAATCGGCGCCGGACAAAACCGATTTCCCACAGGCGCCATGCGATATCTGATGAGTCCTCGTGGATGGGTTGGACCGATCCAAGCTCCTCAAGCCCTTTGGATAACCCGCAAACAAGTTCAATCGAGGAGCGGGTAGTCCTCGTGAACCCTCCGGTGTATGAATTAGAGAAGGTGATGGACAGAAAAAGTAGAGAGAGAGAGAAAGGAGATGGAAACCTTACCTTCCTCCTTCTCTTCGAGTTTAGCTTCTATCCATCTGTAATCTTTTCGCTGTCTCTGTCGTTCTGATTGCCCCCGCCGAAAGCTTGAGGCGTGGTTCGCCTTGTTCAGGGCGAGGGGGTGTGTTTCCGGCTGAGAGGTGTTGACGTAATAAATCTTTGTGATGTCTTTGCATTAATGGTGATGTGCTGTGGCAATAACTTTACAGATCTTTGTCTGCTGACGTGGTCTGCTCTGCGCCTGCCACTTGTCCGAGCATCATTGGTCTTTCCTGTCTAGTTGGACTCCAGCTGTGTTGGGTTTGGCCAACCGGGTTGTATAATGGGGTTTGAATGGTGGGCCGTGGGCTCTATGGGCCTATCCCTGTCACATATATTAATGTGTTTACTCTTCTAATTATTGGTTAAAAAAATGTTAAAAACCCTTAGAACTATTGTTAGTTTCAAAAAATATGTAAACAATGTGTATAAATATATAAAAAAAATGAACATAACATGTAATTTTTTTTATTTATAAAAAAATATATTAAAATTATAAATATTATTGTCTTCTCATTAATAAGGGCTATCATTAGCATTATAAGAGTATTTCTAGCATTTACTCATTTTTTGTCATCAAATTTGAATAAAAATTGGGTTAAAAGTTTTATTTGATACCAAGCGTTCCAATATTAAATTTTTAATTTTTATCAAACAACCGATTGACCAGAAGGATGTTTGAGTGGTCAATCGAATTGTGTAAATTGATAGGCAATTTTGCAAGCACAGGATTGTTTGGGATGACAATCGGCCAATTGTTCGGTGTATTGTGACACCACAATGGCTACCTGCAACAATAATGACCACCTTTTCAATTTGATGAAACACTCAAACCTCCTTCAATTTGATAAAAAAGTTTTTGGTTTTCCATCATTTGATATGAGTTTGAGCAGCAAAATTGTATTTATTTCATTAAATTTAAATTTGATAAACAAAAAAAAGTAGACGTTGAAGGCGCTATAAATTATGTTTGTTTTAGAATCTTGACAAATTAGAATAAATTTGAAATATTTAGATGTAAAAATAAAAGCGAATTACACTAACGGTCCCTATAATTTATATATTGTGTTATTTTAATTCATGACTTTTCAATTGAGACACATTTGACCATAAATTTTGAATATTATTTCAAATAATAACAATTAAAGATACCATTATTCAATTTAAAGGACACAGTTCTCAATTTAATAAAATATAAATTAATTTGATAAAAATAAATGTCAAAAAAATATTTTTGAATTTTAAAAAATTATTTCTATTCACTAAAGATAAAATTAAGTAAAATTGATAAAATCTTTTAGACATTTATTTATTTATTTATTTATTTACCAAATTAATTTTATTATGTGTTTGGATGATGATCATGTAATGGATAGCTGTTTTTATTTTCATTAAATTAGTTTATATTTTTCAAAAAGTCAAATATGACAACAATTTTGATATTATTATTAAACCATTATATTAGATTAAAAAATCAAAAACTAAAAACATTTCATATATTAAATAAATCGATTACACATTAAAAGCGTAACAACTAACTAGGGATGGGCGCAGGTCGGTTGTGGCGACAGAACCTTTAATTTGCTATTGTCCACCAGATTGGTGGATTATAAAAAATCAATCTGCATCCGTCCACCAATCTAGCGGATGTGAATTGAGCGAATTGGCGGATGAATGCGAATCGGTTTAGCGGTTTAAAATTCTATAAATTTTCAACATAATTCAACTTGTGTACTTCTAAAAAATAAAAAAAATTACAGTCAATGACTTAAAAAAGTATTACAATCATTGCATGCCTCATCAAAGAAATAAAGTTTGAAATTTTAGAATATTACAATCACTGCATGCTTCATCCACATATTACAATCACAACACGCCTCATTTATATGAAGTATTACAATATGTGGTTCTTAAAATATAAAAACAATTCAAATCACCAAAACTATGAGCAGAGCAGTGATAGAGATTGTATGCCTCTGTAGTGTTACATATATATATGTTTTTTAAAACAAAAACCAACCAACATATATAATTTTATTTATTTATTATTTTTAGAGTTAGATTTTAAAATAAAAATATATAGATAAATAATATATTTATTTTTTTAAATTCAAAAAATATATTTAAGTTGAAAATTCTTTTTCAACAGAACATATTCAATATAATATTTGAACTATTTTTCAATTGAAAATACAAACAGAATATATAAACAAATTGAAAATACAAAGTCTTACAAATTACTAGGGTGCTTGCATTTTGGTGGTTTGGTTGTGGCCAAAGGAACCTCAAATCCGCCATCTGTCCAAAATAGGCAGATTGGAAAAAATTAATCTGCAACCGTTCGCTCGTCATCACGCATTTATCCAAAATGCGATGGATCAATTCAGTTTGGTCGGTTTGGACGAATCGATATATCCGCTGCTCACCCCTACTAACAACCATCCATTGCATGAGTATCATCGAAACACGTAACAAAAATTAATTTCGTAAAAAAATAAAATAAATGACTAAAAAATTGATTAATTTTACATAATTTTTATATTTGGTGGGTAGAAATAATTTTTATTTTATTTTATTTTATTTTTACATTTATTTTTGTCAAATTAGTTTATATTTTATCAAATTAACGAATTTACCATTAAAATTGAGCAATGATATATTAAATTGTTTTTATTTAAAATAAAATTCAAAATTTAAGATCCAATATGTTATAATAGAAAAGTCAAGAATCAAAGTTACACGAGTCTCAAATTATAAGAACATCTTGTATAGTTTGTCTTAAAAATAAAAAAAGTTAGTATAGATTTATTAGAAATAAAATAAATAAATAAAAGAAGCCTCCCACTTAACTCTGCTGTTTTAGATAGATGATTAAAAATTAATTTTTTTAAAATTTTTAAAAAAATCTGTAAAAAAAATAAAAATAATGCGATTCAAAATAAATTAAAAATCAAAAATTAACTTTTAATTACCTAAATTGGCCCATAATCAACCAACCTGAACTTTCGATCCAAAACGCCGTTCTTAAAACCCCACTCTCTGTTCCCTCCATTTATACTCTCTCTCTTCAAACTGCGAGAAAGAGAAAGAGGAGAGAGAAAGAAGGAAAAAACCCAGAGAGCAGAGAAGAGCCGCCTCCTTCCATTTTCTCTCTCCTGTGACAGTCTCCGAAAAACCCTAATTCTTTCTTTCTCCTCCACATCCATGGCTTCCGATCCGACTCAGCTCCAACTCGCCCAAATCGCCGCCATCCTCGGCCCCGATCCCACTCACTTCGAAACCCTAATATCCCATCTCATGTCAACCGCCAACGACCAGCGCTCTCAAGCCGAGTCTCTCTTCAATCTCTGCAAGCAAACCCACCCCGATTCCCTCTCGCTCAAGCTCGCCCACCTCCTCCACTCCTCCCCCCACCCTGAGGCTCGAGCCATGTCCGCCATCCTCCTCCGCAAGCAGCTCACTCGCGACGACTCTTACATATACCCCAATCTCTCTCCGGCCACTCAGTCCACCCTCAAATCCACTCTCTTGGATTGCGTCGGCCGTGAAACCGCCAAGACCATCTCCAAGAAGCTTTGCGATACCATTTCAGAGCTCGCTTCTTCGATCTTGCCCGACGGCGGCTGGCCTGAGCTCTTGCCGTTTATGTTCCAGTGCGTCACGTCGGACAATCCGAAGCTTCGCGAATCGGCGCTGTTGATTTTCGCGCAATTGGCGCAGTACATAGGGGAAACCCTAATTCCTCATTTGGATACTCTGCACACTGTGTTTATTCAGTGTTTGAGCTCTGGTGTGGATTCGGATGTGAGGATTGCTGCGTTGGGGGCTGCGATTAATTTTGTTCAGTGTTTGGAGAGTGCCGGTGATAGGGATAGGTTTCAGGATTTATTGCCGGCGATGATGCAGACTTTGACGGAGGCGTTGAATTGCGGTCAAGAGGCCACGGCGCAGGAGGCTCTGGAGCTGTTGATTGAGTTGGCCGATACGGAGCCGAGGTTTCTAAGGCGGCAGATTGTGGATGTTGTGGGTTCTATGCTGCAGATTGCTGAGGCAGAGAGTTTAGAGGAAGGGACGAGACACCTTGCGATTGAGTTTGTGATTACACTGTCCGAAGCGAGAGAGAGGGCGCCTGGAATGATGAGGAAGTTGCCACAGTTCATTCAGAGGTTATTTGCTATATTGATGAAGATGTTGGAGGATGTAGATGATGATCCTGCGTGGCACAATGCCGAGACTGAGGATGAGGATGCTGGTGAGACCAGTAATTATAGCGTTGGGCAAGAATGTTTGGATAGGTTGTCGATTTCTTTGGGTGGAAATACGATTGTGCCTGTTGCTTCGGAGCTTTTGCCAGTATATTTGGCTGCTCCTGAATGGCAAAAGCATCACGCTGCACTCATCTGCCTTGCACAAATTGCAGAGGGTTGTTCGAAGGTATTGATTTTTATGATATTTTTTCGATACCATGATTTGTTGAATTTAAGTTAATTGTTTTTTTTTTTTTTTTTGGGGTCCGAATTATGTTTAATTTCACAAGTTCATTTAAGAATTTGGTATTTTATTAGTGATTGTTGATTATAATTGTAGTCGCTCATTGTTATGTTATGGGTATTATGGTGTTAATTTGAGGTCTGAGTATGATGCTTGACCAGAAAGCTTAATTTTGTTGACAATTTTTTTTTAAATATTGTCATGTTTATATTGCAGGTGATGATAAAAAATTTGGAACAAGTGGTGTCAATGGTTTTGAACTCGTTCCAAGACCCTCATCCTCGTGTGCGTTGGGCAGCAATAAATGCAATTGGTCAATTGTCGACAGATTTGGGCCCAGACTTGCAAGTTCAATATCATCAACGGGTGCTGCCTGCCTTAGCTTCTGCCATGGATGACTTCCAAAATCCACGAGTGCAGGTCAGTGGGCTTGTAAAATTTTCATCTTTGCATAACCATCTGCTCTTTGTTTATATCAACAATTGTACATTTTATGTTCATTTTTGTTTGCATTGCAGCTGTTTCTGTCATGGCATCCAACCTGTTATCATGCTGAACTAATTATTGCACATTAAACTTTTATAAGAGAATCACCTATTATATCTGTCTTTTTCTTTTTTAAAGAAAGCATTGAAACATTTCTTTTTGCCTCTTGGTTTTTCGTTTTCTTTACTTAGTTTCTGATCTGATGGTGTTTTGCTGTATTTACCAATTTCTTCAACTAACAGAAATCAAGCCGAGTAAAGCTACCTTTTTTTATTTCATAGTTACTTGCTTTCCAATAAGCATCATCGACTGGACCATGTTATCTTCTACCAACATTTGCCACTGTGGTCCTTTGCTTCGGATTATGGAAATGAAATCAATACTCTGGTTAATGTAATGTCTTAATTAGGCGCAATGTGGTTATGAAAAATATTAAAATGCCTTTATTATCATGAATTTTATTTTAATCAAGATAATCATGGTTGTTCAAAAGGTACCCCAATTCAATAATTTAGTTTTACAATGTGATTCAACACCCCTAATTAGAAGTGTCTTTAATATATATACACATGTTTATATATGAAATAAAATGAACACATTTGATGGTTATGTTAGAGAGAGAGAGAGAGAGAGAGAGAGTTATTCATAAAATATTTTAGAGATTCTTTTATCGCTATACTTTAGCTTCTAATTACATCAAATATTCTATTTCTAAGATAATAAAATTGACTCGGAGAATGCAACTATGAAAATTTCCTCAGAAAATAAGTTACTGATCTCAGTACATCGTTAGGACAAACAAAGAATTGAACAGCATGATGCCTCTCAGGCACCTTTTCAAAGTAGTAGGCTACTGGATTTCTGTCATTAGGTGCTGGAGTTATTCAGGCAGCTACTTTTTGAAGGTTATTGAGATTATTTATCTTTTTCTTTTACTATTTGATTAAAACTATTTGTGCATCCATCCTTTGTTGTTTGTTTGGCCCAGGCCCATGCCGCTTCAGCAGTGCTAAATTTTAGCGAAAATTGCACCCCTGACATCCTAACGCCTTACTTGGATGGAATTGTAAGCAAACTGCTCGTACTCCTACAGGTATGTTCTCAATCTGCCTCTGAACTTCACTTTACTCAGATACATCTATCCAAATGTGTATGTGCATGGTATCTATGATCATATGTATGTGCTTGTCTATGTATACATATTAATCAATTGTGTGTGTGTGATGGAGTACATTTTAGCTGTCTTGTTCTGCCAAACTGATTGTACCTGGTTGAACTTACGCATACTGGTTGTGTTCTGTTCAGAATGGCAAGCAAATGGTGCAGGAGGGGGCTTTGACTGCTTTGGCATCAGTTGCAGATTCGTCACAGGTACTGTTTCCACTTATTTTTACTTGGTTAATCTTTCAGTTTCTTTCATAATGGTCCTATTTGACACAATGCGTGGTTGACAGGAGCATTTTCAAAAGTATTACGATGCTGTTATGCCTTACTTGAAAGCTATTTTGGTGAATGCAACTGACAAGGCTAATCGCATGCTTCGTGCAAAGTCCATGGAGTGCATTAGTTTGGTTGGAATGGCTGTTGGAAAGGATAAGTTTAGGGATGATGCTAAACAGGTTATAATCCATAGTTTGCTAGTTTATGATTATAGGATCGTCTCATTAACGTCTCATTACCATATTGTTGTTGACGATGTTTATGGTCGTTATGTTAGTATATTCTTATGCATATAAATGAAGCCATAAAATATTGAATTGTTTCAATTTATCTTGTTAATCTTCTTTTAATGTGTTAAACTTAGTTCAGCCATGCATTCTGTTCTGGTTCTGGGTGAATTTTGTGAGCTTTGCAATCCATAGTTGTTTTATTTTCTCAGCAGATACATTAATCATTACAATTGTAAAACATTATGTCTTGTTTAGACAAGGGACTTATGGTTTTCTAATTATTCAAGGTTATGGAAGTCCTAATGACATTGCAAGGATCCCAGTTGGAGACAGATGATCCGACGACAAGCTACATGTTGCAAGTATGTTTTCATCATGTTCACAGATGAGTTCGAGTCTCTACAGACTGTTATCTTTTTGGATATAAATTGTGCATAATTTTGTTATATATTAACATAAGAAAACATGAATGTCTAATTGTGTTGCAGGCATGGGCTAGACTTTGCAAATGTCTTGGGCAGGATTTCCTCCCATACATGAATGTTGTCATGCCTCCTTTGCTTCTGTCTGCTCAACTGAAGCCTGATGTAACTATTACATCTGCTGATTCTGATGCTGATATAGATGAATCTGATGATGAAAGGTTTGAATTTTGGTTTAGTCTAATTGTAAAGTGCTGGAAATGGTTGTAATTTGTAAGATTTGTGTCTTTTCTTGTTAATGTTTTGGTTTTTATCTCTCCCAATTTAGTGAATAACACTGTTTTTTGTATTGCTTTGTTTTCTCGTTTTGATGTGTTTTTGTTACAGGTCTCTAATTTCCTAATGTAAGATCTGTGTGTTGTTATTTACAGTATTGAGACTATTACACTTGGGGATAAGAGGATTGGAATAAAGACTAGTGTTTTGGAGGAAAAGGCAACAGCTTGTAACATGCTTTGCTGCTATGCTGATGAGTTGAAAGAGGGCTTTTTCCCTTGGATTGATCAAGTAAATTTAGCCTTGCATAATATGAAGAATTTCATATTAAATTATCTACCAAAATCTTGATATTTTAACCATGCATAAATTGTGCAGGTTGCTCCTACAATGGTCCCACTTCTTAAATTTTATTTTCATGAGGAAGTTAGAAAGGCTGCTGTTTCAGGTATTAGGGTGAACTGTAAATTTTCAAGTGACTCTGAGGGATCTTGATCAATATTCTTAATGTAATCTTTTTAATTTGTTCATAGCCATGCCGGAGCTGTTGCGATCAGCTAAATTAGCCGTAGAGAAGGGGCAATCCCAAGGTCGTAACGAGACGTATATTAAGCAGTTGTCTGATTACATAGTACCTGCTTTGGTGGAGGCTTTACACAAGGTTATAGTCGTCTGCTTCATCTATTTTTTAGTCTTTTTATGCCAATATCCAGCTCATTTATTTACTTGTTTATTTTATTTTGAAGACTTCGTGCTTTTCGTCTTGACTTGTTTTGGATTACGACTCATCTTCAGGAACCTGAGACAGAAATTTGTGCAAGCATGTTGGATGCTTTGAATGAATGCATAGAGGTTTGTTTCATCTGTTCATGACCTAGACTTCATAAATTTATTACAAAAATGTGTATAATACATGTGTTATTGCACTCTGTGACTTCATATAACTATTCTAATTGTTGGGAAGTATATTTTCTGAACATATTGGAGCTTGCAGCTGCCAACCTGCTGGCCAATTGTTTGAAGGTTTTAACTCCCTATTTAAAGAATGCAGGTTCTTTTTAAAGTTTGGTTTATGGCATATGATCCCGTGGCAAACTCAAGGTTGTCATGTAGTTTTGAATTTTTATTTATTCATTTATTTTTTGAAGTAGGCAATGTTACCAATTGCGGCTGAAAAAAAGGTAAATTATGTATTGTGATTGTGATGTCTAGAAGGACTGGTTTGGCATACCCCAAATAATCTAAAAAGTTAAGAAGTTCTTAAAAAAGTTAAAAAGTTGTCACTATTCACCACAAAAAAATAATAATAATAATAATTTTACACAAAGATTATTACAACTCAGTCTGACGTCCCACAGACTTTTGTTGATTTTTTAAGAAAAATTGCACAGGCGGGGTGCACAAACAACACGGTGCTATTCGGCCCGTGGGGGCCATCATGGGTCCCGCTTTGATAATTTGAACCGTTCAATGTGTAGAACAATATTGTGAAAAGCGCGCCTAGGCGCGAGACGAGGTGAGGCGAGGCGCAAGTAGTGCGACTGAACAGGTACCAGGTGAGGCGCTGTTAGTAAGTCGCGCGCCTTAGCAGCGATTTGAACTAGGCGAGAGAGGCGCAAGGCTCTTGCCTAGGCGCAATTGATTGTTTAAGAGATAGATCTGATCTAACGGAGGATTACAAGGCTCTCACAAGGCTCGTAATCACAGAGGATTACAACTCATGTACCATATGAGCCAAATACGACTCAGATGAACCCTAATCGAAGTCGTCTCTTCCTCTTTCGCCTCGCAATCGACTTCGACTTCGACTTCGACTTCGACTTCGACTTCGACTTCGACTGCTGGAGCTGGACTTCGACTATGACTGTGACTTGGGACCAAGGTTCTAAATATCGGCCGGTACGTGCCGTACCGGCCGGTTCGTGCCGGAAAATGGATAGGCCGAGTCGGATACTCACCGGTATACCGGCGAGACTAAATTTCACGGCCGTATCGGCCGATTCCCGTCACGACGGGTGAATCCGACATCTAAGCAATTTCTTTCCGATACATGCCGTCTGGTGAAAAAACGAGCAAAGCTTCTTCGATTTCAAGCTTCTCTCTGTTTGTATATGTGATGCACCGCCAGATTCAATACCTACGGTGTACGATTACATGCCAAGCGGGAATCTTAATGACCATTTGTTTCCTTCAGATCAAAACCATAAGCAACCACTAAACGGTTTCAAAGGAAGAGTATAATCTTGGATGTGGCAAATGGGTTAGCTTACCTTCATTATGGAGTGAAACCGCAATATATCACGAGACATCAAGGCAACAAATATCTTTGTTAGATGGAGAGATGAGGGCGAGTGGCGATTTGGATTGGCAAAAGAAAGCAGAGAAGGGAAGTCTCATCTGATGCTCTGTTTTTTTCTTTTGGCTGAAGAAGTTTGTACATGTGATGCTCTATTTTTTTTCTTTTTGGCCGAAGAAGTCAAGTCATGTTTTGCTTTTTAAGTTGTGCATGTGTTCCGTTTGTTTATAATTTTTTTTATTGTTGTTTTTTTTTTTTTCTGTGATTATTTTTTTAAATGCACATAATTATATATATATATATATATTATTGAGGTTGAATAGAATTCAGGAGTAATTTTTTACATAATTTTAAATGCACCTAAGTTCAGAAGCTGAATATAACTCATAATTTTGTAACTCAGGAGCAGGTTTGTTCTCTCATAATTATATATATATTATCGGCATAGAATATAATTTTTTATATATAAAAATATTATATATATATATTTTAAATGTACATATGCTCAATATATATATTTTTTATATATATTATTTAAAGAGATTTAATCTGTCAGATTTTTTATTTTAGATTTTTTAATCTGTCAAATATTTATTTTAGATTTTTTTTATTATTTCAGATTTTTTATTTTATATTTTTTTTTATTACTAAGCTTTAGAGTTGTTGATTTGTAGTAGATTATTTGTATGCGATTATGACTGAAGCGAGTGATTTATTTTCATGTCCCTCTTTCTCTTATTAATTTGTTGTGCATGTGGTGGAAGTATTTCATTGTTAAAAATAAGTAAAAAAATATTTCCACATCAATTTTATATTAAAAGTTTAACATATATGCCAAATAAAAGGTTGAGACTAAAATAAATACATATCATGTAGTTGAAAATGAGTCAAAAAAGTGTCTCTACATATCAAAATTTTGATTAAAATGGGATAAATTAAGGCTAAAAGAGTCAAAAAATGCATAAAATTGAGTTTTAGATGGATTGCTAATGATTTTTGAAATTTCCTACGTCATCTGCGATACTCGATCGATGATCGATACCGTTACGTTACCCGATACCGCGATTTAGAACTATGCTTGGGACTTCAACTTCGACTTCGCAGGTCTGTTCGACTTCGACTCTCTCTCCCCTTCTCCTTCTTCTTCTTCTTCTTCTTCGACTCTCAGTTATGCTTCGACTTTCAGTTCTGGTTTATTTTTAGTCTTCGACTTCTTCAGGTCTTCGACTTCGACTCTTCCTCTCTCTCTTTCTTCAGACTTCAACTTCAACTCTGTTTTGCTGCTTCTTTTTTTTTTCAATTATTTGAGTTGAGTCTCTGAAATTATAAAATTAGGGAAAAAATTACAAAAATTAGGAAAAAAAAATTATCTGTAATATGCTATTGAAAAAAAAATTATTTGTAATATGTAAGAGAAGAATTTATCTGTTAGGGAAAAAAAATTACAAATAATTAATTATTCACAAATAATTAATTATTTGTAATATGCTATTGATCTTTTTTGGATATTTATGTCTTGGATGTTTAGTGTTTATGTTTTTATTTTTATTTTATTGAATGTGGATTATTTGATCTTGGAATGCTATGTAATATGCACTTTCATGGCTTTGAGAATTATTCTATATTTTGTCTTGAATCTTGATTACTTTTTATTTTTTTAAAAATCGTCTTAGTACTATGAATGATTAGTTTATGTTAATTTTTTTATTTTTTATGAAGATTGTGTGCCTTACTTCAATAAAGTCCGCGCCTCGCCTTGCGCCTAGGCCCCGAGAGACCTTTAGCGCCTTAGTGCGCCTTGAGCCTTTAAAAACACTAGTGTAGAATTCGTTGAGTATTATATGCCTGTAAAAAATCACATTAATCGGATATCGTTAATTACATGATCAAATCAGTTTTGTATAAAAAAATGGATGGTGTTATAGTTAATGGTTGAAAAAAAACTAATCTGATCAGATAGCTATCGATATCCGATTAACGTGATTTTTTACAAGCATATAGTACTCGACGAGTTTTACACATTGAATGGTTCCGGTTAGCAAACGGGACCCGTGGTGAGCCCCCACGGGCCGAACAACACCGTCCAATGTAATGCCCACAACGAAGGCAACCATTTCTTATATCAAATCACTCTACCCAAACGGTACGGGCCGTACTGCCTACTCTCCCTAACTTCTCCTCCACACTAATTTATACAATTTTTTAATATACATTTTTTCGTAAAAAGTTAAAAAGTTAATCCAAACAACCATTTTTTTTTCCTCAACTTTTTAGTCCAAAAAGTCAAAAAGTGCATTTATTTAGGACATCCCAAACAACCCCATTGGATTGGCCTGGTACAATTTTTGTATTTTTTACATTCTCAATCATATCTTGTTAATTGATTGATAGCATGTCCTAGAACTTAGAAGTAAGATAAATAAATATGATTAGTGCTATTATTTTTTCTTTTCTTTTTGTTGAGTGTAGCAAATTAAATTAAAAAAGGCACTGAAAGGGGGTGCCACCCATGTACAAAAGGTTAAGCCATGATAACCCATACCAAAAAGAGGCCTATACATTTGAGAGACAAAACAACTTATAACTACTTACATGAAAGGGCATCCACAAAATATATATTTCTTTGTTTCTGTGTCCTAGATGTATTGTGTCTTGATTTTTTGAAAATTGCCTTCTTGGTGTGACCATATAATGTGATATTCATGTCCCAAGTTCATGTTTTCTTTTTAGACTAAAATCATATACATCAATTGACCATATCAGTATGGATGGGGCATTAACTTGGCAAGGGGATTGGGTCAATCAGTCATTGGTTTGATCACTGGTCAATAAGTTAAATTGGTTCAATAAAATTGTTTTAAAAATAAATAACCATGTAAATTAATAGAAAGATTCAGAGGTTAAGAACAAAATGACATTTAAGAAATTAAAATATTTTAGAATTTCAAGTTTATGTATGATAATGTATAATAATTATAAGATTATAAATATTTAGCTATTTGTATATGTATATCTATATACGAATAAGTTTCATTCTTGCGTGTTTATACGATCCACATTTATGTGCATTTTCATGTGTATATATATGTATGTGCTAATAAGCATGAATACTTATAAGGTGGTATGTCCATGTCGGACACGTGTTGGGCACTGACACTTGTGTTGGATACTCCCTGATGTGTGTTGATCTCTCGTTCAATCGTGTCATATTATTATTATTTAAATTTTTTTAGATCCGAAATACCTCACTCTTGGGGACAACTAATTATAAATTTGAACAAAGTAACTTAGAATACAATGATAAAAGAAAAACAATATAATTTATATAAGTTAGTGTTATGTTGCATTTATATATATATTGTGTATCCCCTACTTCTTGTGTCTTGCGTTGTTTAAAAATTGTTGCGTATGTGTCATGTCGTGTGTCCATTTCCCTTAGAAGAGGTGTGCTCAAGGCAACATTATTAAAAGGGGTTCAATAGAAAGTAAAGCCAGTCAGATCTGAAACCTCCCAGACCAGAGGAATAACTTAATGGCCGGGTTAAACAGGTTTTGGCAGGTTACATTCTTCTCATGTCTGCCAGGTCAAGGGTAAGGTCAATCGAGCCAAGCGGGTTAGGGTCTGCCAATTATTAATTAATGCCTAAAAGACCAAATAATCTGGAGTACACCAACATGCACCGATCTGAGTGTCACTGCTGAAATATGTAGTTTACTTGTTCCCACCGTTTTCCTGTTAACTTGGCTGGGTGAATAATTTCAATTAAATCACAGCTAGTTTTTATTTGGGATTCTGTGATGCACACTATCAGTCAACTGGTTTTATCTGGTCAATATAGAAGTTAATGCTGCATGTTATTGTACTGGTGCTGATCTTACAATCACAAAACCCTCCACCCCTCCCTCTTCTCTTTCTTTTGCAAATTGATAACTTTGAGCGAGCTTATGTAACTTTAAAAAAGTATGTAGCCTTATATGGATAATATTTTTTTTTTTTGTTTCAGATTGCTGGATCTCTTCTGGATGAAAGCCAAGTAAGGTCAGTAGTTGAAGAGATAAAACAAGTGATCACAGCTAGTTCAACTAGAAAAAGAGAAAGGGCAGAAAGAGCCAAAGCAGAAGACTTTGATGCAGAAGAAGGAGAACTGCTGAAGGAGGAAAATGAGCAAGAAGAGGAACTTTTTGATCAAGTATGTTATTGGAGCATATCTACTGGAGACATTTACCCTTTACCCTGACTGCTTTGTTTGTTATGTAAATACATACTAATGTTATCTGGTTTTACATCATATGTCATTATATGATCCAGGTTGGTGATTGCTTGGGCACTTTGATCAAAACTTTCAAGGCCTCTTTCTTACCCTTTTTTGATGAGCTATCGTCGTATTTAACTCCCATGTGGGTAAGTTCTTTTACAAAAACTTTTCCGCCTGTCCTGCCTTTAGCATGCAAGGAGCCTTTAATAAATGAACTTTGTGACAACTCTTGCAATTTTGTTTTGACGTGAGAAACCCTGGATTTAATTTTTGTAAATTTGGTACATAGAACAGGGCCTATTTTATGTGGTGGTTTGCTTTAAAGTTGTATTTATTTTCATAAGTGGTGTTCCTTCATGTATTCTCATTTAATGTGTGTGTGTGTGGGGTGGGGAGCATCTAGACTTGGCTTAAATGAGCCACACAAAGTTTTTGAAGTTTTCCTGATCAATTTTTTTTTTTTCACCATCTGGGTTCATTCACAAATTTCATGCCCATTGCACTTGCTCCATGTTCATCTTATGCCTCCAGTATTTGTTGGGTTGTTGGAGCAGTATCAAAAAATAAATAACCTAGAAAACTAGGTGAGTTGCATTTTTTATGTTGGAAGTTCTTAAAAAAGTGATGACCTGGGGAAGCAAGGAAAGAATGATTATGAGTTTGTCTGTAATTGAATAAGATAGAATCGGTAGGGAGTTCGTAACAAAAGAAGGAAAAGTTGTGTGGTAAGCTGGCAACTGTACATGAAAGTGACGGTTTGCTTCTTTGTTTATGGTAGTTTGGTTTGGATTACTTGCTCACAACATCCACCTATCATCTCTTTCACACTTCCTTTCTTGACAAAGTTATGCTATGTTTGGGTCTTGGATTTGCCAAGGGAAAGGAAAATGAAAAGGAAATTAAATTACTTGTATATGTTCATTTTAAATGTGTAATCTATTCATTTTCTTCTCATTTTCCTAACCCAACCAAAAAAAGAAAGAAATTTATCTGATTTTACATCATTTTTCCCCTTTCCTTTTGCATCCCCTCCACAAATCGAAGATCCAAACATAGCATTCATGGGACGAAAAAGGAGATATGTTTAGCTTCAGAACTGGCAGATTCATCTTCTTGAATTCTGACAAGGCTGTTTACATGCAGGGTAAGGATAAAACAGCTGAGGAGAGAAGAATTGCTATTTGTATATTTGATGATGTTGCTGAGCAGTGTCGAGAAGCAGCCCTTAAGTAAGCATTTGCCCATAAAAGTTGTTTTCAACTGAAGTATTTCTGATTTTCATTCTCCTTTTTATATATTTTTCATTTTGGTGGAACAGATATTATGATACTTATCTTCCTTTCTTATTGGAAGCATGCAATGATGAAAACCCTGATGTTCGTCAGGTATGCCTCATTTGATTATTAGATTATTCTTTGTGTGCTTTTAAGTTATCATGGCTTCGTTCATGCTAATGTTAATGCTTTTCAGGCTGCTGTTTATGGGATTGGCGTATGTGCAGAGTTTGGTGGATCGATGTTCAGACCTCTTGTGGGAGGTAGTTTCCTTTCCCTTTGCTTAGTTGCAGCACTATCCTTAAGATTATCCTCTCTCAGAACTGAGTTTTTTTTTTTTTGCTTGCTTTTCTGCAGAGGCTCTTTCTCGACTGGATGTTGTAATAAGGCACCCTAATGCAAAGCATTCAGATAATGTGATGGCGTATGATAATGCTGTCTCAGCTCTTGGTAAAATATGCCAATTCCATCGTGACAGCATAGATGCTGCTCAGGTACTTGTAGTTTTGGTTGTTCCTTTCGTCTATAATGCCTTCTTTTTTGTCATGGTCGCTGAATTTTCATCCAGTTGTCTCATACTGAATAGGGAGTTGTTGTAAACCTTCTGACATGGACACTGACTACTGTTTCTTTTGTTTTTGGGTACTCTGTTCGAATCATGATTCATGATCAACTGTGACTGCATGTCCTATGAATGCAATCTTTCATCCTTGCATGAACATGTAAGGGGACAACTCTTTTCATCGTACTTATGCCCACCCAAGTGAGCCCATATGTGGCAGCCTTGGCGTTTTCAGCATCAACGGAAGTAATTTATTCCATGAAAATTATTAACACAATCTTGCCTGTCAATTAATTTATTTGGTGATGGTGAGTTCATTCTAGCTTGCCAGGAAGCTACACTGGAGACTACACTGGCACTTAAGCCTCCCCAATTGTCTAGAATCAGTGAAAATACTGTCAATGGCATCCATCCTCCACTGTTTCAGTGTACACTAAAGGCATTTCTGTCCGAGGCGACAATTTGTCAGCTCCAGTATTTAAAAAGAAGGAAAAAACAAAAATAGAAAAGGGAAAAAAGGAAGGCATTCAACAAAAATCTTAATATTTGTGGGGTATTGTAATTCATAATTTGTTCTTTCATTAATTTTATCATTGTTACACCATTACGATGATATTGTTTTGTCTTCACTGCCCTGCTATTTGGTACTTCAGCAAATTGTCTTTAAATGGAGGCTTTTGCTTTCTTAAGACTTTTTTTAATGATATCTACCCTTTGGAATTGGGCTGGACGGATAAACAGTAATTTCTGATCTATTTTGCAGTCACACTTAAAGTTGGAATCTGATGTGGTTTGATGAGCTTCAATTGCTACCTGCAAAAATGTTAAATATCTTTGAGGCATCATTATACAGAATTTCTTCCAATATTATTTGTAATTTTGATTCGCCAATCACTATTTCTATCCTAATGTTCCATCTTCATGACCCTTTTTAGTGTTTAAGCAATGTCCTCTAAAAATAAATTTATTGTTTTCCGCTCCATTGTGTAATTTTTGTTCCGTTTGGCAGGTTGTCCCTGCCTGGTTAAGCTGCTTGCCTATTAAGAGTGATATGATTGAGGCTAAAGTTGTACACGACCAGCTTTGTTCTATGGTGGAAAGGTAGAAACTTGAAATTTTAACTTCTTGTAGATCTCGTCAACCTGACATTTATCTAGCTTCTTCTTTCCTTTTGCATTATATTTCTTTATGCTCACATTTCTACATGTATTGAAAATTGAATTGCACCGTATGTACAGGTCAGACAGGGAACTTTTAGGGCCCAACAATCAATATCTTCCCAAAATAGTTGCGGTTTTTGCAGAGGTATAATCTATCCTTAATCTACCTTTCCAATTTCTTGATTCTTATGTTGATGTACTTGGCAATTACAAATATAATTGTTTGGGGCTCATGTCGAGCTTTTTGGTAAAGAAAGCAGAACCAAGTGCTTGTCAACTTTTAGTTCTTTAGCGCCATTTCCATAATATGTTTAATGCATATGTTCTCATTTGTATGGTCAATGGCTAGAGAAATGTATGTGAAGGCATATGGTTGATGGGTAGAAAAATTCTAAGCAAATTATCGTTACAGGCAGCACATAAAATTCTAGGTCTACCAGTTATAGTGTTGGGTTGAACTTTCTTGTTTAAGTATCTGATTTTTTGTTTTCTGTTTTTGCTGCTATTTATTTATATCTTCAAATCCTTGTCGAAGGTTCTTTGTGCGGGTAAAGATCTAGCATCAGAGCAAACTGCCAGCCGAATGGTTAATCTTTTGAGGCAGCTTCAGAACACACTATCACCATCTGCCCTAGCATCAACATGGTCATCCTTGCAGCCTCAGCAGCTGCTTGCACTGCAATCCATCCTCTCATCTTAGTTGCTTTCGGATTTGTGGGCATAGTAGCATCATTCCCTTTACCAGTGATTGTGTCCTTTTAGTTTGTATTATGTGTTTCTATTATCCATTCTTTTTTCACAAGGTAAACCATAATTCCTTTTGTCGTGCATTTTGTACCGATGTACTGTTTGCATTGTTGGTGGAGGTGTGTTGAAGTGGGAATCTGAAAGTTTTGGTGTAGTATGTGTATATTATTACAAGGATGATTGATTGTAAGAGGCTTTACCATAAAGGCAGAAAGAAGAGAATCAAGAGTTTGTGGTTTTGATTAGGTGTCATTGTGGGTCGAAGTTCACATGAGGTTGAGACTTGTGAGTGACATCTTGTATCAGTTTTGTGTTGTTTTTTACTTGGATGTGAAGGTGATTTGATTTACAATTATGATTTTTTTGGCTTCTTATTCTTCTGTATGTACGTTTTGCCACTAATTTCATATTTTTCTACGTTGTGATTGTTCATTTGGTGACTATCAGAATCAAGATTAAAAGAAGATTCTGGTGTCTTGGTATTGATCTGAAACAATTTCCTGTGCTTGTGTGGCCTCTGATATCTGATTTTGGGAGCTGTGCTGTGGCTCAAGGTTTAGAATATGCAAAAACTGTGATTTGTGCTTGATAATTGGACCAACCAAAATGTAATATGAAAGAAAATAGAAGAAATTTTTTATAATGGAATTGGTATTGCAGATTGAGATCTCGTCTTCCGATTTGGTAGAGGTGAGGTAATTCTGCCAATAATGGCCTTTCTCACTACTGATTCGGTCTTTTGGGATCTTCCTCCAGTGTTCATTGTTCTCCTAAATTGAATTTTGATGGTCAAGTTGACAATTGATGAATTTGATACATGCTGATAATAGCATTTACATAATTTCTTTGGATCTGTGTCTTTAGAGCTCACTAATTTTAAATTTTACAGTCTCTAGATACCTCACTTTAATATCGAATTAGCCTCTGTTCTCCCAAACTAGAAGCTTACTGACACCCCAGCCACCCCAAGCCCCTCTCCACCCACCCCCGTAGCCTTCACCATCCACCTCCCAACCCGTTCTTCCCTGACAAGTTTGAAATTGCAAGCGAGAAAGGAGAGAGAATTTGTGAAGCTAAAGAGAATCACAAGTAGAGGGAGGGCGAAATTGAGACGGTTACGGAAAAGGGGGGTGACAAGGGTAGGGTAGGGGGTGGCGGTTGGAGTTGGGGATGGGCATGTAGCTGGAGAGGGTGACTAGTGGCTGGGGTGCAGAGGAATTAGAGTTAGGGAGCATAGGGAGACCATTCATCACTGGCAGGCCTGCCCAAGAAGTTTTCTAGTACACTTCAACCAAAATACAAGACATTTCACTGAATATTTACAGTTAAACAGGATGATAAAATGACCCAATTTTCGTGTCATATCCAAACAATTCATGACGAAAGTTGAATTCAACCCATTCTACCATCACCAACAAAAATGAAAACAGAGATGTCATTCAAACCATTAATGCAAGAAGAGAACCATTATCACAAAAAGAAAGAAAGAAAAAAAGCCCAAAGGTTTGGCATCAAACAATAGAAAGATATGCAGGCATTAATAAATCATTCATCTTTCAACAACAAAATTACATTCAGTAGTCTTCTGCTTCATCTTCGTCATCAACGCCTTCTGCCCCAACTTCCTCGTAGTCCCTCTCAAGAGCAGCAAGATCCTCGCGGGCTTCTGAGAACTCACCTTCCTCCATGCCTTCACCGACATACCAGTGCACAAATGCTCGCTTGGCATACATCAGATCAAACTTGTGGTCAATTCGGGAGAAAACTTCGGCCACTGATGTGTTGTTGCTTATCATGCAAACCGCACGCTGCACCTTTGCAAGATCACCCCCCGGCACCACTGTAGGTGGCTGATAATTTATGCCACACTTGAAACCAGTTGGGCACCTGATTTATATGCACATACCAAAATTTTTAGGATCATGTGAACTGAGAACAATACAAAGAACAAAAATTTTATGCTGAGACAACTTACAGTCTACCATACTATTTTATCATATTACCTTGTATTTCCTTCTCTTTCACTAATCATTAGAAACAAAACATAACATAAATATTACACTCCATTTGTTTGGGTACAAACCACTTTCTGGAAAACATTTTCAGCAATTTTTGGCATTTGGTACAACAAAAAACAAAAGTCAACAGAAAACTAGTTTATTTGGACAGAATATGTTTTCCACTTTTGAACGGTAGAGAACATTTTTTGGAATGAAGTCTTACCACCACCACCACCACCACCCCACCAGTAACACCACCACTAGCACACAAGTTTCAAAGTCGCAACCAAACATAGTAAAACATTTTCCACAGAAAACATTTTATGGAAAAAGTTTAGTAGAAAATGTTATTTGTTGGAAAATGGTATGTAACAAAAAAAAAACAGCGCGTTAGAATATCTAATGAATAGAAAGCACAATGTGAATACTACAGTAGTGTCAGAAGTAATGGTGATAAACCCTCACAAATGAATGGCAACTAAAGTTGGATTGGAGCAGACTGCTACCATTTTTAGAAAGAAACAATTGTAAAATTATGCAAAATTAATGGCACAACCAGGATGACAGCACACCTTATCCATCCTGGTGCAAGCATTGCTATGTCTAAATTAGTGTAATAGTGTTAAAAAAACACAAGTCATGCAGGACACTTACCAGTCGACAAACTGAACAGTTCGTTTTGTCTTAATGGTACCAACAGCAGCATTGACATCCTTGGGTACTACATCTCCACGATACATCAAACAACAAGCCATGTACTTTCCGTGCCTCGGGTCACATTTGGCCATCATATTTGAGGGCTCAAACACAGAATTTGTGATTTCAGGAACGGATAGCTGCTCATGGTAAGCTTTTGCAGCAGAGATCACCGGTGCATAAGATGAGAGCATGAAATGAATACGAGGGTATGGCACAAGGTTAGTTTGGAACTCTGTAATGTCGACATTAATGGCTCCATCAAACCTCAGGGAAGTGGTCAACGATGAGATGACTTGAGATATCAAGCGATTTAAGTTGGTGTAAGTTGGCCTTTCAATGTCTAGGGATCTCTTGCAGATATCATATATAGCTTCATTGTCTAAGAGCACAGCAACATCTGTGTGTTCAAGGAGGGAATGAGTGGACAACACACTGTTGTAAGGCTCCACAACCGCAGTTGAGACCTGGAGATTTAGGATAAAAGTTGTTGTGAGACCTTTAAGATGAAAACCTATCAAATTCTTTAAGAAACAAAATAGTCTTTCCCCCTATTAAAAATACAAAAACCACTTCTTAACAAAAATCTGAAAAAATAATCTCAAGTTTAAATTTGACAGCCAGCATTTGTTCACAATTATAATCTTGAAAACTTGTCTGTTTTGCGCACGAAAAAAATACACATGGCATGTGAAAGATTAGGGAGAAGAATTGATTTTTCAAAATTGCTTCATTTGCTTCAATAGCAACCAAAGTAACATACACGTTCCAAAACATAAACACTTTTGTTCCAAAAAGGTGAATTTAGTGATCCAAAGCAATCCCAAAAATATTTACAAATATAAAACTTAAAGTTCCTTAGGAGAAAAAACAAATGAATTATAACAAACTAAAACATAGGAGAGTGAAGTTTTAGTATGACAAAATGTAAAAATTGAGTAATAATGCTGCTAGAAATGTGTTTGAACATGACTAATTTGAAGAGAAAAAAAAAAAGAAATTATTGAATATTTAATTGTTAAAGAAAATTGCTCTAGAAATACCTTAAATTCTATTAGTGTAATCTAAACAAGACTATTCATATCATACCACATTTTAGAGAATGTGGCATACCACGTTCTTGATCCCGTTCCACGTACTGAACGATCCACTTTCCAAGTAACATAGATCTTGCCATTCTGGTAATTATTTTAAGAAAATACCTGAGGAGAAGGATAGATTGTGAAGCCAAGTTTTGACTTCTTGCCATATTCTACAGACAAGCGCTCCAAAAGCAAGGACCCCAATCCAGAACCAGTGCCACCACCAACAGCGTTAGTAACCAAAAACCCTTGCAAGCCAGTGCAATTGTCAGCTAATTTTCTCACTCGATCAAGGCATATCTCAATGATGTCCTTCCCCACTGCAGCATGTAACCAAAAAAGCAGATTTAGCCAATTTAGTAATGTTTTTAACAAATTACCATTATTAGAATATCAGTATAATTGAACATTGCCTGTATAATGTCCTCTGGCAAAGTTATTAGCGGCATCCTCTTTTCCAGAAATAAGTTGCTCGGGATGAAAAAGTTGTCTGTATTTCCCAGTCCTAACTTCATCGACCACAGTCGGTTCCAGATCAACAAATATTGCCCTAGGCACATGCTTGCCAGCATTGGTTTCGCTGAAGAAGGTATTGAAGGCATCATGTGCATAACCAACGGTGGTGTCACTACAAGAAGATAAGATATACCCAATTAGGTCCAAAAGAAGATTGGAAAGCAGGAATAATACTAACAGTTTTAAAAGTGAATACTAACATCTGCTTATTCATACAAAAAGAAGTTTAACTTGTTTACACCAAAAAAGGAAAAAAGGATCATGTTTACCATTACTAACTATTTAGCTGATATACACAGGCACAAGCCATGCACTCACTAACTACAATGGTCCTAGAGTGTCTAGCTTCCATACAGACTTCCGTAAAAACCAAATGCTTACAAGGAAAAGTAACTTTTCTTTATGTTAATTCACTTTTCTAAAGAGCCATTTTCATAAAAACAAATAAATACAACCAAAGGATGTCGCAAGAAAACAATATGCAAGAGTATCAATATGTATCGTTCAGAGTGTTGTATGATGCTGTCAAAGTTTGGAGGAGGTTGACTCGAAAGGAGTGAGCAAGACAGCAATGTTGGTGAGGATAAGATCACAAGGAAGAGTTAGATAAAGAGAATGAGCCCATTAATTTTCTTAAAATCCCTTGTACAGAATAAAGTAACAATAGAAATTAACATTTTTTAATTTTTTAATTTTTATCATAACAATGGTAATCAACATGAGTGGAAAATTAACACCACACAAAAGCGGATGGGAGTTTTGGGACCGCCAAAACAATGTGCTAACATTAACAGAATATCAAGTCACTTTTTGTGATGCACTTGAATACCAAAAAGCTGTCAGATCGGAAGGGAATAATGAAGAAGATGTCTTCACTGCAGTTACATTTCCCAAGCATTAGAATTGTACATCTTCTTCAAGTCAATATATGTACACAAAAAAAAAAAAAAAAAAAAAAAAACATATTCGTTCATTGGGAAGCAACAATTAAAAAAAGAAACAAATCCAATCCGAATACATTGTTCTTTTTTCTTTTCTTTTGATCTTAGAAATTTAGTTAGGTTAGCACAATGGGGAGATCGATGTTTCTTCATAAGCTTGAAGCCCAAACCTCCCTCTAGAAACCCAATAAACAATAACACAGTACTACCCAAAAAACAAAAACAAAACAAAACAAAACAAAAATCATTGGCTTGTGACCTAATGAAAGCCATGATAGATACCAACAAAGAAGAAAGAACAATTGAATTCAGGGCCAAAGCAGACCAACAAACAAACCATTCCCAGATTTCTTTTTTTCTCTTTTTTTTTTTAAGAATCAGAAAAATATGTTTTGTTGAGATCCGTAAAATAAAAAAACGCAAAACACAACAAAATGGTGTAAAAAAACAGGACGTATTTACACAAACCCACATGAATAAATCTCTATATATGTATGTATGCATGGATGGATGGATGGATGGATGGAGTTGGAAAAAAATTTGATATACCTGGGCATCATGCCATCGGGAAGAATGCCATGTTCGAGGCAATACAGCTCCCAGCATGAATTCCCCACCTGAATCCCCGCTTGTCCTATGTGAATGCTCAACACCTCCCTCATCTCTCTCTCTCTCTCTCTCTCTCTCTCTCTCAAAAACCCACTTTTTCTCTTTCTCTCTCTCTCTCTCTCGCAGAAAGTATTGTATTTGAGGGGGAGATTATCTGTTGGAGAGGAAATGACAGAGAAGAAAAGATATTTTTAGATATTTTTTTTAGGGTAAAACCTCTTTGTCAGATTTAGAATAAATATTTATAGTAAATCACTCAACTTTTATATAATTACTTAGACCATCCCTAACTAGGTATTAAATTTATCATTAAATTTAAATTTGATAAAAATAATTCTTTTTTCAGCTTCAACGATTTCATTAAATCGATATCAAATTTAGGATTCATTTTTCTTTCATCAAATTAAGGACCAATGTATCTTTTATCAAATCACTGTTCAATGCCGTTGAATTTTCATCACCGGATGTTTTCCGGATGTCTTTCCAGATAACCACCTCAAGGCAAATGTTTGTGAAAAAATTACATTGGCCAATCGTCCTTCCCGTTGTCCACCCACTCGACCCCCCTTGATGACCACCTCAAGAAGAAAAATTTGCACTAACTGGATGATCGGCCGGATATCTGCCCGGTCGTTCACCCGATCGACTGGTGGTTTGGCAAAGCCATAAAACTCTCCGTTAGAGCACTTGATATCATAGAGAGCTTTTCCTCAAATTTTCACTCAAATTTAGTGAAAAAATTGATACACCGTTAGAAATGCCCTTAAATCACCAAATTTTAATAAAATTACGTTTACCTTTTTATTTAATGATGTAGGGGGTTCAAGGTTAGGAAGGTAATTAGAGAGGCAAAACTATGCTAATGGTCCAACAATGGTGGAAGTGGTTGGAGAATGAGTAGTAACAACTGTTTGGGAAGATGGAGAGTGAGCAGCTGGGTGAGGATGAAGTAGATAGCTCAAGAAGAAACGTATGGCAGTGCACAAATGGGCAACATCTCCCCTAAATCTCCAAAATTTCTCTCATTAAACCTTGGGAAATGGATCATATTTATAGGCTTTTCCTTGATACCAAATGGCCAAATAGAGAGGAGACATGTGTCCTAGAGGATCACATGAAATATTCTACCTTGAGCCACCAGGCTGAAGGTGTCACGTGTCCCTCTGCATGTACTGTGTACTATCTATTTTCCTCCACAACTACCTTTTTTGAGCCTTAGCAAGTGTAGTTGCGACAAGAGTGTTTGGCGCTGTAACTTCCTTTTGAGCCTCAACAAATGCAGTTGCAACGGGAGTGTTTGTCGCTGCACTTGCCTTATTAGCTCAAACCTCAACAAGTGCACTTGCAGCGATAAACCTTGCTGCTGCACTTACCTTCTCAGTTCTACTTGGCCAGTATATGCATTCTCAAGACTTCATTAGTCTGCTATCGACTACATTCGTGCTCATCTCAGCGAAGCCTCCACCCTTAGCCACCTAACCACAAACTTCCCAGCTTCCCAGGGCGAAGGCCACAACTAAGCCTGCTAACAGCCATACTATATCTTAGTACCAAGCCCAAGGGGGCTTCCTTAGTCCTGCCTGTGCGACTAGGGCAGGTCAATGACCTGGGTAATGGAAAAGGAGTCCCTTACACTAGGGCTACCCTGCTCCCATCTTCGCGGGATTGCCGCGGTAAACTGGTATCTCTAGGTCTGCTATCAACTCCAACCAGTAAGTCTTGAGACCTGCTATCAGTGCCAAGCATTAGCCTTTACTTGCAGAGGGGAAGCTTTTCCCAAAGGGTGCTATCACCTTGGTGAGATGTTCCCTCCGCAAGTTGGTTGCGACGGCTATAGTTACTATGGCAGTCATTTCTCGTGGCAAGTTCAAATGGCAAAATCGACAATATTAGAGATTGCGGCGCCAACAAAATGCCTCCGCAACTTGGGCGTTACAAGTACTGCCTCTGCAATCTAGTTGCTTCGGTTTTCTCATTTCCTCAGCAACTCCAGGTGGCGGCGGAGCCGACAATACTTGGAATGGCGGTGCTGAGACAAAATGCCTCCGCAACTTGGCCGTCGCAAGCGTCGCCTCTGCAACTTAGTTGCTTCGGCTTCCTCTTTCCCTCAACAACTTCAGATGGCGGCAAAATCGACATTATTGGAGGATGGTGGCGCTGAGGCAAAGTGTCTCAACAACTTGACTACTTCAAGTGTTGCCTCTACAACTTGACTGCTGCAAGTGTTGCCTCTGCAACTTGATTTAGACATTTTCCTTCGTGGAGTCCGTTTGGACCCTTGGCGGGTCAGATCTGCTTCAGCCCTCTGTTGGCCCATTTCCCTTGAGCTTTAGCCCATGAAAAGCCCATGCTCATTTTTCATTCCTAGTCGTCCCAAAGTACTTAGGCCTATACTTAATTTGAAGCTTAATTTCTGACCCTCTACAAATAATAATAAATATATTGGTGATATTAAGTTTGATAATTAAATCATTTTCTTACAATTCTCAAGGATCACTTCACACTAAAACTAATTTGAGTAAACTCTCAAATTATTACTACAAGAGATACACAAGCAATGCTGTTTTATTTGTCAACTCATTTTTTATTTTTAAATTTGTTAAAAGTAATTAATATAGAAGTGAAATTATAATTATATTAAATAAAATAAGAGTATTGTTACAAAGATAATTGTCTTTTAATATCGTGGAGTAAAATATAATGCAATTTGAAATTTAAAGGAATTCGGTGTAATTATGTTAATATTGTAAGCTTCATTACAATTCTTATATTTAAAGGACAGATAGTGTAATTTACATTTTTTTTCCTACTGAAAATTTTTTCTTGGTAAATTTGAGTTTAGTTAGTTGTATATTTTCAAATTTGATCAAGGCGTGATCTGAAATTGCAAATTTAAATTAAATTTCTACAGGGTCTGTCGATAGAAATTGTCACAATTTGAGGAATCTGACTAACCCTAATTTTATAGTTCATATATATAAATTATATTATAAATATAAAATAATAATTATTTTATCATAATTTCAGTTAAATCTTGTTACAATATAATATATTCTAATTTTCGATATACATAATTCAAACTAAATTTTTTTATTATGTTTTATATTAATAATTTTTTTGATTCTTTATTTCAAAAAATACAACACGTTAGTTTAAAACAATGAAAGATAAGTTTATTGTGTTTAAATTTAGATACTTGAATTCATCTAAAAAAAATTTAGACTTACGCTCAAGTAACTAAATTTTTTTATGAGTTCTGCTTAGAATATTTGAGCTACACAACATTTTTTAAGATATATTACATTTCAACATACGATCTTAAGATAAAATTATATGTTAAAAATATAATTTTAATTTTAAAATTATATTTTTAAAATATGATTTCAAAAAATAATTTAATTTCTCAAATAATTGAAAAGGTGTGTCAATTCTTTAAATTATTTTTTTTAAATATTAAAATAAAAACTCCACGTTACAAGAGACCCACCAGTTGGCGCCAACTCGTTGTCCTGTCTGGCATTGTCGGATTTGCTGGCCGGCTGCCCCCAACCACTTAATTCTTCATTTTTGTCCTCCACCATTCTTCTATCCTTGCAAATAACACTTTCTTTTTAGAAAAATGTTATAAATTCTAAATGATTTATTAAATTTTTTATCAAAATTTTTACATGAAACTTATATTTTTGTGAGAAGCTTAATAAAAAATTTAAAATCATTTGAAGTCTTTAGCATAATCCTTATCTTTTTAATTATAATATATTTATCTTAAATTTTGAATATTATTTTAAATAAAGACAATTAAAGATATTCTCTTTACAAACGTTTTATTTCAAAAGTAAAATCGTCATAAAATTTATTTTATATTGATTAATTTGTATATTGTCTAAAATGTAATGACATTTTTTAATGAATAATGGTGACACTTTCTTAGTTATAAAGTTTGAGTGGTTGGAAAATATGTTTTTTATAGGTTTATTTTGGGTCAATTTTAAGCCTAAATTTGAGTGAATCCCAAACGTCTTTTGGGGTGGGTCCAAAGAGGTGACGTGTTCCTTGTCGTGTGGCAAGTCACATGGTGAAAATGGTTCGTCAAAACCATTTATGAGTGAATAAGAAGTTGATGTCGTTTTTGGGTTCGTAGAATGGACAAACAAAAATAAAATTTTAGTTTCCTTATAAGGTTTGTCTCACATTGAAAACTTAAAAGAACTTATATAAGTATGTAAGTTTTAGGTGGCAACATTTGGGTTGGGTCCCAAGGGACACCTCAAGTTTGTAGAAGGGAGGAGTTATGGACAAATTGGACCTTAGTTCAAACCACCACACACGTGTACTGCCCCAGCCAGCCGAGCCGTGCCGGGCGCGGGTGTAGGTTGTGGGTCGGGTCAGTTCTAACATTAATTTTTTGAACAAAATTTATTTGAATTTTTTCAAAACTTCTTATATGAAATTATTTAAATTTCTAAACAAAATTAATTTAATAGGTTCAAACTGTTCTAAACAGTTTGAAAAACTGCCCAGTAGTTCCGGGTAGTTTTAAAACTGCCAGCAGTTTGTAGATCAATCCATTTCGAAGCTGTATTTGTTCGGATTGAAGATTGCATCTATTTAGAGTGTTTTGCACCTGTTCGGATAGATCTGTAGGTCACTATTTGCCTATAAATATAAACCATTTCCAGCAGATTTCTGATTTCAAAAAATTCATTTTCTTGCCTTCATTTTGCTCTTTTGCGTTATTATTCTTCATACTAGTTTTAGAGAAAAATTCAGAGAGTATAGAACACATATTTTGTTTATCGTACAAATTATTTGTAGTGCTACTACAATTTGTGTAAAGATCATTGTATCTTGGAAGATAGACGCCATTTATCCATAAACACTGAAGCAGGCGAATCTGTCTTAAGGACAGAATGTCACACACTCGACTTGATCTTTTAAATATTTATTCGATTCGGTAAAATAAATTATGTAAGTAATTTATTTTTATTTGTTTGATTTGTTTCAAGTTATTTATTTTAAACAGAAGATTGTTCCAACAATCTTAAGACATATTCGAATCATTCTGTTTATACAGAATTTTTCGTTTGTTTCATTTTCTTCTTTTCTTCTTCTTACAGAAATTATTTTCTGTGGTTTTACAAATAAATATTTTGGTTGGAAAAACAAATAGCAATAATATACTATTTGACAAATAGTAGTAATATACTTGTTTATTTTCTTTGACAACTAGTAGTAATATACTGGTGTCATTAACAATTTAGAATATTTATTTGTGAAGTTGGTCAGAAATTAATTTTGATTTTCAGAAATAATTTATGAGTTTTCATTAATTAAAATTCTGTTTTCAGTATTTTAATTTTTGAAGTGTTACAGGAATATTTTTCTGTGTGGAATTAATTTGTTAAATAAATTTTTATTTTCAGATTAATTGGAAATAAAAGTTATAATTTTGGTTTCTTTTATTTTTTTACAGAATTTAAATTCTATGTTTATGGTTTAATTTTCTGTGTAGTATAACATTCTAATTATAATTTTGTTTTATAATTTAGAATTCATGGCTACAGAAACTACTGCTCAAACAAGTACTGGTATGGTGACTGCAATTGCACCAACCCCTCCTCCTGTTATGACAGTGCCAGTAAATCACGGTGAGAAGCCAGAGAAGTTTTTAGGAACTGATTTTAAAAGATGGCAGCAGAAAATGCTGTTTTATCTTACTACTCTGAACCTGACTTGTTTTCTCCGTGAAAATACTCCTACTCTGAAAGAAGATGAAACCGACCGGCAAGTGGTTGCTGCGGTCGATGCCTAGAAACATGCTGATTTCCTTTGCCGGAACTACATCTTGAACGGACTTGACAACATTCTATACAACGTCGACAACCTTATCAAGACGGCAAAGGAACTATGTGAGTCTTTGGAGAAAAAGTACAAAACAAAAGATGCTGATTCAAAGAAATTTGTGGCTAGCAAATTCTTAGATTTTATGATGGTTGATTCTTAGACTGTGATCAATCAAGTTCAAGATCTTCAACTCATTCTACATGACATTCATGCAGAAGGCATGTCTCTCAGTGAATCCTTTCAAGTTGTTGTGTTAATTGAAAAATTACCACAAGGCTGGAAGGAATTCAAGAACTACCTCAAACACAAGCGCAAAGAAATAATTTTAGAGGAATTGATTGTGCGTTTGAGGATTGAGGAGGACAACTGCAATTCTGAGAAGCGAGCTGATAAGCATCCAATGAAGTCTAAGGCAAATGTGGTGGAACATGCTCCAAAAATAAATAAACAAAAGTATTTTGGAGAAAGTTTCGCACAAGGTTTCAAAGGAGAGGAAACTAAAAAGTACAAGTTCAATGATAAGTGTTATATCTGTGACAAAGAGGGACACCGGGTCAAAGATTGCCGTAGCAAACACAAAGGCAAAGGAAGATCAAATAAGAAGCCCGCTCAAGCGAATATGACCGAAGTGGACAAAATTTTCAATGGTGTTAAGACATAAATCTTTTGGTAATTGTTTTTGAGGCAAACCTTGTCGGAAATCCTAAAGAATGGTGGGTGGACACTGATGCTACTCGCCATATTTGTGCCGAAAAAAAGATGTTTACATCTTATTCTATAGTGGACAACGGTGAACAACTTTTTATGAACAACTCCTTGACTTCTAAAGTTGAAGGACAAGGAAAGATTATTTTGAAGATAACATCTGAAAAGGAACTTACTCTCAACAATGTGCTGTATGTACTGGACATTCGCAATAATCTAGTCTCCGGATCTCTGTTGAGTAAAAATGGGTTTAGGCTAGTGTTTAAGAGTGATAAATTTGTACTTACTAAGAATGGGATGTATGTAGGAAAATGTTACATATCTGATGGCCTTTTCAAAATGAATGTAATGGCTGTTGTACCATCTGTTAGTAATAAAAATACATATTCTTCTTACTTGCTTGAGTCTTTAAATTTGTGGCATGGTAGATTAGGACATGTTAATTATGGATCTTTGTGTAGATTAATTAATATGGAATGTTTATCTAAATTTGACTTTGATTCAAATCATAAATGTGAAATTTGTGTTGAGACAAAATTATCCAAAACTCGTTTTCATTCAATTGAACGAAGTACGGAGCCACTTGAATTAATTCATAGTGACATTTATGATTTTATATCAATTCAAACTAGAGGTGGGAAAAAATATTTTATCACTTTTTGTAACAACCCCCCATACCGTTTACCGATAAATTACTGAATTACCTACTGATTATTGCTAAACTGGACTGCTTATGACAGATAATTGAACTAACTGAAGTACTGAACGGACTGATTGAAAACTGGAACTGAATTGACTAAGCATATCTATTGTATTGCATTTTTATCTTTTCGATTAATTGATTATCTGTTCGTGTTTTTATGTTTAAACTGCAAATTGAAGGCCTTATCGGCGGCTGAATCGAAAATAGATTGATGTTTTGGAATCATTGGAAATTATGTGATTTAATGGTATATTTATCTAAAATGTGATTAGGTATGACTAAATTAGATTAAATATTGTTATATTGCAAACTTTGATTTATTTACCAAAATGCCACCTAGTGGCCACTACCTTACACACTTAGAGGCTTGTACACATTTGATCAAAACATTTTCATCAGCCCCTTGTTCTTGTCTTAGCCGACCTTAGAGAGGAAAAGAGGGAGACTTAAGTTCATTTTGTTGAATTGGCTTGAATTGCTTGGAATTGAAGTGTAAATTGTCAAATTGGACTCCTAAACCTTGAATACACGACTTAGGTAAGAGAATTCATCCCTCTAATTGTGAGTTTAAGCTAAGACTTGCATGGTTCATGCTTCATTGTGGAATTAAGTCATGTTTTAGTGCAAATAAGTTGAATTGTAGCTTAGTTCATGCATGCATGGGTGAAATGTTGCATTTTGAGTTGAGCTCATGGTAAATTGTACATGCATGTTATTAATTAGGCTTGAGTCCATGATTTCACCATGTTCTTGAAGAAATGAGTACATTTGAGCAAGATTTGAAGCTTTAAAATGGTTGGATTTCATGCATGTTTGCATTTCTCCATGGTTATGAAAAATGGGTTTGAAAAATGGTTTTAATTGACTCACTCTTGGGCTTTGAATTCACAAATTGAGCTTTGAAACTTGTTATATATTGAATTGAGATGTGTTTTCCAGAATTTGGGCCCAAGAGGTCGAGTTTAGAGTGGTAGAATGCTTGGTTTGAGCTTGGGAGGTAAATCTAGGAATTCCAGATTTGGCTTCCTCGCTCGAGCGAGCACCTTTGTCCAGGGATTCGCTCGAGCGAGCATCGAGCGACCATCGCGCGTAAAATCACAGCATCTAGTATTTTTACTATTTCGACAGACCGCTCGAGCGAAGGATTTCCCGCTCGAGCGAAGCCTTTGATTTTGGAAGCTCACTCGAGCGAAGGAAGGCTCGCTCGAGCGAGGCTTCTATTTTTAGCAAACTTTGCAAAATGTTTTCTAATTGTATTTTCGCATCCTCATCCCATTCTAGGAATTCTTAGGCCTAGTTTAAGGCATCTTAATGAGGATATAGATGTAGAACACACCAAGGCAAATTAGGGATTAAGTTATGCTATTTCCCAACTGTGTAGCTTAGTGTGTGTTCAACTTGTGAATTGTGTAGGGTTGGCGACTGGGGAGACATGCTCTAGCAAACTGTAGCCCAAACTCTGTGAGTAACAATTGTGTAAAGATATGTTCAACTGAGAATGTTTTCTGACTATTTAACGGAACTGTTTTCTGGAGTGATTATTGTTGTTTGATTGAATGTATGTCCTATATTCTGAAATGTACTATGGCATCCTTAGCAATTATTGTATCTTTATTCTTTATTCTAGAGATCTCTGTCGGTTCCTCGTGGAACCACTATTCTTGATTGATGGCCATCATTACTGTTCGGTCTTTAAGACCTACTGTTTACTGCTATGCTAATGGATGTACCACATATGACTGAATAACTGTTCTGACTGAAAGACTAAAATACTGTTTAATGAACTGTTTTCATTACTGTAAGGACATTTCATTCTTAACCTCTTTACGCATTATGTTATTCACTGGGTTTTAGCTCACTGTTTATATATATATGTAGGTGCTCAGCCACCAAATCGGAGCTAGGAGCGTGGGTTAGACTCCAGTTTTGTCAAGCCAGCCTATGTGTCTCACTGCGAGGTTCCCAGTTGCCATGTTATGGCTTTGGGGGTGTTTTGTTTCTCCGTCTTGCTTGGATTCTTGTATAGTATCACAACTACTCATTGTACTATTATCAAGGAATAGGTCACATCTTGTATATTTGTAAATTTTGTATAGATCTTTGTTACGAATGGGTGAATGCATGAGAAATCTTTTTGGCATCTGAGACTCTCAAATTTCAATGGACATTATTTATTTATTGTATTGGCTTCCAGTTCGAACTCTGTTTTCTTGTACTCTTGTTAGCGGGCCTTGGTAATCTCGGATTCTTGGCGATTCTGATGCTAAACCCATAGGGCCGGGTTTGGGTCGTGACACTTTCGTAGATGACTATATTAGATATAGTTATATTTATTTAATTCAAACCAATGATGAAACTTTGGAAACTTTCATTCAATACAAGAATGAAGTTAAAAATCAACTTGGTAAGAAATTAAAAAACTTAGAAGTGATAGAGGTGGTGAATATGAATCACCTTTTGGTGAATTTTGTAAAGAATACGAAATAATTCATCAAACCAATGCTTTCAGCAAAATGGAGTTGCTAAAAGGAAAAATAGGACTTTAAAAGAAATGATGAATTTCATGTTAATAAGTTCTGGATTACCTCAAAACTTGTGGGGGAAACAATACTTTATGCTAATTATATACTTAACAAAGTATCCCGAAAGAAAGTGAATCAAACACCTTATGAAATGTGGCATGAGAGAGTACCATCTTACAAATACTTAAAAGTGTGGGTGTGTTTGGATAAAGTGGCTATTCCTAGTCCTAAAAAGACTAAGATAGGTCCTAAAACCGTTGATTGCATATTCATTGGTTATGTCATAAATAGTAGTGCATATCGGTTTTGATTCATAAATCAGAACATTTCGAAATGCATGTAAATATTATTATTGAATCTTGGAATGCATCATTCTTTGAACATGTATTTCCGAATAAAACCGGACAAGAGACTAGTACCAATGAAAGATCTTATAATGCTATTACTAGTCATGATCAAGGACAAGAGCAAGAGATAGATCAAAATGAGGAAGATGAACCTAGGCGTAGCAAACATGCTAGAACCTCAAAATCTTTTGGTGCAGATTTTCTAACTTTTTTGTTAGAAAATAAGCCTTTAACTTTCAAAGAAGCTATGTCTAGTCCTGAAGCTCCTTTATGGAAAGAAGCTGTAAACAGCGAAGTTGAATCCATCCTGCAAAATCACAATTGGGAATTAGTGGATTTGTCACTAGGTTGTAAGCCTCTTGGGTACAAGTGGATTTTCAAGAGAAAAATGAAAGTAGATGGATCAATTAACAAATATAAGGCAAGACTTGTGGTCAAAAGTTTTAGACAAAAAAAAGGCCTTGATTACTTTGACACATACTCACCGATTACTAGAATAACATCCATTAGAATGCTAATTGCTATTGTATCGTTGTAAAATCTAGAAATTCATCAAATGGATGTTAAAATAGCTTTCTTAAATGGTGAGTTAGTTGAAGAAATTTATATAGAACAACCAGAAGGATTTTCTGTTCGAGGAAAAGAAAAGAAAATATGTAAATTGGTTAAATCATTATATGGTTTAAAACAAGGGCCAAAATAATGGCATGAGAAATTTGACAATGCAATAATGTCAAATGGTTTTAAAATTAATGAATGTGACAAATGTGTTTATATTAAAAACATAAGCAAGGGTTATGTTATATATGTCTTTATGTGAATGATATACTCATCATAGGTAGTGACATGGATAGGCCCACAAGGGCCACAGCCCACCATGAGTAAACCCAGGCCCACCATTTAAACCCCATTGCATAACCCGGTCAGTAAAGCCCAGCATCACTGGAAGCCAACTGGGCAGGGAAGGCCAATGATATTCGGACACACGACAGATGCAGGACAGGCCACATCAGCAGACAAAGATCTGCAAAGTTATTGCCACAGCACATCACCATTAATGCAGCCATCACAGCATTTATTGCGACAACACCTCTCAGCCGGAATGGCATCCCCTCACCCTGAACAAGACGAACCACGGCGCAAGCTTTCGGCGGGAGGGTCAGAATGGCGGAGACAGCGAAATGATTACCAAAGGATATAAGCAAGGCTTGAAGACAAGAGGAAAGTTAAGTTGATTTATCTCCCTCCCTCTCTCTCTCTCTCGACATTTTGCCTATCACCTTTTCTAATTCACACACCGGAGGGTTCGCCGGGGGACTACCCCGTTCCCCGTTGAACTTATTTGCAGGTAACCCAGTGGACCTGAGGAGCTTGGATCGGTCTAGCCCATTCACCTGGTCGAACTGTATCATCAGTTGGCGCCGTCTGTGGGAACACCGGTTTGTCCATGCGCCAGTTGTGTTCATTGCCGCCGGAGACCCTGTTCCAATAACCTTTTCACCTCGCTCGACAAGTGTATGGTCACGACTAGATCTATGGCTTCCCACCATAATGCCACCGATCACCAAACCGACCCTCCCAATCCAAACAACCCACCACAGTACTTCATCGAGCTCACCAACAGCATCAACCGTATGGCTGAACAAAACCAGGCCTTAATCAATGCTCTGCTCCAACGGAACCTCCCTATTCCTCCTCTACCACCTCCAGATATCCCACCACATCCAGAACATGTTCCGGCCCATACTGTCCCACAACCCAATCCTCCCAACTCGGGGGGCTTGCAACCCCCTCACCCACATATACATCCACCTCCTTCACCCCCATGTCCCTCAGTCATAGCTCCGGCCCGAGGGAAAGCAGCGTCAACATCATCTCCCCTCTGGCGGTGACAATATTCCCCTTTGGGAGGCTGAGCTCCGAGCCATGACACTCCAAATCCAAGGGGTTATGCAAAATATCCAACATAAGCCCACCACCACAGCAAACTCGCCATTTATCACCTCCATCCCAGACAAACCCCTACCCCCCAAGATCAAAATGCCTACCATCGACTTTTTGACGACAGCCAGGCCGTCGATCACACGGAGACCTCTGTACCCTCATGATCCTCCATGCCTTCCCCGACGAAATCATGTGCGAGCCTTTTCCGTGATGACCTGAAGGGTTCGGCTATGGTTCACCGATTACCACCGATTCGGTTTCCACATTTCAAAGATTCGGTGACTCCTTCCTGAGCCACTTCATCGGGACCCAAAGCCAGCGACGCCCGGCGACCAACTCCTCAACATCCGTCAGACCGAGGGGGAATAACTGCGCAGCTTTGTCACTCGTTTCAACACCGAAGCCTTGCAAGTTGCTGAAAACGACGATAAAGTCATCCTCACAGCCTTCATGGCCGGTCTGCGGTCATCCGATTTCCTCTTCTCCCTCTCTAAGAACCCCCCGACATCCATGGCAGCCTTGCTCTCCAAAGCCCAAAAGTACATGAACGCCGAGGATTCTCTAGCCGCTCGGCAGGACTCAACAACCAAATACCTGGCCCCCAGAGAAAAGAGAAAAGACCAAGAACCCAGTAACACCCGGCATCACAACCAAACATCCCGCTTTGCCGACCGATCCACCCGCGCCAACCGGTCAGCACCAGTAAGACCGCCCGGTCGGTTCGAGCGATATACACTCCTCAATTCTCCCATGGAACAAGTCCTTAACCAGATCCAACGGGACTACCCCCTCAAGTGGCCTCTTCCTCCACGGAACCTTTCCAACCAGAAGACGTCCAAATATTGCCGTTTCCACCAGGACCACGGCCATAACACCGACGATTGCATCAGCCTCAAAGATCAAGTGGAGACCCTCATTCGCCAGGGGCGTCTAAGCCGGTTCACAGACACCCGCCCTCCACAGAAGCACAAAGCCGAGCCCCACAGGGACAACCGCAGGCACACCCCTTCACGACGACCAGCTCAACCAGACCAGGGCCGCGATCGACCTCCCCACCAACCTCTGCCACAAGGTAATCCACCCCCGCCTGTCGGTGAAATCAGAGTTATCTCGGGCGGTCTTGCTTGCGGGGGACCGTCGCGCTTGGCTCAGAGGGCAGAACTGAGAACAATACGACAGGGCTCGGATAAGGCAGTCATCACGGTAGACAGACCCCCCAAGCAGCCCAAGCAGTGGACTGAGCCCATTACCTTCACAGACGCCGACTGCACACTCATCCGTTATCCACATGATGATCCTCTCGTCATCTCTGCCGTTCTCTCCAACTACAAGGTCAGGCGAGTCCTCATCGACAATGGAAGCTCTTCAGACATCATATTCCTCAGCTGCTTCCGCCAGCTCAAGATCGGAGAGGAAAGTTTGTCTCCACTCCAAACCCCTTTGGTTGGTTTTACTGGTGACCGGGTGACCTCTATTGGCTCCATTGATCTCCCCATCACCGTTGGGGAATACCCACGGCAGACCACGAAGCTGCTCACTTTCCTTGTAGTCGACTGCCCCTCTGCCTATAACATCATTCTCGGCCGCACTGCCCTCAACGCCTTCCAAGCCATCACATCCACCTACCACCTTGCCCTCAAGTTCCCTACTGATCTCGAGGTCGGAACGGTCAGAGGGGAACAGACCGTCGCTAGAGAATGTTATGTGGCCTCACTTAAAGAAGTCAAACTGAAGGAGACCATGATCATTAAAGGACTTGATGTCCGAGATGAGGACGAACTGATCAGAGGCGAACCTGTGGAGGAACTCGTCGAAGTCAACATCGATCCCACAAACTCGCTCAAAACTGCCAAAATCGGCAGTCAACTACCTACCCAAGCAAAGGCCGACCTCACCGCCCTCCTGACCGAGCACAGAGACGTCTTTGCCTGGACCCATGCAGACATGCCAGGCATTGACCCCTCTTTTATAACTCACCGCCTCAGTATCGAGCCTCATTTCCGACCTTACTGACAGAAGCAACGTATCTTCCACCCAGAGCGCAATAACCTCATAGCCACAGAAGTCGACAAACTCCTTGAAGCTCAGTTCATCCGAAACGTAGACTATCCCAAGTGGCTGTCCAATGTGGTTCTAGTCCGCAAGAACAATGGCAAGTGGCGTCTGCGTCGATTACTCGACTGAACCGAAGCTTGCCCAAAGATAGCTATCCACTCCGCGTAGATCTCTTGGTTGACGCCACGGCGGTCACCAAATGCTCAACCATGGATGCTTTCTCCGGGTACAACCAAATCATGATGCACTCGTCCGATCGGGAACACACGTCCTTCATCACCGATTGAGGTACCTACCACTATTGTGTAATGCCATTCGGACTCAAGAATGCTGGGGCCACCTACCAACGGTTAGTCAATACAGTCTTCCACCATCAGATCAGACGAAACATGGAAGTGTATGTAGATGACATGCTAGTCAAGAGCAAACTCTCCACTGACCACCTCACCGACCTACGAGAAACTTTTGCCACCCTTCGCAAATATCAGATGAAGCTCAACCCAGAGAAGTGTGCCTTTGGCGTAGGATCTGGAAAGTTCTTGGGTTTTATGGTCAATCAACGCGGCATCGAGGCCAACCCTGAGAAGATAAAGGCCTTGATTGAGATGCAGTCACCCAAAACGGTTAAAGAGGTTCAGAGACTCACTGGCAGAGTGGCAGCCCTCAACCGTTTCATCTCCCGTGCAACGAACAAATGTCTACCATTTTTTAAAGTTCTTCGGCAGACTTTTGAATGGACGACTGAATCCGAAGAAGCCTTTCAACAGTTAAAGCAGTGCATGGCCAATCCTCCCCTTCTCTCACAGGCAATCACGGGTGAGCCCCTCTTCCTTTACTTAGCTGTATCAAGCACCGCATGATCGGTCAGCTCTCATCGAGAGGACGGTTCAAATCCGGCCCGATCTACTACATCACGGGCTCTCAGGGGAGCGGAGCAGAACTACCCCCTACTAGAAAAACTATCCCTGGCCATGGTCACCGCCTCCAGACGTATCCGCTCCTACTTCCAAGCTCAGTCCATACTGGTCCTCACCTACCACCGAGGAAGGTCATGCGACAACGAGCTTTTCGGGAAGATTGATGGTTAGTAGAGGCGAGCGATTCGACATCTCTTATCGCCCCCGGACAGCAATCAAGGGGCAAGCTGTTGCTGACTTCATCTCGAAATTCACCAATCCAGCCCCAGCCGCTAACCCTCCACCCCCACCAGCTCCACTAGAGCCAGAATATCCTCATTCTTGGACACTCAATGTTGACGGCTCGTCCCGCAGGGAAGGGAGCGGGGCTGGGCTTATCCTCACTTCCCCTGAAGGTGGTTATTTCAAATGCGCTCTCCGTCTCTTGTTCGCCGCCAGCAACAATGAGGCTGAATATGAAGCATTAATAGCAGGACTTCGTCTGGCCAAAGACATTGGTATCAACCACATCCGTGTGTTCAGTGACTCCCAACTCATCGTCAGACAGATCACAGGGGAATTCGACGCCAAAGATGGCACCATGCGGGCTTACAGGGACATGGCACTCCCCCTTGTTCGCCTCTTCAATACTTTCCAGATCAGACACATACCTCAGGCGGAAAACTCCAAAGCAGATGAGATGGCCCAACTTGCCTCTGCCAGCCATTCCAACCTCAGCCATGGAGTCCGCCTCGAATACTTAGCCCATCCGGCCATCTCGCCCGACCTACCAGAGGTGCAATTCCTCCAGACGGAACCCATCCCTTGGGCATCCGACATCTTCCTCTTCTTGACCACTGGAGAACTCCCAGATGACCGACAACAGGCTGCCAAGGTCAGAGCTTGGTCGGCTAACTACACCCTGGTCGACGGCGTCCTTTACAAGCGCGGTCTTTCACGCCCGTACCTGCGATGCCTCAACCCCGCCCAAGCAACCTATGTGATGCAAGAAATCCATGAAGGGATCTGTGGCAATCATTCGGGTGGCAGGTCTCTCGCTCACAAAATACTCCGTACAGGCTACTTCTGGCCGACTCTCAACCAAGATGCCACTGATTTTGTGCTCAAATGTGACAAGTGTTAATGCTTTGCCAACATTCCCCATGCTCCTCCCACTGAGCTGATCACCCTCTGCAGCCCTTACCCGTTCGCTAAAAGGGGGGACGACTTGATTGGTCCACTCCCCACTGGCCGAGGCCAGACCAAATTCGCGATTGTTGCCATTGATTACTTCACCAAGTGGGTTGAAGTAGAACCCCTCGCCACTATCACCGAGCGGAATACCACCAAGTTTATCTGGCAGTCGATCGTTTGCCGATTTGGCATCCCTTAGGCCATCGTCTCCGACAACGGTAAACAGTTCGACAACGCCAAATACAGGAAATTCTGTGTAGATCTCCAGATTCAACCATGCTTCTCTTCCCCCGGTCATCCCCAAGCAAATGGCCAAGTTGAGGTCACCAACCGCTCTCTCCTGAAGATCATCAAAACTAAGCTCGAAGCTGCTAAAGGCCTGTGGGCTGAGGAACTACCGCATGTACTCTGGGCTTACCGAACCACTGCCCGGACTCCTACTGGGGAAATCTCTTTTCGCTTAACGTACGGCGCTGAGGCGGTCATTCCAGTAGAAGTCGGTCTGCCCACCCCCAGGGTCTCGCATCCGGATCTCGCCTCAACCGAAGAACTCCGCCGAGCAGACCTGGACCTCATCGAAGAGCTCAGAGAGACTGCTGCTGTCAGATTGGCTTCGTACCAGCAGAAAATGAGAACACACTACAACCGCCGAGTCCGACCACGGGAGTTCTCTATTGGCGACCTTGTCTTGAGAGAAGTAACTCTTGCCACAAAGAATCCGACCGAGGGCAAACTGGCAGCCAAATGGGAGGGGCCCTACGTGGTGAAAGCCCGACCACGACCAGGCACTTATCGACTTCAGGACATGGACGGCCGCGACCTCCCCCATCCGTGGAATGCCGAACATTTGAAGCGTTACTATCAGTGAATTCACACTATTGTATCGCCACAATTATTGTACTCCCCTTTTTAATAGATAACGCAAACTTCGGACTGAGCTCCCAACTTTTATCATTTAACTGTCTGTATGCCGTTCTCATGACTCTCTCACATGATGACTCAAAGCCTCGGCGGACACGAGCACTTGCAAAGCCTCGGCGGGCCAAAGCACTTTCAAAAGCCTCAGTCCGACCTGAACACTTACAAAAGCCTCGGCCGGTCCGAGCACTTTCAAAAAGCCTCAGTCCGACCTAAGCCTTTACACAAGCCTCGGCCAGACCAAGCACTTTCAAAAGCCTCAGTCCGACCTGAGCACTTCAAAGCCCTCGGCAGATCGAGCACTTTCAAAAGCCTCAGCCAGACCTGAGCACTTCAAAAGCCTCGGCCAGACCGAAAGCACTTTCAAAGCCTCGGTCCGACTGAGCACTTACAAAAGCCTTGGCGACGAAAGACTTTCAAAGCCTCGGTCCGACTGAGCACTTACAAAAGCCTCGGCCGGACCAAAGACTTTCAAAGTCTCGGTCCGACTGAGCACTTACAAAGCCTCGGCGGTCAGAGCACTTTCAAAAAGCCTCTCATCCGACTGAGCACTTACAAAGCCTCGGCCAGACCGAGCACTTTCAAAAGCTTCGGCCAGACCGAGCACTTACAAAAGCCTCGGCCAGAAAGACTTTCAAAAAGCCTCAGTCCGACCTGAGCACTTACAAAAGCCTCGGCCAGACCGAGCACTTTCAAAAGCCTCAGTCCGACCTGAGCACTTACAAAAGCCTCGGCCAGACCGAGCACTTTCAAAAGCCTCAGTCCGACCTGAGCACTTACAAAAGCCTCGGCCAGTCCGAGCACTTTCAAAAAGCCTCAGTCCGACCTGAGCACTTACAAAAGCCTCGGCCAGACCGAGCACTTTCAAAAGCCTCAGTCCGACCTGAGCACTTACAAAAGCCTCGGCCAGACCGAGCACTTTCAAAAGCCTCAGTCCGACCTGAGCACTTACAGAAGCCTCGGCCAGTCCGAGCACTTTCAAAAGGCTCAGTCCGACCTGAACACTTACAAAAACCTCGGCCAGACCCAGCACTTTCAAAGGCCTCCGTCCGGCCGAGCACTTTCGAACACTTAGTCACCAGTTAAGGCCACCAAATTTTACAACATCTCTACTTAGTCAAATTCCAACATTGTTCCCCAGTTTCTCCCCTACAGGTTTACCATTGGCCCCTTTTAGTTACAATTTAAAACCTACTTTCCTACCCTCATTCATTGAATTCTTACACAAGTCCAATCTCACTCTGCATGAAGGTATTTTACAAGTCTACCCTTACTCCGCGTGATGGAATTTTTAATTTAACAAGTTTGAATTAACAAATTCTAATTCTAATTCAAATTCACAAGTTCATCCTCTTCAATTCATCGGTCCAATTTTATCAATCCAATCTCACAAGTTCAAGTTCACTTGGCTCACTTAGCTCAAGTTCACTCTGTCATGAAGTTGAATTTTTTCATAAGTTCATTACTCATTTTCATTACAAGTTCAATTTTTCATACGTTCATTACTCGTTTTTCATAAGTTCACTCTGTCATGAAGTCAAATTTTTTCACTCTCCATTTCAAACCCACCACACAAATGAATACAGCTAACTACAAGACATACATAGAGTTTTATTCGTTCGCAAAATGTGTACATCAGTTTATTACAATACTTCAAAAACAAAACAAAACAAAAATGTGTATACAAGGCGGAAACAAAAACTCCTAAGTACATTTATTTTCAGATCACTCCCCCTCCTCATTAGAGATGAGATCTGCCTCCTCTATACCCTCATCCATGGGGGTCTGGGCCACATCATCCTCTTCAATCGCCACCCTACTAAAGTCAAGCTCTGGGAACAGCTCTTTAGCCTTGCGTTTGAACATTTTCCACCATTGTCCCCAAGATCGACATCTCATGCTTGTAGAAGTCCGATTGCTGAAGCTTGCAATCACCTCGACTCAGTTCCCAAAGAATCATCTTGATGGGCGAGACTCTCAGCCTCCTTTGCTAGGTCAGCTTGCAACCGCAGATCGATCGCCATCTGGAACTCAGAGACCCTTTGAATTGTAATGCTTACAACATAAAGATCGGGTATCTTTGCCCTTTCCGAGGTCAGCCGCCCTTCTCTTCGTTCAGCTCCTTTTGTAGGGCCTCCTTGTCAGCTGCAGCCTTGGCCCTCTCAGCCTCCAGCTCCCTCCTCCAGGCCTCCCCCTCAGCAATCAACTTTCCCTTCTCTGCTTCAAATTGTTTCAACAGGGTCTCCTTCTCCACAGCCACCCTGCTCCGCTCTGCCTCCAACTCCTTACGCAGGCTCTCCTCGCCCATCGCTCTGGGCGCTCGTCCTCCACCTCTTTTGCAGAGCCTCGGCCTTAGCATCTCTGATCATCCTCTGCCGACGAGAGCTCTTCGTTATTGGTCATGGCCTCCTCATGCCGCTCGACCACGATGGCACAGGCCTTTTGGGACTTCTCTAATTTTCTCTACTCACCAGTCAACTGGAACTCGAGCGACACAACCCTGCGGCGCGTGTCCTCCAACTCCAACTTGATCGATGACAACCGGCTTGGTCAGATCTGCCTTGGCCTCTTCAGCTTTGATTTTGGCCGCCTTAGCTTTCCTCAGGAGGGCCCCTGCCAGGGTAGTTACCTCCATTTGGGCGGAGCATAAACCCCTGAACAGGTCGGCCTCATTAAATCCAGAGGCCGCGCGTAGACCAGACTCCTCTACCATCTTCACTAAGCGGTCTGCCCCCGCCCTCGCTGGGCCTCCATTTCTCTTCAGTCTCCCAGCTACAGCACGCGCATGGTAAATAGTGGCGCCCAGGCCAACTTCTCTTTCCTGAGGCACAGGCCCCCTTTGGGTCTGCTCCCTTCCACTTGGCTCTGCCCCAACCAACCCAGCTCCCACTTGCACCACTGGGGTCTTCTTTAACCTCCCACTTGGCTCACCCCCAGCCAGCCCAGCTCCCACTTGTTCTGCTGGGGTCTCCTCCACAACTTCCATCATTGGACCGGCTATCACCACTTCTGGGGTGTCCTTTGTCACAAGGACCTCTGCCCCAGCTGGCCTCTTCCATCCTCACCTCCTTTCTTCTTTTTTGGGCTGGCTCTTCTTCCCTCCGCCTCAACCTCTTCTTCTTCTTCCCCACACCCAGCGCCTCCATCTCCTTCAACGACCTCTCATTCAGAGGGTCTTTCGGGAGCAATCGTGAGACGAACTCGACCAAATTCTTCTCTCCCAAGGGTTTGGGACGAAGTCGGATCCTCTCCCTCGCCACTGGCCGAGCCAGTCGGTCGACTTGGGACTCCTTGAATTTCTGGGCTTTCACCAAGATGGCTTGATCCTCTGCCTCTTGCGCCTTTCTTTTTGCCTCCAGCTCTGATCGGTCGAGGTCTCCACCGCTCGGTTGTGGACCCAACCCAGCTTCAAATAAGCGGTGAACCAGCCAATTCGTCCCTTGACCTTCTCCTTCCACTCCTTCACCTTCTTTACCCTCTCCTCCGCCGCCGCCCCCAACTTCAGCTCCATATACTTGGTTGGCACCTTCCACACGGTGCGCACACCGGCCCCTCCAGAGGTGGACACATAGAACCACCGTGGCCTCCAACCTTTGATGGACGTTGGTAAACCAGCCACCAAACCCTTTCCTGCCGCCGCCTGAAGGGTGATCCAGGTCTCCTGCTGCCCTGAAGCCTTGTAGCAGCCAAAGAACTCCTCCACCGTCATGGCCACCCCTCCGTTCGCCTTTGGCCAAGCACTTGCGCATGCCAGCAGGATTTTCCATGCATTGGGCATCAATTGCCCTAGTGCTACCTCCAGGTAGTTGAGCACATCTACCACGATTTGTGGCAGAGGCAACCTCAATCCACCTTTTAGGGCTTCCTCGTAGAGGGAAAACCCTCCCGCCCGGACGTCGGACGGCCTCTCCGTCGATTTTGGCACAAGCAATTCCATCTCCACCGGAATCTGGTACTTCTCGCGGATAGCCTTTAACTCCGCCGCTGTAATAATGGATCTGTCAGCCCTCGAATGCCAGTGGTCTGGTTCCACCTGGCTGATTGGCTGTGCCGTTTCTATCACGGTGGAAACATGGGATCGCGCCACCGATTCCCCCGCCCTGCTGGACCTGTACTGAACCGCTAGTTCCTCTGCATCATCTTCCCCCAGTGGGTCTACCCTGACAATTGCAATCTCTTCCTAGGCCATTTTTAAGCTGTGTTCGCGAATAGCTTCTGATGCAGGTGCTAAAAAATCGAAGAAGTGTTTCAACGGGGTATCGTGAGCAACGAAGGAACTGATACTTCGAATGTTTTGAGTTTTTGTAAAGAAGTAGGTGAATCGTATGATACCAAAAGCCCACGGTTTGCCCGTATTCCAAGGATCCAAATTAATGATTGCCAGTTTGAAAACTTTTCAAATCATCCGCCAAAACTGTATCATCAATGCCCATAATAATACCCTGACGTTTCACTCCTGATCTAACGCTTGACCTTTCCTCCCAAATTCCGCACGTGTATGGTCTCGATAATCGACCGCCTACCTTGTCTTTTTCCACTTCAAATCATCACGTGACACGCCGCCTCTTGAGCCCCGTGCCCTCCACTCGGCCACCTCCACGCTCGCTTTCGGCCTCTCTTTCATCCGGCCTCACGCCATGATCGGCCTCATCCATTTCGGCCGCCCTCGCGCTTCGGCCTTTCATTTCGGTCACCCTCGCGGTCGGCCTCGTCCGCCTCGGCCGCCCTCGGTCGCCATTCGGTCTCCTTGCCGCTCGGTCACCTCGGTCGGCCTTTCGGGTCGTCTTCGCGGTGGACCTCTCCGCTCGGCCCCATCCCGGTGACCACCGGGTCATTCATCTTCCTTATTATTATTCCTTCGCCGTTGGACTAAAGTCGCTCGGAATGGGGACTCTTGACATGGATAGGCCCACAAGGGCCACAGCCCACCATGAGTAAATCTAGGCCCACCATTTAAACCCCATTGCATAACCGGTCGAGAAGCCCAAAGATCACTGGAAGCCAACTGGGCAGGGAAAGCCAATGATATTCGGACACACGACAGATGCAGGACAGGCCACATCAACAGACAAAGATCTGCAAAGTTATTGCCACAGCACATCACCATTAATGCAGTCATCACCGCATTTATTGCGACAACACCTCTCAGCCGGAATAGCATCCCCTCACCCTGAACAAGACGAACCGCAGCGTAAGCTTTCGGCGGGAGGGTCAAAATGGCAGAGACAGCGAAATGATTACCAAAGGATATAAGCAAGGCTTGAAGACAAGAAGAAAGTTAAGTTGATCTATCTCCCTCCCTCTCTCTCTCTCTCTCGACATTTTGCCTATCACCTTTTCTAATTCACACACCGGAGGGTTCGCCGAGGGACTACCCCGTTCCTCGTTGAACTTATTTGCAGGTAACCCAGTGGACCTGAGGAGCTTGGATCGGTCTAGTCCATTCACCTGGTCGAACTGTATCATCAGGTAGTAATAATGGCATGATTTACTAAGAAAATGTTTAATAAACATTTTGACATGAAGGACATGGGGATTGCTGATGTAATACTTGGTATGAAAATTACCAAAGTATCAGAAGGTTATGCTTTGTCACAATCTCATTACATTGAGAAAATACTTGACAAATTTAGCAAAGATGATGATCATCTTGCTAGAACACCTATGGATGTTAATTTGTTTCTTTCTAAGAATGTACATAAAATTATTTCTCAATTAGAGTATGCCCAAATTATTGGAAGCTTAATATACTTGATGAACTGCACTCGCTCAGATATTGCTTATGTAGTAAGTAAGTTAAGTAGATATACGAGTAATCTAGGAGTAGAACACTGGAAAACTATTATAAGGGTTCTAAGATATCTCCGATTTACTCGTGGAATTGCGTTAAATTATACTAAATATCTAGCAGTACTTGAAGGATACTGTGATACAAACTGGATATTGGATACTAGAGACTCGAAATCTACCAGTGGGTATGTTTTTACTTTTGGTGGTGCGGTTATATCTTAGAAATCTTTCAAATAGACATGTATTGCTAGGTCTACTATGGAATCAGAATTCATAACTTTAAATAAAGCTGGGGAAGAGATAGAATGACTTCGCCATTTCCTTGAAGATATTCTAATGTGGCCAAAATCGGTGCCTGCTATTTGCATACATTGATATAGTCAATCAGCAATAGATAGAGCATAGAGTCATATGTATAATGGTAAGTCGCGACACATTTGTCGTTGACATAACGCCGTAAGATGACTACTCTCTAATGGAATTATTTCCATTGAATATGTGAAATCTAAAGATAACATAGTGGATCCACTAACCAAAGGGTTAGCAAGAGAGTTAGTTAAGAATTCATTGAGAGAAATAGGACTTAAGCCTATTAAATAAGAGTTACCACAACAGCAACCTAACCTAGTTGACTGGAGATTCCAAGGTCTAGGTTCAAAAGGATAACCGAGTTGGGTATGACTCAGAAGGATCACTGGGGAGTCAAACTCCTACCCATTTCTATGATGAAATAGTGATGTCTGCAGCGTTTTAGGTTAAATAATAATTTTAATGATTCTTATATCTAGGTATACCTAGTGGAGTATGGCAGGATACTCTTCGTAAGAATCACCTATATAAGTGTGAAATGGGCCGGTTCTATGAGATTTGTGAAGGGTTACAATTCTCTAGAATATTCATGAAAGACCAGGTTGTTCAGGGTCAAAATGAACATAATAGTGAGAATTAAACTGTGTCTGGTAATATACTATGTGAGTTCTATTGTCTTGGTTTACACAAACGGCTGAAAAGTTCAAGATATCATATTTACTGGTTAGCTAGTAAATCCGATAGTATCTCGCAAGGGAAATTTCAAAGCCAAAAACTACCTATCCTTTGTAGAATATTTCTAATTTCTATACTCTCTGTATTTAGATTATGTTGTTGCATTTTCTTTTCGTCAAATTCCATTCATGTGGGGGATTGTTGGAAAGTATGGTTTTTATAGGCTTATTTTGGGCCAATTTTGAGCCCAAATTTGAGTGGGTCCCAAACGTCTTTTGTGGTGGGTCTAAGAGGTGACGTGTTCCTTACCGTATGGCAAGTCACATGGTGAAAACAGTTCATCAAAACCATTTATGAGTGAATGGTAAGTTGACGTTGTTTCCAGGTTCGTGGAATGGACAAATAAAGAATAAAATTTTAGTTTCTTTGTAAGGCTTGTCCTACATTAGAAACTTACGAGAACTTATATAAGTATATAAGTTTTAGGTGGCACCACTTGGGTTAGGCCCCAAGGAGCATCCCAAGTTTGTAGAAGGGAGGAGTTATGGACAAATTGAACTTTAGCTCAAACCACCACACACACGCACTGCCTTCGCCGGCTGAGCTATACCGGGCGCGGGTGTGGGCTGTGGGTCGGATCGGTTCTAACATTAATTTTTTGGACAAAATTTTTTTGAATTTTTCCAAAAATTCTTGTGGGGAATTATTTAAATTTCTGAATAAAATTAATTTAATTTTTCTTGTCCAAACAATGCCCTTTTCCAGTCCATTTTCTAGCAAGTTCAATAGGTTTAAACTGTTCGAAACAATTTGAAAAACTGCCCAGCAGTTTCGGGCAATTTTAAAACTGCTAGCAGTTAGTAGATCTGTCCATTTTGAAATTGTATTTGTTCATATTGAAGACTGTATCTGTTCAGGGTGTTTTGCACCTGTTCATACAGATCTGTAGGTCACTATTTGCCTATAAATACAAACCATTTCCAGCAGATTTCTAATTCCAAAAAATTCATTTTCTTGCCTTCATTTTGCTCTCTTGGATTATTATTCTTCATACTAGTTTTAGAGAAAAATTCAGAGAGTATAGAACACAGGTTTTGTTCGTCGTATAAATTGTTTGGAGTACTACTACAATTTGTGTAAAGATTATTATATCTTGGGAGATAGACGCCATTTATCTATAAGCACCGAAGTAAGGCGAATCTGTCTTAAGAACAAAATGTCACACACTCAATTGCTGGCGGTGGAAATGGAGGCTAAGGTTAGGGTTGGAAAGGTTGAAGATTAGGGATATGTTTGGAATTTTACATAGAGATAAAATGGTAATAAAAAATATTTAGAAGTCAGACCAAAGAAATTTGGGAGGCAACTCCTCCCTAGTCCACTATGAATTGGGTGATGTTGTTTGGGTGCATGAGATTTATCACCAATTTTATTTTAATAATTTAAATCGTTTATTTGTCAGTTATTTCATACATTTCATCAATAAAAATGAAGTCGATTGATAATTATAAATTATTAAATTTATCACATTTGTCACACAAAAAAATAAATTTTTTTTTTACAGGCATTACACGAAATATTTGACAAAATAAACCATTTAAATAATTTAAATGAACTTTATAGTGACGCCTCTTCAATTCAGATTATGGCCTAAAATAAAAAAAAACCCCTCCCTCAAAATTTGATAGGATCAAATAATAGTAAATAGCTATTATTATGGGAAAATTAGTCTACTTTTCGTAATGGAAGAGATCCACAAAATTATTTTTTGATGTCTAAGATCCCTAAACATATATCAAAGAAATTTGACTCTTTGTCTCTCCTCATCAACTGCAGAGCAGCACTTCCTCTCTCTCTCTCTCTCCGAAACCCTAGAACCTCAGCTTCCCACTTCTCTCTCTCTCTCTCTCTCTAGAATACATATACAAATATATATATATAGCTTCAATGGCGGTGGAGCTGGATTGAAAAGCATGGAACATCTGATCTCTTCGAAGAGGTCGGTCTCGAGCTCCTTCGAAGCTTTGGCAACGTTGAGTGTCTCTATGATCTCTCTCCCAAAGATTTGTGCACGAAGATCTCGCAATTCGATGCGTTGATCGTGAAGAGTGGGACGAAAGTGACGAGGCAGGTTTTTGAGGCTACGAATGGCCGATTGAAGGTGGTGGGAAGGGCTGGTGTTGGGTTCGACAATGTTGATCTCCAGGCTGCTACTGAGCTTGGATGCCTTGTTGTGAATGCGCCGACTGCGAATTTGGGTCATCCTGCCCAACTTGTTAAACATAAATATGCATTACTCTCCAAGAAATTTCAGCAATAGATATTATTTTAGTTCATTTTTTCACTATTTTCTTCACCTGGTTTGTTTGGTCTGGCCACATGGCAGTACTCAACTATGCATTCAAACACAAGTTCATTTACTGTCCTACTACTATATCATTTTTTCACTATTTTGTTTACCTGGTGTGTTTGGCCTGGCTACATGGCAGAACTCAACTATGCATTCAAACACAAGTTCATTTACTGTCCTACTACTATATTTACAAACTTGTTGTATCCTTAGTCCAAAAAAAGAGAAATTTTAATTTTCTCTAGATTTCTATATAGCGATCCCGGTTTTCCTTTCCTTTGTATATTATATTCCGGACTCGGTTCCGTGGTTGTGTTGTTGTCTTATTCTCTTTTCTAGCCTTTACTCTTCGTATTTGAGTCTTGGGTTGTGTTGGGTAGGTTTGAAACAGGTTGGTTGTATTTTGAAACAAAAAGTTGATGCCCAGAATTTGGCCTTCACGCCGAAAGCGGGCATTTTGACACTCGAGCGTGATTTTTCACCTCCCAGTACTTTTGTCTGCAGCTTTTCAGACGCTCGAGCAGGAGTTTTGACGCTCGAACGTGAACCTTTGTTTTTGTTCCTCCGCTCGAGCGGGGACCATGTCTGCAAAACTTCTAGAAGTGTGCAATCGACGCTCGAGCGGCGCTTTTCACGCTCGAGCATGAGTCTGTGTCTGATGCTCGAGTGGGGGTTTCTATGCTCGAGCGGGGCGACTTTTATATAAATTCGTAATTCGAATTTTTGGATCACTTTTTCAACTCTCTTTCTCTCTCTTACTTTTCCAAAATCAGATGAGCTCCTCTCTCTAAAACCTTGCATTCTCTCTAGGGATTGATCTAGTATGAGTGGTTTCCTCATCTTTGGTCTTTGTAAAAGTTATTGAGTTTGTCGAGAGCTATCTTTTGATCCGAAAATTTCTTGGTTTGGAGCATTTCGAGATTTCTCCATCTTCTCCATTGGGTTTCATCTCTTGAGGTAGGGATTCCTACTCATTTCTATGGTCTTTAACATAAATGTTAGGTATTTTGCATAAATGGCTTGATTTTGAGAGTTAGGGTTTCAAATGTGTAAAGAGGGGTTTCAAATCTTTGAAACCACAAATGTGTATTTTTGGGTTTCAAAATGAGGTATTTGGTGTTGTTGATAATATTTGGACCTATGGGTCAATATTGAGAAAAGGAAGAAAAATGTCATGCTTGGGTATATCTGGGTCATTAGTGTAATTAATGACAATTGTTATGAAAATGTGAAATTGAGTTGGAAATAATGGAATTAGCTCATTATGGGTTAGAATGGTGGAGTTGGATTTATTAATCGCTGACTTTAAAAATGTTGAGATTTTATATCTGTTGAGGCATTTATTATCTGTTTAGAAATAACTGCTTTGGGCTATCGGTGGAAGATAGTCTTGATTGTTGTAGACAATGCATGACGATTAGGCAAACTAAAACTAATCAATTGAATATGTCATCGAATATGACGGTTGGAATAATACATTGAATTTATGTATTAATTGATTATGTATATGATATGTGTTTATATACATTGTTTTGTGTGGGAGGAGGTAGAGGATATACTCTACGGTTTAGGGGAAGATAGGGGATGGACCCCTAAATCGGATATTATTTGGGAGAAGATAGGGGATGGACTCCATGGATACAGCAATTTTGTGTATCTATTGAAGTATTGATATAGCAAATTTGTATATCATTTGTGAAGTATGAAAGTGTTTGGTTTGAGATTGATACAGCAATTATGTGTATCTTTGGTTAAGTGTGAAGTGTTTAATTTGAGTTGTTATCTCAATTGAAATGGAAGTACTGTTGATAAAAGATGTAATCTCATTTAAAATATATGGCCAGGTTCTGAGCCTGGATTATGACTTGAGAAATTGGATAAGTATTGAAAATGAAATGAAACATAGACACTTTTGTCATGTAATTGAAATGTGTTATGAATTTATTCATGTGAGTTAAACATCTGTCAAATACTAATGTTTTAGTTATTACTCATATTATGTTTAGCATATCTCTACTGGGTGTTGGCTCACCCTATATGGGACATCATTTTCAGGTACAGGTAGTATGCCACCTCCAAGGACGTAGCTTGGGAGGCTTGAGGCTGTTGGACTCTTTTGTTATTTTGGTTGTATTATATGTATATCAAGCCAAGGGCTTATTCTGTATAGAGTTAGCACTCTCTTTTGTAACCAAGTGTTGACTTGGAAAGTTGTAAGCCTATAGGGCATTTACTTTTGTTGTCAACATGTAATACATTTTGTAATAAATACTCTGATGATATGTAATTATGCTTCATTCTTTTATATCTAAGCATTTCAAGAATGTATGATTTATGGATTTATTATGAGGGCGTTACAACTTGGTATCAGAGCGTACCGAGTTTGAATACTTTGGGTACGTGGGAAGTGATTAGTATCACAATGGGTTTGTCTCGCTTGTTAGAGACTTGAATGTAATGTTGTGTGCTTATGTGATAACATGTTTATATGATTATTTGGGTATGAGATTTAATTTCTAAGATGTTGATTGGATCCTTGGGTTTCTGTGAGTCTTGTTGGAAAAGCACTTGATCAATGCTGTTTCTAATTGGAACTCTAGTAACGCCTCGGGACTATCATTATCCGAAAATGAAATTCGTAAGTGCTTATGTGATTATGTGCATACGTGGAGTGAATTACAGTTGTCCATGCATTAGGACGCGAGTGTTTTAGCTTCGGTACATTTATGAATGTGTTAATGTTCTTCGTTACCTTTATTAGGATGTCAGGATGAGGACGTGGTGGCAGGTGAGGTAGGCTTAGAAGGCAGGAGATGCCTATACCGGATGAGATTCCGGAGCAACAGGAGGGTGTTGGTCAGGCCAATATGGCCAAGCCAATACGTTAGCAGGCTATGAGCGCCTTAGCAAATTATTATTTGGAGAAATTTCAAATCAAGCTTGAAAAGATAATTAAAATTTGTAATTATATTTTAAAAAAATAAACTAAATTATAATTTTCCCTTATTATTTCTAAAGTGAAAAAAAAGAAAAAGAGAAAAAAAAGAAGAAGATATATACGAGGAGGAGGAGAAAGCAATAGAAAGGATAAAGAAAAGAAAAAAGAGCTGCAAAATGAGTACGGTGAAAGCGGTGGCTGTCATCACCGGCGACCCCACTATTAGAGGCAATCTTCAGTTCGTTCAGGACTCTCAAGGTCTCTCTCTCTCTCTCTGCTGTGCTATTTCTTGTATGCGTTTGGTTGGTTCATTACTTGCTCATCAATCCCCACTCTACTCTTTTGTTGATTTTGTATATATATAGGAGCAACCCATATCAGAGGGAAGATAAGCGGCCTCAGTCCAGGCCTTCACGGCTTACATATTCACTCCCTCGGTGATACCACCAACGGCTGCAATTCCACCGGTCACTTCTTCATTCCCTTGTCTTCCCTTTTTTTTTTTTTTTCAAAGCTTACCCACAACACGACATGTTTGTCTGTTATATTCAAATTCCAATTAGAACTTTGCTCTTGTATGAATCATGAATGAGTTCTGTTTGTTGGTTGTTGGGGGGGTTGATTGAGGTTCCTGATTTGATGAATTATTTATAATAGCAGGACCTCATTTTAATCCATTCAAGAAGGATCACGGAGCTCCTTCTGATAAAGAGCGTCACGCTGGAGATTTGGGTAATATTGTTGCTGGCCCAGATGGTGTGTGTTTTCACTTTTTGTTACTCATCATTGCTGTAATTGATATTATTATTTGGAGTGGATTCATTGAATAGCCTATACTTTTGTTTCCATGTTTCAGGGGTTGCAGAGATTTTCATTAAAGACATGCTGGTATATTAAGAGCAATTTTCTTCATTCCAAAATTGTTACTTTTTGTTTCATAATGATGACGAAAAGGAAGAGGATTTAATTGATGTCATATTCTATTAATTTGATTATTGACCTACTACACACAGTAAGGGATTAACTTGTTTCAAATGCTGCGGGAAAAAAATGTAGTTTCAAATGCCATATAGAATACTATTTTAAATCTCTCATTTTTCCATGGTATGGAAAGCTTTGATTTGCTGGAATTATGTGTGCACCTTGTTTTCAAATTTGTAGATTCCGCTAAGTGGGCAACATTCCATATTGGGGAGGGCAGTAGTTGTGCATGCAGATCCTGACGATCTTGGCAGAGGTATGGTTCATTCTTTGCATCTTATGTCATATTACAATGCCTAAACTTGAAAGCAAAAGCAATACTTCCCAAGTATGTATATTTACTTGAGAGATTAAATGTGTGGGGAAATGTGATACCAAGCACCTGTTATTCTTGGGTCAAAGAGCTAAAGATATTTGAAGTGGATTTTATTATTATTATTATTATTATTATTATTATTATTATTATTATTATTTTATGTGGTCTTATCATGGAAGGGGATTTCAATAGGACATTAAAATGCATCAAATTGGTTGTACTTGGAAAATTTTAATCTGAGTGGAAGAGCAGATCTATCTAGTCGGTGGGCTATGTTGATAGAAACTGATACTTTAGCACAAGTGGAATTATATGAAAGGCACATAATAATTCAGTTTCTTGCCAATATTATTAATCCTCTCCACAGCTTGCATCAACTTCGTTTTTAAAGTAGTTCTGTTCTTGATACACCCCCAGAATGGTTGCAAATGATGCTAGTCTTGTGTGCTCTTTAGTATTTATGCAACAGTTCTTGAAATCTAAAGATAAGTTAAAAGAATATGGTGAGAAAAAAGTTGGGATATACATGTCGGTTCTAGCATTAGTGGACTTAATGTCAGTTGAAGTTCCTATTCTCGCAATCTTAAATTTCTCTCCTTGCTTTGCGATCTGATTTGGTAACCTCGTGTGCAAACAAAAATATTGTCTTCATTATCTTGACTGATTAATGAATTTTATTGGTTAATATATTAGAAAAATAAGATTTGAATGACTGAAAGGAAGGTTAGTGACTCCTGGAGGAGGCAACTACTGTTCTCTAGCCAGAAGAAAAGGTTTTATGTCTTGGGAGACTGTGTTAGTGATACAATAGCGAATCAGATCTTTCAACTGGTCTCCAAACTCCAAGGTTTCCTTGTAGTTGGAGAGTAATTTGCTGATCTTTCCGTATTGGCATCATGTTTTCTGACTCTGGCCAGTCTCGACAGTTTTGAAACATTAGAATTTATAGATGAAATATGTCTCTTTTGCGCAACTGAAGTTTCATCTCTGCTCATGGGTGGATCTTATGCTCATTAGCCCAATTGCAAGAGTTATATTATGTTACGAGAAAGAACTGTTTTTTCGGAGTTTATAGCTGGACGCTTAAAAAGTAGAGTATCATTTTAAAATTATTATCCTTCTTCTTCATCATTCACCAACAGAATGGTTGGTGATTACTTCCTTTTGGTACTCAGCCTTTGAATTGCTCAGGGAAAGGGGAAAACATTGGCTGCTTTCATCTTTAGTCCAAATGTTATTTCTAGTTTCCTGCTCGTCTGTGCTGTGTGTGGGTTTAAAAGTGGGAATTGTAAGGTATTGATTGTCTAAGTGGTTGTGATATTGCCTTTGTAGCAGCAGTGATTGGGTTTTATCTAATTGTAACAATTGATGCAACAGGTGGACATGATCTTAGCAAGACAACAGGAAATGCAGGTGCAAGAGTCGGATGTGGTAATGACCTTTATTTTCTTTATTCTAGCTTTTGGTGTCATGTGCTATTTGTTTTCTTGTGCTGACCGATGCTAGGTACCAGTAGGATAACCCCCAAAAATATGATGCAAATGAAACAAAAGGATGATCTCACTAGATGACTATTTAGATCTATTGAGTAATTTGATCTCTGCTCCATTAAAAAACCAAAATAATAGTCAGCCAAGCAGCCTCGCAAGGGTTGATTATACAACATAGATATAGATATTTATTTCGTAGAACAGTCAAGTTATATTATATGAGCAAGTTGTACCTCATCTATTTGCTAGACAAGAATAAGGGACTTACGGGTTGAGGGACCAATCAATTACCACCAATATATATATGCTTGCTTACCAAGCAGCGCCAAGAACAAAGATGTCGATTGTAATCGCAATTCAAATAGATCCACATGGGTGTGAGCCGGAAGGTGAGATTTGCAAGCCATATTCTGTATTTTTGTGTTTCTAATTTCTGTGTGCAATGGAAATAGCATAGAAGGATTTTTCTATCTTTAGCATTCTGACACTTGACAATTATCATCCTATTGTCTAGTGCCAAAAGTGGAAAGAAATAAAAAGCCAATTTAGGAAAGTTTGCTAAGTGTTAAAGTGGAAGCTTTCTACCTTAACCCTATCCTCAGATTGTATTGCATAGAATTAATTATCAAACTTCTCTGACCTTAGGAAGACAGATTTTGTTCGTTAAATCCTTTTTTGTTGTTTTCTTTTTTCTGCCTGTAGGACGAAGCCTAACATTTGTCACATCTGTGTTTGGCAGGTATCATTGGGCTTCAATCCTCGGTCTAGTGTCAATTGCTCTCATATATTTCATACAATTTACTTGGATACTTTGTACAATCATGTCAGATGTCTTAACCCTCATATCATCTCACAACAATTAATAATAAAATTTTTACATGGATAGTAAGTTGAAATTTTGTTGGAGACTTATATGGCCAAAGAGAACCTTGTTTGGAATAAGTAAATGCATGAAACTAGAAATTTCTTCTCAATTGCACTGTTGTGGAGATTTATGGAGGATTGATATTGTTTGTGATGTTTTTCATTCTGCACCTTTTGGGCATGTATGTTTCATGATTACTGGGATAAGGCTTTGTTGATGAATGTTGCAACCTAATCTCAAACGGGCTTGTGAATTTGTTGGAAGTTGACATTATTAGTTTGGTGGATTTTGTTGCTTGAGAGGGGTTAGGGAGGTCGGTCTTTGCTCGAATTTGAAGTTTTGACATGGCAGTGAAAACTTCTCCTCCTTCATTGAGTTACCAAACAGGCAATATGTAACACTAGACTATCACATGCTTACAAACTTGGAGATTCACGAGACACTGAATCATACTTTTCTCAAAGCTAATGATTGAATCACAATTCAAAAGAAACGTTACTGATTTTCAATTTCAAGTTTTTTAAAGTCCTAAACATTAATTCTCCCAAGATATCCCAGTCATGAAATGGAAAAAATAAAATAAAAGTAACAGTACAGGACATGGAAAAGTATCAACTCTCAATCTAAAATTAACAGATGAGATCAACGGTTGGCAAAACCAATGCAGACCACAAGCTACAATCCCTTTGCACATTCTAAAATTAAACAGATAAAACCAACAGATTTAAGTCAGGAAGAGTCGGTAAAATGATAACATCATGTTATATATCTTGGGCACATATATCAACCAAGATACGCCATAGGTTGCTAGGTAAAATGATAACGTCATGATCCCATGACAAATGGATCAACAAAGTGCTCGACTCTGCAACTTCTGTTTTGACTAGCTCGATTGGCAAATCAAGCACATCCCTATCCTCTTAACCAAGTGTTCCTATACGATGACTTGTCACGCAGAGATGCATCATGGGCCTTGTATTCCATCACATAGCTGTAGGGAAGCTTTAAGTTCCGCTTTATTGCATCTCTCAAAGCCATCACAGCCTGGTTACAGATCAAGCAAGGTCCATTATTACACACTTTTTTGGCTTAAATTTTCGAAATAAACAAGTAATACCAGCTGAATGACGGCAAAAACTGACCTGATGATCAGATGCATTGCGATTCCACACGCTCAATATGTCCTCGTTGAACCGAATGCTTAGTACAACACCACATATGTTGTCACGATAATCAAGTTGGTCACCCACTAATGCTAGAACCTACATATATATCCCAAATAAAAATAAATTACTTCAAATTCCCATGACAATCAGAGGAGTTTTCAGGGGTAAAATTTGAGACCTATTTAACTGATCCTGTGCTCAGTCTAAACCATTTTGTGCACAAAAAAAATTACTAGTGCCAAAAAATGAATAAAGATCACATTTCATATTGTTGGCAAGCAACCTACATTCATTTCTGCTGTGCAGTTCCATCCAATGATATAGTGTACAATATTCGAAACATAGATGAAAATAAGGACTTACTAATACAAATCCTGGTTTCCAGTATTTGGACTGTATTCCCCACATTTCCTCTCCAATATGAATTCAGCATCTAAATAAAAGAAGATTTAAAGAACAGCAGCAGCATAATGCATCTAAACTTGTGGTTTAGTAATTGACAATAGAAGTGTTTCATTAATCGAACACCAAAATGATCCATATGGTCCGACTATAAAGGTTTTATTTAAGGTAAACCTCCCACAACCTTCTGTTTCCACATTTTGGCTGGATGGTTTGAAGTTTAAATGTGTGATATAAATAGAATCAAGGTTAAAATACAGAATACAACTTCACAACTAGGAATGGGATTGGATTCTGAAAATTGATTACCAAGTGATACACACAAGTGAATACATTCTCTATCTTGAATTGATTACACAACAGGAAAAAAGAATTAGAACATTATTGAGAAGCTATTGACGGACGACAACTGCAAACAAGACGAGAAAACATTGTCTTAAAATGGTACAACCACCATGCACCATAACAACAGATGAATGCACTAATGACAGAGTGTTTAAACTGACAGTGCCACATGGAAATAGTGATCTAAAACGTTGAAAAAGAAAAAAATTGTGAATACCAATGAGAAAATTATATGATATTAACTCTATGGAACATGGCCATCAATAAAGCTGAATAGCCAAAAAAAAAAAACAGTGGATCTGAAGCTCTGCTGTGAATACCTGTTAACTAAAACTTGGTACAATAACATATAGTAGTGAATCGCTTATTTCTAAGAGGCAATAAGACCAATTATTATCTCACTTTCCAAAAACAATAAGAGGAAAAAACTAATAACTTTTATGACAAAGATGTTGTAATTATAAGAAGAATGATGACAAAGGGAAACCACCAATGTATATAAAGAAGAAGAGAGAGCACACATCTATACTTAAACTGTTCTACATACCAATATAAAACTTAATAGTATCCACACAATCCAAAAAGGAATCAAAAGAAGGGCACCCTTCCTATGACAAACAAACACACCCAAAAAAACAGAAAAACAAAAACGCATAAAATATCTAATTTCCTTAAATGCAGTGGAAGCTCAATATCATCAACTATCAAAAAATTAAATTATGGTGGATGTGTTAAAAGGGGTCATTTCATTAGAAGGTGTAAAAGTTTTCAATACTTCTAAGAGGGCTTTTAGTATGATGTCCGAGAGACATCACCAACTAAATTCAGTAGCCAAAGGAAGTAGGCATTGTCACAGAGTGAAATTGATAAGCTCAGCTGCAACTAATTCTTGGCGAGGGTTTGCATCCAACATCAAACAAGTGAAGCTTCGCCTTTGGTGTCAACAAGATATAATAAATATGGACTCATAGCTGTTTAACTCTACACACCCTAGGAGTAAGTAACCCTGGCCTCGTTTGGAAATATGCTATTTTAGTAACTTTTTGACTTTTTACGAAAAGATGTACAGAAAAGTAGAAAGTGGTGTGATAACTTATAAGCCCTGTTTGGCACAGCTTATTTAAGCTTTTAGCTAATATTAAGCTATTTTAGAGTGTTTGACACAACTTATCAAAACAACTTATAGCTTAAGTTAAGCTATTTTCAGGTTATTTTCCAAAGCAACTCTAGGGGTGCTTAACAAATTCGACTTATGCGAGAAGCTGGTAAGGGGGGGGGGGCTAAAATGACTTAAATGCCCCTCCTCAAATTCGATTATTACCAAATACCTCGTATATAAACCACACTCTCACACTGTTCACTCTGAGAGAGAGAGAGAGAGGGGGGGCCAATTTCTGGCGAGGGTGGCGATTTTCGGCGAAGGTCTTAAGTTTCTGGCAAACATCTCTCTCTCTCTCTCCCTCTCTCGACCTTCCGCTGTCGCAATCACAGCTGAGGGGCAAAACCCTAACCATCGCGATCGATCTGAAACCCTAGAGCCGCCAGTGATGATTTGAAACCCTAGCGCCGCCGGTGATGATCTGAACCAGAGCTAGCTCTCTCTCTCTCTCTCTGCCGTGAACCAGAGCTAGCTCTGTGAGCTCTCTCTCTCTCTCTCTCTCTCGATCTGATGATGGAGGCTACCGGCTTAGGGTTTTGCAAAACCCTAACCGTGGCAGATCTCTCTCTCTCTCTCTCTCTCAGATCTCTTTCTCTCTCTTTGAGATCGTCCCCCATCCCCCATCGTGATCAATGCAGAAGTGATCTAGGTGAAGCTCCTTTTCCGGTGAATCAGAGCTCTCTCTCTCTCTCTCTCAGGCGCCGGAGCTAGGTTTTCAGTGTTTTTTTAATAATAATAATAATAAAGCATTTTAATCCATTAATGAAATAAATTTTATGTTAATTGATACTAATTAAGCCATTAATTGATAATAAATTAAATTAAAAAATATTAATAAATTGGTATATTTTGTAACAATTTTGTAATAATAAACAAAAATATATAAATTGGTATTTGTAACAATTTTTAATGAATTAAAAAAATATCAATTAATATTCATGTATTTATAAACCAAAATAAATATAATTTGAAAATTTTAATTGGTATTTCAGCATTTGTCAAAATTTTCTCATGATCAATCTCACCATGCATGTACCACTTCTAATTTTAAAAAATAAACTATAAACTAAAGAAAATAAAATAAATTGAAGAAAAAGAAAAAGAAATAAGGAACAAAAAAATTAATTGTTAATATTAATGGATACTAATTAATAATTTTAGTATTAATTAATACTAATTAAGCAATTAATTGATACTAGTTAATTTATAATGGAAAAAAAATGTTACAATAATACTTCCATTACATTTTTCTCAAATGTATGAATTTTTATATTAATTGATACTAATTAATAGTAATTATGTTAACTTTTATTAATGGCATATTTTTTTTAAATTAAAACTGAAAAAAATGACAAAATTATCACTTTTATATCATATAAGGGCAAAAAGGAAGATTATACAGTAAAAAGCTATTTTACAGCTTATCAACCAAACACTACTCTGCTGCTTAAATCCATAATCTCACCGTTACACCAAACAGGCTAACAGCTTATGTTCACAGCTATAAGTTATAATCTATAATTAATTTCCTACAGTTCTACCAAACGGGCCCATAGTGACTTTTTGACTAAAATTAAAAGTTTCCAAACGAGGCCTTAGTTCTTATGTTGCTAGTATTGCCTTTTTCCATGTGACCCCTTCTATAGGTTGTTAACAGCAGCCCAACTGCGGTGACAAGTTTTTTGAATGATTTTCTTGGTTCTAAATCAACATAATCCCATGCTGATGACACCAATGGGGGGGCATAAAAAAGTGTGACCCAATGCATGAGGTTCCTACTAAAACAGGGCCTAGAGAGGGTAATATGTATGCAGTAGTAACCCCATTTCCAGAGGAGGTTTCCATGACTCAAACCTGCACCACAAAAATGCTAAAGAAAAGTTACCGTTAGGCCAAGCTAACCTTAAATATTAAGGGGCATGTGAAACTTAGATATTACGTCCTTATATGTCTCAACTCAAACATTAAAATTTTACAGACTAGTTAGGTTGGGAAAAAGATTGTAAACCTTGATTTTGGCATCAGACAAACTAATATTTCAAATCAAAGGAACATAACCCCTAAAACTTTTGATTTTGGAAGATAGGTTCAAATTAGGCAGCAGGAAAAAAAATACAAAATTTGCAACTGCTCCAAAATTTAGCCATGTCATGTCACCAAAAATTTACTGTCTGTCATCCAAATATACTATATTGCCAAGAATCATTGCATAATACCCAAGGGAATGGAAAAGACTAGCTAAAAACAGTAAATACACTATCATCAAAGGAAAGTTTTAAGATGCTTTTTCCCTTACCAGATCCTCCCAAAAGCGACCTGAAACAGCCTTTTTGAACCGTATTATCCACTTGCCACCATTGCAGTTGGCAGAATCCTGATAAAAAGACACATTCCAACAGAAGTAGCACATTATGTTGAGGACATACTAAGGCCAAGTTTGGGAAGTTTAGAATAAGTGTACTTTTTGACTTTTTTTGTATTATGTGTAGAAAAAGTAGAGAGGAGATGTTGATTGATATGACCCAAAAAAGATAAAAAGATGAAATAAGTGCACTTATATTGGGATGCCAAACTTGGCCTAAAGTAAATTATTTATTGGACGGGGGAAAGGGTGGTAGAAAGGAACCAAAGAAGAATGGATAAATATAATTTTTCTTTTTCTTTGATCAATACTCATCATTAATTAGCACAATTAAATACATCATAATCCCATCTACTTTAGGTTGTCTTCCCATCCACTTAGCATTTCCATTAACAATGACCATATTCCTCTTCCTTACACGAACTAAATCATCTTAGTCATTCTCTCTCATCTTATCTTCGATTGGTGTTACTTCTACCATTTCACAAATTTACTCATTTCTAATTCTATCTTTTCTGATCTTCCCAAATATTCATCTTAGCATCCTCATCTCAGATACAATTATTTTGATTAATGTATTGATCGAGTGAAATGACAAAAAAAGTATTCATCTAGCCAGCCCCAATTGATTGGGGCACAACTTTTGGGTTGGTTTTACATCTAATCTTACCTCCCACAGTGGGCGAATTCCTTCCTTGAAAAGATGCAAATCAGTTGGGCTAGGCAAAGAAGAGGGACGAGCCAAATGGCAATAACATACCCAAAAAGCTTCAACCTATACACAATTAATGTTCAGATGTAAGATCAACCTATTGATCCAAGATACAAAAATTAAATTAAGGCAATGGCCATGGATCTCATTGCAACCACATTAAAGCAAAGCCAAATCTTACCGTACTAAAATCCACTATTTTCTTTATATTGTCTTCATATGATGTTTGAGTTCGAACTCCAGGTGTTCGACGAGTGTACCAAAAAACAAACTTGTTCTGGTCACAGAAACATTGTAGCAAGATAAGTGGCACTATCAGCATATTCACCATAAAATAGATGAAGTACGAAAAAACCACACAAGTGCATAAACATATAGTCAATTGTTTCTATCATTCATTTAAGTAAATATTATACGAAGATTAATACTGATTTGTGTTGATATTTTAGTACAAGAACTCAAGTTTGAGCTGAGAAGCACGGACACGATATTGACATGCAGACATGGCAATTTTCACAAAAAAATAAAAATAAATAAATAAATAAAATAAAATGCCACAACATAACAACAAATAAATATACATTTTTATGCTTATGCATGAAAATAGAAAGAGCAAAAAGTGCTAATACTTATTTTAAATATCTCTAAAATTATAATATAAATCAACAGGGACACAAGGTGTAGTTTGATTTGGTTTGTAAGTTATTGGCATTAGAAATTCTAAAATTAGAAAGTCTAAAGCAGGGGGAGGATTGAATATGTATAAAACAACATTATTACTTTTATTTGATCATTGGATCCAAACCATTTTAGCCAACTTTTTTTCTTTCAAAATTGGAATAACATTGATAAAGTAGAGCATTTTGCTAGTCAATTAACTATTGATCCATTGTGTTCCTCCCTTTAGAGGTGCATAAGCATAGCTCAACCAGTCACCAGGGGAAGCAGATTTTGAAATCACAGAGTTCCACCAGAGGGGGAGGGAGAGAGATTGGTCAGTTCTGGTTCCGTTCCTTCGGCTGAATCCGATATGCACTTTGGTTCCATGAACAATAGGAAAAACCTAATAAGTCTATTACCAAATGGATTTCAAAATTAATTTTCAAACAAATTTATATGTATGCCACATAAATCATACCATAGCACAAAACAAACAACAAGACACTGAACAACAAGAATTTAAGAGAAATATGCATGTGTTTATATATATATATATATACAGAGAGAGAGAGAGAGAGAGAGACCTTGAGAGGGTGCAAACCAGCTTTGAGGTCGCGAGCTTGGCGTTCGCGATCTTCGGACTCTTTATCGGCAGTAGCAGTGGGGTTGGGATCGACCACTGATTGAGAGTTAGGGTTTGAGGAGATCTTGTTGTCGGATTCCTTCTTCTCTGCTACCAATTCCATTGAGCTTCGACTCCCCCCAAACAAACCCTAGTCCCCTATCTCTTTCTCTTCTCACCTCTGCTCTGCTCTCCTAGCTTTGTTTTTCACGAACCCAACAGCACAAACCAGTTTCGATACAAACAAACAGTGGATATGATATCGGGCTTATTATTATATGAAGTCGGTTTTATTTACCGACTTGGCTGTTTTGGGTCTGGGCTCGTCTCCGGACACCGTGGGCTTACACCACCCTCACATCACTTGTTCTTTAATTTTTTATGTCTCCATATATACGTCATCGATATAAAAAACAATTAATTTGATTTAATAATTATAATTATATAAATGTATAATTTTGAAAAAATTATTGATAAATTCTATTTAGAAGTGTTTTAACTCAAGAAGTTTATAAAGAAATTTTTTAACCCATTTAGTCCCATGTATGTATAGTTTTATTCTATAAAGTCATTTTTTTTTTAGGGTGATTCTACTTACACCACCATTTTACCTCCTTACACCCTCTATCTCATTACACCACTTAAAAAAATATAACTCTCATTACACCCCCCATTATATTACCAATAGTAACCCTAAATTAACCTTTCCTCTCTTTACACCACTTACCTTTTGGAGGGAAAAGAGAGAAGCAAGACAGAAGCAGCAGGAAGGAAGACGACGGGTTCGATGTAGAGAAGGGAGTGTTTCGAACGGCGGGAGGGATTTGAACGACGTTTTGCTCTGTGTTATCTCATTCTTCTCATTTGCTAAAGGTAAGTGAAAAACTCTTCTTTCTCTCTCTATATTAACAGACATATATGTATCTATATATGTATCTCTATCATCTATATCATATTTTTTTTTGAATATATGTATCTATCGTGGTCATTTTTGTCCCTTAATGTTCATACTTGCTTAAGAAGAGAAGGTTATGTTGCTTAATTTCTGCAATGTATAGTCGTTATAGTGCCGCCACAACACTTTCAGAGCGAGAAAGACATAATAGAGGCTGTAGTTGATTTCTTAATTTTCCCCCCTCCTGGAATATTCTGTCAATGTTTGAATTAGAAAGCATAATCAAACATTGGTTCTGTCAATGTTTGATACGTAGCCAGCAAAGAAATGCCAAATATATTAGTTTCTATTATACTTTTTGGTTTTGGTGTGAATGGTAAATTATAATCTAAAACAAACTCTTGTCTATATTGGTAATTAAATGCTGAAAGTTGTGGTCCCTCCCACCAGAATCAATTTATTGAAAATGGGACAAGGTCTATGACAAGATAAAAGCATTCTCATGAGTACAAGAGTAACTTTAGCCAAATCACTAGTTTTAAAGTTGCAGGAGGGCATCAAATTAGAGAAATTCTTCATATATTATAGAGTTAAATTAGGATGGGGTATATAAAAATTTCATAACAGAAGATTCAAAAATTTTGTCTAGACCATGTGTTGCTAAATGATTTGTATTTGCTCCTCAGTGACTAGGGTCTGCGATAAATTCAAAACTTTGTAGCATGTCATCTAAATTGGGATCACACACTAGATATGACATCTTTTTATTGTGTACTCTATACAAAGTAGAATTTGGATGTTTAACTGTCATGAAAAAGTTTTAACTTGCAGAGCATTAGTATTCAAACATCATAGCCAATCACAATTAAAATCTTAAGGGAAATTCAGGTGAAAGCACTAATAATTATACAATTTTCAGTTTATTTTTTTTCAATCACTAAAAACTTATTTGATTGTCTTGAAATTATATATTCGATTACTTTAAAATGAACTTCTTAATTAATTAATTAATGTGTATCTGATTTTGTTGTTAAGTTAAAAAAATTAAATTAAGACCTTGTTTGGATACTCCCAAATAAGCCAAAAAGTCAAAAAGTTACTCAAAAAGTTAAAAAGTTAACACTATTTACCAAAAGTCAACAATTACGGCTGCACAACTCCCAATTCAAATTTTCCTCTAAAAACTAATTTTCACAATTTTTTATTACACATTTTTCTATAAAAAGTTAAAAAGTTAACCCAAACATCCATATTTTCAACCTCAATTTTTTAGTCAAAAAAGACAAAAAGTGCACTTATTTAGTCTTCCCAAACAAGGCCTAAATGTATATTTAGCTTTGGTTGTGAATCTTGGGGGGGGGGGAAAGAAAAAAAATAAGAAGTTGGGTTGGGAAAATCCAAACCCATTAAGGGATGGAGAGGGTAGTACCTATGGGGGATGGGAAATGGGGAAAAATAATTATAGAAAAATAGGGATGGGGAATTAATGACCACCTCATTGCCATCCCTACTTTGAGGGGATGGCACTGCTTTTAAGTTTTTATGGATGATCTCCCTTTGCACTACTTGAACTTCTTGTCACATTGCTTAATGTGTCATTTCCTTGTAAGCTTCCATTGTGAGATATGCTTCTAACAGAATTGCAATCCTTGCTGTCAAAGTTTGTTTCACCTTGATAGCAAGGCTTAATTGTCAAGATTTATTTGAGAGAAATACACACGGAGGAGGTAAGGATGACTTCCTCTCATTTGCTTCATCGTAGCTTATGTGCATTATATATATTTTTTGAATGGAATGCTCATTCTGGTGTGACATGATTGTATAAACTTTTGACAACATAGAACCTTTACCAGTTTTTCTTTAAAGAAGATATAAAATAGTTGTTCTTCATAGGATCTAAAATTAATTTAGCAATAAGGAGGTTTTGGGAGTAGCTGCTTTTCAGAGATCAGGTAAATTTGGCCCTTCTGCATTGTGCTTTCTTTGTAAGCTGTATGAAATATAATTTTGCTTTGTACAGACAGAAAAGCTAGTAAATCTTGTTTGATAATATGTTAGATGATGGAATAGTATGTTGGATTTGGAATTATTACACAAAAAGTGGAAGAATAGAATTAACCTTGTGGAATTGAATAGAATTAACCTTGGGAAGAGACTGAAAGAAGAGTTTGTTACCTAGCTTGGTAACAGAGCCCACGGACCCCGGGCACAAATGGTCAGTCTAGGAGACATAAACAACAGAGCCACACCCTCTCAAACACTATAATAATTCTCAAAACAAGAGATACCCCCACTTGCTCACCACTGACACATCAAACCTCCCCTTATTTGTTTCTCTTAACCTCTCTATATTATGTGTATATATTATACACACCTCCAATTCTGTATGTATGAGTCTCAAAATCCTATGATGCACAAGATTTCAAGACCCTAACCGTAGAATCCACAATTCTTTGCAAATATTCTTCCTCATAAGCCTGCCGTAGAAAACAAAACATCAACTTGGTATAAGTTGAATAAAACACCAAATTGGTAGACAATAATCATCACAGTTGGAATATAATGGGAAGCAATTTACATGGATGAACAGTCCAACACTACAATCAACAAAATTGTTTTTTATAAAATCATGATACAACAGAGACATGATCCACAAGCAGATGGGGGTCAAACAATCATTTAATATTCCATATCATATCAATCTTTTAAACAATCTTTCACTCAAATTTGATGAAACAAAAAAAAGAACAAAGAAAAAGAGAGAGAAAGATAGTAAAGATTGGAGATATTGTTTACATCAGTCATTTAATATATTCGAGTTTTTGCTGATATTGGGTTTAATTTTTTTTTTACACAGAAATGGTTAGTGGTGTCTCACGTAAGAGACCAACGGCATCCAACAGAAGACGTGCTAGGCAAACAGAACCTGAACCAGTGGAAGTGAATGTCCCTGTGGAGGAGGATGACCATGTGGATGCGAATAATGATTATGTTGACGACGATATTGGTGTGGAGGATGACGATGTCGATAATGATATTACTGTAGAGGCTGACCTCTTGGAGGACGATGTTGGTGTGGATGATGACAATCTGAGAACCAGTTCACGGTGCTCAGAGGATCCTTCATTGCTAATTAGCTTAGTAACCATGTTCTTGCAATTGTTTGGAAGAAAAAGGTATTTTTAATTTCTCAACAATAAACTAATCATATATACTATATGTTTCAAATTATTTATATGTTTTATGTACAATGCGAGGCAGGGACCTCTTAAATGTTTGAATCGTTCTCGAAAGCTTCTTGAGTGGCCATGGATGTCACCAATCCAAAATGTTAGGTGGAGACATTTGGTTGAGCGATGCAGTCTTAGTGTCCTTATTGATCACACATATTGGCATGGCAATAGAGTGGCAATATCTGCATTTGTTGAAAGGTGGCATCCAGAGACAAATACATTTCACATGCCAGATGGTGAGATGACTGTTACATTGGATGATGTGCGGACCATACTTGGCATTCCAGTCACTGGTATGGCTTTGTCATGTCCTAAGTTAACAAGACACGAGGCTGCTGAACTGGTGAATGCTACTTTGGGAGTGCCAGTGAATGATGCATTTACAGAATTAGTTCAATCTCGTGGGCAATCCTTGAAGCTAGAGTGGTTGCGTACTAGATTTCATGAAGTTAATGATACAGATGATGCAAATTTCATAGAATACGCAGCGAGAGCTTACTTGCTATACTTATTAGGTTGTACCCTCTTTGCTGACAAGAGTGGGACTGGAGTACCTGTTGCTTACTTGCACATGTTGACTGACATTGATGCTGTTAGCTCATATGCATGGGGTGCTGCAGCTTTGGCATTCCTGTATAGACAATTAGGAATTGCTAGTGGAAATGGTGTTAAGCGATTCTTGGTTATTTGAAGCTATTGGAAGCATGGATTTATGAGCATTTTCGTATAGGAAGGCCTCATCCAAATTTGTCCTATTCTGATGAACAACCTCGTGTCTGTCGTTGGAGTCCGCGGAGAGATGGAGGTTTCTGAAGACCACTTGCGAACATTACGAGCAACTTGACATGCTACGTGCTAATGAGGTTAGACATTTTATAATACTGTGATATTGAAAAAAAAAAGAAAGATTTCCTAACTAACATTATGCATTCCTTATTTGTAGATCGAGTGGGATCCATACCGTTTATGTAGGACACACCATCCACTTCATGAGGTTGCATATTATACTGGATGTTTGAAATGCTTTGATATTGTTGAACCCTATCACCCAAATAGGGTTTTGCGACAGTTTGGTAGGCTCCAAACCATTCCCCCAGAACCATTATCTCCTGTTCGAGCTACACGGGGCAGTAAACCAGGACAGTACAGAATCATGTATCAATACCACGACACGATATAGGCGCAATGGGAGAATCATGTGTTGTCCATTAATGCTCGTAGTGTACCTGTACAGCAGCGGCCATCTGAATGTGTACGGAGATACCGTGATTGGTATGCTCGTGTTTCACATCGAGTTGTTCAAAATCCTACACATCACTCTCAGTTTGATCCACGTGTTCAACGTCCCGAGAATGATTTTTGTCACTTACATTATTGAGAGACTTGAACATTTTTTATGATTAGCAAAAGCAAAACTAATCTTTTACACTGACCATATGACATGATGAAAACGTATGTTATTGTCTTGTGTTGTTGAACAACGGAAACCAGTTAATGTTGGGGAGTGTTGTGACTCTTGTCATAATTGTATTTTTTAATTATGTTGTAATTTATGAAAGTAATTTTGTTTGACATTCCTCTTAAGTTTTTAGCAAATTTTCATTAGCTCATATGCCTATTCTTATCTTAGTTCTGGCTGGAATTTTTTAATCCAAACTGACCAGAACGTAGTGCAAGCTCATCGTGAAATTTGAATTTCAATGTCCATCGTGAATAGATAGACCCCAAAATGCACTTCTTTTGGTCTGAATACTATTATTTGATTGTCAAACAAATTAGTACTTCGTTTATGTTTTTTTCCCTCCATTTTCTTTTTGAACAGAATACAGAGCTTATTGGCAATTTGTCGTGAAAGAGGAGGACCGTTAACATCCATATCCAAAACATTAAGCGAAAAAGAAGTGCCTCCTGGAAAACATGTAACAAATATTGATTTTTTTCAGTGCTATGGGCCAGTTCAGCTTCATACTGCTAAACAATTTGAAGTATTCCGGTGTTAGGTTGCCGGAAAAAATAGAGCCCTCCAGCATTTACTTGCTATATATTTCCAGAGCCATCCTAAACATTGGTTTTTTTATTTGTGCTGAGCCCGTTCGGTAATACAATTCTAAACAATTTGAAGTACTCTAGTTCCGTGTTACCGGATAAAATTTTTTTTCCCAGCATTATGTTACCAAACTAAATGGTCTTGTCCAGCCTTTTGTGGCTATACAATTACAGAGCCATTTCCTCCCAAATGATATGGTAAAAATTTGTGCTGGGGTTGTTCGGTAATTAAATGCTAGTAAGTTTTAATTAATCCAGTGTTGTGTTACCAAACATATTAGTTTTTCCCAGCATTATGTTGCCCAGAACAAGTCAGTCACCATCTCTTTATAATAAATACATTTGTACGTCAAATTATTAATAAAACTCAATACAAATTAGAAATAAGAAAAAATTGTATTTATAAAAAAACTTAACAAACTTCGTCTGTAATGAATTCATGATTGGAGTCCACTAATAATGCAGTACTTACATTGCAATGAGTATAAGTACAATCCTTCCAAAAAAAATAAAAAATAAAAAAAATTAATACATAGCAATAAGTAGCCGAACAAATTTAAAAAATCCGGCTTTATATTACCGTAAATTTATATTTTATTCGGCAATTTGATACTAGACTTATATTTTTTTTCCGGCATTGTGATGCCGGATTATGTTAGTTTGTTCAATTTTGAAACACCGAACAAAAGTCGCACACCAATCTCAAAAATCGAAACAAAAACCCAGAAAATCGAACAAAACCCAGAAATTCAAACAAAACCCATAAAATCGAACAAAACCCATAAAATCGAAACAAAAACCTACCAAACTAAAAAAAAAACTCACCATTTCACTTTTTTGATAGTTTTTCACCACCATTTTTTCATCCATTGCTTTTTTTGATGATCAAAACACTATGATTATCAGTTTTTCAAAAGAGATGTGTGAGAGAAAAGAAAAGTTGAGAAAGGAAAAAGATAAGCAGGAATTGAAAGGTCAGGGGGTGTAAGGAGATAATCAAATACATTTAATTTTAATATTTTGTCCCTTTAAGTAATTTCACATATGGATAAAATTGGAAGACAAAAACAATCTTATATGGAGGGTGTAAGGAGATAAAACAGTGGTGTAAGTAGAATCACCCATCCCTATTTTCTTGGACACTTATGCCCTTATATTTAATTTTGATACCCTTATAAATATTTTTTAAACGGTTAGCAATTTATGATGTGAACATTCATATTTTAAAATTAACATTTGGTAGGAATGTAAAATTGGCCCGTGGGACCCGAAACCGATCGTGGCGGCAGGCCCGGCCGTTGACAATGTGAATATTCACATTGACATGTTAACATTCACATTAATAGGAGTGTAAAATTGGCCCCGTCTATGGCGTATGAATCCGCGCATGATCCATGGGCGGTCGAAGCGAGCCGGTCCGGGCCGTTGACAATGTGAATATTCACGTTGACATGTTAACATTTACATTGATAAGAGTATAAAATTGGTCCGCGGCCTATGGGCGGCCAAAAGCCCGCTCGCGGCCCGGGGCGGGCCCAGCCCGTTGACAATGTGAATATTCACATTGACATGTTAACATTCACATTGATAAGAGTATAAAATTGGCGGCGTCGTGGCGGCTAAAAAGCTGCTGACGGCCATTATTGACAATGTGAATATTCACATTGACATGTTAACATTCACATTGATAGGAGTGTAAAATTAGCCTACGCCCCGTGGTTGCGAAACTTCGCCCGACGACGGTGACAACCGTATTCACATTGACATGTTAATATTCACATTGATAAGAGTATAAAATTGGCCCGCGCCCCGTGGCTATCCAAAACCCGTCCACGGCCCGTGGGCAACCGGGGACGGGCCCGGTCTGTTGACAATGTGAATATTCACATTGATATGTTAACATTCACATTGATAAGAGTATAAAATTGGCTCGCGGCCCATGGGCGGCCAAAAGCCCACCAACGGCCCGGCCCGACCCGTTGACAATGTAAATATTTACATTAACATGTTAACATTCACATTGATAAAAGTGTAAAATTGGCCCGCGGCGTGGCGACCGTGACAATGTGAATATTCACATTGACATGTTAACATTAACATTGATAGGAATGTAAAATTTGTCCGCTGCCCGAAGCTCGCCCTTGGCCAGGGGTAGGCCCGGCCCGGCCCGTTGACAATGTGAATATTCATATTGACATGTTAACATGCACATTGATAGGAATGTAGAATTGGCCCGCGGCCCGTGGGCTGCTCGAAGCCCGCCCACGGCCCGAGGCAGGCTCGTTTAGGTCTAGGGCCAAGCATGTCCGAGACTCTAGGCTAGGGCCTAGGCCATCACTTTGAAGCCCCGCCCGGCCCATCAGCCCGCTTAAGGCCCATTCAAGGCTCAGTCTGAGGCCCAACTCACCTAAGGCACAATGTTTTTTTTTGTGGAAAATAATAAAATTTTGGTAGAAAAAATTAAAAAGAATTAAAAAAAAAATGGCCATGCCCGCTCAAGCTCGGCCTAAGCTCGAGCCTAGGCCCAGGCCCACCGGGCAGAAATTTGTCGTCTTGTCATGAGCCAATTTTACACTCCTATCAATGTGAATGTTAATATGTCAATGTGAATATTCACATTGTCACTGGTCGGGTCGGACCCACCTTGGGTAGCGGGCGGGCTTCGGGCCTCCCACGGGCCGCGGACTAATTTTACACTCTTATCAATATGAATGTTAATATGTTAATGTGAATATTCACATTGTCACGGGCCGGGCTGAACTCGTCCCGGGCCGCCCACAGGCTTCGAGCCACCCATGGGACGCGAGTCAATTTTACACTCTTATCAATGTGAATGTTAACGTGTCAATGTGAATATTCACATTGTCACGGGCCGGGCCGGGCGGGCTTTGGGCCTCCTACGGGCCGCGGGCTAATTTTACACTCCTATCAATGTGAAGTTAATATGTCAATGTGAATATTCACATTGTCGCGTCGAGCCGAAATGACCTCGTGCATGACTGCTTTAGGTTTACGCATGGGCCAATTTTACAGTCTTATCAGTGTGAATGTTAATATGTCAATGTGAATATTCACATTGTCACGGGCCAGACCGGGCTTGCCCCGGGCCGCAGGGCTAATTTTACACTCCTATCAATGTGAATGTTAACATGTTAATGTGAATATTCACATTGTACATGGGCTGGGCCCCTATACATTGACGATATGAACATTCACATTGACGGTGTGAACATTCACATTAGGGGTATTTTAGTAATTATGTCACACATAGGACTTATTGAAACATAAGAAAATAATATGAACTAAATAGAACATAAGTAGATACATTAGGGGTATTTTGGTAATTATGTCACCCATAGGACTTATTGAAACATAAGAAAATAATATGAACTAAATAGAACATAAGTAGATGAAAAGGGTATTTTGGTCTTCTTATCTCAAATAGGACCTAATGGAATAGTCAAAAAGAATATGGGTTGAATGGAACATAAGTAATTAAATATGGATTTATGAAAAAAGCTCCCTATAATTTTTTTATTATTTTTAAAAACAAATATTATAAGATCATATATAATATTACAATCATCAAATTAATTTATTTTTTAAAAACAATTTATGCAAAGTAACTTTAAAAAATTAGGTGGTTTGGCATAAACTAATAAGTACACATTTTTATCTTTTTTTAATCATATCACCTTTTTACTTTTTTGCACATCTTTTCATAAAAAGTCAAAAAATACATTATTTAAATCATCTCAAAACTAGGACTACAAACTATTTTTTAATAAACAATTTTTTGAACACATACTTTCTGATATCCGATCAACTTGATTTTTTACAGGTATATTATACTGAGTAAATATTAAAATATGAACGGTTCAGATTATCAAAATTGAGCCTCAAAGTGGACCCGAAGGCCCTCAAGGACCGAGCTCAAGGAGAGGATCCAAATTCCACTAGTTTGGGCTGGATGGTCTATTTTTTAATGATGTATTGGGTTTATAGATTTAGATAAAAATTTAAAAAAAAATAATAAAAAATTGTGATAAAATGTGAATGAAAAAGTACGGACGGTCTAATTTTTTTATATTCCATTTAAAATTTATTTATTTAAATCTTTACCTAAATTTATAAATCAAACACATTTGAAAATCACCGTTTAAAGCTATTATTTGATACTTTGTGATATGCGGTTTGTGATTATTACATTAGTATCCAACATTCTGCAAACTTATAAGATTTAAGATTTATAATTGCAATACATATGGCCCACTTTATTAATGAAATGTAAGTCCGACTTAGCAATCAACAATTAAATTTTTAACTAAATTCTAATTCAATTAGCCACTGTTGTATAATTCTATTTTAGAAATCAAGAGTCAACCTTTACATATCACAAAGATGATTACTTCTTTTCCATTAAATAATTACCAGCGTATCATCTGTACTATGCATGAGATAAAATAATATATTTTTTAATAAAAATATAATAATTATATTTAATTTTTTATATATTGTAAAATAAATATTAAATGGAAACTAACTAATTGAGATTTTCCTAATTGTATAAAATTTAAAAAATTTAAAAAATTAGTATGAGATATTAATCATAAAATTTTTTACTAAAAATCTCACTTTACTTATCTAAATAGAAGTATAAGATTCATTTTTTTTTTCTTTTCTCGATATGAGATTAAATGAAAGCTAACTAATAGAGATTTTCTTAATTGTTTAAAAGTTAATAATTGTTTAGGTGATAAGTTTATTTCGAATCTAACAATCTTAACCATTTAATCTTTAATTAGGTAAACCTTTAATTTATTTCGAATCAAACAAATTTAATCAATATATTTTGATAAAACTCTTAAAATTGCAGTTAAACCAGCAAATTAGTTAAACCGAAAACGGTTCACCCTATCGGCTAAGTTAAAGGACCAACCAACTTATACAAAAATTAATTAATTAAAACTTTTAAATTTTATTTTAATTTTAAAATTTAAAATTTAAACTATCTTAAACTGAAACATACACAACACTACAATATTAAATGAGAGTATAATGTTTATATAGTGAAACAACTCATTTTTCCTCATTTTCTTGATGTGAGATTGTAAAATAAAAGTTAACAGTTATTTGGACGGAAAGTTCATTTCTAATTAAGCAATTTCAGTCGTTTAATTTTTAATAAGGTCAATCTTAGTTTATTTCAAATTAAACAAATCTAAGTAATATATTTTGATAAAATCGCGGTTAAACTAACAAATCAATCAAATCAAAAATGATTTAGCCTAATAGGCTAGGTCATAATTAATTAATTAAAAAATTTTAAATTTAAACTATATTGAATTGAAACATGCATAATACTACAATATTAAATGGGATGGGAGTATAAGATTCACTTTATACGAATAAATTAACTCATTTTTTTTTTCCGATGTGGAATTATTAAATAAAAGTTAACTAATGGAAATTTTTTAAATTATTTAAAATTAAGAAAATTAAGAAAATTAGTATGAGATATTGAAATTCTTATAAGGCCTCTCACTAAATGGGATAAGAGTATAACATTCCCTTTTATATAAGTAAAACAACTCATTTTTTCTCTTCTTTTTTCAATGTGGAATTATCAAATAAAAGCTAACAAATGGAGATTTTCTTAATTATTTAAAATTAAGAAAATTAGTATGAGATATTGAAACTCTCACAAGGCTTTTCACTAAAAATATCATTTTCCATATATAATAGATAGATAGATAGATAGATAGATAGATAAATAGTGAAACAAATTTTGTTTTATCTTTTGTTATCCCAGATAGGCAACCCAAGAAGGGGGGTGAATTGGGTTATTAAAAATTTCACAATATTAAAATTAAAACAATAATCAGAATTTTAATAAATAAATAAATAACAGAATAATAATTATCAATATAAAGGTAAGAGAGATAGAGAGAGAAAATCAAACACTGTGATTTATTGTGGTTCGGCACGCCAGGCCTACGTCAACTCCCCAAGGAACCTCCTTGAGAATTTCTTTACTATTAATTGAATAAATACACCACAAGCTTGTGGATTTGGCACAGGACTTACTCTTATCTATTGAGTCTCACTCAACAACAAATGCTTTACTCTTACAAAATCTCTCACAAAAATAAGGAATAAGAATAAGTGGTATTTAAACCCTGTTTTACAATAATTCTTTCACAAAGAGTAGATATGAAAGTGTAAGAACAAAATCTAAACTTAGATCTGAAAGTGAAAAAACAGAATACAATATACTTAGAATTTTTGAGCTTATAGAAAATTTTCTCTTTAAGTTCTTGATTTTTCTCCACACACAACACTTCTATTTATATACAAAAATATACCCGTTGGACGCTCCTTGTTGACGTCATGGCTTACATAAGCACACTCCTTGATTTTAAATAGTCAGAAAATGTTAATAATTAAAAAGATAAAAGCAAGACTAATTTTTTCTTTTCCTTTTCCTTTTTTGTTTTTTTAAACATGGAGCCACTGTTTTTGTAGACAATTTAATACAAAGTTCAAAATTTTCAAACAAACAAATGATTTGCTCCATCTTATTTATAATATATATATATACATATATATATATAACTCCATCTTTTTTCTTCTTGTTTGATTATAATATGATATAATCAATGTAGTGTAGTGTGATATGATATAATCAATGTAGTGTAAAAAATTTAATAGCGCACGTGATGTATTCTAATCAAATATTTGCATACAGAAAAATCTCTTTAATAATATTTATGATGGATATGAAAATATATGCCATCTTTAAAATATTGTATATGTTGTAGAGATTTTAAACTAAATATATCATACCACTACATTTGGATATATCACTTTTGTCAAAAGAAGACAACTCATTAATATCACATTTGTCAAGATAATATAACCAATCAATCATTTTAGTCAAAATAATATAATTAATCAATTTTAATTTTGTCAAAAAGTGAATAGTGATCAGGCTAAATTTTCAAAAAGTGAATAGTAAAGTTTTCAAAAATATTTTTATTTAACTAATATTTAACAAATATATATATTTTAAAAAGATAATATTTTGTGTCAAATAAATATGTATATTAAAAAGTTTCAAATTGTTACAAATAATATTTTAGACATCATCAAAATTAAATAATATGATTAACATCTTCTTCTCTCAATCTGGGATTATAAAATAAATCATAAACTAATTAAAATTTTATTTTTATATGGTTAAATGGAAGTTAGCAAATGGAATTTTTTTAATTATTTAAATTTAATAAAATTTAAATCGACAAATCGATCAAACCTAAAATGGTTCAACCTAATCAATTAGGTTAAATGACCAACCAATTTATACAAAAATTAATTAATTAAAACTTTTAAATATTATTTGAATTTTAAAATTTAAATTGTCGTACTGAAATATACACAATACTATACTATTAAGATTCACTTTATATAAGTTAAAAAACTCACTCGTTTTTTTTTTTTTTTTTTTCTCCCCCTATGTGGGATTATAAAATAAAAATTAACAATTATTTGGATAAAAAGTTTATTTCTAATCAAGGAATCTCAGTTTTTCAATTTTTAATCAAATCAATATTTAATTTATTTCAAATCAAACAAATCAATATATTTTGAGAAAATCGCTAAAATCATGGTTAAACCAACAAATCAATCAAACAAAAAATGATTTAGCCTAATCAGTTAGGTTATAATTAATTAATTAAAAGTCTTAAAATTCAAATTGTATTAAATTGAAACATGCACACCGCTATAATATTAAATGGAATGGGAGTATAAGATTCAAATTATATGAGTAAAATAACTAATTTTTTTTCATTCTTTGAGATTATCAAATAAAAGCTAACTAATGAAGATTTTCTTAATTGTTTAAAATTAAGAAAATCAATAAAATTAGTATGAGATATTGAAATTATCACAAGGCTTCTCACTAAATAGGATGTGAGTGTAAGATTTCCTATGTATGAGTAAAACAACGTTTTTTTTTTCTTCCTATCCCCATGGGAAATTATCAAATAAAAGCTAATCAATAGAGATTTTCTTAATTATTTAAAAGCCTTCGTTTGGCATGCCAAGCCTTTTGGCTTTTTGGCTAAAATAGTCACAAAAATACAAAATAGGTTTTTTAATCCAATAAGACAAAATATCACAACCAAACCATAATTATTTCATTTTTTCTTTCATAAAAATAAAAAAAACCTTTTAACCCCAGGCTAAAAAAGTCAAAAAAGCAACCCACATCCCAAATGAAAATCAAGAAAATTAATGTGCAATGTTGAAACTCTCATAAAGCTCCTCACTACAGACACATTTTTCCTTATATAATACATAGAGAAGTATTTGTTCATTTATTTTTGTAAGTTTAGACTTTATTCTTTTATTTATTTATCTTTTTTTTTTTTTTTGTAGTAGTAGTAGTAGTCGTTGTGGTCGCCATAGGGGTGGATAAACGTCAGGTTAGATTGATTTTGGGTCAGGTAGGCACTGTATAACTGCATAATAAGAAATTTTATGTCTGTTCAAGTTTGGCATGACCCTAACATCGGGTTTCTATATCTATCAAAATTCATTTTAAAAAATAACTACAAATCTCAAGTCCACTCATTAAATTATATGTTTTAAAAAAATTAAAACATTTCATAATCAAATTAAATCACACATCACCACAAATGTAAGTTTAAATAAAATTAACAAAAATAAAGTGTAGATCACAAAAATATATATATTTTTAATGTATTATAAATGAACAGCGAGCCGGGCTGGGTTAAAAATATAAATTTCAAGCCCAACTCATTAATATTTTAGGCTAAAAATGTTAGTCCAACCCAATTTTGTAGACTAAAATAACATTCCCAAGTCTTAAAAAAATATGGCTAAGTCGGATGGGTTGAATGAGTCAACGGACTATGTCCACCCTAAATAGTAGTAGTAGTTGGGATTGATAGTTATTGTATTTTTAGCTATATCTTATTGAACTCTAATTGTATGTAAGTATTCTTCTCTTTAAAATTAGGGAGACTTATTTATAAGTCCTTTTTCAGAACCTTATACTAGGTTAAGTCTTGTGTAATTTTTTATAGAGTTTCAAGTCCTATTTTTATAAGAATGTATTCCACAAGATCTTAACGTGACATGACACTTACATAAACGTAACGTAACGTGACACTTATATATACGTAACGTAACGTGACATCAATATAAGCGTAACGTAACGTGACACCAATATGAATGTAACGTGACACCTACATAAACGTAACGTAACGTGACATATATATAAATGTAATGTGACACCCATATAAACGTAACGTGACACTTACATAAACGTAACGTAACGTGTCACGTTATGTTTCGCAAACTTAATAAGTTTTTGTTTTTTAAAATTGAATGTGAAAATGTTACTGATTTATGTTTGTGTCATATTACGTTTTAGTGTCAAATTTTAGTGTATTATTTTCAGTGTCTCGCCGGCGATGGGGTTATTTTTTCATGTCTGCCAAACATGCGCTACCGGTTTCCTTTGGTTGAGTGCATGGCTACTGTAGCAGAGTGAGATATACGGTGGAGGGTCCACCGGTGTTGTGTTGCAGGTGTTTTGTTCTGTTGGTGATCTGCAGGTGAGTGTGTATCTCATGGCTTGGTGCGGGCGTGATCTCAATTGGACATAAAGTGGCTGTCTTGTTGCTATATACACGTCTATTACATCTTTGTATACATTGAAAGGGGTCCATCACTGGGCTCAATGTTCTGATGGCGCCCAACATTATTATACTTTATGATATCTTTGTTGGCCCATGACTATGGTGTAAAATTGAGGCACATGGGCTGGCCATTAATTTATTAGTCGGGCCGTAAATTGTTGTGTTAGTACCTACGGCTTTGGTGGGCCCGCATGTTTGGAATTTGGGCTAGTTGGTTTGTTTTGCTGGGCTCACCAACGGATCGATTCTTATGGCGTAAACCTCCTTGAAGCCTCTCTTATGGGTATTAAATCTCAATTTATTTTGTTTCAATCATTGAAATGTGATTTATGAATTATTTTTTGGTTAATTAATTGTGTTTGAATTGAGAATTTGGTTGTTTGGTTCCAAAAAAATTCAAAAAATAAATAAAATCAATTTCTTATATAAAAAATTGAATATTACCATATATCATAGGTGTCACGTTACGTTACGTTTATGTAAATATGTCACGTTACGTTTATATAGGTGTCACGTTACGTTTATGTAGGTGTCACGTTACGTTACGTTACGTTTATATCAATTTCCTATATATGGTTTTATTACTTATTTATGATATTAACAACTAATATTGAGGGTAAATGTGTCAACAAACTTTCCACAGGACTTATGGAAACATAAGTTTTTTAGCAGGACCATATGTAGCATAAGTCTCCCTAATAGGACTTCTAAATAATTTTCCCTTAAAATTAATCACCTATCAATTGAAAAAATAAATAAAATCAGAAATGTTAATTTTAACCTTATTGTCTCTATATATTACCATATCCTCTGTTTTGTGCAAAAATCATACACAGCTCGTTGCTCACAATGGAAGCCATCACAACAACCACATCGTGAGCAGTTCAACCCTCTCCAATCTGACAACCACTACTCCTCCAGCTCAAACAAACACCAATTGCAAATCAAATCCAAACCCAAATAAAAATCTCTACACAAATAAAAAAAAAAATAATAATAATTAAAAAAAACAAAAACAAGAAGAAGAAGATAGAGATGGACAAGGACAGAGATTTGGGACCCAAAATTGTGGAAATAAATGGTTGTAAATGGACGGAGCTATTCATGAATAGGTTTGGCTCGACTCGACGCAGTTATTAAATGAGTTGAATTTAAATTCGAAAATTAGGTTTGTATAGTAAATGAGCAGAATTCGAGTTCAAATAAACTTGATTTGTTTATTTTTATTTATATTATATAATAAATTTATTATGTATACATTAAATAATATTAAAAAAAATCTTATCGAGTTTGAACTTTATTAATATTAATGAAGCGAGTCGAGCCGAACTCGAACCTAATTACTTATTAAGCCGACTTCAAACTCAAAACAACAATACATTGACGACAAAAATCCCTTCACTTCAACAACAAAAGCCACCGCTCACCATCATCCTCCCCATCGACCTCTCATCTCATGGTTGCAACTACCACTAATGTTATAGGGAAAAACACGGGAGCTCGAGGGGGTGCTCCCCCGAAACCTCCGAATTGCCATTTTTGGCAAAAAAAAAAAAAATGCAAGGCAAGTTAAAAAAAAAAAAAAAAAAACAGTTTACTGAAAATGGAAATTAGGGAGATTCGGGGGAGGGGAATTCGAGCTACCAATCGGAATTGAATGTTATATATGTATTTGCAAAACATTGATTTAGTAGAAGCGGTCTTGCATGACACAATTTAATGGCCTTTGGTTTTAGTTCTAATATTATTTATATTGAAATTTTTTATATAAATTTATACATTTAATTTTAATCAGTTAATATTATTATATTAATATTCAAATGAATATATAATTTATCTTATATTTTTAATTTGATATCATAATATTAATAATTTTATCACTTAATTATATTATATTCGTAAACCTATTTAATTTAGGAAAATGAAAAATCCCCATAATTTTTCTCCCCCTAATCCCCCTAATTTTTTTTTTTGGAAAACTGTTTTTTTTTTTTATTTTCTGTTTTTTTTTTTTTCTTTTTTTTTTTAAACCTAAAGTGGATATTCGGGGGATTCGGGGCTCGTGCATTCGAGCCCCCAATCAGTCCTGTTTAATTTAAGAAAAATGCTTGGGACCTCTAATTAGAGGTACCACTAATGATGTGGCAGTGGGTCTCACCACTGCCACAACCAATCCTGTGTCTTGATTTTTTTTTTTTTTTTTTTCTTTCTTTCTTTTCCACCTCATTAGAGGTGTGTTTAGAGGTGTGTTTTTAGAGATCTCTAACATTGTTGTTAATTTAATAGAACAAAGAGATGTGTATAAGAGAGAGAGGGGGTACCCTTGGGTTTGGGGACACGTGAGATGACTAGTCTGCTGTGGTGTGGATGTATGACAGTATCAGCATCAATTAGGTAAGCATTTATTCATAAGGGCCTGCTTTCCTCCTGTCCCAAATAAAGATTAAAGGGTACTGGTAGATTCGTGTAAGTTTATTGCGAGATCCGTTTTAATAATTCAATCTATTTAATATATAAAAATTATCAAATATTATGTGTTCGTAAAAAATTATATTAATCGGATATTAATAATTATGTGAACAAATTAATTTTGTATAAAAAAAATAAATAAGAAAAAAATAAACAGTTAACAATTTTCTAATTCAATGAAATAATTATTGATATTTGATTAATGTGATTTTTTACAAATATATATTATTCAATAAATTTTACACATTAAATAATTCAAATTATCAAAGCAAAACTCATGATAAACCTTCACAAACCCAACAACACTTTTCAATCCAATCTGGACTGGAGGAAGCCAGTGCCTATTCATAATTCATAAGAGAGGTAGGACCCCATCACCACGTCTCTCCTTTTGCATCTAGCAAATGCAAATACAAATACAAATACAAATGCAAATGCAAATGCAAATTCATTCATTCATTCATTTAATGCTTTTTGGAGAGGCTCCACGTCTCAACAGTTTGGTTGCCATTAGACCCTCACTCTCTCACTCACCAAATATCTAAGTCCTTTTGCGACGTATTTGGATACTACCACCGAAACGACAAGATAGATTCTATCTAATCCGCACCGTTCAACATCTCCTCTTTTCAAATATGAAAATGATTTATAAATAAAAATTCATAATACACATTTTTAAAGTGAAAGTAACATATTATTGTAATTGTGTCAAGTGTATTATGAGTGATACATTATAAATGTTATAAATTATTTACTATATATGTTATAACATTGTAATAAAATGTATATAATGTATGGCTTTTTTGAAGAGCTCCCTAACTTGGGAGGCAATGCAAGCATATATATATATATATAGAGAGAGAGAGAGAGAGAGAGAGAGTGTGGTGCAGAGAAGAAGGAACCAAACGGCTCAATTGTGCACGCCTCTCCTATTCCCTGGCATAATTTTTATTCAAATATATATATGGTGTGATACCATTTACAACAGAGGAAGCAAATTAAAGGTCAAAAGCATACCACGTAATTAAAAATAAACTACAAGTTATTAATTCAATTTGGAAATATTAAAAAGAAGATCTGGACCAATAATAATAATAAATTCACCAAACTAATTTTTATTAGAAAAATGGTTCGGACCCCACTGGGGGTCGACCCCCAGTGAGGCGGCGCGCCGTGATTGGGCCAAAAAAAAAATGTTTTATTATTAATTTTTTTTTTTTGAGTTTCATGGCCACTCGCTCAGGTGCGATTTCACACGGTCTCTGCAAGATAGTTGTTTTTATTATGAGAGTTTGGCACATCTTTTAGACATAATTGTGCTAAACTTTGACCTTTAAAACTATATATATATATAGGGACTTCAAAAAGAGGGATGTATAATAAGGCCTTGTTTGGCATGATTTAAAAAAGACAAAAAGTCAAAAAGTCACTATCTTATTTAAGTCACATCATCTTATTTAAGTCATATCACTTTTCTAACACATCACTTTAAACCCAACTCATACCCAACCCATATTTCATAAAAAGTCAAAAAATATACTTATTTAGATCATCCCAAACCACCCCTAAATCTAACTAACCATGATTGAAAAAAACCACAAAGATTCCCGCCTGTGTCAATGTGTGTGGCCTTTCACTTTCACTTTCACTATCATCATTTTTTCCATATGGTCTGTTCAATCAAAGGCATCCCCCCCAACCCAATCAATGTCATTCCAAGCCTAACTCTCACAAGCAACCGACACCTTATTTTTTTCTTTTTTCTTTTTTTCATGTGGGAAAAAGTCAGATTAAGATAAGAATCTCTTCGAGCAAAATCAAAATACTGTTCCTCTCTCTCTACATAAATTTTGAGACACTCCCCTCTATCAATTGATGATGAGGACTATTAATATTAATATTTTACAGTACAAAAATGTTAAAAATTGATAATTTTACTTCAATATTTATATCATTTTTCCAGCACAATCATCACCTCATATTTTTAACCCCTTTTCAATTTTTATAAAATACTAATAGAAATGTCAAAATTTATACTAATTTGACACTAAAAATAATGATGCTAAAATTTGACATTTTGAATGACAACTCCATTAAAGCACAAAACTGTTATAATGCAAGTATGATAATTCAAACAGCAGCAACACAATAATATGAATTGCATCTATAAGAGACCAACAGGAGAAAGAATCTTCGCAGCCAATTCTGAACGGCTCATATCTATCCATAAAGTACTAATTTAGTAATCAAAGCTACATTAAATAATTTTTTTTTATAAAAATAATAATTTAAAAACGGAAGGATACTGGTTCTCTCTAATCATTAAAAGTAACTAGATCGTCAGGTTGTTCTGTTGTGAGCTTAGTCTGGACTACCTCGGTAATTAAAATTATTCATTTTGTAAATCTCTTTGAAATGATCATTCATGTAAAAAAAATAGGTTGAACGGACTTAGGTAGCTATATGATCGGATCACGTTTATTATAATTAATATAGATGATTTTAGAAATAGACTGTCCATTCATCCTATCACAAATGTGATCGATTTAAGAGATTATTGACATTCAATCAACTTGATTATTTACATAAATAATCATCTCAAATGAACTTTCAAAATAACCGATTTAGATCACAAAAATAGACCCACGCTAAGTCCATCGCCAGGCAACTGGAGGGTCCAATCAGTTTTACCAATGGGAGGGAAGCCCATCCCAAAAAGAAATATCCAAGAAGCTGCCTTATCAAAATGGGTTTCCTCTTAGGAGGGTCCCACTGGACCATAAACAATTTGTCAGCTTTAAAGGATAAGCTTTCAGAAGAAAATAAAATCCTCCTAATAGCCCTGTTAGCTGGTTCATTCCTCACTCCAAGTGCAAAAGGACACCATAAGGGTGGCCTCTTGAAAATTCAACACACTACACTACACTCCATGAGAAACCCTCCTCCTTTCTTTAAACCCAATAATTCAAATCATATTTCAACGCACTCTTCTTTTTCTTCTTCTTCTTCTTATTATTCTTCCCAAGCAAAGCCATCTATTACATGAAAAGATGGATCTTCAAGAGTGGGAAATCCTTCCTGATGATGGGTTCCTTGAAATCCATGATGATGGAGGCAAAAAAATTTTCTCCAGAAAATATGATGGGGGTGGTGATCCAAACACTAGTGTTTTCAATATGAATTACTTCATATGCCCATCTCCAAAGTCCCAAAAAACTCATCCCCATCATCTTCATCTTCCACCGCTGAATCCAATTCCACTTCAGTTGGATCATCAACTAGCAGTGAAAGAAGAAGAAGTCACTGATAAAGTCCCAAAAGCTCCAAATATAGGAGGAGCTGTGGAAACTGATCAGGACACAGTTTCACAAGTTTTCTTCAAGAAAATGAAGGAAAATGAATTTGTCGACATGAAAATGGATTCCCCAAAGTCCAGTGGCAGCAGGGGAATTCTGCCCCAACCTCAAATTGATGCTGCACCCAAGTTTCAGTTTGAGGATACTAATAAGAAAGGTGAGGAGACCATGGAATTGGAATTGGAATTGGAAATGGAAATGGAATTGGAATTGGACGGTAAGACTGGATCAGAGATGAGAATCGAGAAAGAGAACAGAATGGAATTGGATTCAGATGAAAATGGAAATGTTGGTATCAACTTGTGGAAGTGGAGCTTGAATGGAATTGGTGCTATTTGCACCTTTGGAGTGGCTGCTGCTACAATTTGCATTGTCATCCTTGGAAGCCACCACAGAAACAATCAACACCGCCAGCAGCATCAACAATTTCAGATCTATCCTGATCAAAAGGTCTATTTAGATTTCTTAACTATTCCTCTTAATTTTGCAATACCCATTTCAGCTTCTTTATTAAACACTTCAATTTCATTATTTGAGTTTTCTCCTATGTCTGCTGGTGAAACATATTGGTACTGCTTATGGGGCAATGACTTCTTTTTTTAAAGAATATGTATTATAACTTATTAAGAAAAATAATTTAATTAAGTTAAAAATAGTTAATTATTAGAAAGTCGGAAGGGGCTATTTTTAGTTTCTATTTTTTAAACTTTTTTTTCTTTTTTTGAAACTGAAAATTTTTAGTCTGGCCTAACTTAGATGAATGTGAAGGGGGATGTTAGGGATCTAATAACCTAACCGCATGAACTATCCACTAGATCAACTCCGTTACTTGTATCTTGAAAAACACCAAACTAAGAAGAAGAAAAAAAAATGTGTTGATAATCATGAAGTTGAGGGGGATGCTTTTGCTTTGTGATTAACCTACACCAAATGGGGGCTAATGAAATATGATACACTTGAATCATTAGACCATTGAACTGGAGCACATTTTTAATGTAAAGGCATGCATGATAACAGGGTTTTGTTCATCAGTAGAGGAGACCTGAACTAACACATGAATTGTGATAATACATATATGTGCAGAGGATGAAGCAGGTGGTACAGCATGCAAGTAAATTGAATGAAGCAATGTCAGCAGTGAGAGGTGTGGCTGTGCCCTTAACAGTGACCAGAGCTCATTTCACTTTTGGGGGTTACTATCATGATGGTCTTCTTTAATTCTCTTTCTCATATTACATTAAGATTAAGAGAAGTTACTCATCATGAGCAGCAGCTTCTTCAGATCAGATCATCCATATTAAGACCTTTTATCAGCAGCAGCAGCAGCAGCAGGAATAATAATACTATTGTTGCGTATTTGATGTGATGTACTACTATATTGTTAGCTTTACTAGTTCGGTTTTTGCAAATTGGGATCTTTATATGTTTGTATTTTGTTTGTTCATAGGTATATATAGATATTGAATGTGTGTATTGTAAATATTCTCCATTTCCATTCCTGCTTGCGTTGTTTTTGCTTCCTCGTGCTTTAACTATATAAAACCACTTATGTTGTGTTTGGTTGGGGGATTTGAAGAGGGATTTGGAAAGGTAAAGGGAAAAGGTGTGTGAAACTATGTAAAATGTAAGTATATTTTTTTCACATTTCACCTACCTTTTTCATTTTTCTTTTCCAAATCCCTAAACCAAATACAGCATTAGTGTGTGTGGCATGCATCCAAATGCTAATTTATGTCACAGACAAATGTGTTTGGAATTTGGATTTGATTAAGAATTTGTCGGGAGAAAAAGAAGAAGAATGAAGGAGCGATAAAATTTTGATTTTGATTTTTGTCATTTATCCCCTATATTTTCCTTTCCCTCTACAAATTTTCTTAATACTGTGTTTGGTTGAGAGATTTGGGAAGGAATTTGGAAAGGGAAAGGGAAAAGGTGTGTGAAATTAAATGAAATATAGGTATGTTTTATTCATATTTCACTTATCTTTTTTATTTTTCTTTCCAAATCCCTCTTCAAATTTCCCAACCAAACACAGCATAAATGAAAACACAACCTAAATGATATCATTTTTGGGAGTTGATCAAGTGAATTGTCTACTACAAAGCACTAAACAAATAACAATGATTTTTCCTTAACATATGACATAAGACACCACTAAAAACACTTGTTTTTTGGTGTTCTTTTATTCTTTTGGTAAACTGCTACGTGTGATACAAGATCTAGCAATTGCTTTTCCCATGAGTGAAAAAATTACATACTTTTTTAGGACAAGTAAAATAATGTTTGGTACTGAATGAATTTTATCAGTTTTTCTTCATTCTTCTTTTTGATAGGTAAAAAAACAAAATTTGAAAATTGTCTAGTTGTATTGAGAAGCCTCGTTTATTTATGCCTTTTTTTTTTTTTTTAATACCTATATTACCTTAATATTACTAAGAGCTTTCTTTTTCTTTTTTTTTTGAGTTAATATACTTTTCACCATGTAACTTTCGTTTAAATTTCATTTTGGTTTGCAACCTTTTAATTGCAACAATTAAATTCACTTGATTTCAATTTAAGTTTTTATGTTGTCTTCCTGTCAATCCACCATTTAAAATTTGAATACAAGTTAAAACATAAGGGCAATTGGTTAATGGGGGAGAACTAGATAATAAAACTTAATTATTAGCTAATCAGAACTCTCAACCTTTGTAGATTTTTTTATTACAAGCCATGAAAGAAAGAGAAAAGGACCAATTGAACAAGTCCAAACCATCTCTTGACAAAGAAGGAAACAACCAAAACTATTTAATACAAATTAAATTTATTGAGGTGGGAATGAGTGACCCACCATACAAGGGTGAGTCACCCCATTGCTTGTGAGTGTGAATGACGCACCAAACAATGCCTACTTCTCAACAGTGATGTCCTAGGGTTCACTAGAATAAATTACTCATGTCATAAATTACTAGAAGCATGTGTAGTTGGTTTGTCAATGTCTTTCTTTTGTTTCTTTCCAAAATTTGTTTTAGAAAATATTTAAAAAGTGTTTGATGAAAATAAACATAAAATAAAAAAAGAAATATAAAAACAAAATTGGATTGGTTCCTCAAAAAATATAGAGCATCAATTCTACCCTTTTTCAGGTGCTATTTAATATATCAAGAAGAAGCTCTACATTCCCAAAGAATCTAAACAACTCAAAATCATTGAGCTTTGCTTTTTCTATTAGGTGTCTTGGATGAAAGATTTGGAGAACGATTTGTGAAGAAAAAATTTAAAAATAAAATAAATAGAATACAAGTTAAATTTTATTCATTTTTATTTTTTTTTCACCATGAATCACTATTCTATTCAAATTATTGATCCAAACACGACCTTAACTACAAGAAGATCCTAAAAGCTCTTTAATTTTAACAAGTAAGAGATTGGTAATTTTTATGTAAGCACCTCCTCCAAATTATCCTGATAAAACGTACAAGCAAGCTAATTGGGTGAAATGCCCCATGCTCAGGGTTTCAGGTTCAACATCTGAAATAAAATGAAGAAAGAAACTTGTATACTTCATGAAGGTGGACTAGAAAGTCCACAATTTAGCGCGAGAGTGGGATGCATCATCATGTAATGCTATGCTTGACTATTGAATTTGCGCACGAAATTGGGATACATCATCATGTAATGTTATGTTTGAATATTAAAATTTGCGGTCTGAGTTGTTTCTCTGGCATAGCCCTGACAGAATGGGTAAGTGAATAGAGAGAGAATTCGCTGTTAATTCATATGTAAATTCATGTTATAAAGAAAAAGGATGTTACATTCATGGAAAATGTTTTCCTATTTGGGTTGTATCTTTGAAATTAAAATACTCATAGTTGTATTAGTGGTGGTGTTGTAGTGGGAAAGGTGGCGGTGGTGATGGTGACATAGTGAAGGTGGTAGTGGCGAAAGTAGAATGATTATATTTATAAGACTTAAATTCAAAAAATATTTTATATTTCGTAAAAAAATGTAAAAAATTTTGCCCGAATGAATATGATTTCCATTGACTACAAAAAAATAGTTTTTAGTTGACTTTTTCTTTTCTTTATACCAAACTCTAAAAAATGCGAAAAAAAAAAAGGACTGTTTAATTTTTTATTTCTTTTTACATGATTTGGGTAACAGTTTCCGTTACATCTCTTAACTTTGTACTCCAATAATGTGACTAAGACTGTTTGAAGTGGTCTTACACTCCTCTCCTCTCATCTTTATCCACTTTAATTCTACATCATTAGAATGGAATTGGAGGAACAAAATTAGGGAAGAATCATTTTTCTTTCGTAATTGATAATTTTAATGATGTATACCTTATTTATCTTACAAGATTACAAAGGCATGTGATGCATAGCTCATTCGCATCTGCTGCATATAGTGGTGGTTGCTTATGATTTTCTTGATTTGGGTAATTAGTCAAACACATCATAATTCTGGAGGTATATACATATAAAAGAAGATCAAAAGTAAACAAATGATAACAAGTGAGAATCAAAATTCAAAATAAATCACAAGAATTATATATATAATGGAAATAATGACAACAATGTGAATATGTTAAAGCAAAACATTCACAAAAGAAAAAATAACAAATGAAAGCCCAATCAAAGGAGTCACAACTCAACCCCTTCTCTTCCCCAACCTCATGATCACCGTTAGCCCCTTAAACCCATTTGGAACAGAGAAGACGATTGAGACACAGACCTCTCTACCCAAATCCCATTCCAAAAAAAAAAAAACTCAAATGAATTGCAACCTGAGAGAGAGAGAGAGAGAGAGTGAAAATTAGAAGAGAAGACCAAATGCAAGGGCGGCGATAGAAGCAAAAGCTGTGGGTACAAAGGCGGTGGCGTCCGCGGTAGGGGTAGGTGCAGGGGCCTCTGCTGCAGCCACATTTTGGACAGCTGACACGGCCATCAACATCATGACAACAGCAACAAAAAGCTTCATCTTCATTGCCTCCATTGTTATTTTTGTTGTGTATATTGAATTATGCAAAGCAAATTTGCAATTGAAAATGGAGAGAGAGAGAGAGAGAGAGAGAGAGGGGAAGAAAACAGAGGAAAGCAAAGCAAGAATGGAAAGAAGCAGTGAGTGGGAATGGGATGGTTGATAGTTATATATAAGGTGTGTGGTGCGGCCAATGTAACCGTTAATTCAACTATTGTTTCATTTTGCTTTTGCTTTGCTTTTACATTCATCGAATTTTAGGCTAATTTTTCCAGGGTGTCCTATAACTTTTTAGGTGCCATACAGCTGTATGCCAACGGCTCTCTGTCTTTTTCTAGGGTCCATCCATCTATTTTTTTAACCACCCAGAAACTTTAGTGGGGGGCCTCAATTTGCAAAAGAATAAGGGAGAGGTGCTTTGTAGGGGCAATTTTCCTCCACCTTAGAGCATGTTCTGAGGCTCTGCCCTGAGTAGCCAAGGGTGTTTTTGTCTTTTCAGTGCCAATACAATTTTGTTTTTCTTGAAGATATTTTAGTGTGGCTATAAGAGGGGAAATTGTACAATTTTCTTTTTTAGTTATAATTAATTTTTTTTAGTTATGATTCATAAGTTTTTTGATTATATCTCATATTATATTTAGTTATAATATTTTTATTTTTTTTAGTTATGATCTAAAAAATATAAAATTATTTTATTTTATTTTTTAATTATAAAATGATAGAAGTATGTACCATAGTATCTCTCTATAAAAAATTGAATTATTTGTGGAGAGATATGGGGTTGATGAGCTGTTTCATCTTACTTGGAATTCCATATGCTCTCAATTATGATATGTAATATTAGCTCTGGAAATGGTAAGGGCGGCTCAATGATTCAATTATTTATTTTTTTCAAGAGTGGACAGACTTTGCCTTCATGTGGGGCTTTGTCAAATGTTTTTTTTTTTTTTTTGGACAAGACACGATTGTTTGAATATGTTAATCACACTAACCTCTTCTCTTATTTTAAAAAAATTTAACAGATTTTATAATTTTAACATAATTATATCAATTTTTTTTTTAGTAAGGTTACAAAGACACCGATTAATATAGATAGTTTTTGTTTTTAAAAAAATATATAGATAGTTTGAAAACACAATCATAAAGAAGATATCACATATATTTCAATATAAAATAACATTATTTCTGTTCACTATATATATTTATCATAATTGAACATTAATGCTGTGTTGGGTTGGAGGATTTTGTGAGGGATTTGGAAAGAGAAATGAAAAAGGTAAGTGAAATGTGAATAAAACATGTCTATATTTCACATAGTTTCAAACATCTTTTCCTTTTCCCTTTTCAAATCTCTCTCCAAATCTCCTAACCAAACACAGCATAAATGAATTAACTTGAGACTTATTATATCAATAATGGTATGTGTTTTCATATCATAGAATAAATAAAACTTGATATAAAATTGTGATGAATCTAACAATACTGAAGAAAATACTGTCATCATGTCACTATTGTAGTTGTTGTGTTGATATTGATTATTGTTCATTAAAAATTGACATGAACTCCTCTCCAGCGGATCCAAGTGGGAAGATTGAGTAAAACTCAATCATACAAACTTTGTTCAAAGGCAAAATGAGGTTTAGTGTTGATTTTCATTTCCTTTGGTTGCTTATGTTTTTGTCGACTTTTTATTTAAAAAAATTCCAAAAAAATAATGGCAAATTTGGTTGGCCAAAAAACTGGCTTTTTGGACTTTTCACACACCCTAAGATAGTGAAAGTTAAAACAGTAATTTTATTGGATACTAAAGGCCTCTTTAGCAAATTCTTCAAAGTAGGGAAGAGTAAATAGAAGACAACCAAAAAAACAAAAAAAAATTGTATTGCCAAACATTTATGCCTTTTTAAATTTAGACTTTTCAAATTTTTTTTTTTAATAAGCAAAAAAACCAACTTCTAAATCAAAGAAAAATTATCTTACAAGTCTAATCCAAAGAAGAATACTACTAATTGGAAAATGAAAACTAGTCATGGAGATCAAGAATTGCCTATGTAAATGGTTTTTTTTTTTTTTTTGTATAAATAAAAATAAAAAAGCACATTGTTAGAGTCCATAATCAGGTGTCAACCCCAGATTACACTTAATTTGCACTAATCAAGAAAGTCCCACTCTCTTTTCTTTTTTTTACCTTTGTCAAATTGGCTTTATTTAGTCCCATAATTTTCTCATGCTTTTTCTTTAACGGTCAAAACAATGAAAACCTGGCAATGCTTCAAAAAAAAAAAAAAAAAAGAAGAAGAAGAAGCAAAAGGAGCAGCAATATGTCTAAAGTATGTCCATAATTCAAACACTTGCCATTCAAAGGCCCATTTCACAATTGCTTTTTCAAAATGATGAATTCAAAGGCTGATTTCACAGTTCCCAACTGTGAAAGAAATTACGAAGGATTCTACGAATTCAAATTTCTCAGTCCCAAGACATTCATAACTACTAGATCATTAAAATTTTTGAAATATTCCAGAGACAGACATAATCTAATGAATGAGAATATTTTGAGACAAAGTAACATGAAGGTTTGAGAACAGTGGTGAATCCCATGATGGAAGAAATAATCTTCAATGAGATGGGCCCAATGTACCAACTAGAATTGAAATTGTGGTTGATGTTGTAAGGTTCAAGGGAAAGGGGCCAGGACTCCACATCAACACAACAGCCTTAAGTTGGTCCCCTCCTCTTAACAATAACCATATAACACAACTGTTTTTCTTTGTGATGAATGTCAAAAGAAGGTCTATGGCTTGGTGCTCTTTCCTTCACACAAGTTGGTAAGCATCTTATGATATCTTTATAATATGCAGCAAGCAACTGATGTGAACAGTGTTTTTTTTTGGGGGATATATATACAAATCAGGTCAAATTGATTTGTCAACCCATTTGATTTATGCCTACTCACAGAATGTACTGATTCAGAGGCTCACATTCTCTTTAACTAAAGGGCACCTAGTACATAAGGCTACCGTTAAAGTGGAGTTTGAAGAAGATAAGTTGTAAGCAGCCTTACTCTAGTTTTTGGAGAGATTATTTGTCACTCGAATACATGCCACTCTTTGACTCCATTTGATAATACCCACACATGCAACTGCTTGAAGCTGCAAAGAATGTGAACAACAACAAAGGAAAACAAACCAATATTATTGATATGATTTGTATGGCTTTCAAAATATATATATATATTTGCAAATGAAAACAAGGAAAGGGGGGACACAAACAAATTGTGTTGTTCCATGTTATTTGTCTATAGTAGAATGGTATAGGGAGGACCTAAAACTCACCCTAGCCAAAATGCACGCCTACTTATGCCATATGAAAGGTGTACAAGTGCTACTTCTAGAATTGGGTTCCTGCGTGGAAGCCCTTTCTCAAAATAAGGTAGGTGATAGGAAATTGAAGGCAAAAAATAGTAGTGGTTCTTTGATGAATTGGTTAGGCACTTGATGGTTTCTTTTCTTTTTCTTTTCTTCCGTTGTTAATTTCTTCTCCTCTTTGATGGATTTTGTTTCTAGCAAAGCCAGGATTCTGAAAACCAATGGATTAGTCTGTTGGCCAAAGTTCTACTTGTCCCACTGTTACGTACCTTCTTATTAATAAATTAACAGAAATAAAAACAAGAGAAATAAGAGAAAAAGACTCACTTTGAGGGCGAAGACCTCCAATTGGTTCTCATTGAGGAGAAGCAGCCCTCCATAACTTCATACAAGTTAATACGTAAAAGACTTCCAATTGGTTCACATCGTCTACTTTTTTTATATTATAAAATTTTGGTACATAACACCCCCCTGGTGTAAAGATCTTACTTCTGTATTTGTTTGAGATCTCTTTCCTATTTTGAGAGTTTAGTTGTAATATTGTAATTACTATGTCATTATAATTCATTGTACTATGATACAAAAATTAAATTAAGATTGTGGAATTAAATGCTTCATGTGAGATTGCAAATGAGACCACATACAAATAGAGAGTTTTTGAACCCTTGACCTTCCACAGGAGTAACGATTTTGGTCTAGTCCCAGATGTTTCTTGCCATCCTAGTTGTAATTGTCATAAAAAATGTATGATGGTTTCGTGTTGCTATAATGTTGTATAGGTTTCGTAAGTCATTTTATGCCCCTAAAATCCCAGCATGCAGTTATTTCCTTTCTCCCTTAGTTTCGTCCAAACAAACAGGTTGCATATACATAACTTAAGGCTTTGGTTGGGTTACTCTACCAACAAAGCAAATGAACCATTGAACGTTCTAATGGACCAGTTGTTTTTTTTAATTTATTTGTCGAGCACTACAAGAGAAATCATCTTTGACGACTAAATTTTTAGTTGCCAAAAGTCTATTTTTAGTCGCCAAAAGTCGACTTTTTAGTTTTCCCGACTAAAATTTTTAGTCGCCGCTTTTGTCGCGAATACGTGGTCGCCGGAGGTATTGGCGACTAAAACTTTTTTAGTTAGCAAAAAACAGGTCTTTAGCGACCAAAGTTTTAGTCACCAATAGTGATTTACACTTTTGAAAATCATACATTTTGCGACTAATCCTTTAGTCGCCAAAGGTGCTTCTGTGAAAAAAAAAAAAAACCAACTTTTTACCCACTCCCTCCACTATGCCACTACAACACCACATGAATATATATGCAATATATATTATTTATATAGTATATTGACCCGTATTAATATAAAACTATATATATAAATATAATTATTTTTATTTAATATAATTTATGTAAAAAATAAATTATTTACTAAAAAAAAATTGAGGCCACTTTTGGCGACTAAATCCATTATTTAGTCGCCAATTCTGTAATTTTGGGCTACTAATTATTTTTTAGTCGCTAAAAAAATAAGTTTCGCCTAAAAATAAATAGTTTTGGCGACTAAACCTGTTTTTAGTTGCCAAAAACGTCTCTTTTTGGCTGTTTTTAGCTACTAATTTTTTTTTAGTAGCCAAAAGCTTCACTTTCAGCGACCAAATTGTTTTTAGTCACCAAAACACGTATAATCGGCGACCAAACTATTTTTTAGTCGCCAAAACCTATACTTTTGGCTACTAAAAAACCTTTAGTTGGTAAAACCCATATAATCGGCAACTAAATTGATTTTTAGTTGCCAATAGCTATACATTTGGCTACTAAATTGTTTTAGTCGCCAAAAGTCTTTACTTTTGGCTACTAATTCCATTTTAGTAGACGATGGAGCTTCTCCTTCCCTTATTTCACTTCTAACAGGTAGGAAAAAAAAAAGAAAAAAAAAAGGACAAGAAATAAATTCAGCAATAAACTTTTTATAAACTAATCCCAACACACTTGAGAGAAAGCGCAGTGAATTTCTTTTACAATGAATCTTTGTAGTTTTAGCCTGGAATGCTAATCACCATTCAAAAAGAAGAAAAAAAAAATGCAAGGAAACAATGAATGTTTTTATTACCAAATCAAGGGCAATCACAAATTGCAAGAAAGTATTCAATGTTTCACATAGGTAAAGATTAATTCACTACTTTTTTTTTTTTTTTTTAGATTCAAATGAAGAGTTTAAAACAAACAACACAAAAGAACAGATAAGACTAGTGAAACTTAATCCCTTCTAGAGCCAACATGTAACAAGTTAGCAGTTAACAAAGAGAGGATGGAAACAGGAGGGTCTTCCTTCAAAATGAGGTGCTCTTGTTGATTTACTCCTAAGTTAGCCAAAGCATCTGCACATTGGTTCGCTTCCCTGGAAATTGTTTCAATAGTGCATTGGCATCCTCTAAGAAGGAAGTTAGCATCTTCAATGAGAGCCCTGTATGGAGAGTTTTCCCTAGCTCCACCTCTGATAAGCTCCATAGCCAGCTGGGAATCAATTTCAATTTTGATGTTGGCCAAGCCCTTTTGCAGGAGACCCCGGTAAATGCCCCACAACTCAGCTTCCAAACTGGAACAGTTGCCTAAGTAACCATAAAATCCCCAGATCCAGGTACCAACTTCATCTCGGAGCAGTCCTCCATAACCTGATTGTCCAGGATCCCCTTTAGAGTTTCCATCAGTATTCATCTTGAGCTTACTTGCAAGAGGACAAGACCATGACATTAGTGAAGGTTCCTTAAGTTTGGGTGGAGGAAGACCTGGAAGGCTGCCTGATTTTCCAAAGCCTTGTTTAGAATAAAGTTCACACTGGCGTGAGGAGGTTGAGTAATGTTCTCAAACACTTGTTTGTTTCTCTCTTTCCATGTGGTCCATAGAGTTGTCAGAAAAACTGTTGGCCATTGAATATCATTAATGAGGTCCTTGCTTTTGAGATTAATTTTGATCCAGTTTTGCAGTGTAGTATACTGGCTTTGTTGCCACCAATGAAGGTTCTTCAGGTTCACCCATAATACCTTAGCTTTAGGGCAGTTGATGAGAAGGTGATGTATGTGTAGACACCCCATTTTTGACCGACCTTAAGACTCAGACGTCACCGATTAAGCGCTTGGTGATGTTGCATATTGTGCTCGTTCAGAAGTTTCAGAGTCTCGGCTGCGAGCCTTGCCTCCGGACTTCCGGACTCTTTCGTATCTTGCCTCGGTTTGCGAACCAGACTTCATTTTCTCTGTTTTCTCTTTCCGAAGGGAGGGAGAGGTCTCGTAGATCATCTCTTAGTGGCCGTAGGCTACGTTTCGTGGTCGTAGGCCATTTGGCCCGTTTGGAGCTCGGTTTCCGATTTTTTCAGAGCTGTTGGCCGTGTGCCTCGGTTCGGGACCGCTTGACCACCTCCATTTACTCCGATTTTTGGCACATACCTTATTTCCTCCCTTTTGAGGGACACTGTGGTTCGAGAGACCGACTTCGTTGTCGAACACCACTTCCGGTGCCTAACAGTCAACTTTAGGGGCCCCGGGCTGCGCGTTTTGGCCCCCGAACCTTTATTTTGCATCGGTTTCAGTTCATTTTTGGCAGGGACCTCTGTTTCATTGTTAGGAAGGTCGTAGAAGGGTGGGAGGCCAGTAATTGTTCTGACAACCAGTTTTATTTCTTCATCGCCCTCCGTCGCCCGTTTTTCTCACTAGAAAGCCAATGTTGACCACCTTTGGGCCACTTTTTCTAGCCCTAAACCACATATTTGTGTTGTAGATATCTGGGAGGCCACCAATATCATATGGCTGGCTAGTAATTGTGTTTGACCCTTTTGAACCCCTCCAAAAAATGGGCTTTTCTCTCTCCTGGTTCACCTTCTCTAGTTTTTTACCACATGGTTGTGTTGAGCACACATGGGAGGCCACCAATATGAGGTGGCCGGCCAACAATCATTCATGACCCTTTTGACCCTTGGCCGGCCGGCCATGGAGAGGGCCGGCCGGCCATCTAAACCCTAAATAACCAGCCGGCCTTGCTCCTCTCTCTTGGTACATCACAAATATACATTTTGTTTCCCCCTAGATTGTGTATCCGGGGGGCTAACTTTTTGGGAGGAAATTTGAATTTCATTTCCCCTCTTTTTCCCCCACTCCTTGGCCTATATAGCCAGCCCCTCCCCTTCAGTTTTAAGGGTTAGAAAATCCTCTTGGAGCTTTGCATACATACATCCTCCATCTCTCTCTTTCAAAGCTTCAAAGTCCATTGTTCTTGGACCATTTCTACACCACCTCATAGCACCACACCACCACCATCCTTTCCAACACTTGGAGCTGGTTTTTCAGAGCTCAAGGGAACCTTTTCTCAGGCCAAGAGCTGCTGAAGTTTGGTCTACAAGGGTGAGTCTTCATTCTCCCTCTTTTGTGCTTTATTTTGTTCTATATCTAAGCCATACTTGCTTACATTTTTGGGCTCCGACCCTAACTGAAAATAGTCATGTTTTGAGGTCTTTTTCATGTTTTATTGAGGGTCCTTCCATGTTTAAGGTCTCCAGCTACCACTTGCTTCTTTACCTCTCTTGTATGCCTCTTTCTTGCATAGTATTTTAGGCCTATTTTTGAACTGTTTTGAGCTTGGTTATAAACTGTAAAGTGGCTTTTTTTGAGCCCTTCTTCAATATTGTTGAAGGGCTCTTTACTGTTTGAGGTTTCCTTTTGTCACTTGCCTCTTTATCCCTCTTTTGGCCTTATTTTTGCATGTTTTGTTAGCCCCTTGTGCTTGTATTTTTGGGCTCTGACCCGAACTGTAAATATTCATATTTTGACCCATTATTCATGTTTGACCAAGGGTCTTTTGCTATTTGAGGCTTCCTATTTGCGCTTTGTGTTAAAGCTCTCTTTTATGCCTTATTTTGCATAGTATTTTAAGCTTTCTTGTGCACTGTTTTGGGCTTGGTCATAAACTGTAAAATACCATGTTTTGGGCCCCTCTTCAACATTGTTGAAGGGCCCTCCCCTGTTTGAGGCCAGCAGCCATCACTTGCTTCTTTGTCCCTCTTTAGGCCCATTTCTTGCATGATAGTTTAGCCATACTTGTGTTTGTTTCCGTGGCTTGTTGTAAACTGTAAAGTGCTTCATTTTGAGCCCCTCTTCAAATTTGTTGAAGGGATCTTTGCCATTTAGGACCAGCAGCTGTTACTTGCTTCTTTATTTCTCTTTCGAGGCCATGTTTGCATGTTAGCTTAGCCCTACTTGTGTTCACCTTTTGGCCTTGCTTAAAACTGGAAATATGCTTGTTTTGGGACTTTTTTGATTCTGTCTTCATACTTTATGTTCAAATAATGTATGCTTTGTATAGCTATAAGTCATTCCATGCGCCTAGTTTCGAGTTTCGAGTCTCATTTCATGCATCCGGTGCCATGTTTCCATGTTTTGGGGCTGTTTTGCATCATATTTTAGCGCTGAAATTTGCATGCTAGTGTGCCATATTCCATGCCTTGCCATGCTTTGTTAGAGTGGCATTTGGTGCCTTAGGGTCGGTCCTCGGTTTGCGTGCACGTGCGTACGCATCTCGAGTATCTCATTTTCATCTAATGGCCTCCTATGTAAGTGTGGCCGAGGTCCACTTGTGTTGGTGTAAGCCCATTATGCATTGTGTATGCTATTTCATTTCACAGCATTGTGTATGCTAGGTTGCATGTTAGTGCATTGTGTATGCCATGTTACCTCGTGCATCGTGTATGCCATTTCATAGCATTGTGCATGTTAGGTTGTATCTTAGTTGCATCCATGCATTTCATGCATATTGCATTGTGTTTGGGATAGGAGTTAGCGAAACACGGAAACGAGGTATGTTCCGACTTGAGTGACGTAGCGTGTCTCAATTCCCGATCAACACCTCCGGATTGTCCATGATGGAGTTAGATCTTAGTTGTATTTTCATGTGCATTCATTCCATATTGAGTTGTGCAATTCGACTCCTTGGCCATCATGCATCGAGATGCGTGATTGGTGGCACGAGGATCGAGGCATGCATATATATGTGAAAATACTTTGCCATGCCCCTTTGTTGCTCTCTGTTGCAGCAAATCAAGAATCAACAGCCTTCCGAAGCTTGGCACGCATTCTAAGAATAATTACAAACAGAGGCTAATTGGGGCATCGCCATGGATTTCCGCGCAAAGACAACCCGAGCATGCATCATTTATCATCCGGAGAAGAGTCGAGACAATCCCTGGCTTGCATGCCAATTTAATGCTTTCCTAGTTAAATTTGCTAATTAATTAGGGTTTTGTACATATTTGGACTGTATTATTTATTCGGACTATACTATTCATTTGGGACTGTATATTATTTTATTCGGACCCTCTGCGCGAGGGCATAATTGTAATAAGTGTGCGTGTGTGTGATGTATGTCTTCCAACCCCACGTCTTTCTTCCCTTTTTATTTACCTGCTTATGATGGTTAGATTAGGGCATGTTTCAATTAGCATACAGTATGATAGCATGTTTGCATTCATCCATCTATCTTGCATGCACGACTCGTACAGATCATACTAACTGCATTTGTATTTCAATTCCAAATTGAATACTTGATAGCTGTTGCATCTCATATGCCATGTTTAGAATAGCCAAGCCTGCTATAGTTGCATTTTTGCATATGTTGCATTAGGCATTTCTGTATAGTTAGGATTATGCATGGATTTCTAATTAGCTTCTGTTTTGGCTTGGAGTACTCGGTGAGTTTTTATGCTTTAGCATCCTTGTATGCGTGTGAGTGACTGCCATGATAGCATGCTTACCATGAGGCTATTTGCTTATGTGATATAATTGCCCGAATGCCTGTGGGTGAAGGTTGGGTTATTTGGATTGGGACAAATCATTAACTGTGTGTTTTAAAGCCCACTAGATAGTAGCAAAACCATCTTTTCTAAAGCCCACCTGAGGGTGGCAAAATCTGCATTTTATGCCTACCTGCAGGTAGCAAACCATCTTTCAAAAACAAACATGAAATGTTTTGTTCCAATTCAGGCGACCCGGTCTATACTTGTATGCTGTGCGCATCACATAGTAAATCTAGGCTAATAACCGGAATAAGAATGCATAAGGTTTTCAAAACCCGATATCATGGTTAGTAGAGGCCGATCTTTGATCGGGCGAGCGGGGGTGCTCACGAAGTGACCTTCCCCAATCGTACCCAAGTTCCCGAGCTGAGGCAACTTTGGTGATGACGGACACGTGGCCTTAGGCACGAGTCAAGGTTTCCTAAATTTCTCAAAAACAAAATATTTAGGTGGCGACTCTGTATCTGGCAAAGCAGTCCATGTTTGGCACTTCTTTCAAAAAAACGGTTTTCTCAAAACGATTTGCCGGATTTGGACTCTTTGGTTTAGATTAAGAACCGTGACAATTTGAGTCCGAACTATAGTGAGCCCAAAATGAACAGAATGGGACTCATCCTCCCGGGGCATTCGGGGACGTCTACAGTCTTCTCTAGTAGAGTGGCATCTGGGGCAAGTGTTTGATTCAGAGAGATGTCTAATTAACCTCATATGATTGGTGAGCAGTCTTTCATACATGACAAGCCAAAGGAAGCTTCTAAGTTTGTGAGGTGTTTGGATTTTCCATATCTTGAACCAGTTGGTTCCATCAGAATCAGAGTTGGCTAGGGCTTGGTAGGCTGCTGCTGTGGAATAATTGCCACTGGAGAAGCCCCTCCAATGAGGTGTGTCATTATAGGTGATGATACTACGGGTTTCAGACGGAACGGGTCGGACCGACCCACGCTTCCCAAACTGGTGTCCGAGTGACTAAGCCCACAGAGGAACCTGCACAAGAGTTCAACGGGGAACGGGAAGTCCCCCAGCGAACCCTCCGACAAGCAAGTTAGAGAGAGAGGTAGAATGTAGAGATAGATTAGAGTTAGAAAGCTTAACCTTCTTCTTGTCTTCGACATCTGCTTATATCCTCTGATAATCATTTCGTTGTCTCTTTTGACCTGTCACCTTGGCCGAAAGTCTATGCTCTAGCTTACCTTGTTTATGGTGAAGGTGTTCTGTCCCGATGGGGAAGGGTTATCGTAGTAAATTCTGTAAGGGGCTTCATTAATGGCGATGTGCAGTGGCAATAATTTTGCAGATCTTTGTCTGCTTATGTGGCTTGCCCTTCTCTTGCCATGTGTCTTGATGTTATTGGTTCTCGTTGCTACGTGGGGCTTCAGCCATGCTGGGCTTTAGTATTTGAGTTATGTATTGGGCCCTAAATGGTAAGCTATAATCTTTATGGGCTTACCCATGTCAGTAGTCCCCTATTCCCAAGTACAGCTTTAGTCCAACGAAGGGAATAATGAAGAAAACGAGAGTTGTGAAAGACCGGCAAGGTGAAGGCCGACCGAGAGGAGTTACGACCATAAGGAGGGTTAACCGTGAAGGGTGGCCGAGTGAAGAGACTGACCATGAGGAGGGCCGACCGCGAAGGGTGGCCGAGGGGAGGAACCGACCGTGAGGAGGGCCGACGGCGAAGGGTGGCCGAGCTGAGGGATCGACCGTGAGGAGAGTTGACCGCGAAGGGTGGCCGAGCGGAGGGACCGACCGTGAGGAGGGCCGACTGCGAAGGGTGGCTGAGCGGAGGGACCGGCCGTGAGGAGGGCTGACCGCAAAGGGTGGCAGAGCGGAGAGATCGACCGTGAGGAGGGCCGACCACGAAGGGTAGCCGAGCGGAGGGACCGACCATAAGGAGGGACGACCGCGAAAGGGGAGTGGCGGTGCGCAGGGCTCGAGGGACGGCAGGGCACGTGGTGATTTGAAGTGGAAAAGACAGGTAGGGAAAGGGGGCAGTGAATCGTGGCCGTACACATGGCAGAAGTCGGAAAGGTTAGGCGTTGGGCAAGAAGTGAAATGATAGGTCATTATAGGGTGTCGAAAAGACAGTTTTGGCGGATTGTTGAAAATTTTTAAACTGACGAAAATTAATTGTGACCCTTGAAATATAGGCAAGCCTTGGGTTTTGGTATTATCCGTTTTACATATCTCTTTGCAAACAACCAAAATATTTCAAGTGTAAACTCCTTTGTGTCGAGTGATACCCCTTTGCAACATTTTGTGGACTACCTCGCACCAGTATCTGAAGCTATTCACAGACACACAAGAGAGATGACCCAAGAGGAAGCAACAACTGCAATGGTCGATCCATTGGGGGATGACGATGCGGTGGATTTGGCGGAACAATATCGCACGGAGCGTAGGGAGGGGAAGGGAGCGAGTCAGGCTGTGCGAGCTCGCCCCAAGACCATAATTTCGGCCGCGAGACCTATTAGTCAGGTGGAACCAGACCATTGGCACACCAAACCAGACAGATCCGTGCTGACAGTAGAGGAGTTGGAGGGAATAAGGAAGAAGTATCAAATTCCCTCGAGATAGGGCTAAGACTGCCCACAACCAAGAAGAGGGCATCAGACATGTGGCCGGGCGAATTTAGCCTGTACGAGGAGGCGTTGTGAGGGGGTTTGAGGCTACCTCTCCCCTAAGTAGTGGTGGAAGTGTTGAACAAGCTAGAAGCAGGGCCAAGGCAACTGATGTCGAACGCCTGGAAGATAGTGATGGCGTGTGCGAGTGCCTGGCCGCAGGCGACCGGAAGGACAGCGATGACAGTAAAGGAGTTCTTCTCCTGCTATAAGGCCTCCGGTCAATAGGAGACCTGGGTGACGCTACAAGCGGTGGTGGGGCATGGTCTGGTGGCGGGTCTTCCATCGTCGGTGAAGGGGTGGAGACCGAAATGGTTCTTTGTGACGGAGAATGATGGGGCTAGGGTGCGCACAACGTGGAAGGTCCCTACCAAATCAGTTGAGCCTAAGTTTGGTGTTGAGGCCGAAGACCGAGTGAAGAAGGTGAGGGAATGGAGGGAAGAGAATGGGGTGAGATGGGATGAGCTGGTCCTGCCTTCAACATTGTTCGCCCTGAAATTGGAACCGCAACCATTGGGGAAGGACCTAGCAAGGGAAGAGCTGGAGGCGAGGAGAAAGGCGAAGGAGGAGGAGGAGAGGAGACTGTTCGCTCGAGTGGACAAGTATAAGGAGACATAGCTGGGGCCCACTCCAAAGCCGATAGCGAGAGAGCGAATCCGACCGCGCCCGAAGCCGCTTGGGGGGAAGGATCAGGAAGGCTTTGAGTCGCGACCGCCCCCAGCGAATCCTCTGAAGGAGAGGAACAAAAAGGAGATGGAGACTTTAAAGAAGAAGAAGAGAGTGAGAGAGAGTGAGGAGGAGCCCGCCTTGAAAAGGAGGAAGGAGGTGACAGTAGAGGAGACCCCCGAAGTGGGGTTAGGAGAAGCAGCGAGGGGGGTGGAGAGTGGGGCGACTGGCCCTGAAGAACAAATGGAAAGTGGGGCGATCGGCGTTGAGCAGAGGGCAGAGTCACAGCCTAAGGCGGGTCTTGCGCCCTAAGGAGAAGGAGAGAGAGTTGGGTTGAAGACCGCCTTCTACCACGTCCCAGCGGTGTCCAGGCGAGTGGAAGGAGAAGGGAGAGAAGCCAGGATGGCTGCAGATCGCCTCTTGGGGGTAGTGGAAGACGCAGCTGTGCACTCGGTGGCTAGTTTTACTGAGGCTGAGCTGCTAAAAGGATTATGCGCTGCCCAGATGGAGGCGACTGCCTTAGCAGGAGCCCTGTTGAACAAGGCGGCGGCGGCGAAGGGCGAAGTGAGGAAGGAGAGGGAAAAGTTGGGACAGGTAGAGGCCCAGATTGAAAATTTCAAGAAGGAGAGCGTAGGCTGGAGGAAGGCTGCGCGGAGTGCGTGTGCCAGGGGGTTGGAGGAGGCTCAGAAGGCTCAGAAGATGAGGGTGTTGGCGATGGTGCAGAGCAATGTTGCCGATCGTGCCCATGCTGAGCTGCTCGCGACCAAGTTGGAGCTAGAAGACGAACGCCGCAAGGTGGTGTCGTTCGAGTTCCAGTTGGTTAGCAAGCAGAAGAAGTTGGAAGAGGCCTAGAAAGCCTGCACCGTCACCAACGAATGGTGGGATGAGGCGATAACTTGTAATGAGGATCTGCGCGCCCAGTTGATCAAAGAAAAGGAAGAAGCAGATCTGAAGATTGCGGGGTTAGAGAAGGATCTAGAAGACGAGAGTGCTAGGGCAACGGCAGAGAAGGCGTGGTTGGAGAAGGAGTTGGAAGAAGAAAAGACCAAGGCAACCTCTGAAAGGGCAGCATACCCCGACTTATGCGTCACAGTAGTAGAGTAGTTCAAGGGGTCTGCTGACTTTCAGATGGTTGTCAATGCCGCGATCGCCAACAACTTGGCGAGAGAGGGGTCTGAGGGAGCTGACCTGTCGGGGCGACCACTGGGAGTAGAAGTGAAGAAGAAGTGATCCAAAGCTTCCAGCGGTTGGACTTCTACAAACACGAGATGGCTGAGTTCTGGGACAGCGGCTGGAAGATGTTTAAACGCAAAGCAGAAGAGCTGTTCCCAGACTTGGACTTCAGTAGTGTAAAGATTGACGAAGACGACGTGGCGCAGACCCCTTTAGATGAGGGTGCTGAAAAAGAAGACCTCGTCTTAAGTGAAGAGGAATGATTGGTGTGAACAAAATTTGTACTCAGAGTTTTGGTTGTTTTGTTTGTTTGTTTGTTTTTTTTTTTTGTTTTTGGAATTTTTGTAATAAACTTATGCATAAGTTTGTGAATGAATAAAATTATGAGTTGTGTTTGTGTTTTTATGCTATTGTCTGTATTGTTTGAGGATCTGCATAGAATGAAAGTGGTGACTTACATAGGGCTTGTGTATAAATTATTGTGAAGTTCAAAATGTAAGAAAACCTCAATAAAGAGTGAAGTTTAAAATGTGAGAACGTTAAAAGGGTGAAGTTATAATGACCCCGATCTCCGATTAATGCTAATTCATGATTAATTATACTTAACAGTAATTTAGGGAGGATTTGGGATTTGTTTGCATGTGTATTGCATTATTTATGTGTTTCTATCTGTTTGCCATAAAATGATCTGTTCATGTCTTTGACTTTAAACTGCAAATTGAAAGCCTTATTAGCGTCCGAATTAGAAATTGACTTGATTTATGTGCTAGTTAGAATTTATAGAATTTTATGGTAGGTTTAATTAAAATTCGGTTCGGAGCGATTAAATTAGATTAAATAACGTTAAATTACATTAGTTAGACTTATTTACTAATTGGCCACTAAGTGGACTTTGCTAGACATTGTTTAGTCTTGGCTTATCTATACTTGGTATCATTTTGTTCATCTCTTGGAGAGGCCAAACCGACTAGAGAGAAGGAGAAAGGAGAAATTGATTTCATCTAGGCTTTTAGCTTGGAGACTTGGAGAAATTGAAGGTTATTTGCATAATTGAGCTTCTACATCTTGAATTCAAGACCTAAGGTAGGAAACCTATCTTTCTATTTGTGAATTCTAGTTGGTTCTTGCATGGTTTAGAGCATTGTTGGAGTTTAGAGCCAAATTATGGCCTAACATGTTGAATTGAGTAGGAATCCTTGCATGCATGTTTATATTGTTGAGTTTTGTAGTTATTTTCATGGAGATTTTTGCATGCATGTCCATATTATTGTTCTAGTCCTTGATTTCATCATGTTTTTGGAAGAATTGGCTCTTTGGAGCATGTTTTAGAAGCTTTGAATTCATTAGAACTCATGCATGTATGAGTTTTGCATTAATCTTCAAGTTCTTGAGTTTGGTTTGAAATTGTGTTTAATTAACTTACCTTTGGGCTTTGATTTCTCAAATTGAGCTTTGAAACATGTTGTACTATGAGTTTACAAGTGTTTTCCAGAAAATTAGCCCAAGAGGATCGAATTTGGTGCATTAAAACTTGGTTTTGAGCTTGAAGGTTCAATCTGAAATTTCCAGAATTTGGACTCACGCTCGAGCGGGAAAAGTAGTGCTTGAGCGGGGAATTCGACTATCCAGTACTTTTCACTATTTTACAGTCCGCTCAAGCGGGGTAATTCACGCTCGAGCGGGGACCTGAGTCGCACGCTCGAGCGAGGGTCGAGCACCCATCGAGTGTGATTGTCACCCATTCAGTACTTTTGTCACGTTTTGCAGAACGCTCGAGCGGGAAGGTTTACGCTCGAGCGGAGACTTTTGTTTGCATGTCCGTTTGAGCGAGGAAACCCACACTCGAGCGGGACCCCTGTTTTCTAAAAATTATGAAAGTATTTTCTAAGGCATTTTTGCATCCTCATTCTATCCTAGGCATTCCTAGGCCATGTTTAAGACTCCATAATGAGATTAATAGATAAACACACACTAAGAATAACGAAGTGCATCACGTCTAACTCGAGTGTGTGTTTCAAGCGAGTAATTGTATGCGTGTTCGTGTAGGTCACGCACCCCAGGACAAGTGACGAGCCATTTGACCATCTAGTGAGCCGACCAATTGTTGTGAGTAATAACTCTATAAAATTATGTTTAACTTTAATTATTTTCCAATGACATAAAATGATAAGTTCTAAAATGCTATGTTTGAATGAATGAATGATAGCCCAAGTTTTCCTTGAAATGTAAACGTGGTATCCTTAGCCGAGGCCCTCGCCGAGGGGACACAATACTGAGGCACATGGTCATGAAGTTCTCGCCTGGGGGAAAGAATACCATGGCACAGGCCCTCGCCCGGGGGAAACAATACCGTAGCATAGATATGTTACCCGGTACCGGAGGTTCCACTATGAAACTTACTATGCTTGACCAACATGATATGTTATGTTAAGGGAAATATACCACACATGATTCGAATATGGATATGACTACGATTCTTTTCTGATACGAATATGCCTATGTTTTCGATCTGATAAGAGATTGATTTTTTGATTTCTGTATTCTACATGGTCATCATTCATTAAACCCTTTTGTACTGTTATTATTCACTGGGCTTTAGCTCACTCTTTATATTATGTATGTAGGTGAGCAAGTGCGAGACCAGGCTCGGGATTGATGGCCCGTTCCCCAGTTTTGTCAGCCAATCGTTGCGCCTCCCGAGGAGGTTCCAGTTGAAGTCAATTGCCATGGCTGTTTTTGCAGTTATGCTAGTCTCCGTCTGTTTGTAAAGTCAGGATCTGGGAACTACAGTCTGTAAATAATATTGTAAATATTGGGGTCCCTTGACTAGCATGCTTATGAATATAAATAAATTTGGTTTACTTTGTCCCATGTATGTCATCACAGCTCATTGGACTTTAGTTATTTTGTCTAGTTGCTTTCGCAGCCCCTTAATACTTACTAATCTGCTAAGAGGCCTTTGGTAATCCGAGGATTATTGGCTGATTACGACGCTAAACCTATAGGGGCGGGTTTGGGTCGTGACAGAAGTTGTGAATCACGACCCAGCAAGGAGCCAGTCTGACTTGGAAAACGTTGAACTGGAATTTGACTAAGTATGACAACTATGCCACGATCATGAAGTTATAATAGTGGCCTTGGCCAATCTCTTCATTCGTGCTCAGTTTGGGTTGAGCCATGATTAACGCGGTCTGGTTGAGTCTTCAAGCAACTTAGTCTGGCTGAGGCTTTGAGTAACTCAGTCTGGCTGAGCTCTTTATGCTCAGTCTGGCTGAGACGTTAAGTAACTCAGTCTGGTTGAGCTCTTCATGCTCAGTTTGGCTAAGACTTTAAGTAACTCAGTCTGGCTGTGGCTTTAAGTAATTCAGTCTGGCTGAGCTCTTCATGCTCAGTCTGGCTGAGGCTTTAAGTAACTCAATCTGGCTGAGTTCTTCATGCTCTGTCTGGCTGAGGCTTGTCGCTGAGTGCTGCAATTAGGACGTTATTGAGATACCACACAAATGATTGAGATATAAAATTGTTGTCATGTAAAGTGCAGCCCATTTGATCAGAAATTTACATCATGGGAGAGAAGAACAAGAACATTCAAGTGTGTAAATTGCCAAAAAGAAAATACAATAACTGGTCAATACAAAAATAGGGATTTATTGAAAATAACGTTTCAAGTGTTCAGCGTTTCACATCGGGGAGGTCTCGACCTTCCACGTCTTGAAGTCGGTAAGTGCCTGGACGAGATTTGGCTTTAACAACGTAAGGCCTTTCCCACTTGGCTGCCAGTTTGCTCTCAGCCAGATTTTTGGTAGCAAGAGTTACTTCGCACAAAACGAGGTCCCCCACGGTGAACTCCCTCTGTCGGACTTTGCGGTTGTAATGTGTTCTCATTTTCTGTTGGTATAAGGCTCGTCTGACAGCAGTGGTTTCTCGGAGCTCTGCGATCAGGTCTAGGTCTGCCCGACGCAGTTCTTCAGTTAGTTCTGGATTCGGATGTAAAACCCTTGGAGTAGACAGACCGATTTCCACTAGGATGACCGCTTCAGCGCTATATGTTAAGCAAAAGGAGGTCTCCCCAGTGGGAGTTCGAGTGGTAGTGTGGTAGGCCCAGAGTACATTCGGTAATTCCTCAGCCTAGAGTCCCTTAGCAGCTTCCAGCTTAGTTTTGATGATCTTCAGAAGAGAACGGTTGGTGACCTCAACTTGGCCATTGGCTTGGGGAAGAGAAACATGGCTGGATTTGAAGTTCTGCATAGAATTTCCTGAACTTGGCATTGTCGAATTGTTTGTTGTTGTTGGAGACGATGGCTTGAGGGATGTCTAATCTGCATACGATCGACTACCAGATGAATCTGGTTGTGTTCCGTTGGGTAATTGTGGCAAGGGGTTCTGCTTCCACCAATTTAGTGAAGAAACAATGGCGACAATTGCGAATTTGGTTTAGCCTCGGCCAGTGGGCAATGGGCCAACTAGGTCGATCCCTCATTTGGCGAATGGGTAGGGACTGCAAAGTGTGATTAATTCTGTAGGAGGAGCATGGGGGATGTTGGCAAAACGTTGGCACTTATCACATTTGAGCACGAAGTCAGTCGCATCTTGATTGAGAGTAGGCCAGAAATAACCAGTGCGAAGTATTTTGTGGGCTAGGGACCGGACGCCCGAATGATTACTACAAATACCCTCATGGATTTCCCTCATCACGTAGGTTGCTTGAGCAAAATTGAGGCATCTGAGGTATGGGCGTGAAAAACCACGTTTGTACAAGAGGCCGCTGATAAGAATGTAGTTGGACGACCGGGCCCTGACTTTGGTAACCTACTGTTTGTCGACTGGCAGTTCTCCCATTGTCAGAAATAGAGAGATGTCGAACGCCCAAGGAATAGGTTCGTTTTGGAGGAAGTAGACTTGCTGCCGGTTTGGGGAAATGGCAGGGTGGGCCAGATACTCGAAGCGGACACCGTGGCTGAGGTCTGACTGGTCTACCGAAGCCAACTAAGCCATTTCATATGCCTTGGAGTTTTCCGTCCGAAGGATGTGCTTGATGTGGAAATTATTGAAAAGGCGAGCAAGAGGGAGTGCAATATCCCTATAAGCCCACATTGTGTCTTCCTTGGCATCGAATTTCCCTGTGATTTGACCGACAATGAGCTGGGAATCGCTGAACACTTGGATATGGATGACACCAATGTCTCTGGCGAGGTGAAAACCTGCAATCAATGCCTCATATTCAGCCTCATTATTGCTTGTGTCGAACAAGAAGCGGAGAGCACATTTGAAATAACCCCCTCTGGGGCGGTGAGGATGAGACTAGCCCCACTTCCTTCTTTGCGGGATGATCCGTCAATGTTGAGGGTCCAAGAGTGGGGTCTTCTGGCTCGGTAGGGGGTGGCGGAAGCGACGGAGCTGTGGTTGGAGTGGGATTAGTGAATTCCAAGATTAAATCGGTAACAGCCTGCCCTTTAATCGCCGTTCGAGGCCAGTAAGAGATGTCAAATTGGTTGAGCTCAACCGACCATTGCATAAGTCTGCTGGAAAGCTCTGGTTGTTGCATTATCTTCTTCAATGGTTGGTCAGTGAGGACCACTATGGAATGGGCTTGGAAGTAGGGACGGAGTTGTTTGGAGGCGGTGACCAAAGCCAAAGACATTTTTTCTAACAATGGGTAATTTTGTTTCGTGCCTCTGAGAGCCCGACCGATGTAGTAGACCGGTCATTGGACAGAGTTGTCTTCCCTGATGAGTGCTGCACTGACTGTGGTGTTTGATACGGCTAAATAGAGGAAGAGGGGTTCGCCTGCGATTGCCTGAGAAAGTAAAGGGGGTTGGCCATGCACTGTTTCAACTACTGAAAGGCCTCTTCGGATTCTGTCATCCACTCAAAAGTTTGTTGAAGAACTTTGAAGAATGGGAGGTACTTGTCCGTTGCGTGGGAAATGAAGCAGTTGAGGGCGGCAACTCGGCCAGTAAGCCTTTGAACCTCCTTAACCATTTTGGGTGACTGCATTTCAATTAAGGCCTTGATCTTTTCGGGGTTAGCTTCGATGCCCCATTGACTGACCATGAAACCCAAGAACTTTCCAGATCCTACGTCGAAGGCACATTTCTCCGGATTAAGCTTCATTTGATGCTTCCGTAAGGTGGTGAAGGTCTCTCGCAGGTCAGCCAGATGATCAGTGGAGAGTTTGCTCTTGACTAGCATGTCGTCGACATATATTTCTATGTTCTGGCCTATCTGGTGAAAGACGGCATTGACCAACCGTTGGTAAGTGGTTCTAGCATTTTTCAACCCAAATGGCATCACACGGTAATGGTAGGTTCCCCGATCAGTGATGAAGGAGGTGTGTTCCTGGTCAGACGAGTGCATCAGAATTTGGTTGTATCTAGAGAAGGCATCTATGAAACTGAGCATTTGATGGCCGGCTGTGGCTTCAACCAGTAGATCTATGCGAGGAAGAAGATAGCTGTCTTTAGGGCAAGCTCGGTTGAGGTCGGAGTAGTCGATACAAAGTCGCCATTTACCATTATTTTTACAAACCAGAACCACATTCGACAGCCATCTGGGGTAGTCCAAATTTGTGATAAATTGTGCCTCAAGAAGCTTATTTACTTCAGAAGCAATAAGGTTATTGCGATTCGGGTGAAAGATGCGCTACTTCTTGGCGGATGGGTTGGAAATGGGGCTCAATGCTGAGACGGTGGGTGATGAAGGAGGGGTCAATACCTGGCATGTCGGAGTGGGTCCAGGCAAATATGTCGTTGTGCTCAATTAGGAGGGCGGTGAGGTCGGCCTTGGCCTGGGAGGATAGTTGGCTGCCGATTTTTGCAATTTTTTCCGAGTTGGTGGGATCGATGAGGACCTCAACAAGCTCTTCCACTGGTTTCCCTCTGACCAGCTCGTCTTCGTCTCTGACGTCGAGTCCTTCAATGATCATAGCCTCCTTAAGCTTGACTTCTTTAAATGAGGTGACATAACACTCTCTGGCCACGGTCTGCTCTCCCTTTACTGTGCCCACTCCAAGATTGGTGGGGAACTTGATGGTAAGATGGAAAGTAGATGTGATAGCTTGGAAGGCATTGAGGGCGGTGCGGCCAAGGATGATATTGTAAGCAGAGGGGCAGTCGACAACAAGGAAGGTGAGTAACTTTGTGGTCTGCCGTGGGTATTCACCGATTGTGATGGGAAGATCGATGGAGCCGATGGAGGTCACCCGGTCTCCAGTGAAACCGACCAACGGGGTTTGGAGAGGAGACAGACTTTCTTCCCCAATCTTGAGCTAGCGGAAGGCATTTAGGAAGATGATGTTTGAAGAACTGCCATTGTCGACGAGGACCCGTCTGACTTTGTAATTGGAGAGGAGGGCAAAAATGACGAGGGGGTCGTCATAGAGGTAACGGATGCCTGTGCAGTCGGCTTCTGTAAAGGTGATGTTCTCCATCCACTGCTTGGGCTGTTTGGGAGGGCGGTCTAATGTAGCAACTTCTTTGTCTGAGCCCTGTCTTATTTTTCTGAGTTTTGCCCTCTAAGCCGAGCGGGATGGACCTCCACAAGCAAGCCCGCCGGCTATGACTCTGATTTCTCTGACAGGGGGCAGGGTTACCTTGTGCTCGGGGTTGCTGTGGAGGGCGATCATGGCCAAGGTTAAGTTGTGCTGGTTGCTGGGGAGGAGTGCGCCGACGGTTGTTTCTGATGGGTTCGGTCCTTTGCCTTTGCTGAGGGCGGGTTTTCGTGAACTGACTAAGGCGTCCCTGACGTATCAAGCCCTCGACTTGATCTTTGAGGTTAATACAGTCCTCGGTATTATAATCGTGGTCTTGGTGAAAACGGTAATATTTGGACTGGTCTCGCCGATTGGAAGGAGACCGTGATAGTTGGGGCCATTTCAGGGGGTAGCCTCGTTGGATCTGATTGAGAACTTGTTCCATGGGGGAATTAAGGGTATTGCTCGAACCGGCCAAAGGCCGGTCTGCCGACCGGTCACCGAGTGGGGGTCGGTCGATAATCTTGAGGTGTTTAGTTATCAGACCGGTGTTTCTAGTTTCTGAGTCATTTCTCTTCTCTCTAGGGATCGGGTTTTTGGCTGTAGGGTCTTGGCGAGCAGCTAGGGAATCTTCTACGTTCATGTATTTTTGGGCTTTGGAAAGAAGGGTTGCCATGGAGGTCAGGGGGTTTTTAGAGAGGGAGAAAAGGAAATCAGATGATCTTAGACCGGCCATGAATGCCGTGAGGATGACCTTGTCATCGTTTTCCGCTACGTGCAGGGCTTCGGTGTTAAAGCGGGTGACAAAGCTGCGCAGCGACTCCCCCTCAGTCTGACGGATATTGAGGAGTTGGGTTGTTGGACGCCGCTATCGCTATGCTCCAATGAAATGGCTGAGAAAGGAGTGATGAGGTGCTGGAAAGTGGAGACAGAGTCTGTCGGCAGTTGACTAAACTAGAGTCGAGCAGACCCCTTGAGTGTCACAGGGAAAGCCCGACACATGATTTCATCGGGGAATGCATGGAGGATCATGAGGGTTCTATAGGTCTCCAAGTGATCGACTGGGCCCATTGTACCATCGAAAGAGTCGATCGTGGGCATTTTAAACTTAGAAGGTAGAGGTTTGTCCCTAATGGAGGCAACAAATGGGGAGTTGGCTGTGGTAGATGGTTTATGCTATATGTTCTGCATGACCCCTTGGAGTTGGAGCTTCATGGCTCGGAGTTCGGCGTCCCAGAGAGGAATGTTGTCACCACCAGAAGGCAGCGGGGGCTGGACACTGCTGGTCTCTCCTTCAAGGGTTAGTGCCAGGATCGATGGACGTGGGCCCCGGGGTGACAGGTTTATACCTGGGGGAGGGGGTTGCAAGCCTTCCAAGTTGGGTGGATTAGGATGCTGGATAGTATGGCTCGGGGCTCGTTCTTGATTGGGTGGGATATCTGGAGGTGGTGAAGGAGGCATAGGAATGTTTCTTTGGAGTAGAGCATTAATCAGGGCTTGGTTTTGCTCGGCCAGGCGGTTAATGCTGTTGGTGAGTTAGGTGAAATATTGTGGTGGGTTATTTGGATTGGGATGGTCGACTTGATGATCGGCAACATTGGGGTGAGAAGCCATGGATCTAGTTGTGACCATCCACCTTCACAGGTGGTAGGAGGGGGTTATGAGGAGAGGGTCTCCGGCGACAATGAGCACAACTGGTGCGCGGAACAAAAACTTTCCCACAGATGGCGCCAACTGATGATACTGCGGGTTCCAGACAAAACGGGTCGGACTGATCCACGCTTCCCAAATTGATGTCCGAGTGACCAAACCCACAGAGAAACCTGCACAAGAGTTCAACAGGGAACGGGGAGTTCCCCAGCGAACCCTCCGACGAGCAAGTTAGAGAGAGAGGTGAAATGTAGAGATAGAATAGAGTTAAAAAGCTTAACCTTCTTCTTGTGTTTGATGTCTGCTTATATCCTCTGGTAATCATTTCGTTGTCCCTTCCGACCTGTCACCTTGGTCGAAAGTCTATGCTTTAGCTTACCTTGTTCATGGTGAAGGCGTTCTGTCTCGACGGAGAGGGGTTATCGCAATAAATGCTGTAACGGGCTTCATTAATGGCAATGTGCAGTGGCAATAACTTTGCAGATCTTTGTCTGCTTATGTGGCTTGCCTTTCTCTTGCTGTGTGTCTTGATGTCATTGGTTCTCGTTGCTACGTGGAGCTTCAGCCATGCTGGGTTTTAGTATTTGAGTTATGTATTGGGCTCTAAATGGTGGGCTATAATCTTTATGGGCTTACCCATGTCAATAGGTAACATACCTGGGCCTATATATTCTAAGGATGGCCTCTTTTTCTTAAGGGGATATGAGGTGCTAGATAGAGGTTAAATCCCAATTGCCCTCTTCATCAATAATGAAGCTATAATTGAGCTGACTTTGGTAGCTGCTTCAATATGTGCTCCTTGGTTTGATAGGCTCAGGGGCTGGTCTCCACACCACCAATCTGTCCATAGTGAAATCTGCTCCCCTGTTCCAACATTCCATTTAATGTTCTTTTCCAAAAACAATTCTGTTTTTTATAATACTACACCAGATGTGGGAAGCTTTCCTAGTACTGGGACAATTAAACAGAGAATGATGTTTAAGATATTTGGTTTTGAGAATGGTACACCAGAGCTCTTCAGAGTTAGTGGCAAGTTTCCACCCTAACTTAGCAATAAGAGCAGAATTCTGACCTCTGATATTTTATTTCTGATTCCTAAGCCTCCATGCTTCTTGCTTTTGAACACTTGTTGCTAGTTAACAAGGTCCCTCTCTTTCTAGTGTCAGCGCTGCCCTAAAGAAAGCTTCTGTTAAGTTTCTAAATTTGGTCACAGGTGTGCCGAGGGATTTCCATAGTTTGCATAAGGTGATTAGGCATAGCCCAAGTGATAGCCTTTATTAGGGTTGTTCTACCAGCAAGGGAAAGGTTTTTGGGTTTCCATCCAGAAAATCTTTGAGCCATTTTGTCAAGGATATCTTGAAATTGGTTTTTAGAAACTCTATTGTAGAGAATAGGGGTACCCAAGAACTTCCCCAGGTTGTTGGTGAGAGTGATACCACAGGTGTAGCTTAAGGAAAGAGCTTCTCTTCTATTCTAGGTATCTCTCTGATATTTGGTGAGAGAGATACCACTACTTGAATTAGCAAAAGAAAGAGTGTTTAATTTATTACTCATTTATCAAAGCCTTTTCACCTTGAAAGCACCCATCTCAACAACAAAGCATAAGCATTGAATAATGCAGCAAGCAAATGCCCAAATTGGAATTGGGAATGGGAATCAATTAACACGAATGTGTTATTTTTTGGGTCCATGTAACTAAGAGCTTTAGAAGCCCAAACCAAACTACTGTCATTGAAGACCAGTCCAAGTAAGTTTAGTGGGCCGGGCTGGTAAACCTGGTCAAACAAACTTATTTTAGTCTCTACTCCATCTTGTCCTTATCGAAGCCCAAATGGACAGGCCCAACCCAACAACAAAAAGAGAAAGAGGTTTTTTTGTCCTGCCTCGGTTGAATCAGAAGGGAAGGGTTAAAGCGAAACAGGTAATAAGACGCAATCGGACCGTCCATTGGAAAAATCCTACGGTTGGTATTATATTCAGTTATCAGGCGATAAAAAAAAAGTGAATATATATAAGTAAATGCAATGGAGAGTAGAGAAGAAGATGAGAGAGAGAAAGATAGAGAAATACAGATAGAGAGAGAATTGAAAAACGGAGACATATACAGAGAGAGAGAGAGAGAGAGAGAGAGAGAAGGAGAAGGAGAAAGAGAAGCAGTCTCTACCCAACCAACAAAATACATACGAGTTCAGAGAGAGAGAGATAGAGATTGTTATATTTGGGCTTTCTTTGTTTTGAAGAAAAAGAAACGCCAATGGTTATTCTTCTCTGACATGGAGGAACTCTTTCACTGTAAGATGTCTTCTTTTTCTTATTCTTCTTCTTCTTCTTGTTTGTATTTTTCTGTTTCCTTGTGACCCAAAAGCGCTCTCTCTCTCTCTCTATCTCTCCCTCTCTCTTGGTGGGTGGTTTTGTAATTCTTTCTCCATATCCTTGGATTTTTTCAGGGAATTTCTGAGAAGATTTGGTCCAGATTTCTTTGAGCAGCCGTAGATCTCAAGGTCACACAGCAAGCACCATGATTATCTTTTCCTTAAACTGGGAATTTTGTATATCCAAAAAATTTCATATTTTGTTGTTGGTGTTGTTGATTTAATAGATATGATGATGATGATAATGGAGAAAGAAGAGAAGAATGAGAGAGTATTGTGTGAGCCAGCAGCAGGAGCAGGAGCAGGAGCAGGAGCGGGAGCAGAGCCGAATTTGTTCCTACAGTGGGGTAATGGGAAGAGACTGAGACGTGTGAGGGTGAGAGACCCACATGTCTCCGACCCATCATCCTCTAAGGCCGCTCGATTTCGCCGCAAAATCACATCTCGGTCTTCCGATCCCTTTCTACAACCCGCTCGCCGGTATTCAAATACAAACAAGTCTAGAAAATTTTCCCTAATTTAAATTCCCGAGAAACTAGTTGAGGAAATTTGATGCATGTGGATGTGATTTGCAGGAATTCGGAGAATCGGAAGTCGGCATCAGGTTCTCCAGAGAAGGAAGACAGGTACTACACCACGAGAGGGTCAGTGGCTGGGTTGGGGTTGGATGAGAATGGAAAGGCCGGTGGTTCGATTATGATGGATGGAGGAGAGAGAGTTGGTGGTAGTGGCGGGGATGAAAACAGAGGAGAGATTGTTTGGCCGAAGCTGTATATAAGTTTGTCGAGTAAAGAGAAAGAGGAGGATTTTATGGCCATCAAAGGCTGTAAACCTCCGCAGAGGCCTAAGAAAAGGGCCAAAATCATCCAAAGAACATTACTCGTAAGTCTCTCTCTCTCTCTCTCTCTCTCTCTCTCTCTCTCTGTGTTTCCCTGACTTTGTCTCTGTCTGCGTGTGATTTTATGTCTCTGAAATTATTACTTTTGAGAATGCAAAGGAATTCAATTTCAGTTATGTGATATGGGTTTTCTTTTTCTTTTTGGCTAAGATAAATTAAGATAAGAAGAAAAGAAAAATCAGCGGTGATTTGGGTGGGCTATGATTCTTTCTTTCTGATGATTTGTGAATTTGTGGTTGGATGTGGAAACAGTTGGTGAGTCCAGGGGCATGGTTGTCAGAGATGTGCCAAGAGAGGTATGAAGTAAGAGAGAAGAAGAGTTCTAAGAAGGTTACCCCCCTCCCTACTATTCTTTCTTCTTCACTTTTTTATTTAATAATAATTGGATAATTGGATTGATTTTCCGTGTTTGATCAAAACTCATTCTTTTCTCTTCTTTTATTTTATGGCTTTGTTTTTATTACTATTATGTTTTGTGATTGTGATTGTGATTGTGATTGGCAGAGACCGAGAGGATTGAAGGCCATGGGAACCAGCATGGAGAGCGATTCAGAATGAATGACAGTGAAGGTTGGGGGCTTTCTTTTGGATTCTCTCTTTTTTTTCTTTTTATCCTCTGATCTGACTTTTTTGGGGTTGGTTGGGTTGGGTGTTTTGGTTTTGGTTCACTTTTTTTTTTTGTTAAATGGGGGAGAGGTAGTGGTAAGAGAGAGAGCGAAGGGGGGGGGGGGGGGGGGGGGGGGTGTGTTGGTTATGATTCCCAACCGCCGCCCATCAGCCTCCACTGTCTTTGTATACAAAGGAGTAAGTTTTTGGTTGATAATTGGGAATTCAATTTTTTAATTTATATTTAGTATAGATTACCCCTTCTTTTATTAATACTCTCTATTTTTCCACTTCCTCAATCTTCTCATTTGCATCACTAATGCTAGAAACACAAAATAACTTATTTAGAATGTAATGATAATATATATATATATATAAAATATATGCTGAATTGGATCATTTCGTTATTGTATTTAATTTCAATCCTTCATTATTTATTTATTCATTCTCTCGTATGAATAACTCCCTATTGTTTACTACATGTGTTCTTAGCATTGTTAATGTTAATAATTATATATGTAAATGCCACTTTTGTTTGGCCACTGGTTTAGATTTTGTCCTCTTTTTTACTATTTATGCTCCTGGCTGCCGGATAGAGCAGATTATTTGTCTGACAAATGAATCCATCCTCTTTGGATTAATAATAATAATAATAGTAGCCCACTTTAAATTTTCTTTCCCCTCTATTTACTATTTAAAATAAAATAAAAATAATCGCTCAAATTGTATTATATTCTTTATTTACAGTATGCTGATAATTTGTATTTTTTAATAAAGTAGTAAGTCTAATTTTTGTATTTAAGTTCTTGATGCATTTTAGAGCATTTTAATTTTAAAATGGCAGAGGTAGAAATCTAATTTGGTGACCCAGGCACTGAAGCCACCAACCACCAGGCAGCCCCACTCTCTCTATTTTTATGTAGCCTATCAAATATATAATTTTGTTTACACCACCCCACTTTCTCTATTTTTATTTTTCATGCTTTCCAAAACAAAAACAATGAAAATTTTAAACAGATTAGAAACAATTTACCAAGCGAACCTGGGTATTTTTTTTTTTGAACAAGAACCTGGGTATGTATTTGTACTTTTGTTCACACCAGGCCATAAGCTATAGATTCATCGAAATCAATGTCTCTGAATCTATGGTTGGGATAAAGACCACACGTCAGGAATTCTTGTTTTTGTTTTGATAAAGTTTCTATTTGACTTGATCAGTAAAAAAATATAAATATAAATATAAATAAATAAAACAATCAAAGATACCACATTACCATATGAATAACGCCAAAAACCGCCAAATGGACCGTAATTATTATTAATAAATATTTATAACATATATAATGTATAAAAAAATATATGAAAATAACTCACATGTATATTAAAGTTTTAATATTTTTTTAACAATATAGGATCTTTAACAAATGTATTACCACAACTAGCCGCCTTATCGTGTTCTGCTTATCAAATAGGAGTGATAAGCCTTGTTAAACCAACAAAATAGTAATAACATATAAGATGATAAATATTTTTTAATACATAAATATGATTATCGTAACATTATTAAAAATATTTAGAGGATGCATATATAAAAAGACATCTGTTTTTTTAGTGGTATTACATGTACCATTTAATATATTAACTAGTGTACCAATACTAACTATGACATTATTATTAACTCCACTCATAAATCAAATTACAAATATAAAAAACATCTTAAATTATACGACATTATCAATTAGTATACTAATTAGTACACTAATTAGTGCATATAACATTATTCTTATTTTTTGGGGAGGATGAACAGAGAGACACATTATTATACAGCTAAAGATGAAAGAACAGTTAAAACCCTGTCATAGTATTGCAATTTTCGTTAGGACCTGGAAAATTCAATTTCCATGTGTATTTATTGAGTTTCCATCTTTAACACCACCACCAAAATCTATCCTTTATACCATTTTTACATCAAGCAGACTTTCCATTTTTACACCACCAAAATCTATCCTTTATAACAACAAGCAAATTTGTCAAACATATACAATAGCTAGTCAAAATTTTCAGCCTACATGTCGTCAATTCGAGGAGTAGTGCGTTTCATACTGTTTGCATTTTGTTTCCATCTGTCCATTAATACCAAAGTAAATTGTGATTTTTTATGCTTTCTCGTGATGATCCTGCATACAGATAAACAAAAGGCATGTAAAACAGAAACTAAAATTTATTCTCTTTTTTGGTTGAGATTGGAAGATCAAAAAAAATACGAATTGATATACGAATTGATATTAGTTCTCAAGAAAAAAAAAATTCCAATTTTTTGTTTAATTACATTTTTTCCTCACTCTCAAGATAAATCCAAGATCCAAACATAACTTTATAGATATACAAGATGAGAAATTTATGTTGCTCAAAGGACAAGGTCATAAAGTTTTAACACCTTTAAAACTCTGATTCCTTTGTATTAATATTATGACCTAAAATGGAATTAGCCAAAAAAAAATTGAGGATTCAAATCGTATCAACACTGTAAAAACAAAGTAGGGCATACAGGATGGATGGGGAAGATGCCATACAAAATACTCTTGACCAATATGGAAAAAATAAATAAAAATAAAAGAGAGAAATATAATTAAAAAAATCCAAAGAGGAACAAAAAAAATGAACGTAACAGAAAGTGATGATCTGTCATCCTGAAATTGATCCAAATGAATCAAAAATCTATGGATCATACTGTTTTTCGTATTTGTGAAAAATTTTGCACAATCTCAACCAAAACAAAATGCATATTATTGTGCAATATTGACAAAATACAGTGGTGTATTGATTGAAGAAGTGGCATATGAAGGGGCATATAGTTCAAGTTCAAAGTATAGTGTGTTAGATGGCTATTTTATGTTTGCCCCGACTTAAAGTGTCCGACTGACTTCCACAATAAGGTCTACTTGAGTTAACATGCAGTTCAAAGATCAGTTGATGATGCCATAACAAGAAGCACAAAAGCACAAGATGTTGATGAGATATATGTCAAATGATAAAAGAAAAAATGCATACTGGTATTTGGAACCCGCATCTCTTCATTCTTCACAAGTAGAATCAATTAACTTGAGACTTTGCAGCTTGAAGCATTTCAACTATCAGAGTTTTAACATCTCTGTCAAAAGAAAAGAAACAGTGGTAACATGAAACACCATGAGTGGCATCAATTGAAGATAAAATGAAGAAAAATAGTTTCAGATAGTTTTGCCATGTACAGCATAGACAAGGTAACACACCAGTAAGAATTGATAATGACTTACTTTCTATCCACTGCACGTCTAGGGAAGGAAACTCGTAGCTTGAAAGTATCCCCTTGACAGCCAGCCTTAAATAGAAGAAAATAGTAAGCAACTTTTCCAACTAGATATATCAGGAATAATAAAACATCAAGAAGTTCTGCATGTATAATAATATCTTGGTGATAAATTTTGAAGTCCTAAAAATACTAGGAATGGACAAAATAGATAATGGTAAATATAGCATTACCTTAACATTGAAACCAAGACAATCCAAATCCAGCATGTGAGCAAAATCCACCTAGAGAGTGGCATAAATTGAACTTTAGAATGCGAGCGAAGTATGCAATTGTCAATCACACTCCATTATAATTTAATTGAAAGTAAATTTTCTACATTTCCGGGGATAAGCAACACAGCCAAACATAAGTAAACATATATTCTCCAACAGGAAGAAGTAAATATTAGCTGATAATTTAGTAGCTAAGACTTTCTGCTTCTAAATTTACAACTTACAAGCTAATTAATGATTCCAAGCATGAGAAAGCTAAATGTTTTCCCTCTCTTTCTCGTTGCATTTGTTATCAGTTTCAATTTTCAGCCCACCTCTGTTAAAAAACACAATGGAACCAATTCTCTTTGGTCGTGTTCTCATTTTCTGTTTTTTATTTTCATCTTTCGGAAAACATAGTTGTTTGGTGAATTGTTTCCAAAACTTTTTCCTGAAAAAATTTCTGAAAACAACCCACTTTTTCATTGTTTCGTTTTCGAAAACGTGTAAAATGAAAAAAGAATACTGGAAATGAAAAAAATGAAAACACAACCAAACATGCCGAAATTACCAATCCTGGTTTTATCCATGTTGACAGCATGGGTTTGTTACTATGATCGGCTCTCGCAGTTGCTTGTCATATGAAAATGAGATGATTAAAGGAGTATTCCTGATTACCGGAATTGAGGTTGAGTGTTGCACAATAAGTTTTGTATCCTCTGCATGATCTTTATTCATGTGGGACTGCCAACAACATATATACAAAATAGAAATGACGACAGAAAAAATTATGATAAACAATGGAAATATATGCCAAAAAGGGGAACGAAAAATATTAGCCATTTATACCGCAATAGGCTTGGAAAACTGATATATTGGATCCGCTTTTGCAGCTCTATACTCCTCTTTGCTAAACTCTGAAGGAAGGAATAAAAAGCAGAAAGAGGTGCTAAGAAGGAACAAGGAGACAAACCAGATTTTGAAAATATAATCATGTCGCATAATCATTCAGCACAAATAGCATTAATTGTCATCATCTTTGCAGTCTTATTGCACTTGAAGGGATAGGAAACCTTCAGACCAATTCTATCTCAAGCACTAATGATGGTTACCTAATAAATTTAAAAATAAAATAATTTTTGCTGGATAATACACAAACCTCCTGAACCCAATGAAGCTGTAGCAACCCCCGACACATATCTTACGACTTTGGGTTCAATACGCACAAATTGAAAGTCACCAAAATCAACCTTCATATTAGAAAGGATTGTCTTATTAGCTCATCTGAAAGAGTAAAGAATCAGATTGAGGCATGCATGCTAAAAAACAAGTGGCCAAAAAAGTTACCCAGAATGCATTGGGATGCCTTGCCAAGTATGCAGTACGGATAGCTTCTCTATCATTTTCAGAGACCTGCATAGTTTATCAAAACAAAAAATATTTGAATTTTAGTGCTCCAGTTGAGTTCAAAGGGGGATAGAATGCATTGAGAATAGATTAAAAGAAGCAGCAATCGAGATCAGAATGACACATCATCCAAAAATCAGAATGACACATACTGAAACAACATCACCATGCAGGGTTATAATTAAATCAGTCCTATCCTCAGGATCTTTTGCTACAAGCAAAGAGCATTTTGGATTAGCTAAGAGGTCCTGCAAAAAACAGCGAGTATCAACTAATTCAGTAACTTTTCATAAACTAGAAGATCCTAGAAAAAAATTTAAATATAAAAATGCTGCAAGTATTTCATAGCAAAGTTTTGAAGTCCTATGCTAATGAGGAAAAAGAATACAGACAGGACACCTGTGCTAACGAAAAATTAAGTGATTAAAATATTCTGAATTTCAACTTATCAAGCTTATCACTAACATATAAGAAGGCACATTCAAAAAGACTCCAAACCAGACCAAACTAAACCATGTATCTTAATCAGATAGTGGTCAGCTACCTGAATCCTTTTTCGCCATTCCGCCTTATTAAGGACTGTATGCTCAATTAAACAACTTAAATTAAATAAATGCATATCAAGTTTATCACTAAAATATAAGAAGGTGCATTTAAAAAGAATGAATTAAAAAATTAATTTACCTCCCAAGCATCACCAGAAAAACTAATCCTAATAACCAAAATTTAAGAATTTTCTATTCCGAAGATCATTCAGCATTCCTTTTGCTGTCTCTTAACAATCAGCTAAACAGGAATTGAGTAGGAATATAAAATTTACAAGCTCCTGTAACTGTACAGCTAAACTTCCATTGTCATTCTACCTGTCCTTGTGAACCAAAGAGAGACAATTCACAGTCGTGCACATCAAGGCACCTCTTTGGATGCTGCCATTTAGAACAATTTTCAAGATATATATATATATATATAAACAACATCCAATTAGCACACATATGATAACAAAATTCAAAATTATTTGCCAACCTTGGTATGAACTGCCAAGCTGCTGATTGCTAATATTGGAGATCCATAGGCATCACAAGCGAAGTCAACCATTGAACCAGATGGATAACCCTCATACTTCTGCATGTTAAAAAGGAATTGCAATAAGCTTTGAAAATAATGAACTGACTGTATAAACAAGAGGCAATGAATACCTAATCGTGTATTAACCAGAGCGTGAACACAGAATATCAGAACTATACTGGAGTTAATCATATATAATTTTAAATGAATATGGGTATCCAAAGGAACCATATATCACTCCGTATCGACCAAATATTGTTTCTGTCCTTGTAAGATATACTTTGTGCATCAAAAGCCATCTCTCTCTCTCTCTCTCTCTCTCTCTAAAAGCTCATAGATAGATGTGTCATGTTTTGTCATATGATATTTTACTAAAAATGGGAATATCTTTGATTTACATTGGAGTATCATAATATACATATTGGTGAACCATTTTCTAGTGACAGTTGGTGACATTTGTACTTATGTATGAGTAGCATTATTGTACATAACAGTTTTATCCAGTTGGCAGGAGGATCAATATCGTTTAGAATAGCTCCTGTAATGTGGCATACTAACACAAAACATATGATCATACAGCTATTGAAAAAAAAGTCCGGTTTGAAGAATCAGATCGGTGTTTAATCAATCATTAACCTGAGAGAAAGTAGAAAGCATGCCGCGTAAACTGTGATCAAGAACGGTTCGAATTTCTTCAACGGGAGGAAGCCTAGCAGCCTTTCCCTGCAGTCACAATGAACCTAGTTCCAATAACACACGTATATAGAACATATATATATGTATATGTAAGTAGAATAAAAATACCTGATGAGCCTGAATGAGTTGAAAGACATTAGATTCAGCAGTAGAATCCGCAGCTGACGCATTCTGAGTGAACAAACAAACATTTTCCCAAAAATATTATTAAAAAAAAAAAAAAAACCTAAAACAGCTATTAGATCGATTTAACACGATAATTATCATTCATCTGGTCCAGATTTTATTCTTATAAATAACTAGACATATATATATATATATATATATATAATTATGATGAAACCCTAGATGTCGATGATGAGAGAGAGGGAGAGAGATACCTGAGTAGGGGACTGAGTTGAAGAAGAAGAGGCCATGGCGAGAAGAGAAAGAGGACGAGGAAGAGAGAAGGGAAATTGAGAAGAGAGAGGTAATTGTTGAGGGGTTTTGATAGTGGTGATGTTGTTGTTAAAGCCATTATTAATGCGAGAAAAGGGGGCTATACACCTACGAAGGGCGGTGGATGGGGCAGCCCCCCCGATGATTACTAGAGGAGTGGTCTTCATCTGCCTCAATCCCACGCACCTACCCCGCTCTCTCTCTCTCTCTCTCTATTTATTTATTTATTTTGATTTTAATTCCAGTAGAATTCCCCTGCAGCTGCTGGCTACTGTTCAGTGGTATATGAGTCGGGAAATTCTATTTCCACCACCCTGATAAACTCAGTGAACACACTTAATGAAAAATTAAATTAATGACAATTATATCCTAATTAAAAATTACTATAATAGCCATTGATCAACACTCCTAATATTATATATACAAATTCTCCATACACATCTTTTAGAAATAAAAATATCTCAATATACACTTTTTGAAACAAAAAAATTAAATCATAATTTTTTTTTTTAGTCAATTTGCTTCTTACACACTCTGTACTCTTCTCTGTTATTTGCAAACAAAACATCTCCTCTATTACTTTAATCTTTAACTTTATACTCAATTATTAACATCGTTTAATTATTAGTTCAACAATTTTTATTTGATAATTAAATAGTTCAACAATCGCATCATCAATTTAGGCGTGACCTGCAACTTGAATTGAATAATCAGAGAGAGCTTCAAGAGTCAGAATCCGCGAATTTTACCTGCGAATTTTACTGCTACGTGACCTGGTGAATCGGAAACAGCCTAAGAAATTGAGAGAGAGAGAGAGAGAGAGAGAGAGAGTTAGAGAGGAAAAAACAGAGATCTAGAGGATTGAGGAGGCTAATTGAATTGAATTTGATGAGAAATTACAGGTACAGATCCGAAGATTTTCTAATTATCAATCGTAGTGTAATTGCTTGACATCATCTTTCACAAATCTTTGTTGATTTTTTGACGCTGATAAAGATGAAGATGAAGATGAAGATTAAAACCACCAACACCAGCTTTTCATCTCTGTTCTCATCTTCTGCTTGGACATAGATCTATCCTCTGTCTGTCTCTCTTTGGCATTTATTTTATTTTATTTTATTTTTCCTTATTTCAATCGCATTTTAGACCTACGATCTTATTGATTATCAAGTTAGGCGTGATCTTATTGCACTTTCTTGATGACGTTGCCAGGGATTTTAAAAACTGAAAAAAATGTAGATGGGAATAGCTTCAAGAACATGCTTGACAAGAACACAACCCTCACAGCAAAATTTAAAAATTGACATTTCCAACTCTGAAGTTTGTGTTGAAGTCGTGCTAGGATGTCCAAACCATTCTGACTTTTTCTGAACAGAGAAATCCATCAAGGCTAAATCGTTGAACTAATAATCATTATCCAGATTTTTTTTTTATTTTATTTATTTATTTTTTTTTTTTGAACTTCTTCTGTTTGAAGTAGAAATGTAAATTGGGGTCACTTTGGTCTTCATGAAAATGGGTGGAAGTAGAATTGTAAATTGAGGTAAATTAAAGTGTGTGTATTTTGACAGTATAGTGTGTGTACATATGAGTGAAGGATTTATTTGTAATTTTAAGGATGTGGGTTGAGATAATTACTTAATAATTAAATTAATAGAGATGTATATTGAGAAAAGATTTGCCCTGAGTTTATTAGGGTGGTGGAAATAGAATTTCCCATATGAGTCTGTTCTGTTGAGCAAATAAATAGATTACTGAGCTACTCCATGGAAATCAAAAATAATAAATAAAATAAATTATACATAGAGAAGTTTAATCAAAATCTTTTCATTGGACCTTTGTATTTGTTTAGTGAAAATAATAATTTAATTTATTTTGTTTCATAAACTCTCTAAGGAAAAGACATAAATGAAATAAGGACAAAGTAAAATTTTTTTTTTTCTTAGACAATATTATTAGAGTAACATATTATTGTAATCAGAGTAACATATTATTGTTAAATAGAGTAATATATTACTGTTTACATTAATTTAGACAATGATATATATATTTTTTAATTTCATAGTTAACGTGAATCTTATTGATAGATCTTGATGAAAAGATTCTAAAAATACTAATTTTATTAAAAGTCGACATCTAAATTAAAAGTTATATTATTTTAAAATTTAATATTTTAATAATAATGATATGTGTTAAATTTTCAAGAAAAATTTTGTATGCTTGTCTTTAATGTATTAAAGTTTTATTATAAGAGAGATTTTGACCAAATCTATATCAATAGTCCATTTAGGTCTTGTTTGGAAAGACTATAAGTCCATATTTTTTATCTTTTTATCTTTTTTAGGTCACATCAATCAATATCTCCTCTTTCATTTTCTGCACATCTTTTTATAAAAAATTAAAAAGTACACTTATTTAAAACATTCTAACCAGCCCTTTAATTTAACTAAAATTTTACTTTAACCCTTTATAATTTTAATTTTATCATTTTCAATTTTATATATTCTTTTGTAAATTGTATTCTCCCATGGGAGGAAAAACGACTACAGAGAAGGAGATAGGGATAATTTTTTTATATTTAATTTTCAACGATGGACTAAAATGTATCTAGCAAGATTAATTAGAGACCAATTTTTTCAAAAAATTAAAAAATTAGCTACAGATAAACATCTTGTCATTTGGAAATTTTTTTTAATATTTTTTTTGGATAATAAAAATATTTTGCATATGGGGCCTCATTTACAAAATCGGTTGGAGATGCTTTGAAATAGTGTATTTTTTATGTAAGCTAAACCTTGTCCAGTTGATATGACTCTTAATTTGATCAGCAACACAAAATTTTAGTTGGAATTTTATACCAAAATTATCAATTATTCAAATCCATTCATAAAATAAAATTTCACCAAATTAAAATCTGCGCCACAAGGTGAAATCTAGGTATTTCTTCTAAGTATACTTTTAATTAGTGTACTTTGATGGCATGTTTGATTGGGTGGATTAGAGTATGGGATTGAGATTATTAATCTGTGGGCCCAATTATCCTATATTTGTTTTAACATTTTGGTTTAGGATTATTAATCCAATGGATAATTAATCTAATAAATTTATAAGATTATTAGTAATGGGGTAGGGGTGAGATTATTAATCCAATTGGATAATGAATACCACACTAATTTAATAAGATTATTAATACTTCACTATTAATATTGTGAATCAAACATGACCTGAATGTAGTATTCATTCCTCCCTTTTTCACTAATCAGTTTCAGCAGGGGAATTATGTCGAAAGCTTGGATTGGAGCATTAGTTTGGCCGCAGATGTTAAGCAAAGTATCAAGGAATGCTTCCCGTGAGGAAAATTATTCTCGGACATAAGAAACCGCATATATTGACATCTACAACAGGGTTCCACAACCATATATATATAAAACATGGCCTCTCTACAGCCATCTTCAACACTTTGTGTGACCTGCTTCTGCTTGTGAAACTCATGATGATTTTGATGTTTTGAGTAGTAGCAATAGTTGTGGTGTGGGCAGTGTCACCTCATTTTGCAGCTGCACAGACACAGAAATAAACAATAGAAACCAACCACCGACACTTCACTCACATTGTTGGTCACTTGCACCTCCCAAATTCTCAAAGACTGTTGCCCCTTTGTCAACAATTTAGTGTTGTATATGCACTTTGAAAAGGACGATAGATGAAAGTGTTGAGGGATCAAGTAGGCCTAGATTAACATTGGTTAGTGTTGTAAATAGAAATATAGATATATTTAATTTGACTAACGAAATAGCTTTTGATAGAACCGTGTGGAGAAGAAGGATTGATGTAACCGATCCTATTTGATGGAATTTAAAACTTAATTTGGTTAGGTTTGGTTTATATGCACTTTTTGCACAACAGACGTACATAAATTCATATTCATAGAGGAGAAAAAAACAGTGTGAGCCAACAAACACAAATTTCAAATACTTGTGCTTTCACTTTTCAACTTGTGTTTGCATGAATGGCAGTTTTAGCCTGCTGTTAACTGTGAAGTATTATGAGCTTCAATCACTTGGAAGACATTGCTGGGAAAATGTAAAAACACTCTGAATTAACAACAGATCTTCATTAACACATAACGAGCATCTCAGGCCACAATTTGACATGTTTTCACTTTATCAAACAAATTATATGTTATGAATACCAATAGAAACATTTGATTGTTTTCCATTAACAAACCATAAATGAATATAGGGAGGAGAGGAAAACAAGGTTTTGAATCAGCTAAGCTCTATGAAAGCAGTTTCACAAACACATGCGTGCACGCACGCAGACAACTTATCCCATGACACAACAAAATAATTAAAAAACAAATTAATAGCAGCACAGATTAGTAACTAAGGAAAATAAGTCCAAAATGCCTCTAATTGAATAGGTGAATATTTTTCCTGCAATATGCTTCCACAAGAACCCTAAACTAGTTCCAGATCCCAATCTAAAACCACTACAATCTAATCTAACTCTAAGCATATGACATCCAATCTTACCCTCTTGAATAGGAAGGATAGACCAACATGCAATCAAATTTCAAGTTGTAAACATATAAATTTCTATTATTTCAGGCACCACTTGTTGAGGTTAGTAGTACCTAAATACAAAAAGAGAGTCCAACTCCAACATGACTGATTCATAGAGTGAGTAGTTTTTTGTCCGAGACCCATGGCTTTGTTCTTGAAGTAGCTAATGTTGTATCACTTTCATCACTAAAATGCACATTACACAAAAACAACTGCTTCGATGTTAAGTTTATCTCCACCCTTGCAGCAGTGCCAAATGAGTATAAATCTAAACACATCAAGAAAAGAGCTATATTCATCATTTAAAGCAAGTTATTCACAGAATCATATATATATATATATATATATTTCAATCAGAAGAATTCTCAAAACTCTTCTAAATGGCCGAAGTAGTACTATAACTTTGATCCGATATAGCATATCGAAAGTTTCTGTTTTTGATCAACTAGAAGAAAGGGGGGAAAAAAAGAAAAAAAATAGTCATCTACCGACAGAAAAGGAACAAACAGAGAACAAAACAGAACCAAATAGAAAAAGAATTGCCAAATGTGATTGATGTTGTGAAGCCAAAAGCCAGTAAGAAGGATTGCTGATTTACAATATGGTCATATCCCACCAGACACATGAAACTACAGCTTTGAATCATTTCATTTAGGAATAAATGAATTTATTTTATTTTATTCTGTTCAAATTCTACTCAATTTTAAAGAAATAGTTAAAACTTTTTTGAATCACATCATATCATATCATAAGATCCAACAAGTCAATATCTTCTTCTCTTCGTATATAAATTGGGGATTTTGCAACTGTTGTCTTTACCACAACATGAACATAAAACAAATCACGTAATCCAAAATAAATACAATAAATCTACGATTTTAAATAAGTATTAACAAATTCAAAATAACAAGCAGTACATTGGAAGAAAAATAAAATGAATTAGATAAGAAGGAACAGAAAACATCCCCAAATGTAGAAAGATTGGGTTGAAAATCGAGATCACATCACATAACCGAAAACGAACTATACAGAGCAGAGAAGATGAAATCAATCGGAATGAGAATCGTAATCGGAATCGGAGGAAGAAGAGGAGGAGGAGGAGAAATAAGGGTAGGCGTCGGGAGGAGGGAAGCAGAAGAAGGTCCAGAGGGAGAGGGCGAGGCGGCGAAAGTGCTGAAAAGGGAGGCAGAAGAGGAGGTGGAGGACCTGTTCGCTGCTCAGTCTCTCTGGGTTGCACGCTATGTATTGGCACACCTCCGCCGACACCTTCGCTACCTCCACCACCAGCGTGCTGTTCACCACCATCTCTCTTTCTCTCTGTTTTTAGTTTGTCCTTCTTTTTTACGTTTTGTCAAATAAAATGCCATTTTGTAAGCTATTCGGGTCAATCTTTTGCATTGTTTTGGACGGATGAAGAAAATAGAAAAAGTAATACTATGTACTGTGTTAAAAAGAGAAAATACAAATAGAATTTTTTTTTTTTTAGGTGAAATTTATATGTATGTAAATTTTATATTTATACGGGAAATTTAATAAAATATTTAAAATTCCTATCATAACTCAAATAAAAAACAAAAAAACATTAGTTGAACTAGCCAAATTTCACAATTTTTTAGTGAAGTTCCGACTTAGCTATTAGATAATTTCAATTTGTATGGAGTAAGTGTATGGTTATTTTGATCTCATTCGTACATAGCCGTCATTTTGGATGTTTATTTTTGTACGCATTTGATATTCCAACGTCAGGAATAAGGTTTTAACTTGGGTAGGTTAAAATTAAATTTGGATAAAATTTAAATAACTACTCTTATAAACTAAATAATTTAAATAATTTTTTTTTCACGATTTAAATTAATTTATTTTGTAATATACTATTTTTTTGCTTGGTATGTATAATGAAAATTAATATTTTTTCATAAGGTTCTATGTTTTAATTTTTTGGGATATATATATATTTAAAAAAAAAGTGTAATATATTCATTCAAGAAAATTTGAAAACAAATTATTTGTGTTTGATTTGAATAATTTGAGTTTAGTCTAAATTCTGTGAAATAAATTTAGGGAGATTTGGTGAGAGAATTCTCACTGTCTAATTTATCTTTCAAAAGGATAATAATTATATAGATACTTTCAAAACTCCATAATATTTTAAAACTTGTTTCTTTTACTATATTACTCTCATATCTATCATTTCTCTTATTAAACCATCTTCACAGTGTATTTTAGAATAAAATTTTACTTTGAATCATAGTAAACTTTATTCTGATTCAGAGTAAAATAAAATTTTATCATTTTAAGCAAATCAACATGTTTTTAACCAGAGTAAAATTTTACTCTGAAAATATAATTTTACTATCATTATATAATTCAAATCTGCAATGAATTGATAGTAAAATTTTACTGTCATTAGGAGTCCAAAAACAAATAACAAAAGTACACAATAACAAAGTAAAAGTTTACTATCACTGTATAAAAAAACAATAAAAAATAAAACAGATAACACCAAAGTAAAAGTTTACTCTCATTTTATCAAACAAAAATATAGCATATACTAGAGTAAAATTTTACTTTCATTTTATCAAACAAAAACAGAGCACAAACCAGAGTAAAATTTTACTCTCATTTTGTCAAGTAAAAACAAAGCAAAAACAGAGTACAAACTAGAGTAAAATTTTACTTTCATTCTGTCAAACAAAAACAGAGCACAAACCAAAGTAAAATTTTACTCTCATTCTGTCAAACAAAAACTAAAGCAAACACCTGATTGAACTCGGCAAATCAACAAAAATAAATCAAAAACAAAAACAAAAAAACTAATCAACATATGTCGAAGAACAAATAGCGACATCGAACCAAAGGTGAGGGTCAAGTCATCAATCCAGATCTTAGGCAAAATTTTGAGCTACAAGGTCAATCCCAAATCAAAAATCAAAATTGAGTTTGTAATGGTGAAATCACACCAAATTTGAAATGCCACAAACCAGATCTGAGATGTAATTAGTCGAATCCAGATCTGAGATGTTATAAGTTGAATCAACCTTATCCAAGCCTCTTAAGCATTGATCGCAAACTCAAATTAGGACTCCTCTTAGATCACAAATTGAGCTGAGGACTGAAGGAAGAGGGAGAACTTTTGTTAGAATTTCAGTCTAGTAAACAAGTGAATGGAGTATGGTAATAGTGCCTAAAGCCTCTGGCTTCTTCAATTCTAGGGTTTCCAGAAAAGAAATAGAAGACTTGACTGACATTGGATGCGGAGGAGGGGGTGGTGCTGGGAATCATGGTGGTTGGTGGCCGGAATACATTGGCGGACGGTGCTCCGGCGGTTGAGGTGGCTTCTGACATGGCTATAAAGAGAAGCTGTGTTTAAAGGGAGATGAGAGAGACAGAGAAGGTGGGAAGAGGGTGAGGGGAGAAGGTGGGAAAATTTAGTTAAGGGTATAATAGTCTGATAAAATATTTAAATAATAAATTTTGTCATTTATGCAAGACTTTATAATTATGAGGGGGTTTAAAAAGTATAATATTTTCTTAATCCTTTTAACAATAAAGGGACTGTAAGAAGGGTTTATAGCCAAATTTTCCATAAATGTAAACTGATAAATAAGTTTTAATAGAAACCAAGGACTTTGGCCTCGTGTTGTGTTATTTAAGATTGTAAAATATCATTAAATTTGGTAAAATCGCATTGATCCGCATCAATTCGCACCGCTCTATCCGTTAATCGTGATTTATACTTTAAAATTTACAAGCCGCATTGGAAACCGCTCTGCTCTGCTATAGTTAACACATATATATTTTTTAATCTATAATTAAATATCAAAGTAAAAATGAGTGTGAGAGAGATTCAATATGTGAAATTTATTACAAATTAATAGTTATATATATGAAAAATATTATGTAAAATTAGTTTGTATTATATATATGAAAAATATTATGTAAAGGCTTGATAATTGGTTAGAATATTCTTCAATTCGCCAATCCGCCTAAAACTGCTCAAATTGCAATTTGCCAATTCGTTAATCTACTAATCCGCCATTCGATTTATAATTTTACTCTAAAATTTTTCGAACTGCACTGCGCATACCCCTAGTGTTGTTTAGCACTTCATATAATTTTGTGATTATTAAGCTTTCTAACTATTATTATTATTATTAGGGTAAATCACACTAACATCCCCTGAGGTTTACCTTAATTACAGGGACCTCCCCTATAATTTAAAAAATAACAATGCCTTCCCCTACTTTTGAAAATAATATACAAATTCCCTCATGTTGTTAACTTGACGTTAATAAAGTAACAAAATTAGTGACATTAGCCTCCATAAATATGCAAATGGCCAAAATATCCTTATCGTCCTTTATAAAACAATACACCCCCTTGCTAACTATTTCCCACCAATTCCCAGAGCTTTTGTTAAGTTTCCCTTCAAAGTCTCTCTCTCTCTACAACACTGCGTGACATGGATGAAGATTTCATATGAGCTCTCTCTCTCTCTCTCTCTCTTACTTCTATGTATGTTATTCATCGGTGAACCATGTAATTTTTTTTCTTCTTTTTTTTGTATACATGCACAGGTTCAATGATATTGCATCATCAAACAATGGAAACAACATAGTGAAATATAGAAGCGAAACATATATATGCGATGAAAGGGCAGCAATCAAGGTGACACAATCTGAAAGAAACAAAAATAAAAGAAAGTTGTACTATGCTTGTGTAGAAAGAAAATGTAAATTCTGGGATTGTTGCAAACTTGTTAACTCAACTGATGAAACTGATGATACTGTTTAAAGGCTCATACCTGAAGGCAATTTCAAGGATGTGCATACAAGACTGCAAGTAGTTGAAAACAACCAAAAATATATGAAGCTACTGATAATCATAAGTTTAGTGATAAGTTTGTTTGCCCTATTTGTTGCCATTATGAAGTAACCTATTTATCATATGTAAAGCTTCTTCTATGGATATGTAATGCAAGGATATCCTAGCATTGTGCTAGTTTTTGTGTAATGAAATATGTAAGTGTAAGTGTAAGACAACAAGCTTGTACTACTTTTCCCTTGGAATGAAGGCATGGCAAATCCCAAATTGTGTTCCAATTATAAGTGCTTCGGACATATATAAACAAGTTCAAATATCCATGCTTCATAGTTACATTTGATGATTCATAGTTACTTGAAATTTACATCCCATAAGAGTGTTGCCATTACATTCCCCAAAAATAAGCAATCACTATCTGTAGACATCTCATTTTGACCAGCTCGAAGACTTGGGCGCTTTCTTTTGATTACCTGATGATGACAAGCAGAATGTGTTTCTCACAGAATCCTCAGTAAGAGAGATGGAATTTGAACTTTAATCCCAACATTCACCATTATGGCCAAATTGTTTTAAAATACTAAATATTTCATTATTTTAGTATTTTGTAATTTTGTGACGCCCCAAATTTTTTTTTTTTTTGAAACGTCGTAAGATTTAAATAACAATAACTTGCTAGATAAAGTTTTAATTACTAGTTAGGAACTTTTAAGTTCTTACATAGTCAAATTCCAACAACAAAATAAAACTACAAGTTCACACACAACATCACAACATAGTTAAATCCTAATACAAGGGATAACATGATTTTATTTTGATAAAATCTTGACTCTAAGTCAGCCAAGGTTCGATATTGGCAGCCGCTCCAATTTCAGCCTCAGTCCCTTCTTCGACATAATCTGGCATGAAACGCCAGGGCAACAAAATATATGCCATGAGTTTTGCAACAAAGTAAGAAAGCATAACCAACCTACCATTCTTTTTGAAAGAAAATAATGAGACTATAAACACCAGGTAATAATATAACTGTAAACATAAATTACAATCATCAAAATAATCCAAATAATTTTAATATCTTGATTGACCATTAAAATCTCACCAAAGAGATTTATCTTACCAACCACTAAATCATGGCCACGGTTAATTTGGAAACCCCCCCTTGGTCAAATATTCAAGAATTACCAAACATGCCCACGCCCGAAGTTATATACCCAAGCCGTGACATCCATGGTCTGCCCCAAGGGAACGGTCTGCCAAGGGTACGTAACTTCCCTGCGTGCCACCCGAACATCCACCCTTATTCCAAAACCAAATACCGATAAGGGTTCAAATAATCTCCGTGCCATCTTAGAGTTTCGCAACACAATTTACTTAAAAGTTATTAAAAACCAGGGCTCACCCTGAATACCCAGTATCAATCCCTTATCAGTAACTTTATATATTAAACACAAATTATTCAATGTCCAAAATTTAACAGACAATTAATTTAAGTCATGGTATGAACATAATAACTTGGATACAAGAAATAAACCATAGGTACACACATGCACAAATTTTTGATTTATAAAATTAGACTAGTACAATATTAAAGCGGTGATTTTTTCCTGTCCAGAAAAATTTTCAGAATATATATCTTGCAAATAAAATTATAAATACATTACTTATACAACTCTAAAATTCATCTCAAGCTACAGGATACTCAATAAACATGTTATGGTCATTTTTCAGAAAGCATTTTCCAAAAATAAATTATAAATAATTCTAAAAAAAAATCCAAGGGTATTAATGACACAGATTTGTCACATTCCCTTACATTAATTCCATGCTTAAATTTATAGATCAAACCCATAATCTAAAAATTTATTAGGAAACTAGACTTCTCAAATTTCATCTTTTAGTTAGAAATTACCAGACTTGGTTTAGTATAGAATTTTAAATAAATTTCCAGATACATGGTGAAATCTGTCTCACAGTTTCAGATTAGTTAAAATTTTTTATAAATTCATAGAAAGCTCAAAAATTGTTTCCAATTTTTTTTTAATAAACTAGACATCATTATCAACAACTTTGTAGAGAAATCATCTCGAAATTTTGAGTATAAAATTGTCTAAAAATTCGAGCAAACATTATGGCAGATTCAAAACGGATTATTTTCAACACAGCTTTAGGTTTAATTAAAAATCTGTATAAATTTGTAGGAAGCTCAAAAATTGTTACCAAAATTCCTGGATGAATTAGACATCATTATCAACAACTTTGTAGAAGAAATCATCTCAAAATTTTGAGTGTAAAATTGTTTAAAAATTCGGGCAAACATTATGGTAGATTCAAAACGGATTATTTTCAACACAGCTTCAGGTTTAATTAAAAATCTGTATAAATTCGTAGGAAGCTCAAAAATTGTTACCAAAATTTCTAGATGAACTAGACATCATTATCAACAACTTTGTAGAAGAAATCATCTCGAAATTTTGAGTATAAAATTGTTTAAAAATTCGGACAAACATTATGGCAGATTCAAAACGGATTATTTTCAACACAGCTTCAGGTTTAATTAAAAATCTGTATAAATTCGTAGGAAGCTCAAAAATTGTTACCAAAATTCCTGGATAAACTAGACATCATTATCAACAACTTTGTAGAAGAAATCATCTCGAAATTTTGAGTATAAAATTATTTAAAAATTCGGGCAAACATTATGGCAGATTCAAACAGATTAATTGTTTTCAATCTTCTTTTTAAATGTATAAACTACACATGCAGGCTTATTTCTTTACAATAATAAGATGATTTTAAGACTATCAACATCTTCGAACACTTGATATACACATCACAAAATTCATACACATATATATAAAATTTCTATTTATAAGTAGTCATTATAATCACAAGAACATAATCTGAAAACTTCACTACTAAAAAGAAATGAGAGGGTTGAGAGGGTTTTCTTGTTTAATAGTAGGATTCAAATGGGTGAAGAAATGGTTGGAAAATATGCAACCTCAACATCCTCCTCTTCTTCCACAAGAATTCCCTCTATATTTTTTTTTATAGATTGGGCTTTGAACAAACACTGTGTGTAAAACACGGTGTGTGATATGCATTTATAGAGCCACCTCCTTGAGGCTCTCTCTCCCTCTCTCTCTCTCTCTCTCTCCCCCTCTCATTCTTTCCATTATTTTATCTTGCTCACTTTCTGAAAGTTCCAAGAATTGAGGCTTTCCCTAAATTCCAAGAGGGATGGTGGTTTATGGTTCCTATACCACCATGCAAACAAGCAGGTGGCATAGCTTCGAACATCTCTTCTTCTTTTTTTTTTTCTTTTTTTTTTTTTTTGTATTTGTATGGGTTCTGGAAATTGATACACTAAGATCTTTATCTAAGGTATTTAGTAAGAATAATTATTATATTGAATCCTAATTAAAATAATTTATAAATAACAAATATTGAACACTCACAAAATTATTATTCTTAATAATGTCTTTATTAGTGATTGAATTGAATCAATTTAAAACTAACTTTTACACTAACATACAATTCAGATAGATTGTAGACAAAATTAATTAATTTATTTATTTATTTATTTTCTTTTAAGAATAATTAAATGTGGGGTTTTCACAAATTTTGCATAATTTTATGTGTTTGTTCATATTTTTGGTGTTTTTATATAAATTGGTATAAATTATATATTTTATATATATATAAAAAAATAATAAAAGTTTATATTATTATATTATATGTTCAGTATTTTATGTATAGTTATAATATTATATAATATGTTTAATATTTTATATATAGTTATATTATTATATTATATGTTTAGTATTTTGGTATAAATCATATATTTTAGATATTTTATATATATTATATATATATATATATATTATAAAAGAAAAATAATAAAAAATTATTTTGATGTCGATTAGCCCTCGGTTACCGATGTCCAAATCTTAGCATAACATATATATATAGTATATTAAATATAATTTTCATATAATATCTATATTATTATATTATATGCCTATAGCTTTTTATATTATTATATTTATATTATTATATTATACTTTGTTGCCTATATTAAGCCAAAAAGGGAGAGGCTCAGGGGGGAAGAAAAAAAAAACATAATAATGCTTCAAGAGAGTAAGAGAGAAAAAAGAGTAAAAGATTGTCTACATTTTTAATTTTGAGCCAACACTTCCAAACTTCCATAGCTACTGAAATTCCTCATTTCCATACACCAAAAACACTCCAAAAATTCTAATGTAGACAAAGATCAACTGCCTTGATCATAAGGAAGAGTGTTTAGTGATTGAAAGTGAGAGAAACTAGAGAGTTAGTCACTTTCCATACTATAAACTCTATAAATTCCATAATTTCGAATGGAGGATTTAAGAGCACACTTTATACACTTGAGGGTGATCAAGAGGGAGTTTGTGAACTAAGGAGTTCATCCTTTCCTTGGAAGGTGAATTTCACAAACCTTTCATTTTATTGCATTTCTTACTTATTTTGCTCTTTTGCTTTGATTTATTGTTATATTGTATATTGTTGGAATCTAATTGAAAGTGGTGAATTGATATCCCATATATGTTGTTTTTTAGCATGAGGAAGAGACCTTCCATGCTAAATGGTTTAATCTCTTCGGAGGTTCATTACTAGGGCATTACATCTCTCTCATGCTAAGAACAACTCCTTGTTTGACGCTTTTTTTCATTTAGAGGACTTAAACTCACAATTGGACTTAATGAATTAAAAAACGGATGGTAATTTAAAATTGAGTAACTAAAATTGAGGCTAAAATGGTGCAAGATAATAATTTTGTTGTGTTCAAACAGATGTTAATTGAACACATAGAAACTGGAGGCAGTTTATACTCATTAGTGATGAAATGATTCAAGTTTCCAAGGTCACCACTTCCCTTGATCGATTCATGAAAGGGAAGAGGTTAGAGTCATATTTTGTTGCATTTATTGAACTTGTACACTTTGATTCACAAGCCATCATGTAATGAAATTGCTTGAGTTAGTGCTTTGCGGCTTAAGTTTACTTCTCCTTTGATTCGTTCATGAAAATGAGGGGTGAGTTGTGCAGATAACCTTAGAGAATACCCTGTGCATGCTCTGTTTGTTCTCTATTGCAACAAGGTGAACTGGGCAACAGTGGTCGGCCAGCCACTTTCCATTGCCAGCAGTGGCCGGCAGACCACCTTTGATGGCCGGCATCCCTCACCAGTGGCCGGCCAGCCAGCCACTAATGCAAAATTCAGCAATGTGTTCTTTTGGTAGAGTAGAGCCATTCTAGAAGTGGGCAATAGTGTATGTGTTCTATTGTGTAACAAAGGCTCTCTAGAAGCAAAAGCGTGGCTTTTTTGATGGAAATTGAGCATGTGCATGAACATTCCTCGCTTCCCAAGGCAGAGTAATTAGTTGTTTAGCTTACTTACTTCTTTTAATTATACTTGTGTTGTAATTATTTAATTGGCTAAGTAGTTAATTAGTTGTGAGTTAATTTATTTCATTTGGTTTGTAATTAGTTGTAATAATGTGTATGTTTTCCAACCCCACGTCTTTCTCATTTTTATTTAATTGCTTATGATGGTTAATATAGGGACATCACATTTAAATTATCATTCTTCATGTTTGCATCCACTTGTATTGCATGCACCGAAGCTCGGTTTATCAGTCCAACTGTATTGTTAGTTTAATACTTATTTGAATACATGCTTAAACCACATGCTATCAATTGATTCATATGCCATGTTAAGTAGCCAAACTTATTTTAGATTGCATATCGCATGTTTTGCATTACTAATATTGCATAGTTAGGAATCATGTATGTTTTCTGACTCTCTTATGTCTTTTTGGTTTGGAGTACGAGGTGAGCCTTTGCTTGCTTTAGCATATTGCATGAGTGTAATTGTTGCCATGTTTAGTGAGAGGATGATTTATACCTGAATTGGGCCGAGATGGGTAAATGGGCCGAGCTGGGTAAATGGGTCGTTCTTTGGGCCACAGTAAGAAGGGCTAGATGAAAGGGGGCTTGTAGTTAGCCCGGTCCTAGTAAGCCTTATTGTTATCCCGGTCAGAAAGAACTTTGAAGTTAGTTCGGTCTAGAGAAACTTTGCATTTAGCCCGGTCACCGTACTCAAAGTTAGCCCGGTCGTGGCTTATCGTGGTTAGCTCGGTCAGAACCTTGCTATTTGTTAGCTCAGTCTAATCACCCCATGGTTTGTATCTAAGAAACAGAGGTAAGAACAGTGAAAGGAAGAACCAAACTAGCTATAGTTCGGTCTAGTTTGCGGCTTAGCATAGCCATGCTTACCTCGGTCGTATTGGAATCCGACCATGGTAAGACCATCTCACTTGGTTTAAGTAGTGAGGGAGGTGTTGAAGGATAAGTATTATCTTTCAGGAATGTAACTCCTAGGAGGACTCTACATGGAGGAGTAAAAATCCTACTAGGATTGTGTCACGCGGAACTTACAAAAGCTCACAACATCACCTGTGGAGAGGTAAAACAATTTTGATTCCTGAATTCACAGAGCTTTTTGTCTATTTGTCTGTTTTGTTGACTTAGGCATCGGAGAGGTATCCGGCACACACCGGCCGGCTAGCTCACGTTTGTGCTTTCAGGGAGTAAAGCGACGACGTACGGAGGAGCGCAAACTTGATCAACAAGATTATACGAGAAGGTTTATATCTTTCCCGTACAACTGGCATCGTCTGTGGGAATAAACAGAACGAACAAAACCTCTTGATTAAGTTTTCCTTGCTAATAAAAAGTAATGGCGCACAACGAAGATTTGCCGCAGTCCGCCATTGATGGACAAACCCCAGAAGGAGGTGGGAGGCGCGAAGGTATGCCTCCTATCCCTCCTATGGCGGACTTGAAGCCCCAACGACATAACCCTAGGAGGGATGCTAAGGGGAGACGGAATAACAGCCCCCATCACTCTCGTTCACAAAGTCTTGACAGACAAAGGCGGAGGATTGATCCTCAAGTTCTGGAGGACCGCGTGAAGGAGCAAGACGAATTGATACGACGAATGGCGGCGGACATGGAGATTATGAAGTGCCGGATGAAGGGAAAAGGAGTGACGACAGGAGAGGGGCGCAAAAGCAAGACGCCCCCTCGCCACTTAGAAGACCGTGGTAGGGATACCACACCATCACAAGTAGAGAGTAGAAGCCTCAGGACAGGCAATACTCAATCCAGAACCTCCAGGACTCATTGCTCCAGGTCTGAGAGAACGAGGACTGAGAGGTCGTATACTGAGGGAAGCACCTATTGGCTCTCGCGCACGCACCAGACATCATCCAGGCAAACGGAGTTGCCAAGATCATCCGACTTATGGACCGTGCTGGAAGAAAGGGCACGATGGAAGGAGGATACTAGGGCGCACGACCCTCGCAGGGTATCTGCCCTTCAGTGGTTGGCTCCTCAGGCACATGGAAGCATCGAGGTTGGAATGCCATTACCACGCACTGCCTACGACCAACGAACAAAGCATTAGCGAGGCTGCAGACCTTGCCGTTCGTTCTGGCAATCAAAAATGCGCCTCTACCTTCAGGCTTCCTCCAGCCCAAATTCACCACGTACGAGGGAAAGACAGATCCCTATATGCACCTGAGCCACTTCCGCCAAGTTATGGCGGTATATCGGCGAAACGAGGCTTTGATGTGCATTCTCTTCCCATTAAGCCTTGGTGACCTAGGTTTGACTTGGTTCGAAAAACTTCCAGAAGGCAGCATAGCCTCCTGGGCGCAATTGGCGGAGGCGTTTGTAACAAGGTTCAGGACGAACACCAAAACCCTGGTGGAGATTGATCAACTACTCTCCATCGACATGGGGAAAAAAAGAGACATTAAGATCCTATAATAGTCGCTACTGGGAGACCTTCAACCAGATTGGGGACTGCCCTACCAATCTCGCCATCGTACAATACAAAAGAGGCCTTCCAGTTGGGAATAGACTAAGGGACTCAATCACTATGACACCGCCTCTCACGATGGAGGCCTTAATGGAGAGAGTGCACCAGCACATTTGGGTAGAAGAAGATGGCGCCCGAGCTAAAGCAAAATCTAGCACAACCGCAGTACCAGATAAAAAGATCGCGGCAAAGGTCAACGCGGTAGAACGTCCGAACAAAAACAGACGAGACAGGCGGGACAACGGAGAAGACCAGGATAAAAGATGGTTGAGAGTCCACACTGCCATTACCACGGTATTCAAAAAATCGATCTATCGAATTTTAAGCGAGATACGCGATGAACCTTTCGTCAAATGGCCAGCCAAGCTAGGAGAGGCTTAGAAGGACTAAGACGAAAAATCTCGATGCACCTTCCATAAGGAAAAGGGGCACCGCACTGAAAATTGCACACCATTGAGACAGCACCTGGAAGAACTAGTAGCGGCTAGTCATCTGGACAAATACATCGAAGGAGGGACACAGCCAGCCCTCCAGAACCATAACGTCCCAGATGGGATGCTGGTCGACACTCCATCTCAAGGCGTGATCAACGTGATACATGGAGTATGTGAACCTGAACGGATATGTGAGCTCAGAGGAACGATCAAGAAGGCTGAGCACTTAAGGAAGGTACTAAGTGCTCAACCTACCATTAAAAATGGGAGAACAGAGGCCACGAACGTCATATCCTATTCAGATAAAGACTTGGCCAGGATATATTGCTCTCACAATGATGCCTTGGTGGTCACTCTCCGAGTCAAGGATTTTGACGTCAAGCAGATTTTGATCGACCAAGGTAGTTCATGTGAGATAATGTACTACGACACCTTCAAACAACTGAAATTGGAGGACAAAGACTTGGCACCAACTGTATCCTCCCTGATCGGATTCAACTCAATGCCAGAGTGGCTAGTCGGCAAGATTATCCTTCCAGTCAGGGCAGGAAGCGTGACAAAACAAGTGGAATTTTGGGTGTTGAAGGTTCCTTCCACTTACAACATAATCTTGGGAAGAACATGGCTGCATGCCATGCGAGCGGTAGCTTCATCCTACCATCAAGTAATGCGATTCCCCAACGAAGCCGGGGTAATTGAAGAGGTCTTTGGAGACCAAATTATGTCCAAGCAATGCTTTGTCACGGTTAATGGCAGCCGCGCTGCCAAGGGATATGTTCATTCGGTGGAAGAACCTAAGAGCAATGAACTGTTCGCAGATGTCGGCCAAGCAGCTGATCAAAAAGTGGTGGAAGACTTGGTAGAGGTAAGAATAGATGAAAAGAACCCGGATAAGTTCTTTTTGCTCAGTTCGTCGTTGTCCAACACTAAGAGATTAGAGGTCTTGGAATTCTTGACCTCTAACATCGAAGTGTTCGCCTGGACACCCTACGACATGCCAGGCATTGATCCAAACTTCATCTGTCACCAACTCAATGTCCACCCATCCACCAAACCAATCATTCAGCGCACTCGCAGATCGGCACTCCACCACGCCGAGATAGTGGCGGAAGAAGTGAGAAATCTGCTAGAGGCAGGAGCTATAAGAGAGGTGCACTACCCTAGATGGATTTCCAACACAGTCGTGGTGCCAAAGAAGAATGGCAAATGGCGTGTCTGAGTCGACTATAAGATAGTCAACAAAGCATGCCCAAATGACAGCTTCCCCCTACCATGGATAGATCAACTGGTAGACCTAACGGCGGGGCACAACTGACTTAGCTTTCTTGATGCGTATAGAGGCTACCATCAGATCGCCATGTACGAACCAGACCAGGAGGTCACGTCCTTTATAACTCCAAGAGGACTGTATTGCTACAAGGTCATGCCCTTTGGCCTCAAGAACGCAGGGGCAACATTCCAAAGAATGGTCACCAAGATGTTTGAGCCGTTGTTAGGCAGAACAATAGAGGCTTACATCGACGACATGGTGGTCAAGAGCAAGGATAAGAACGACCATCTAAGGGACCTAGGTGAGATGTTCTAGATTTTGAAGAGGCACAAGTTGTGCCTTAATGCATCTAAGTGCGCGTTCGGTGTAGGATCTAGTAAATTCCTGGGCTTCCTGGTGACCAACCAGGGTATAGAAGCAGACCCCTCCCAGATCAAAACTATTCAGGATCTGGAGAGGCCTAACTCAGTAAAAGAAGTGCAACATCTCACCGGCATGGTAGCTGCACTCAACCAATTCATTAGTCGGTTGTCAGACAGACTACGACCATTTTTTCAAGCATTAAAAGCCAAGTTCGAGTGGAACGAAGAATGTGACCGCGCTCTAAAAAACTTGAAAGAATACATGTCTTCTCCACCACTGCTTGTCACCCCAATACCTAGAGAAGAACTCTTCCTGTACCTGGCAGTCTTTCAATACGCAATTAGCGTAGTGTTGGTCCGTGCGGAAGGAATCCAATATCTGCCCATCTTTTATGTCAGCAAGACATTGCTGGGCGTCGAAACAAGGTACTTGTCACTGGAAAAATTGGCCTTGGCCTTGATGATGGCCTCAAGGAAGTTGTCGCACTACTTTCACGCCCATACCATAGTCGTCCTCACAGCTTTCCCATTAAAAGCTTTGTTTGAGAGGGCGAACTTTTCTGGGCGAATCTTGAAGTGGGCAGTAGAGTTGGGATAATTCGACATCAAGTTCCAACCCAGAACCGCGATAAAGGCCCAAGCTTTGGTAGACTTTGTCGCAAAATTTACCCCAGGAAGTCATCATATCTGCCAAGTCGACATGACTAATACAACCGAACTAAGGATAGAAGTTAACACCGGAATAGCGCAACCCCTGGTGCAGGATACTCAGTCAGACCCCAAGGCAGACCAGAGTAAAGAAAGCATGGAAGAAGCGAACCATGCTACACCAAGCCAAGACTCACCAACAAATAAAGACTTGGTACAATCAGGTAGCGAGGGGCAGATAGCAAGCATGGACCTTAAAGAAAACACCAGCAACATTCTTGACCCCACGGCATCATCTGACCCCTCCACTTGCTGGAAGTTGTTCGTTGGAGAGATGTGGAAGCTCTTCGTAGATGGAGCATCCAACCAGCACGGCGCAGGACTTGGCATAGTCCTCATCTCACCAGACGACCTAGTTGTGGAGCAAGCAGTTAACCTTGGCTTCCCAGCATCAAACAACAAAACGGAGTATGAAACGCTTCTTGCAGGTCTCAAATCAGCATTCTACATGAAGGCCACCAAGCTAATGGTTTACAGCAACTCATAACTGGTGGTAAACCAAATTTCAAGCGACTACGAAGCAAAGGATGACAGGATGGCTAAATACCAAGACTTAGTCAGAAAAGAGATCAAGAAATTTGAAGTAGTAAGGATAGAACAAATTGGCATGGAGAAAAACAGCAGAGCAGACGAACTAGCAGGCTTTGCTTCAATGGCAGATACATCCATCCCTCATCCACTGCTAATCGACTACCTACCAAGACCAAGCATTAAGGACCCCGAAGCAGAAGAGGTATGTTGTGCCGAACTAGGCCCCTTATGGATGGATCCCATCATACTGTTCTTAAAAGACGGCGTCTTACCGGAAGAAAAGAAAGAAGCCAACAAAATTAGAGCAAAGTCGCAGCGATTTTGGCTCTCCCTTTCTATGGCATTGTACAAAAAATCATTCTCAGGACCTTATCTAAAGTGTGTTCACCCCAGCAAAGTGGAAACATTCTTGATCGAAATACACGAAGGTGTGTGTCACGACCTAAACCTGCCCCTATGGGTTTAGCATCAGAATCGCCCGATGTCAAGATTCTTGAAGGCTGATTGATATCTGATAAAAGCAGTACAGAGCATGGCGGAAGCCAAAATAGTAAATAAACAATGTCCAATGAGCTGTGATAGTCTGTATGCAAAAAGACTTTTCATACATTTGTATAGGCAGTGACGAAACAGTATGTACATTATATACAGCCATTCAGAGCAGGGACTAAAACCCTATTAACACAGTACAATACAGTCTATATAGTATTACAAAACGGTATAGAGACAGACGGGGAAATAAAAACACTCCTAAGCCATAGCTTGGCAGGCTCGGAACCTCGCAGTGAGGCATAGTGATTGGCTTGACAAAACTGGAATTTATCCCGACGCTTCTAGCATTGGTCCAGTGCCTGTACACCTACATATATATATGAACAGTGAGCTAAAGCCCAGTGAATAACATAATGCGTAAAAAGGTTAAGAATGAATGCCTTTACAGTAATGAAAACAGTTCATTGATTCAGTATATCAGTCATTCAGTTATATGTGGTACATCCATTAGCATAACAGTATAGTAAACAGTAGGTCTTAAAAGACCGAACAGTAAATGATAGCCATCAATCAGTAAACAGTAGTGGTTCCAACAAGAGAACCGACAGAGATCTCTGTAACAATAATAATCAGTAATAGTAGTTGCTAAGGATGCCACAATACAGTCCAGAATATAGGACATACATTCATTCAGTTAACAATATCAGTTCGGAAAGCAGTACAGTTCAGTTGTTCAGAAGATAATCATTTTGAACATATCTTTACACAGTTGTTACTCACGAGTTACGGGCTACTGATGAGCTAGAGCGTCTCCTCGGAAAGCCAACCCTACACAGTTACAGATTGAACACACACTAAGCTACACAGTTGGAAAAGATGATAACTTAATCCCTAATTTGCCTCGGTGTGTTCTACATCTATATCCTTATTAAGATGCCTTTAACTAGGCCTAAGAATGCCTAGGATGGGATGAGGATGCAAAGATGTATTCAGAAAACATTTCCAGGAATTCAGAAAAACAGAGTCCCGCTCGAGTGTAGGTTTCCTCGTTCGAGCGGACATGCAAACAACGGTTCCCGCTCGAGCGTCACTTCCTACGCTCGAGCGGACATGTAAATAGTCAAAAGTGCTGGATGCTCAAAAATCACGCTCGATTGGGCGCTCGATAGCCGCTCGAGTGCAAGACACAAGGCCCCGCTCGAGCGCCAACTACCTCGCTCGAGCGGACTGCAAAATAGTGCAAAGTACTGGATGCTCGAATTCCCCGCTCGAGCGAGAGTGCAAAATCTGGAAAACCCAGATTGCACCTTCAAGCCAAAAACCAAGTTTAAATGCACTAAATTCGATCCTCTTGGGCCAAATTTCTGGAAAATATTTGTAAACACATAGAATAACATGATTCAAAGATCAGTTTGATAAATCAAAGCCCAATGGTGTTTCAATTAAATCCAATTTCAACCTAAATTTCATGAACATGATTCAAACATGACATGCATGAATCAAACTCAATTCAAAGCTTCAAAACATGCTCTAATGAGCCAATTTCTTTCAAAAACAAGATGAAATCATAGTCCTAAACATTATCATGAACATGCATGCAACATTTGCCATGAAATCAACCCAAAACTCTTCAATGCACACATGCATGCAACAATTAAGCTTTAATTCAACATGCTAGAACTAAATCATGCCTTAGCTCTACAATTTGACATGAATCATGCAAGAATTAACTTAAATACACAATAAGAACTCGTTGGTCGATCAAAAACAATGAAAATGGCTCAAACAAGTAAGAACTCCTTCCAATCTTCTAATTGCAAGCTAGGTACAAGATGAAGACCAATCTTCTATGTTTCTCTCTCTCTAAAATCGGCAAGAACAATGAAAATGGCTGAGGAAATGTTTGTTGTAATGAACTAAGGCTTCAAAAAGGTTCACATAGTGGCCCACTCACAATGGCAAGGTTGTAATTAAACCCAATTCTTGTAATTTACCATTATTTAACCTAATTTAATCACACTAAATCACATTTCAAATATTTATGTCATAAAATCACATAAATTATAATGATCCTAAAACATTAACCGATTTCTGATTCGACCGCCGATAAGGCCTTCAACTTACAGTTTAAACATATAAACATGAACAGATAATCACACAGTCAAACAGATAGAATGCAATTCAAACAAATATATATTCAATCGATTCAGTTTGGATTTCAGTCAGTCAATTCAGTAACTCAATCAGTTCAATTATCAATGATAATCAGTCCCAGTTTAGCAGTAATTAACAGTTTATCGGTAAATAGTGGTGAGGGTCATTACAGTCTCCCCTCCTTAAAAAGAGTTTAGTCCTTTAAACTCTAGTTACCTTCATTCTGGAAGAAAACAGGGTTCAGTGGAAACAGTTCAGGATATCTCTTGGCCATGTCATCTTCCCTTTCCCAAGTAGCATACACGCCACCATGGTTTTGCCAGTCCACTTTTACTAACGGGATCTCTTTGTTTCTTAACTTCTTGATCCATCTGTTTACAATCTATATTGGCCGTTCCTCGTAAGTGTAGTCATCACTCAGCACTACACGAGTAGGCTCTATCACATGGAAAGGATCCCGGAGGTAGTCCCTCAACATAGAAATGTGGAAGACGTTATGCATATGCTCCATTTCAGGAGGAAGCGCAACTTGATACGCCACCGGATTGATTTTCTCAATAATCTCATACGGTCCGATATACCTTAGCGCTAACTTGCCTTTGACTCCAAAACGAGTCTGGCCTTTCATCGGTGTCACTTTCACAAAAACGTGATCACCCACTTCATGTTCTCTGTCTCGCCTTCTGACATCTGCATAACTTTTCTGTCGGCTTTGTGCAGTTTTCAGTCTCTGCTATATCAATTTCACTTTCTCAGTCGTTTCATAAACAATCTCGGGCCCAAGCAAAGGCCCATCTCCAACTTCTGCCTAGCAAATTGGAGATCTACATTTTCTGCCATACAATGCCTCGAAAGGCGCTGTACTAATGCTTGAATGATAGCTGTTGTTGTAGGCGAATTCAGCTAATGGCAAATGGCTTTCCCAGTTTCCTTGAAAATCAAGGACACATATTCTCAACAAATCCTCTAGAGTTTGTATGGTCCTCTCTGACTGACCATCTGTCTGAGGATGATAGGCATTACCCAGCCTCAGTTCAGTACCCAATGCAGTCTGTAAGCTTTGCCAAAATCTTGATGTAAACTTCGAATCCCTATCAGAAACAATGGACACAGGCACTCTTTGCAATCTAACAATTTCATCAATATAGAGTATAGCCAATTTGTCCGCATTATAAATCGTCTTAACAGGTAAGAAGTGAGCAGATTTAGTCAGTCTATCAACAATAACCCAAATTGAGTCCATACCTTTACTGGAGCGAGGCAATCCCACAATAAATTCCATGGTAATATGCTCCCATTTCCACTCCGGTATCGGTAAGGGCTGCAATAAGCCTGCGGGTCGTTGATATTTAGCTTTGACTTGTTGGCAATGAAGACATTTTGATACGAAATCGGCAATTTCTTTCTTCATTCCCGGCCACCAGAAATTCAGTTTCAAATCTTGATACATTTTCGTGTTTCCCGGATAAATAGAAAATTTTGAGTTGTGGCCCTTTTGCAGAACTCTCCTTTTCAGTTTAGTATCATTCGGTACACCCAGTTTTTCTTGAAATTTCAGTACATTATTTTCAAATTTGAACCCCGGTCTCGGTTTAGATTCCCTCTCTTCGATGATCTTTTTCAAGAAGTCATCCTGTTGCTGTTTCTCTTTAATTTCCTCAATCAATGCCGGTTGAGCAGCAATAGCAGCCATTGTGCCACCTTGTTCTTTCAAAACAATTTCAATTTCAGATTTTTCAAGATCACTAAGCAACTCTTTCTGTCTAGTGAGCAAACAGGCTAAGTTCCCAATCGATTTCTGACTCAATGCATCGACAACGGTGTTGGCTTTTCCCGGATGATACAAAATCTGTAGGTTATAGTCTTTAATCAGTTCTAGCCATCTCCGTTGTCTCATGTTCAGTTCTTTCTGTGTGAAGAAGTATTTCAGACTCTTGTGGTCAGTATAAACTTCACATGTCGCCCCATACAGATAGTGACGCCAGATTTTCAGTGCAAATACTACTGCAGCAAGTTCCAGATCATGGGTCGGGTAGTTCTTTTTATGCGGTCTCAGTTGTCGGGAAGCATAAGCAATTACTCTCCCATTCTGCATTAAAACACATCCCAAACCCTTATGAGAAGCATCACCAAAAATGGTAAAACCATCCGTACTTGAAAGTAGGGTAAGAACAGGTGTAGTCACAAGTCGGGTTTTCAACTCTTGAAATGCTGATTCCCTTTGGTCAGTCCAGTCAAATGATGTCCCCTTCTGAGTTAACTGAGTCAGCGGTAAGGTGATTTTGGAGAAATCTTTGACAAACCTTCTGTAATAGCCAGCCAAACCCAAAAAGCTTCGGACTTCTGTCACATTTGTTAGTCTAGGCCAGTTCACTACAGCTTCAATTTTCTGTGGATCAACTGAAATCTCATCTTTGCTAATAACATGTCCCAAAAACATAACATGGTCAACCCAAAATTCACATTTAGACAGTTTAGCATAAAGTTTCTGTTCTCTTAGGGTCTGTAGGGCAAGTCTCAAATGATGTTCATGTTCTTCTCTAGTCTTAGAATAAATCAGAATGTCATCAATGAATACAACAATAAAGTCATCAAGGTATGGTTTAAAGATTCTGTTCATGAGGTCCATAAATGCAGCAGATGCATTGGTAACTCTGAAAGGCATAACTAAAAATTCATAATGTCCATACCTCGTTCGAAAAGCAGTTTTATCAATGTCTTCTGGTTTAGCTTTCAGTTGGTGATATCTAGATCTGAGATTGATCTTAGAAAACATTTGAGCACCCTGTAACTGATCAAATAAGTCATCAATACGAGGCAATGGGTATTTATTTTTCACAGTTACCTTGTTCAGTTCGCGGTAATCAATACACAGTCTCAGTGAGCCATCTTTCTTCTTCACAAACAAGACGGGTGCGCCCTACGGTGAAGTACTAGGCCTGATAAACTTCTTGTCTAGCAGTTCCTGCAGTTGCACTTTCAATTCTTTCAATTCAGTTGGAGCCATTTGGTAAGGAGTTTTCGATACAGGCTGTGTTCTCAGAATTACATCAACGGTGAATTCAATCTCTTTGTCAATCAAATCCCTTGGTAGATTATCTGGAAAAACATCTGGGAATTCTCTGACTATGGGAATACTGTTCACATTAGCATTATCATCAGTAGACACAGTCAATATAGAACACAGATACCTTTTACATCCCTTCCTAATCAGTTTAATGGCTTTCACATGTGAAATCAAATACAGAGGAGGTACTACTCCAACCCTATTAAACACAAATTCGGGTAAAGAAGGTGGACGAAAAACAACTTGCTTTGTCACACAGTCAATGGTAGCATGATATTCTTGTAACCAATCCATCCCCAATATTACATCAAAATGATCAATGTTCAATGGCAGTAAATCAATAAACAGATGCATATCCCCAACAATGATTTCATATGCAGGGCACATATAAGCACATGTCATGGATCCCCCGACAGGTGATGATACAGCTAACAGATAGTTCATGGGCTCTAAGGGTCTATATTCAATTTTCGTGAAAAAGCATGCGATACATATGAGTGTGTAGACCCCGAATCAATCAGTACATATGCATTTTGAGTACAAATAGAGAGGATACCTGACACAACTGTCTCAGTACTTTGCACATCTCCCGGTACTAGGGCGAACACTCGGCCTTGCCTCATGGGCTCTTTCTCAGTAGCTTTGGGGTTCAGTTTTGGTGCAACAGTTGATGCTGCGACGCTGCCTGCAGCTTTACTATTGCTCGGAGCAGTGAAAGGGCAATATTTAACCATGTGGCCTACCTTGCCACACCTGTAACAAGCACCAGAAATTTTATAACAAACTCCCTTATGGTTTTTACCACATTCGGAACAGGGCGGAACGGAACGGTTCCCTTGACTAGAAGTAGTCGTTGACCCTGTATTCTGTTTCTTATTCAATGGGTTATGCTTACCTTTCTTGAATTTGAAACCCTGCCTTTTGCCACGCCATTTAGACGCTGGTGATTCAGATTGTTTCACTGCTTCGATGTTCGACTCAGCCATCAATGCTCGGTCAAGAACACCTACATAGGTCGGTAGCTTTAGAACGCTTATTCTGTCCAGTATTGCAACATTAAGGCCGCCTTCAAATTTTTTGGCCTTCTTGTAGTCAGTGTCCACCATATGTGGTGCATATCTAGCAAGCTCGGTGAATTTCGTTTCATATTCAGTAATGGACATTGTGCCCTGTCTTAGTTGTTCAAATTCAGTCACTTTCCCGTCCCTGACACACTGAGGGAAATACTTTTCAAAAAAGGACTCCTTAAACTGAGCCCAAGTCACTACAGTGTTGGTGTCACGGATCAGCATCCACCACCTTCTGACCTCTTCTTGTAAGGTGAAGGTAACTAACAGTACTTTATTTGCTTCCGAGCACGGAAACACTTCAAATAGCTTTTCAGTCTCAAGAACCCATGCTTCAGCTTTTAGCGGTTCAAGGCCTCCCTGAAAGGATGGCGGTTTCATTTTGCTGAACTTTTGGGTGAGAGCAATTATGTCCCCATTATTAACATTCACATTCGGTTCCGGTTGTACCGGAGGAAGAGGTGGGGGCTGTTGATTCTATTGTTGCTCTAATCTTGCAGTTATCAGTTCCATCATTCTTTCCATTCTTGTCATTCTTGCCTCAGTGGATAAGGACTCAGATTCATTCGCATTATCCATTTCACTATAAGCAGTTATAACAATTATAAGCATAAATAGTTGCATACTTAAACAGTTTAACACATTAGCATATATCCAGTCATGTCATAACCACACACTTATCATGCTCATGTAATGCCCTAATCACTTTTCTAGGACACCCTATAGCTCATTTGGACACGTGTGTGTGGTATAATTCGTGGTTAAGTATCGCTCTGATACCACTATGTCACGACCCAAATCCGCCTCTATGGGTTTAGCACCGTAACCGGCCAGTAATCCGAGATTACCGAAGGCCTGCTTAATGGTAATACAGTAAAACAGAGTACAGGGGCCTGTCAGAAGCCAAAATAGTAAATAAACAATGTCCAATGAGCTGTGACAGTCTGTATGCAAAAAGACTTTTCATACATTTGTATGCAAAGGATTTAAACAAGATGTACATTATATACTGATCGGTCAGGCGGGGACTAAAACCTTATTAACACAAGACTGATGCATCTATACTGATATTACAAAAGCAGTGCAGAGACAAAGGGAAATAAAAACACCCTTAAGCCATAGCTTGGCAGGCTCGGAACCTCGCAGTGAGGCATAGCGGTTGGCTTGACAAAACTGGAGTTTACCCCGACGCTTCTAGCATTGGTCCGGTGCCTGTACACTTACATATATATATATATATATATATGAGCAGTGAGCTAAAGCCCAGTGAATAACATAATGCGTAAAGAGGTTAAGAATGAATGTCTTTACAGTAATGAAAACAGTTTATTAATTCAGTATATCAATCATTCAGTCATATGTGGTACATCTATTAGCATAACAGTACAGTAAACAGTAGGTCTTAAAAGACCGAACAGTAAATGATGGCCATCAATCAGTAAACAGTAGTGGTTCCAACAAGGGAACCGACAGAGATCTCTGTAACAGTAACAGTCAGTAATAGTAGTTGCTAAGGATGCCACAATACAGTTCAGAATATAGGACATACATTCATTCAGTTAACAATATCAGTTCGGAAAGTAGTACAGTTCAATTGTTCAGAAGATAATCATTTTGAACATATCTTTACACAGTTGTTACTCACAGAGTTCTGGCTATAGTAGGCTAGAGCGTCTCCTTGGAAAGCCAACCCTACACAGTTACAGATTGAACACATACTAAGCTACACAATTGGGAAAGATGATAACTTAATCCCTAATTTGCCTCGGTGTGTTCTACATCTATATCCTCATTAAGATGCCTTTAACTAGGCCTAAGAATGCCTAGGATGGGATGAGGATGCAAAGATGTATTCAGAAAACATTTCCAGGATTTTCAGAAAAACAGAGTCCCGCTTGAGCGTAGGTTTCCCCGCTCGAGCAGACATGCAAACAACGGTTCCCGCTCGAGCGTCACTTCCCACGCTCGAGCGGACATGCAAATAGTCAAAAGTGCTAGATGTTCAAAGATCACGCTCAATTGGGCGCTCGATAGCCGCTCGAGCGCAAGACACAAGGCCCCGCTCGAGCGCCAACTGCCTCGCTCGAGCGGACTGCAAAACAGTGCAAAGTACTGGATGCTCAAATTCCCCGCTCGAGCGCCACTTTCCCTGCTAGAGCGGGAGTGCAAAATTTGGAAAACCCAGATTGCACCTTCAAGCCAAAAATCAAGTTTAAATGCACTAAATTCGATCCTCTTGGGCCAAATTTCTAGAAAACATTTGTAAACACATAGAATAACATGATTCAAAGATCAATTTGATAAATCAAAGCCCAAGGGTGTTTCAATTAAATCCAATTTCAACCCAAATTTCATAAACATGATTCAAACATGACATGCATGAATCAAACTCAATTCAAAGCTTCAAAACATGCTCTGATGAGCCAATTTCTTTCAAAAACAAGATGAAATCATGGTCCTAAACATTAACATGAACATGCATGCAACATTTGCCATGAAATCAACCCAAAACTCTTCAATGCACACATGCATGCAACAATTAAGCTTTAAGTCAACATGCTAGAACTAAATCATGCCTTAGCTCTACAATTTGACATGAATCATGCAAGAATTAACTTAAATACACAATAAAGAAGGTCAATGATCAACCTTAGGTCTAGTAGTTTAAGTGTAGAGGCTCAAACAAGTAAGAACTCCTTCCAATCTTCTAATTGCAAGCTAGGTACAAGATGAAGACCAATTTTATGTTTCTCTCTCTCTAAAATCGGCAAGAACAATGAAAATGGTTGAGGAAATGTTTGTTGTAATGAACTAAGGCTTCAAAAAGGTTCACATAGTGGCCCACTCACAATGGCAAGGTTGTAATTAAACTCAATTCTTGTAATTTACCATTATTTAATCTAATTTAATCACATTAAATCACATTTCAGATATTTATGTCATAAAATCACATAAATTATAATGATCCTAAAACATCAACCGATTTTTGATTCGGCCGCCGATAAGGCCTTTAACTTACAGTTTAAACATATAAACATGAACAGATAATCACACAGTCAAACAGATAGAATGCAATTCAAACAGATATATATTCAATCGATTCAGTTCGGATTTCAGTCAGCCAATTCAGTAACTCAATCAATTCAATTATCAATGATAATCAGTCCCAGTTTAGCAGTAATTAGCAGTTTATCGATAAACAGTGGTGAGGGTCATTACAGTGTGTGCAGAAGCCACCAAGGAGGAAGATTGTTAGCTTACAGAGCCATTTTGCAAGGATACTGGTGGCCATACATGCAGGCAGACTCGGAGAAGTATGTGAAGAAGTGCGAGAAATGTCAGAAGTTCGCACACCAAATACATCAGCCAGCCAAAGAGTTCCTACCATTGACCAGCCCATGGCCCTTCGCAATGTGGGGCTTGGACATAGTAGGACCACTTCCAACAACACCCGATAACAAAAAGTTCTTCCTTGTAGCAACAGACTACTTCACAAAATGGGTAGAGGCAGAAGCACTAGCATCAATAAAGGAGAAGGATGTGAAGAAGTTCGTCTGGCAGAATATCATCACTCGGTTCGGCATACCAAAGGCTTTCATATCGGACAACGGTACTCAGTTCGACGGCAGAATCTTTAGAGGCTTTTATGAAGAATACAAGATAGAGTTCTACAATTCTACACCGGCATATCCTCAAGTAAATGGCCAAGCAGAATCATCAAACAAGGTTGTCTTGGATGGACTGAAGAAAACGTTAGAGAAGGCAAAAGGCAAATGGGCAGAGGAACTTTCTCATGTTTTATGGTCTTACCGCACCACACCTCGACGATCAACAAGAGAAACACCATTCTCCTTAGCCTACGGCATGGAAGCAGTAATCCCAATGGAAGTTGGCCTCTCCACAATTAGAAGTGAAAATTTTGATCCAGACTTGAATGGAGAAGCCATAGCATTGGAACTCGACCTCGCCGAAGAAAGAAGAGAAAAAGCACTGGTTCACGTTGCCTCATACCAACAAGAGTTGTCCAGAAAGTATAACAAGACGATGCATCCAAGGCAATTCAAAATCAGAGATTAGGCACTGCGCAAAATGATGGGAAACACCTTGGTACCAGGAGATGGCAAGTTATGGCCTAATTGGGAAGGACCCTACAAAGTGGTTAGATTAGCTGGCAAAGGGGCATACCACTTAGAAGATGAGAACGGCAAAGCAATTCCCAAGCCATGGAACACTGCCAATCTCAAACTATTTTATTTTTAGCCTTTCTTCAAGATACTTGTAATTTTTCTTTTCCCCAATAAAACAAGTAGTTTTCTTTTCAGTATAAGTATTTTATTCTGTAAAAGTTGTTTTAGTGAGTTAGGGGCATTGAAAACATGGTTGGCTAGAAAAACTAACACCCTTCCTAAGCTTAGGATAAGGATCCAGGCTGCAGGACGTTTGGTCGGAATAACCAAACACTTTACTCTAGGTTGGCTGGAAAAACCAACACCCTTTCTAAGCCCAGGATAAGAATCCAGGCTGCAGGACGTTTGGTCGGAATAACCAAACACTTTACTCTAGGTTGGCTGGAAAAACCAACTTAGAGGTTGGTTAGAAAAACCAACACCCTTTCTAAGCCCAAGATAAGGATCCAGGCTGCAGGACGTTTGGTCAGAATAACCAAACACTTTACTCTAGGTTGGCTGAAAAAACCAACATCCTTCCTAAACCCAGGATAAGGATCCAGGCTGCAAACACTTTATTCTAAGATGGTAGGAATAACCAATTTAGAGGTTGGCTGGATTAAACCAACTCTTGGTAATCTTCAGCCAAGGTAAGTATCTCGGCTAAAGAGTGGTTGGCTGGATTAAACCAACTCTGGGTAATCTCAGCCGAGGTAAGTATCTCGGCTAAAGAGTGATTGGCTGGATTAAACCAACTCTTGGTAATCTTTAGCCGAGGTAAAGATCTCGGTAAAAGAGTGGTTGGCAGGTATACTTATAGTTGCAATGTTAAGACTGGGATAAAGTATCTCGGCAAGAGAATGCTGTACCAAGTATACTTATAATTGCAATGTTAAGACCGGGATAAAGTATTTCGGCAAGAGAATGATGTACCTCATCCAAAACTTCAGTTAGAAAGTAAAATACAAGCATAGAGATCAACCGAAATAAGAGTTGGAATAAAAAAAAAAAGCAAACTTCATTGAATATTCAAAGCAAGTACAAAGGGTGGGCCTCAGCCCGGTTACAATATGTGTCCAAAAGCAAAGAAAAGAAAATACAGAAATCAAGCAAAAAGAAGAGAAATGCAAAGTCAGGTAAACAGATTATCAAGATCAACATCAAGTTCTACTCGCAGCCCGGTTTCAGTTGGAAGCTCGGTTTCGGTTGGGAGCATGGTTTTAGTTGGTAATTCGACAGTCAGGTCTTCCACCGTTGGTTCCGCCCGAGCTAACTGATTGGCATGTTCATTGACGACCGAGGTATCATTGGGTTCGGTTTCTTCATCGTCCGAAGCTTCGAGAAATTATTGCTGAGTAGCAGCAACATACTCCGCTAGTGAGCTCGGTATAAAGTATTGAGGAGGATTGAAGACCTCGATCTCAGGCCCATAACCGAGTTGCACCACAGCACCCCTCCACCCACATTTAAAAAATAGATCCTTTGCAGCTTCACATTGCTTAATGTATATGGCTTCACCCTCTTTAAAGCCCCGGTCCTCTGCATCCTCCAGCTTCTTCTCAAACTCTGTTATTTCGGATTTCTTTTTTCCTTCGAGCTTGGCCAGCTCGCGCAGGTATTTATCTTTCATCGCGGTCAGGGCTCTTTGTTTATCAGCGTTAGCTAAGGTAACTAGTCCGGTCAAACGAGTTACCTCGGCCTCTAGCTTGGCCATCTTTTGTTGGGACTCTTTTAGCTTGGCCGTTTTGGCTTTAGCTTCTACCATGGCCTGTCTTGCTGTTTTCCTAAGTTCCAACACTCGCTTATGAGCGATGTGGTTTTTTTGTATGGCCTACAAAAGGATGGTAAGGCACCTTTTTCAATATAACCGAGGTGAAAGCTGGAAAAATTTCTTAAGAGAAAAAGAAAGCAAAAGGGCAACTTACCAGCACCATCGATTTTGTGGACGAGCGAAGGGCCTTCAACTCCGTCAGGTGGTCGTGGTGCCTTATGTCAACTGGAAGGCAAACACTTTTAGCCAAGTTGAATGCCATCATATGGTCTTTTTTTGCGACCACTGAGTCAGAATTCGTGATAGCACAGTTTTGAAAAGTGATTTTTGGAGCCCACCTGGAGGAGGTAGCTCGGTCAGAGTGCTCCGGTTCTGGGCTCAGTAGAGGGCTTGGAGGAGTTATTTGTGGAACCATAGTTTTGTCTTTATCAACAAGGCGTGGCTTGGTTGTGGAAGTCCGAGCACACTTGCTTGGCCGCGATGACGAAGGCTGTTGGGTTGGCAGAGCTACTACGGTTTCTTGAGTTTGACCGGCTGGTGGTACTTCGGTCGGATTAGTTTCGGTTAGAAGAGCTTGCACGGCTCTCTTCTTGGCCATCTCTTGTTCAGCAGTTAGAGGGACTAAATTGATCTGGGGCAAGGTTGGGTCCGGTTTAGGTAAGGCTTCTAGCAAAAAGTCAGTTACCTTGCTTTTCGTTGACTGCTATATCTGTATGTTGGTTCAAAGTTCAGTAGCTTGGCCCAACTTCTTTCGGGATATCGCAGTGCGGCGCGAAGTGTGTTCAGATTGGGGTAACTGTATAGTGATTTGAGGTGGGCTGAATCCGCATAAAGAAGACAATAGTTAGATCAGTTCAGGAATTGAAGAACGAAATAAAAAGAAGGCAACTGTTAGCTCGGTTCAAGTATTGACAACCGAAGTAAAGAAAGACATGCAATGAAGCCGAGATAAACCTATCGACTACACCCTTGTTCCAGTTTATTCTGTCACCAGGGATCTGGGCTTGTTGGTCCTCAAAATTTCCAGATACCCAGAAGAAATCGTCGTCATTCATGTCTTTATCCGGTGTATCTTTTATTATCTTTTCATGCCGGCGTCTTATTCTTAAATAATAGACCTATCCGTCTTTGGCGGAGCCTATAGAATATTGGTGGAAGAGCTCGGCTAAGCCAAGGTTAAGACCAGCCCAGCGATTTAGCTCGACAATACCGTTTATTATGCGGTAAGAGTTGATGGAAAGTTGGGTAGGGCAAAGGTTGGTCTGCCTAAGGAATTCACAGAGGAGAGGCTGTACAGGGAATCTTAGCCTGGTTTTTACGATGGAAAAGAGGGTAAAGGGAACAAAACCAGGGTTTCCCCAAGGTGTGACATCTAGCTCGGCTAAGGTGAGGTGAACGTCGTCAGGGATGTTATAATCCTTTCGGAATTCAACCATACCACCAGGTGTGTTTACTAAAAACCTATACTTTCCCATTTATGGTTTAAGTTATGAATAAATTAAATCTGAGTGTTAGCTCGGTCGGAGAATGGTGCTGAATAGCTCGGTTGAGTGCTCAAAGGAGTGCCTGGGCAACCTAAGTCTGCAAAGTGAAAAACAAAGGTGTTAAGCACAGATCGTTGGACCGTGCTAAAAGAAAACACAAGCAAGATAAATGAAGTCCTAGCACGGCTATGTGGAATGCTTCGTGTCTTAGCTCGGTTGGAACAAGGGGTTTGTTAGCGCGGTTTAAGCAAGTGATTTGTTAGCCCAATTGAGCCTCTAGGGGCAGCATTCTTAATTCGGTCTGAACTAAGAAGGCTGGTTTAGCCCCAAGTTGTAGCTCGGTCATGGTTGAGGCTTTCAAGCATACTATTGCGCAAACCTAGTACGGATCAACAGCCCGGCTAAGATAAATGAAACAAAAGATGGTTCGACCTGATGAAATTACTAGTTTAGCATGAAGTGCTAGTCCGGTTGGTAGTCTAGCTAGATTGACATCAACTACAAACAACTTCCTAGTTCGGTTATATTGTGATTTTGGATCAAATACAATGTTCTACAGATTGCTTAGTGAAATACAATTAGTTCTTGTAAGGTTTTTCCCAGAAAATGCAAGGAAAAGCAAAAATGTGTTTCGCAAAAGGCACATAAACAATATGCTGAGGATTGTAAACAATACAGTATAAAAAGAGAACAGATTTGTGTTACTTACCAGGTTAAGAGGAAGGAAATGGAAGTAGAAAACAACAACGACCACAAGCTTCACAGTTGCTAAGTTGAAGAATAATGGAGGCTCGAAGAGAAAGATTGAAGGAGGTGAATAGTGGTATGAATGATTCAATAAAAGAACGAAGAGATTTGTTTTGATGGAAGGCCCAAAATTTGGGCGGGACTATTAAAAAAACACGGGGTACGAAGACGACATGACAGCTGCCTTGGGCCAATCGGAGTATGCCACGTGTCATTAGAATGAGAAGCGATTCAGTTGCTGTGATTGAAGAGACGTTTTGACCGGACAGCTAGAGCCCGGTGTGAATTTAGCTCGGTTGGAAAGGCTAAAGCGTTTTAGCTCGGCTGGGAAGGCTAAATAGTTTTAGCACGGCTGTAAAGGCTTAAAAGTTTAGCTCGGTTGTGAGACTAAAGTTTTTAGCTCGGCTGGTAAAACAAGTAAATCCTTATCATGCTGCACAGATGGAATTAAAGGGCAATTGAGAGGGTGATTTATACCTGAATTGGGCCGAGATGGGTAAATGGGCCGAACTGGGTAAATGGGCCGTTCTTTGGGCCACAGTAAGAAGGGCTGGATGAAAGGGGGCTTGTAGTTAGCCCGATCCTAGTAAGCCTTATTGTTATCCCGGTCAGAAAGAACCTTGAAGTTAGTCCAGTCTAGAGAAGCTTTGCATTTAGCCCGGTCATCGTACTCAAAGTTAGCCCGGTCATGGCTTATCGTGGTTAGCTCGGTCAGAACCTTGCTATTTGTTAGCTCGATCTAATCACCCCATGGTTTGTACCTAAGAAACCGAGGTAAGAGCAGTGAAAGGAAGAACCAAACTAGCTATAGTTTGGTCTAGTCTGCGACTTAGCATAGCCATGCTTACCTCGGTCGTATTGGAATCCGACCGTGGTAAGACCATCTCACTTGGTTTAAATAGTGAGGGGGGTGTTGAAGGATAAGTATTATCTTTCAGGAATGTAACTCCTAGGAGGACTCTACATGGAGGAGTAAAAGTCCTACTAGGATTGTGCCACGCGGAACCTACAAAAGTTCACAACATCACCTCTGGAGAGGTAAGACAACTTTGATTCCTGAATTCACAGAGCTTTTTGTCTATTTGTCTATTTTGCTGACTTAGGCATCGGAGAGGTATCCGGTACACACCCGCTGGCTAGCTCACATTTGTGCTTTCAAGGAGTAAAGCGACAACGTACGGAGGAGCGCAAACTTGATCAACAGGATTATACGAGAATGTTTATTTCTTTCCCGTACATCTAGCATGCTTACCATGAGGCTAAGTGCTAAATTGATATACTTGCTTGTATGTCTGTGGATGAAGGCCAATTGCTTGAATTGGAATAATTTGAGTTATGCACATTTAAGCCCACTTTTCAAGTGGCAAATTCAAACTCTTTTTAAAAAACAAACATGACTCAAGTGTTTCAATTTTTGCAAGTTAGTATATACTTATTTTTGCGCATCACATAGTAATGCTAGATTAATAACCGGAACAAGAACATATAATGCAAAGTAAGATTCATATCATAATTAGTAGAGGCCGATTTTTGATCGGGCAAGCGGGGGTGCTCAATTCATGACCTTTCCCTCTCGTACCTAAGTTCCCGAGCCGAGACAATCTTGGTGATGATGGACATGTGGCCTTTGGCACAAGTCATGGGTTTCATAAATTTTTCCAAAATAAAATATTTAGGTGGCGACTCTATATTTGGCAAAACAGTCCATTTTTGGCAATTTGATTCAAAATTGATTTTCCAAAAGATTCGTTGAATTTAGACTCTTTGGTGTTTATCTATTTCACATTACACTTATGGAATCGGATTCGAAACTGTCTCACAATTTACCACTATACACCTCATCTATCACTACATTAAGGGTGTAATAATCGCCCGGCCAGGCCCGTTCGGGCTTTGTGGGCTCGCGATTTTTTAGCCGCCCGGCCCGGCCCGACCCATGGGCTAAAATGTGGGGCCCAAGCCCACTCATAATAGGGCCTAGGGCCTGGGCTCGGGCCTTGACCCGCGGGCCGGGTCCAGTCGGGCTTTTTTTTTTTTAATAATAGAAAAAAAAAATTATACTAAAGTATTTTAATTACAATTAATGAGATATCTTATTTGGTTATGTAATGTTTTATAGTGATATTTAAATTTAATTATATATGACTTATGTTTTTTTAATTGTGAACTTATAACTAAAAAAAGTATGCAATTATGTAATTTTTTTTCTTTCGAAATGAATAATTTTATATATATGAAATTGAAACTTTCAATATTACAATATTAAATTATTTATATAACATTTATTGAATAAATAATTTTTTGTTAATTTACATATATTAATATATCATATAGTTAGTGCACATATAGTTAGTGCCCCATATAGTTAGTGATATAGTTAGTGCTCCATTATGGTATAGTGCTCCATTATGGCTCCATTGTATCTCATTTCTCTCTATAAAAGAGAGCTCTTGTAAGAACATTAGATATCAATCAATATTATCAATACATTAATTTCCTACATGGTATCAGAGCTATAGGTTAAGCTCCTAGTGTTCTTCCTATACAAGGCGGTAACCTTTTCTTGGCGGCGTCTGGGACCTCAACCTACTTCACTTGGTTTCTTTTCTTCAAACACCGTTCCTCGGTGATGCAGATCCGTTGCTTTAGTTGCGCCGGCTGACAACCGGGTTCCTCAACAACTTCCTTAATCTTGGCTTCCCTTCCGAGCTTGACTTCGGGATAGTCTTGCTCTCTGTTGTTCTTTGCCACCTCGATTAGTTTTTGATTAGCTCACTGGGGCGGTGGTCTTGCCACTGCCTCTTCTGGCTGGGCCTTGCTCAACTTAGTTGTTTCAATTTCTGGCAATCCAGTTGCTGTTAGTGTAACCAAAATCTCTCAGCAGTCATTACTCCATCTCCAACCCTTCATCATATTTCTTTTGAATAGATAAAGCAGCTGTATTGTAATCACGTGCATTGCGAAAAGCCAACTTCGATGCAACTGAAATCCCTTGAATATCATTTGAAAGAATACTGTACTCATCTACACTAGCAACTGCAGCAGCAGAACTAGCGTCTCTCTGTTGCCTTCTCTCAAAAGAATGTGCACGGAACGCTGCTTGTATACGTCTGAAGCTTTGAGCTATATTCTGAGTGCGACTAAAGTGTCTTTAAGAGAGAGATGATCCTCATTTGTAGCAACACTCCTCTGTGAGATCTTTTATGGCACTTTCGCTTCCACCTCGTGAGCCTTTGGACACCTCGTTTTCTACGGTTTGAGGGATGAAAGATGGCTAGTTAGTTCCACCGGAAAGATAACTGCAAGTCCCTTGTGTCCATTGGTGAAAGCAATGAATCTTTGGTGTTTTACGTTGGATCTAGTGAAGTGGGATCATCCTTTGCTCGGTGATGCACAGTCTTTGAGTCCCAAGAGAAAACTTTACATTCTTCGAGATGGAAATGGAATGCTACTACCCCACTCAAGGTGCGGTATGCTAGAAGAGCAAGAAAGATGCCGGTGGATAAATTTTGGCGGACATTATTCTAATAAGCGTAATGATTTCCCAACCTCTGGTAATGATAAGAATCTACAACTTTTGACTCAAAGAAATATCCAACAAGCTCTGAGAGCCCCTTGGCATTACCAGCTTCCATGTTACTGTCTCAAGAAATTGAAAATTTCAGATTTCCTTCATATTCTACTGTAGAAAGTAATCATCATTACTTCACAGAATTATTTGATCAAGGTCAGATTGGTATACATCTTAAGGCTGATTCACGTTTAACTATTGCACAAAAACAGAAGTTTACCATTCGAGAAATATCCCCAGAATGGGGTTATGCCGGTGAGGCTACAAAGGTTGTCATTATTTGGCAATTGGACTTTGTCTAGTACAACAGATTGGCTTCTGCAAGAACTTTTAAAAGACAAGTTGCAACAGTGGTTTTCTTCCAGATCTCGAGGAGGATGTAATCAGCCGGGTTGTTCCTTGTCCAAGAAAGAGCAAGGGATAATACACATGGTTACTGGATTGGGCTTTGAGTGGGCCTTAAACGCAATTCTCAATTCTGGAGTCAGCGTAAATTTCCGAGACATTAATGGCTGGACTGCCCTTCATTGGGCTGCCCAATTTGGAAGGGAAAAAATGGTTGCTTCCCTTATTTTATTCATGCCGGGGATCAAACCCGATCACCATTTTACACAAAAAAAAAAAAAAAAAAACAACAACAACAACAAAACAACAAAACAATAAAACAACCACAACCCATAACCACAACAAACAACCGGCCTCACTTCTTCGCCTCTTCAGTTGTTCTCTTCTTCTTGCCTTTGTCTTGGGCATCCTTTGCCGGTGCTGCCTCTATGTTTCCCACGCCGCCGAGCACGTTCACTTCCCGTTGCTCCTCAACTGTCACATATGGCGGACCTCCAAATCTGAGCATCACGGTGGCCTTCCGCTTCAGTTCCTTGTTTTCTACCTTCAGCACACATATCTCTGCTTGGGCATCCGTATACATCTTGTTGGAAGCGAGCAGTTGGGCTTTTACCTGCTGCACCTCATTTGTTCTACTCTGAAGCCGGTGCGACAGGTTGTTGACCGCCGTCATTGTCTCAACACATGACTTCAGAGTATAATGATTGGCCTCAATATCAGATTGAGCAGCCATTAGCTGCTCAACTGACAACATTGGAAAGTTCAACAGCGTAAAACCAAGGGCGCTTGGTCCAGGGGCACTTGGTTGAGGTTCAGAAACGCTGCCATTATCTCTCTTGTGGCCTCGTTGAGGTCGGGAAAGAGAGTGAGACCACGGGACGAAGAGGCTATGTTCTGGGTAGCTGAACGGGAAGAAGAGGCCATATTCAGGGTTGGTTGTAGAGTGTTTCAGAGATAACAGCTCTCAGAGAACGACAAGTTTGTTTTTCAGAAGTTTTTCAGCTGGTTTGTTATGCATCAGCGGCAGCCTCGCCTTGGTTTAAATAGGCAAGACAGACACGCGTATCACGCGCCTCTCAACGCCAGACGACAAATCGGCGCGCCTTTTGATGGCTCGACTTTTGATGGCTGTCGAGCACGTCTTTTGATGGCACCCATTTTGATGGCACGCCTTTTGATAAGATTGGGCACGCCTTTTGAGGGTGCGACTTTTGAGGGTCCGACAAGACTCGGTAAACTGTCCCGACTTTGATTCCGGTTAGCTTCTATATGGGTCTGACAAGACTCTGTAAACTCTCCCGACTTTGATTCCGGTTAGCTTCTATATGAGTCCGACAAGACTCTGTAAACTGTCCCGACATTGATTCCGGTTAGCTCCTACATGGGTCCGACAAGACTCGATAAACTGTCCCGATATTGATTCTGGTTAGTTTCTACAAGGGTCCAGCAAGACTCCGTAAACTGTCTTCTACAACGGTCCAACATGACCCCGTAAACTGTCTCCTACATGGGTCTAGCAAGACTCCATAAACTGTATTCTACAACGGTCCAACATGACCCCGTAAACTGCTTTCTACATCGGTCTGATATGACCCCATAAACTATCTTCTACAACGGTCTGACATGACCCCATAAACTGTCTTCTACATCGGTCTGCCATAACCATACGGTCTTCTACAACGGTCTGACACGACCATACAGTGTCTCCTATCCACTTTTATTTTATTTGTCAAATTTTTTTTTCTGTTTTATTACTCTCTCCAAACTTAAGTTGGTTAGTTCCTATCCTCCTTGAGTTTGAGGGGGGCTGTTAATTTACATATATTAATATATTATATAGTTAGTGCACATATAGTTAGTGCTATAGTTAGTGCCCCATATAGTTAGTGATATAGTTAGTGCTCCATTATGGTATAGTGCTCCATTATGGCTCCATTGTATCCCATTTCTCTTTATAAAAGAGAGCTCTTGTAAGAACATTAGATATCAATCAATATTATATTTCCTACATTTTTATTTCAAAATGAAATAAAATATTACAAAAATTGATATTATTAAATAAATTAGGTGTAGATTACTGATGATGGTATAACAATTGCATCACTACAGGTTAAGTACATCCCAGCTAAGTTAGCACCTACTAGCCTACCAATCATTTGCATTATACTCTACCTCAATAATCTAATACAAAAAAAAAACAAAAACAAAAACAAAAACAAAAAAAAAAAACCAAGAAAAAAACGAAACGAAATAAAATAGTAAAAAATAAATTGTTGATCAATCATCGGAGAAAACAGATATTTTAGTCGCGTTACCCGATGATATGTCATCCAAATCATATTGAATTCGCTCTTTTTCACTAAAATTTTGTCTTCTTGTAAGCACGTGTATATAATCCTTGGATATCATCAATGCCTTAACCATTTTGGGTGAAAACCTACTCTTGTAGTCACTCAGCACCCGTCCACCTGCACTAAAAGCTATTTCTGAAGCAACTGTAGAAATAGGAACGGTTAGTATATCACGGGCCATCTGTGAAAGCACAGGCCACATAGATTCATTTTGTTTCCACCATTTTAAAATGTCAAAATTATCGGAATCATCCACTGACGGGCTTTCCAAATAACGTTGCAGTTCAGAACTACTTACACTTGTATGTTGAGATATTCTTCTGCTTTTTATTGCTGTGAAAATACTTAATCTTTTGCCTCAAGATTGTTAGACTGCTAATATAGTGTGTATAGGTGTATTTATAGATGTAGATGCAGCTGCAGCTGCCTTGTATTCTTGAAATAATCTGTTGTATGTTTGTATAATAGGGACAAATTGTATTTGATTATCGAAAATACGCTCTAAAAATTCTTGTAAACCAACTTCTTTACACCTAGGATCAATTATTATAGCTAAACCTAATAGATGAGGCAAATGATGAAAATATTTATTAAATTTTTCTTTCATTGAAGTAATAATGATTACATAAAGTTCATTACTCATATATTTTATGAAAACTTTAATTATTTTTGCTAGCATATGTAAAATAAATGGTGAAGTAGGAATATATATATATAAGAAAATAATTTTGTTGAAGTATTGAAAACTTTTAAAAAAATCTTTATACAAGGCTACTTGGTGCGAATTAAGTTCAGTGGGTGTCAGTACTCTTCCTATTGATGTTGTTGCAAAAAATAAATCTATTACTCTTTTTTATTTACAAGCTATTTTTAACATATTATATGTTGAATTCCACCTACTATCTACATCTAAAATAATTTTTTAAATGACATATTTTCTCGTTGACAAATTTTTCTATATTCTGAAATTCGATTACCAGAAGACATAATAATAACAACTGCATTTTTTTATTACAAGTACAGAAGTTTTGTATACATGCATAACTTCTTTAACAATCAAATTTAAAATATGGGCACAACAACGAACATGAAATAAATCACCATCAACAAGTAATTGTAAAGTTAATTTTAAATGGGCTACAGTCTGATTATAATATGATGTACTATCTAAACTAATCGTAAATATTTTATTTTGTAAAGTCCACTCATATAATACATTTTTTATTTCTACACCAAGCGAATGACCAGTATATGGAAGTTCAATTAATTTAAATGAAATAATTCTTTTATTTAATTTCTAATCATTATCAATAAAATGTGCAGTGATACATTGATATTCAAAACCATTATTTGACCACAGATCAGATGTTAAACAAACTCTTCTATTCAAATTTTTAAAGATATCAAATTATTCACTTTTAATATCCTCAAATTTCTTTAAAATCCTATTTCTAGTAGTATTTCTTGAAAAACTTTGATATTGCGGTGCAAAATTTTCGTGAATCATTTCGATAAAATCAAGACATTCACTAGTACTAAAAGGTTGTTCTTTTTTAATAATATAATCAACTACAGAATTTTGTGCACGTATAGGATTATATGAAAATGTTTGCAAATTACCAGTTTTGAAGCCCCTAATTGCATTTGACTTCGAATATCAGGTTGTTTACTTTGTAAATGTTTGTTAGAATGCCTTTTTAAATGACTAGTACCTCCTGCAGATGCAGCACTAAGTAAATGTGCACAATATTTACATTTTGCTTTAAATGTAATTGTGCCATCAGGATTATTTATAGATATTTTTTCAAAATGTTCCCAAACACTACTACTTCTGCTCCTAGATAATGATGCAACTGTTAGAACAGTGATATTAAAAGGAGAATCAACAAATTCATGTGGTGTAGTATATGTATCAACATCAACATAAACATTAGGTATATTAGGATCCATAGTAATGCAAGTAAAACAATATATAAGAATTAACAATTAATTTAAATAATGTATAAATTCAATCAGACAAAAATAATAATTAATATATGTGCATAAATTTAATTAAACTAATTAATTTTACCGACTGGCGAATGTGATATAGAAATTTTCTTCTTCTACTAAAAGTTTCTTGTTGCACAATTACAATAGCTACTTAGGGATGTCATTTCAAAATTAATTGAGAGTTGAGAGAGATTGAGAGAGTTGAAGAGAGAGAGAGAGAATGAGTTGTTGTAAAATATATTTTGAAAACTAAAATATATTTATACTAGTTTAAAATCTATCTGTTTGAATTATTATGACCGTTTTATATATATTCGTTTGAGTTTGCAACGGCTCAAAATTAAGACTAGGCTAGGAAATGGTTGCCTCATTCTCGGGTAACCATTTGGACGGTGCTTTTTGGCCAGTGGGAGCTATCATGGGTCCCGTTTTGCTAATCGGAACCGTTCAATGTGTACAACTCGTCGAGTATTATGTGTTTATAAAAAATCACGTTGATTAGATATTTATAACTATCTGATCGGATTAGTTTTTTTTGTAAACCATTAACTGTAACACCATGCATTTTTATACCAAATTGATTTGATCATGTAGTTAGCGATATCCGATTAACGTGATTTTTTACAAGCATATAGTAATGGAAGAGTTCTACACATTGACAGTTCGAATTATCAAAATGGGACTCGTGGTGAACCCACACAAGCCTAGTATTACCTTTCAACTTAGTATATATATATATATTTTTTCTTTCACGTGAGGTTATGACCTTAGGTGTACTTTTCCATATATATTATTAGGTGCACTTTCCCACTTTTCTAGCCACACACAGATTGTGCTGCTGTGCCCACAGTGATACATCATATCATCATTTTCCATTAAATAATTCATAATTTGATTTTAATTTAATAAATTATTATTAATTTTTGTTTTATTTTTATATTATTAATGTTATTTATTTAATTATATTAATTTTTATTTAATTATTTTATTTTTTTATGTTTTTATTTTTATAAGATCAATCTTTTTATTTTTTTATTTTTATAAGATCAATCTTTTTATTTATTTAATTATTTAATTATTTTATTTTTATAAGCTCAATTATTTTATTTTTTTATTTTTTTATTTTTATAAGATCGATCTTTTTATTTTTATAAGATCAATCTTTTTATTTATTTAATTATTTTATTTTTATAAGATCAATTATTTTATTTTTTTATTTTTATAAGATCAATCTTTTTATTCTTTTTATTTTTGTAAGATCAATCTTTTTATTTTTTTATTTTTATAAGATCAATCTTTTTATTTATTTATTTTTAATTATTTAACTATTGTAAGTTGTTTTTTATTTTTATTTTTATTTTTTGAAATTTGCTGGGCCGGGGCAAGCTAACCGCAGGGCCCAAATTTTTTTGGGCCGGGCCCCAAAATGGAAGGCCCAGGCCCAAGGTACTGGGCTGGGCTCGGGCCCAGACTTAACCGGGCTAGGCCCGCCGCGGGCTTAGGACCGCCCACGGGCCTCGGGCCATTTTTATACCCCTACACTACATCATAGTTACAAAAGTATGATCAAGACGCCCATAACAAAAAAACAAAAAGTAGGTGCATCATTCTATAAGCACTATGCACTATCTATATATTTTGTACCTGTTCATTGTCACACATGTGTACCCAAAAACCATTACTTAGTGCACCATTTATCTGTAACAAACAACCAACCAAAAAAAAAAGAAACAAACAAAAAAATAATTTAGAGTACATAACTTGCAAAGCAAACAATTTAGAGCACTAACCAAACATTCTCAGGTGAAATACCTCTTCCAGATAATCCTCTGCCTCTATCTCTCCCTATCCCATTTGGAATATCCTGAGTTACAAACCAAAATTAGTTAGTGCCATAATAACAATAGGAAAAAAAAATTCAAAGGCAAAGAAAACAAAATATGATTACAGATGAAGTGTTTCCTCTGCTTCTACTTCTCCCAGACGAAGTGGCTCATCTGCCTCTCCCACTTGGAATATCCTGAGTTCTAAGCCAAAATTAGTTAGTACCATAATAACAATAGTAATAAATAAATACAAAGGCAAAGAAAACAGAAGATGCATACAGATGAACTGTTTCCTCTACCTCTGCCTCTCCCAGATAAAGTGCCTCATCTGCTAGATGAAGTGCTGCTTCCATTACTAACAGATCTACCTCCTGTATAGGATGAAGAACCCATGCCTCTGCCAGATAAAATGTTGCCTCCTCTGTCACTCTTGACTGGACCTCCTAACATGTCCTCTTATTGTGCCCAAATTCCTTGCACCAATTGCATTTCAAAGTGAAAGACCTCTTGACTTGACTTGTGCCTGCAAGAGGCTCATGAGCAGCCCTCTTCCTGGAATTCTTTGGTCTTCCTACCAATCTTTTCAGAGGTGGTGGCTGCAAAGGCTCCTCATTTATCAGTGTCCACATAGTGGGGTCTGATATTAGATGTTGTGGGGGCCGAATAATTATATACTAAGGAAAGCCAAATTCATCTGAAGATTTATCAGGACAAAGACGATTCGGCTCTGTCCAAAGGCATCCTAAAGCCAAATATATAAATCGGCCATGCAATCCACCATACAAGGAGCTGAATAGAAATTGGCATGCGATTGAAACGCCGAATAAGCAATCATGTATTAGATTAAGAGTGAGCCCAACTCTTGGGACCAGATACTAGTATAAATAGAGGAACATCAACCAAAGAAAGGTATGTGAGAATAGATTAAATAACTTGAGAGAGAAGTAAACTTCAGAGCATACTAACTTGTCCGTTGGAGTGCTAATTTCAACACCCACGACCAGAGTGTTCATCATTTTTCAGGTGACAATTAGAGGATCAAGAACGTCTTACTGGATCTTGGAGTATTTCCAAACCACCTCTCCACAATTGGCGCCGTCTGTGGGAATACTCAAGCACATCCATGGCGGGCGTAAAAGATGATCTGCCGGTAGTCGCTGATGACATTACGCCAAGAGATGACATCACTCCAAGAAACATGCTTGGACCGGAGAATATCACCGCACGACGGGCCTTGAACTTCGACTCATTAGCCCAAACCTCACCCTCAACATCATTGCATGAGACAATGCAGACGATTATGGATCAAGTAAGGCAAAATGAACAGTGGCTGGAAAACATGATGGCTGAGAACGAGCGCCTGCGCCAGGATTTGGCCCTGGAGGTGGCAAAATCCCAACAGGCGGCATACCAAAACCGGGGTCGACCTTCAGGAAAGAAGGATGGTCGACGATGTCGACTTCGGAAACACGATAATGACAGTGATTTTGACTCACCATCCCCAGAACCCAGAAAGAAGGGACGAGTCGATGTATCCAGCTCATCCGAAATGAGTCCGTATGTATGGCACAAGCGAGGAAGAAGAAGTGATGATTCGGATGAAGAAGATAAGCACGACCCTTTTGTGCGACGAATTGCAAGGGCAGTGCTCCCTAAAAAGTTCAAAGCACCGTTGTTTACCCTGTATGACAGAAAATCGGACCCCACTAATCATATTCGTCATTATAAACAGGCGATGACACTGCATGCTGACAATGAAGCCCTCATTGTCCCTAATATCATACTATTGATCTTCTGCATACTCTATTTTGCACTTTCTGGACTCATACAAAGTCTTATCAAGCTTCTTCTTAATGTTCAAAGTTACATTGGACTGCCATTACAATGCTTTTTGATACTTCATTTGAAACTTACCCATTAACTTACATCTTATGGTCTCTAGCATTGTCAAAATTGGTTTACTTCTGGAAATCCCTAACCAATTATTGAATAATTCTGTCATGTTATTTGTGATATGATCATTTCTTATCCTACCATCAAATGCAAGCCTAGACCTTGCTTCAATAGGAACTTTTTGTAGCCACACATATGCTTCCTTTGAGATACCTTGAATGGCTTGCATAGCCTCATCATATACCCTTTGATTCCAAGCCATTGTTGCCTTCCAAAAGTTATTTCTCAAGATCATTCCAAGAAATTTACCTTTGAAGTTGTTAAACAAATGCATGCAACATCTTCTATGGCCAGCCTCAGGTAAAATTTCACTCACAATTATGTCAAGACCCTTTTGTCCATCAGACATGATGGTCCAAGGCCTAGTGGACAATGCATCACTCAGTATTGTTCTTAAGTGTTGTAAGAAAAATGTCCAACTCTCCTTACATTCACACTCCACTACTCCTATAGCTAGTGAAAACAACCCATTATTCCCATTTGAATCAACTGCTGAAATTAGCACTGCACCATAAGGACCCTTCAAGTGACAACCATCTACCCCTCTGAAGGGTCTACATCCATTAACAAACCCTGTTTTCATTGCCTCAAATGAAATGAACATTCTTTTAAACACTGGGTTAGAATTGATTGTACTCTTTTCATCTAGTGTGGGTTCATCCTCTGATATTGGCTTGGGTGGGTTATCATAATTGATCTTCACAAAACTACCAGGATTTGTCTTTTTAATCTCTCCAGCATATGTTGATAGTAGCACATATTGGCTACCATGATTACCCTCCATCTCATCTCTATATCTTTTTTTAGTTTTATACAACTATATCTTTGAAGCATCAATCCCATACTTCTTATTCAACTTGCCTTGCATTGTATCCAACCCCATGTCTGGATTTTCTTTAAAACTGTCAACCAATTTTTTTGCTATCTAATTTGAAGTTGCCTCAGTATTTTGGTTCAATCTTGTAACAACCCCGACCCATGATTAACGTTAATCCATGATTTAATATGCCTAATAAGTTATTGAGATCAAATCTTGAATTAATTGCATGTGTGATGCATTATTTGTACATTTATTTGTCTCTCGTAGATCTATTCATGTTTCCGCTTCGGTTTGCAAATTGAAGGCCTTATCAGCATTCGATTAAGAAACCGACTTGACTTATGTGTTCGTTAAATTTTTTAGAATTTTATGGTGGGTCAATTGAAAGTCGATTCAAAAGATTTAATTAGAATAATTTAATGTCTAATTGAGTAATTTGATCAACCACTTAACTAAACCATTATTTTAGCCTATATAAGGCATTGGTAGACCCTCATTCATACTTTTACACTCTCATATCTTCATTCTTAGTGATAAAAATGTGTGAGAGAGAGAGAATAGGAAAACTTGGTTCTAAGCTTGAGAATTTTGTGAGACTTGAGCTCAATTAAAAGGAATTTGCTAGAAAAAAGAAAGAGTTGGAGAGAACTTGGAAAACTAAGCTCTTACACTTGAGAATTCAAGGCTTGAGGTAGAAATTCACTCATTTAGTTGTATATTTGTAGTCTTTAATGCATGAATTCAAGAGAGTTAGCTAATTAAGCCAAGAATTAAGCTTAGGAAGAAGAATTAAGAAGATAATCATACTTGCATGCAAATTCTTTTGCATTTAGAGCTTGATTTTGAGGAAGTCTCACATGCATGCATTGATCATGGCTTGATTTTGGAAGTTCATCACATTTCACATGTTTTTACCTCATTTGATTATGTTTTGGAAGGTTAAAACTCATACCATTACATGCAAGTCATATTTTCAACATTTCAAGTTTGGGTTTTGTATAATTGACGAGCTTTTGAGCTTGATTTTGTTAAATGATTTTGAATTCACCATAGTTTTACCATTTATAAGTGTTTCCTATAGTTTCCTCAAGTTTTTGGCCCAAAAGACCATGTTTTACAACTTTGAATTTGAGTTTTAAGCTGAGAAGAGCAATCTAGAAATTCCAGAATTTTGCTCTCTGCTCGAGCGAGCACCTTTGTTTTTGCACTTCTGCTCGAGCAACCAAAAGTTCGCTCGAGCGTAAAATGCACGCTCCCAGAAGTTCCATATTTTTGCAGGCTGCTCGAGCGGCAAGAGTTGCGCTTGAGCGAGAGCATAAGTCTCACGCTCGAGCATCCGTTGGGTGTCCATCAAGCGTGAAAATCACACTACCAGTACTTTTCCAAAGTTTGCAGACCACTCGAACGAAGGAAGTTGCATTCGAGCGGCCCTTCATATGTTTTCATGTCCGCTCGAAAGGAGGATGTTGTACTTAAGCGGGGACCTCTGTTTCTAGCATTTTGACCAAGTGTTTTCAAATGCATTTTTACATCCTCATTGCATCCTAGGCATTCCTAGGCCATATTTAAGACATAATAATGTGGATAAGAAGTAAAAACACACCAAGCTAAGAGAAGATTTAGTTAAATGATTGTGGGTGTGTAATTCAGTATATGTTCATTCTGAAATTGTGTAGATCACAAGCCACAAGACGTCTAATTTGCCCATTCTGTCTGTTGCCTTGGAGCCATTTGTTAATTGTGAGTAATAACTTTGTAAAGTTATGTTCAATTTATAAGTATTTTCTGAATGATGTAAGATGATCTATTTTTTGAAATATTATTTTCTGTATAAATGAATGGTTGTCCAATGTTTCCGAAATGTACTCGTAGCATCATTAGTTTTAGATGACATATGTTATCTGTTCTATTATGTCCCAATTATGGGCCAACTATACGTCTCATGAGCCAACTGTTATGAATCCTTTTGTATATATCCTATTTATGGGCCAACTATACGTCTCATGAGCCAACTATATTGTCTCCGTACACGTGAGTCAACTGTATGCCTTTATGGCCGTCCCTTTATGGGTCAACTGTTTCTGCTAATGCTAATGAATGTATCACGTATGATTAACTGCAAATTCTGATTATGAATATGATTCTGAATCTATATCTGTTATGAATTGTGAATGTTGAACATGATTATGAATCTATTTTTAATAGCTACTGAATTCTGTTTTCTGTAACCATTATGGATAACATTCATTTAGACCCTTTACTTTGGTATTATTCACTAAGCTCCCGCTTATTATTTATATTATGTATGTAGGTGATCAGATACATAACCAGGCTCAGAGTTGAGGACCTGGCGTTTCAATTCTTTTTTTCAGTCAGCTTTTGTGCCTCCCAAGGAGGTTCCGGATTAAGTCAAGTTTAGTGGCTGTTTTTGTGAATGTATTAGCCTTTGTTTCTTTTGATTTTCGGATAAAATTTCTGTTAATATGTACATGGACTGATGTGTAAATACTGTATCTTTTGGCGTCACTCGTAAGTTTATAAAAGGTTAAGATTATCTGTTCCATGTATATCTTTACAGCTCAATGGACTATGTATATTTTATGTATTTGCTTCTGCACCCTCTAACTATATGTTATTCTATTAAGAGGCCTTTGGTAATCCAAAGATTACTGGTCGGTTACGACGCTGAACCTATAGGGGTGGGTTTAGGTCGTGACAAACCTACTGCATATGTGTTGGAGAACTAGGGTTTTTATCTTGTAAGTTATCCATCTAGCAAAAGAGATGCATTAATCCTCCAAGGACATCCCTCAGTAGCACAGTGGACAATTACCCTAGACTTCTCATTTTTGTCCCTCACAATTTTGAAGCCAGTTTCCACTGTATAATCTTTCAATACAGCTCTGAAGCTATTTAAAAATATCCCATTTTCCAATACCACTTCCCTTTTTGGATTCAAATGTGGCTCTTTATCATCATAGGGAGTATGAAATTGTTTTCCCTTGAAATCCCTCCTCTTAGGTCTACAAATAGGTTCATCATCCAAGTCATCATGAGTACTAACATCATACGCCATTACATCATCTCGTGATTGGTAATCACTAAGTGTACCATCATTTTCACCTAAGCCATCATTTTGACTTAAGACATATTTACTACTTGTGTTATTAGATTCATTTTCAGCATCCACATTTTCATTTCAATCTAAGTCTTCATCACTAAACCCAACAAACTCATCATGTGGTACTTATCATCCCCCTTTACATCACCATCACCATCACCATTACCATCACCATCATGTACTGATTGATCTATTTCTACAGCCTCCTCATCTTTAGCATTAACTTTTCCACTCTCAAACCCAATAGAATGAACAACATCTACATACAAGTTAATTGTTCTACTCACACTTTGCATGTAAAACATATCTAGTACATCAAGATCATTTTCTAACATTCTTCTCTTATTAGTACCAGGTATGTCACAGTACAAATGAATTGTAATAGCCTCAATCAAACCTATGTTACTAAAAGCTGAATCATGTACATCCTTCAACAGATCAACATGACAATACATATTAGGATCCACATTGTATACCCTGCCCACTTTACCCTTGTAATGGATGACTAAATCAAATGAAGGAAATACAGCCATAGCTGAAATGGTAACTAAACAAATAACAAAATCCTAAATGAATACACATTGAACAAAATCTTTAAATAAAAAAAAAAAAATCATAATCCAAAACATTACAATATTTGATTAATATAACTAATTTAAACAGATAAACATTTAATTTGAATAGATAAACATTTAATTTCAACAGATAAACAAATTTGAACAGATAAACATTTATTTTGAATATATGAACAAATTGAACCAATTCAATGAATTTTAGCAAAACAGATTAAAGTAATTCAAAAGCGACCATGATTCAACCAGATAAACAAATTGATAATAATGAATAATGCACAATATTAAGTAATAATGTTTACTAATCCAAAAAAATTACAATTTTTGTATATATTTTTCACAACATTAAACAGATCATACAACATTGCATTAAATAAAATCTATCTACATTGAACAAAAATCGAACAAAAACCTTAAATAAAAAATAATTCAATAAAATCTAACAAACATTTTTACATTCCAAATCTAGTAAGTAATAATGTTGAATTATCCAAAAAAATTACAATATTTGATTAAAAACTAGAAAAACCCTAAATACCAAAAAACACAACTCTAAAACCATAAAAATTTGTTCAAAATTATACTAACAAAACTCCCAAAACTCTAAAAAATCCTTCATTCGTAAACCCTAAACCCACATATTGCATATATTTTTTTTTTTATAGAAATTTTGATCTTAAACATGGTTGTTAATGAACTTACTTGGAAGCCGTAAATCACAAAACAAACCGATTAAACTCTTTCACACTTTGCACTGTGAAAGATAATTGGAGCAGGTCTTTGAAAAAATTCCTAAGCCATCATCTTCTCCTCCATTCCTTCGTTGCTCACTCTTCTCATCTCTTCGAATTTATGATTGTGAACCGTAGGCAATGAAATAAATTAGGGGTTTTTTCTATTAAGGGTCACTTGTGTCTTTTCACAAAATGGTTCAAGAGTATTATGGTCATTTCGACTGTGAACTTAACGTCGTCCATGCTCTTTTAATGGAGAAGGGGAATCTGTATATTATTTTCAAAAGCAAGGGAGGGGTAATGTTATTTTTTAAACTATAAGGAGGTCTTTGTAATTAACGTAAATTTCAAGGGAGGTCAATGTAATTTATCCTTATTATTATTTTTTTTAATAGTAGTGTTTCTAACTATTGCTAGACTCTCATTTTTTAACTTTATAATTATTTTTAAACTTTAATTGTTGTGGTTTTATATAATATTTTTTTATATTTATAATTAATTTTTTGTTGATTAAAAAAAAATATTGGGTAGAGGTTGGGTTTTTAGGCTCAAACTTGAGCAACTCCTTTGTGTTTTTAAATTAAAAAAATGAGCTTAAACAAAGGCCGAACCCAACCCAAACCAAACCCAACAAAGTTGCAGCAGTAAATGAATGAGCAGCCCAAAGGCCGAACCCAACCCAAACCAAACCCAACAAAGTTGCAGCAGTAAATGAATGAGCAGCCCAAGGCTTGGCCCAAACAAACAAACGTACAGATGAGATGAGATGAGATGAGATGAGTAAATGTAAAGTAACGAATAAAAGCAGAGTCTAATCGTAATACCTTCCGTGACACTAGCGCATATCTGTCATCTTCATTTCATTTCATTTCCTTTACTTTCCCATCCCAAACCCACACACACCTCACTCCCTGAGAGAGAGGTGGTTATGAAAGGGAGGGAGTGACCAAGCATGCAGGCGTATCTATTGGTGGGACCCACTTCCACCTCCATCGACGGCGGTGGTAAGATCACTCCTGGATCCAATCGGATTTGGCAGCCGTGGGTCTGGCCTCAAGGCGGTGGACGGAGCCGCAGTTCCCACCGCCGTTCCTGGTCCCCCCCGGTGGTTGTGGCATCAGCCACCATCAACGGCCTCCAGAACCACTACGCCGTCCTCGGCGTCTCTCCCACCGCTTCCTCCGCCGATATCAAGAAGGCCTATCGTCTTCTCGCTCTCAAGGTAAATATAAGCTCTAGGGTTTTATTTTATCTAGGATATGTTGTTGTTGTTGGAAAAACTTGTAATTTCCAGAAAATAAAAAAATTAAAAAAAATAAAAGAAGAAAAGCTTCAACCTTTACAAATGCAAATTTGCATCACAACGTGTATTCACGACTGCTCTCTGAGTAAAATGATTGTGTTCAGGCTAATAATTACTCATTTTCAAGCAATAATTTGGCTGAATGAATAGAGCTTTATAAGTAGAGAACTAATTATAAATCTCATCTTACCGGTAATATTGTTAAAGATAAAGCTAAGCATTTTGGAAAACAAATTTCTAGTATAATTTTTTTCTTATTTTTTTAAAATTAGTAAGTAACCCAATTCAAATTAGCCAATGAGCAGCATGACAACAATGATGAACGCTGAGTATTTTGATTGAGAGTGTTGTCAATTAAATTCTTGATGGATAGTAACAGAAAAGAAAAATAATGTATACGTTTCATCTAGAGCTCTTTTTTAGCTTAATGGAACCTATGTTAACACTTGACAACATTCCTACTCATCTCTTGCAGCAATAGAACCAATGAGAGTGTCTCTTTCAAATATTGCAGTCCAAGAGAGTACTAATAAACTGGTGATTACAGATATATGCCTGATTATGGTTAATGTACAAAAACCATGTATGTAGGACTGCCATCACTTGTACTATCATCCTTTGTTTATAAGAATCCATGCTTTTTTAAGGGTTCACATGCAATGGCATGAACATCTTTGTGCATGCTTTTAACTAGAAAGTAAAACTCTGGGTTGAGGGTTGAGCCTTATGTAACGGTCCTGAGCACCTTTAGGCTCTGTTGCTTTTCATATCTTAACTTTTTGTGTGTTGTAAACATAATCTCTGCTCAATAATTAATGTTCGTCTATTAACAGTATGATATTTGATTATGTTCTCTTCTATCTATATAAAGTTTTGTATGAAATTACTTTTCATTTCATCTGTTTAGGAGTGTCTCGGTGAGATTGATTCTATGACCTTTCACAAAAATCTTAATAGGATGGGTACTGACAGTTTTTTCCATCTATGCGTTGTCACATCATGATTGCAGTATCATCCGGATGTTAGCAAGGATTCAAGAGCTGACGAGGTATTCAAGACCATCCATCTTGCATATGATGTAAGTGAGTCTACTCCTTTTGGTTTGTGACTCGCTCATAACAGCTTTTAATATAAATGAAACATTGAAAGCCTCAATTGTGAAATCTGCAGGTTTTTTATAGATCTGGATCATCTTCAATGACCATCATTTACTTATTGTGTATGCTACATGTGAAATCACATGTTTGGTTAAAGGACCTAATGTTTATACCACTTTTCTCCTTTTTGAACATTCTCCTATGTTTGGGCCATTTTGACCATATTGGACAGAGATCGATGAGCCCCTGGTTTGGTTGTAACTGCCCTAGTATTTAAGGCTTGGTGTTTTGCTTGTATGTAGTTGAATATGTATCCCACTGTCTGGGGTGTCCATTTATTATATGTAGGGATGAAGCTTCGGTCACCTTTATAACTTTCAACAATATGATAAAAACATATTTTCTTTGAATTTGATTGAAAGAAGCCTAAATATTAGAGTCTGCAGATGCAACAGAATTTTGGTATGCTTTAGGGGTTAGACTATAGGTCATTGTCCTTTCCTTCATTGGTAAAATGGCATGGTATTGTTGGGAACTTCATAGTTGAATTGCATGTTGACCAAGCCCAAAGGTAAATGATATTCTTGGGCTTGGATCCAATTCTTTAACAGTAGTTCCTAAAAACAGTCACAATAGCATCTCAAAATGAACATACAATCAGTTAAATGTTTGATACACTACTGAAAGTGTGTGCAAATTAGCTTAATGTAATTGTTCTATCATATATAATACATATAACTATTATTATTTTTTATTCATATATATATTATAATATAACTTATATTATTATATTATATATATTTTGTATATATATATATATATTATATATTATATAATATATATATATATATTATATTATTATTTATATATTATATATATTATATTATATATATATTATATAACTTATTATAAGATAATGTATACTTATACATATTAATAAATAAAAAAAAAAAAAAAAAAAAAAAAAATAAAAAAAAAAAAAAAAAAAGACACCGTTCTATCCATTATCTTTAAATCAAGTACTTTGGATAATGGAAAATATTTGAGAATATTTTGGAAAGAAAGATTGCAGTTGGATACTTTAACTCACTCACTCTGCTAATCTTGTTTAATTATCTAAACCAAACCAAATCAAACTAAACCTTGTGTCCCAATCAAGTGGGGTCGGCTACATGAATCTTGTGTAATTATCTCTTGATTCAAATTAATGGAACCATAGGATGGTGGGCTATTTTTCTGTAATTTTCTGTTAGAAGATGGCAATAATTAGACCTATTGGCTTTAATGGATTCAAGTCTCCAACATTATTGCATTGATCTTGTTAAACATGGGGATAATATAGATCTCTCTTCTGATATCTCTCAGAATTTCAGAAAGGACTAAGACTATGGGATCATGCTATAGTCAGCTATTTCATGAGCAAAATATTCCCATTTCATTTTGTTAAAGAATTTCCTGGAAGGGTGTAGAAAAATGTGGCTGTGGAAGTGTTAACTCTTGGCAATGTTTTTTTCTTTTTGTCACAGATATTATCTAATGAAACATCAAGGAATCAATATGATCGAGCACTCAAATTTCAAGGGGATACTGGCAGACCATCGAGAGGAAACTGGGACTTGAACCATGAATTTGAGGATGGAATAAGAATCTATAGGTGGGCTGATCTGAGGCAGAAAATGCAACGTGAGAGATATTGGGAAAAATATAGTGCTAGAGATGAGAATTCCTCCTATTATGATGAAGCAGAGCAGGTATCTAAAGAAGAAACCACAGATGAAGAGAGAGGCTCCTTCGTCGAAGTGCTTAGATCTGCCTTCCTCTCTCTGTTTCTGATGCAGACCATTGGAGCTCGATTATCTCTCACATTTAGTAGCCTAATGGCTTTACTCGACCGTAAATTGGATGCTGGATATAAGGTGGGTTATTTGATTGCATGGGTTTTGGGTGGGAGAAGCGGCATTTTTCTTACCTTGTGCCTCTCTTTTGCAAGTTGGGTTTGTGGCAAAACCAGCAGTAGCATAGTCGCTCTAGTAGTTGTAGCTATGTGGGTTGGCTCAAACCTTGCAAGATATGCCCCAATTCCACAAGGTGCACTCCTTACCCTCTTGTACATGTCTATTAAGCTGCAAACTGATCTAAACTAAAGCTATCGCTGCTACTGCTGCCGTTGCTTTCTGTAATGAATATTTGTTTTGTCTTTCTTAAAGGGTATTTTGTACATATGTTGCTACAAATAAATTTTATGGTTCTGTTTATTGTTATATTTAAGAGTTTCAGAAATTCAAATAAAGCATATCCCAATTTTTTGGTTCATTCTTCAAATGAAACTGTGAGGACCAAAGATTTAAATGCGCAAACTTTGGCTTCTAAACATCAGATCAATCTCCATTGCCATGAGATATACGTTACAGACCTTGTGGTTTCGTGCATTCATGATTTTTTTGTGTGGATATTGCTATAATTCCTGTGTCATTGCTATAGTGTAGCTTTATCAAGATGTGGTCTATTTGATTTCCCACTCATACATATACATGAATGATAAAATTCACCATTTGTCTTTCCTCTTATTCATTGATGAGAAATTTCCTTGAAGCAAGCATTTCCACTTCATAGAATCCCTAGAAAATACATTCCCACGTCAATTGTTTCTAGTATACATCAAGAGTAGGAGGAAAATAAGAAAAGAAAATCCCACATTTCTGTCAGCTGCATTGATTTCTGACAGGAGCAGGTTGAATCTAGGAACTCTTGACATTCTCATCTTTCTTCATCTCTCTAAGATTCCTCCACAAGTACCTCCCGCTGGCCATGTCGACAAATACCCAGAAGGAGTTTTGAATCATCTGGAATTCAAAGAATTTCAAAGACTTCTTAGAGTTATGTAGGAGATTTAAACCAAAACAAACACAAAGGGAATAAAAATTCTCAAAATAGAAAACGAATGTTTGTCTCTTGCCTTTTTCCAATCAAGTTCTTGTTTGTCTTTGGATGATGTTTTCTCCATTGGTGATCCCTCTGAGGTCATGATGTCCATATCTGGCATAGAACGAACAGTCTTCCATGCGAAATATCCGGCCAATATTGCCGAGAAGAAAACCAAGATGAACCTTAGAGGACACATCTCTTCAGAACGAGATGGACACCGAAAAAAATGGTTCTTTTTCAAAGTTTTTGGTTTTGTTTTTTGGAGGGTGGATAGGATGGTTATGAGGATTGAGAATTCCTGGAAAATACAAGCAGGGGCAGATGAGCGGTGATGAAGCCTTCTTCTTTAAGGGCTGTTTGGGGTGAAGGTATATGTTGGGAATGCCAGGGGTTTGTTTTTTGACTTGGTTTTGGTGTTTTACAGAGTCAATGGTTGTGGCCACCAACTCCTTGGCACTTCTATACATAGTCTTCATTATTCTAGAGAATCCTAATTAGGTGATATTTTCAACCTAATCCAACAGCCACTCAACATTGAGGTGGGGTTTTAATAATTGCTTTTTTGAGTAGGTTTTTATTTCTTTTTTTAAATTTTAAAAAATTTATGCTTTTGGTAATTGTTAATTTTTTTTTTTTTGGATTGTTGTTGCTGTTGTTGAATGTTTTGAATCTTCAAACTTTTGTTTTTTTTGTGAGAAATTATCATATTGTCCTTATAGTTGTTGTGGAGCCTTGATTAACTTAACTAAAGGAACACGATGGATTTTTCAAAATATTGACAGTAAAATCATATTTTATATATCTGTAGAATTGTGTTAATAAAAAGTTACTTATTTAGTCAAATCAAATAAATTTATTATTTTTGACTTTTTCTTTTTGTCAAAAGCCAATTTATTTGTATATTGCTAATTAAAAAATATGAGGTTGAATTTCAGCCACTTCGGGTTGCGTTGAATAGTCATCCTAACCATTGCATGTGCCTCATGAATCATGATTCATGATACTAATAATTGAAACTGATCTCTCCCCTTTTCTCTCCAACCTAATTTTTGTATTAATTTTTTTTTATCATCTCATATATTATTATAGAATAATGGATTATTTATTAATAAATCTCATTTCACAAACAGTTATACAAATTAGTCCCAACTTTAAAATTTTGATCCGATAAGTCCTACAGGTGAAGAGATTTATTCCTTTTGATCCTATTTTCCATGTATAGCGTTGTGGCGTGGACGATTATACCTTTCATTTTGTTGATTTGGATGTGTTTGATTTTTAACTCATACGTGCAGCAGACAAACAAACCACTCCACATAACAATTCTCTTTCTCTCTCAAATTCTCTCTCTATCCATTAATGGCTATTCCATTGTAATTTTTATTCTCACAAACATGCTGGGGAATTACACTTAGGACAACCCTACAATAACAACCCCAACACCAATTTTCAATGGCATCTTATATAGAAATTTCAATGGCATCTTATATAGAGATCAGTAGATGCAATCTCATCCCTCTCTCTCTCCTTTCTCTGCATTTACCACTCTCGTCGTCCTTCCTCTCCTTCTTTTTCTTCTTCTTCTTCTCTGAAAACCCTAATTCTAACTTGACCCAATTCCTCTAATTTGAGACTCAATCTGTTGTCTGATGGCCCTAGAGAGAGAAATTCAGGAAACTAAAGAGGTAAATCCAATTCGACTGCCTGAGAATTAGGTAATTTTTGTGGGTTTGCTTACTTGAGGTTTAGAAAATTCAGGAAGATTGAAGAAAATTGGTTCTTTTTTGTTTGGTTGCCTAGAAAAATTAATGTTTCATGGTGTTTTGCTGTGATGGTTGTGTGTTGGTGCGGTGTTTCACGATGTTTTTCTGCAATGTTGATTTTTTCGTTTATTGGTGGCATACCGATGTTGAAGCTTCTATTAATGTTTCGTTCTTTTCAACGTTGACTCAGTTTGGTGTGTGGCTTGTGTGACTACTGTGGGTTGTGTGTTTCAGGGGGTTTGTGTGTTGTGTTTTTAAGATGGGTGTGGTTGTGCGGATACGTTTTCCTTGTATGTGCATTTTCTTGGTATGTGCATTTTTTTGGTGGGTGGTTTGTGTGTGTGGGTTGTGTGTCTGTGTGTTTACTGCATCCTATCTGTAACTGTATCCATGGCAACACGTGTCACACAACCCACATAAAAACTATAGCATAAAAAGCCTTAGTGTGCTTCCCTGTTGTGTGGCACCCACGAATGTGTCACGTAACCACCACCAATCTCAAATTATGAAGGTGTAACACACTCTTACCATACCACTAACCACGTAAGACACACGCGCTTAACCAAACACACACATCTAGCTGTAACGCGTACACCAACATCCATATTGATGGCAATTGCGTCCTTTCTCAACGGAAAGGACCAAACGGATCATTAGAAAATATATGAGACTAATTGGATCATAAGTTCAACAATTAGGATTTATTGGTAAATCTCCCAATAATAATACTATATGTATTAATTAATATAATAATTAGTATATTAACAGATGATGTAATATAATTTTAAACATGTTGAGTATTTGTAATTTGTATAATGGGTAGGGTCATAATTTTAAAGTAATAATTTTATAATATATGTTGGTACATTAATTGGTATACCAATTAGTGCATGTAGCACTATCAATTATTATATTATTATATTAGACTTTACCTTTCATGTATTGTATGAATACATAAATAATGGGTGCTACGTCAAATATTAAGCAAATTTTGAATAAAAATTTGATCATTCTCAATTACTCATGTTAAGGTGCTTATGTTTAAAAAGCATTTGATATAATGTTTTATATGATTACAGTGTAAAATAAATAAAATAAAATAAAATGTAATGGTAATGGGCACACAAGGGGGAGATAACCTTCTTCTGCTTAAAAGCCCCTAGCATGAATAAAGGCCAGATTTGAAAATGCAACCACCAAGAGGCTTTTTCCTGTCAACTTATTAATTATATGTATTATAGGTATCTTGAGCTATTGCATCTTAACCTTGATTCATGTTTTGGGTTGAACGTCTCTTAAATTAGCCACTTTCAACCATCGCCACTAGCCACTCTTTCGACTTATGTTGTCGGCAATTATCTGACTGTCAGCAATCACTTCTACTTCTAGACATAACCTCCTTATAACAACTCCTTCTAACTATCCTCTCATTTATTTTTAAAACAAGTTTTTAAAGCATGTGTATACTAAACATGTTTTTTAAATTTATCCTTTTAAGCAAATCTTATGAAGTGTATTTGTAATTTATCCTTTTTATATTTTTTTTATTTTTTGCAAAAATGAGCTTAAACATATTTCATATATTTTGATTTCATATATTTTTATTTTAAATTGTAAACCTTACCAAATGCCCTCCACTGCCCTCTTTAAAATAGGGCTCACATTATAGAGCTCATGGGCTCATAAGGGCTATCTGTGGATCATTTTTGTGGATCCCAAAGTATTTTGGCCCATTTTTAGCCTTATTCAAAAAAGAGCTACGACAACTACAAGCCCTAAACCCCCCTTATTTTTTTGGAAAATGATTAGTAAAATTTTTAATAATCCACAATTAATGATGTGATGTGTCTTTGGTTGTGTCATCTTCTTTCTATTATAATTATATTGCTATTACTATTATTTATTTATTTATTGCTCGAACCATTTGCTATTGCTATTATTTCTATTGGTGTTGATCCTTAAGGCCACTAACATTACCGATTTAAAAAGAGAGTACGGTAACATTAAATTAATGAGATCCAAAGAAATTTTTAATTATTTTGTCTTACCAAAATGGATTAAAAAAAAAAAAAGAAAATTGCAAGAAAAACTCTTCGATTTTATATGAATAAAACTTTTTCTTTTAATAAAAAATAAAATAAAATTTCCCACATTGATTAGGATCAATCATTGTGACTTTTATATCTTCTTTTTCTTAGGTAATAGGGTGAGATCAGCATTATTCTTTTTCTTACGTATCTCCTTTTAATTAATTGTATTTCTTTCTTTTCTTTTTTTTAACATATAGGAGGATTATAGTGCAGCCTAATTTGATGAATCTTTAGAGTTTTTCATTAATTAATGTGTTTTTAAAATAGCAATATCCTAATATGCTCTAAAAGTCCTCACAACCATACTAATTGCCTGTGTTTGGATCTTTTCCCTTTCTTTTTATTTTCTTGTAAGTTTTTCTTTTTTGTTTTATCCCTTCATTTTTAGTATATGTTTTTAATTATTTTTCCTTTTTTTAACATTTTGCTTCATTAGTTAATCTTCTAACTAATATATTCAATTTTTGATATTTACCTTTTAATCCCTTGAGTAGTTGCTTCCACATCACTTCCATGGTTATCCTCTCATGTCATGTTGCTTTGTGGTTTTCCCACTTAATTTGATCTTCTAGTTTTGGAATATAAGTTTGAATAGTGATAAGATAAAAGAGCTATATATATGTGCTTTATTAAGTGTTATTCGACCAACTTGCACATTTGTAGGATATTGTAAAAATTATATTGTAAATGGCTCATCCCAACCCACCCAAAGTATTCGGAAGTAAAACATCAACTCAATCTTACTCCTTCCCAAGTAATTCAGTCTATCATAATGGGATAGAATAATACTCTCTACCATGGTTTTTTGTCTCAAAAATTATTTCGAATGTGAAAAATATGGTCCAGATTTAAAGTTAGTTGAATGTTCAAAATGATTGTAGTCATAGATATATTTTTCTAAGTATATAGTATTATTGTATCTGAAATCATTTTTTTTATTTATTTTTGTAAAAGAAATTAAATTTATAACAAGAGCCTGATTAAGAAGCCTATTGAGAATTGAGAAAAAGTAAAAGGAAATTCACTGCCGAATTGTGTAGAAAAGGTTGCTCCTAGTTGTCTTGTTTTATAGGTTATTGCAAAAAGACTGTCAAAAGATTCTCACCCTTTGATTTCTTTTTAGAGAGGTGAGTGAGACCTCTCAAGCCTCCACCCCCACCTCTAGCGGAGTGCGCGGTGTGAGTCGGTACGGTTTGAGAGAAAAATAAAAATCGTATAGTGGGTGACGAATTGATAAAAGTGTCACTAGAATTTGTCATTTTTCTTATAAAAAATCGGGGGTTCGGTTGGCAAATAATGACCGATTTGTCTTGGCGGCTCGGGCGGATTGGCGGTTTATAAAAAATATAATTCAAATTACAAAACTTAAATCAAAGAGTAAAAAAAAGACAAGAGATACCGTGATGTTAAGTATCTTGCGAAGCTTTGTTCTGATGCAACCAGTGTAACAACAACATGATAATATCAACGACTATGTCATCAGTTCATTACAAGCATTTGTGGAAGCTATAATGATCAAATACAATACATAAAATTAATATCATTCAGGGTTTATAATATATTGAAAATGTTTACTGTTGAAAAGTATTTAGATTGAAAAGTGAGCTGATGCAAGTTTGCAACATGGCCAGAAAAAAAAAAAAAAAAAAAAAATTGAAAAGTGAATTGGAATCCAACTTTATTTTGGATATCTAACATCTTGAATTATCGTCGAGCAGTAATGTAATACTATATTCTAAGGTATAGAATAACAAGCAAACTTAAGTAAAAAAGAATTTTTAGAATCTTATAAAACATGATTTAATAGCAGTGCGGGTCGGTGCGGTTTGGAAGAAAAATAGAAACCGGCGGATTGATAAAAGTGTCACTAGAATTTGCCATTTTTCTTATCAAAAACTGGCGGTTCGATTGACAAATAATAACGAATTTGCCTTGACGGTACGGCTCGGTGCGGTTTCGGCGGTTTCGGCAGTATTATGCACATCCACTCCCACCCCCACCCCCACATACACGTGGAGTTAGTGATTGGAGGAGAAGAAAAAAAATAATAAAAAAATTTGGCCAATCACGTCACAAAGGGGATCGTGGGGGTCACTTTCTGTGAGGATCCAGATATTTTTCCTTTTTTTTATGGTTGCTCATAAAGTGAATCATGCCCATATCTATTATGAAAAAAGGATTTTTAATTTGAAGTTCATGATATTGAAATTTTCTTAAGATAAAAAATATGTAATATTTTCATAATAGTTGAAATCTCTTAATATTTTCACAAAGAAATTTTGACATAGAGAGATTTCAGGACAGAGAAATTTCAGTTCTTTAAAGAAAGTTTTTAGCTCGTCATAGAAAAATTTATTAAGAAACCTTAACAAATAAAAAAAAACATATTAGATCTCTCCTATTATCAAAAATCAGAAAAAAAATGTTTCACTAATTTTTTCTATTAAAAAAATGATTCAAGCTCAGATATATATATATATATTTTTTCATATAGATTGGAAACTCAGCTTAAAAAAATTATTTTTTAACATTTTTTGAGCTGAAAAATAAATAGAATGAAATTCTAAAAGGTTTTATCCCAAACTGTATTTTATAAGCAAAATTTTCAAAACTTAAAAAAGTTGCAAAACTTGTTTTGCTAAACAAGAGCTAGTCTACAACATGTAAGCGAGAAGTTTCATAGATAGGATAGGAGTTGTAAAAAGAAGATTTTATAAAATTATTTTTATTAATCAATGTAACATGCAATATTAAAATATATATGATATATTTTAATAATATAATAAATATCATATCAACAAATGTTAATAAATTTATTAATTTATGTAACCATTACTCATTTCATAACTATTGAATGGTGGAAGGAAACACTGGGGGAAGTGGTGATGGGTGTAGTGTTTGTAGTGGACGGCCACTTTGTTGACTGACCCTCAACCTCCATTGGCTTATTATTAATTGTCATTTTCTTGAAGAAAAAAACAGCAAGTTTTGAAGCTTTTGGGGGAAGTGAAATGTGAATGAAACTCTATCCCATTGGCTCTTTGAATAAATTAGATTTACTTTTACCATAATTTTTTTTAAAAAAATTTATATATCAGCTTTACCATATTCATATCACAATAGATTTCACTCTTATTTTTCCCCCGAAGGTATGTGAGTAAAACATATTTTGGCTATCACTTCCCTTTTGACAATTTATTGAACATATGTTTTTTACTTTGGTTTGGAATGTTTTAAAAGTATATTTTTTAACTTTTTATGAAATATAAATTAGGTTTGAGTTAAATTTAAAATGATGTGATAGAGATGTGATGCGACTTAAATAAGACAATATGACTTAAATAGAAGAATAACTTTCTAACTTTTTTTAATACATGACAAATAAGCTTTTTCTTTCCAATTCTCTTTTGACTCTTTGGCTCTGTTACTACAAGTGGGGAATGGAACACCTACATAATTGTGAGTGACAATATTGTATTGTACTGTCACTTTTTCCTTGATAATGAATGGGACAATTTATTGTCTACTATGTCCACTAGATGTTTGATTAATCATAATGTTATCTGACTTCACTCTACAAAAAAGCATCCATAAAAGAATCTCTTATCTTTTTTTTTTTTTTTTATCTTCCTCTTTTGAATGCTCACTCGAGGAACACCATCCGCGCAAGATTCTCTATTTACAAAATTTATATTTTCCCATCTCAATTATTTTTTTTGTTGCGTAAGCATGTTTATAAATTTTTTAAAATATTTTTATCATATTATATAATTAAAAAGATACAGTGAAATAAAAATAAAGATATTAAGAACAAAGAATCTCTCATTTCAATTGAAATTTTATACGAGTCAAATCTGTATCACACTAAAAATAAATAATAATAAAAATAAAAATTTGATTAAGACATTTTGTATAATATGGTACACTTAAAATAAATAAATAAAATGCGTATCAAAACATTATCCTTTTAAAATAATTTATTTTTAAAAAAAAAATTAATGATAGTAATGGCATAATCCCGTGGGTATAGGCCTGGCATAAGTGTGCAATGATTTTTGATTCGTAAATAACTTGTCTTTCTGTTGCCATTTATTTATAATTATTGGATATGTCTTGAATTTACACATTTTAAAATTCTTATATATTCCAATAATTATGAATGAATTGAGACAAGAAAAGAGAATTATTTGAACATAGAGAATCTTGCACGGCATAAGTGATGGGAGGCAGAGGAGACGAGCCGAGCCGAGGTCCCCATACCGTTTGAAAAAAGCAACAGCAAACAGCACGACTTTGATCATTAATTTGTTGTGATCGAAAACGATGAGGAGATCCCTGCCAAATCCTATTTCCCAAATATATTTTTCTCAATTTTTTCTGGCTTTCGTTTCTGGATTTTCTTTATTAAAATTGATGTTACTGCGAGCTCCAGAGGGAACAGGCCGGGTCAATCCACTCTTCTCAAGTCGTTGTCCGATTGATGGTGCCCACGGAGAAACCTGCAAAAGAGTTCAACGAGGAACGGAGAGTTCCCCAGCGAACCCTCCGACGAACTAGTTAGAGAGGTGAAAATAGTGAAGATGTAGAGAGAGGATGGAGATAGAGAACTTAACCTTCTCCTTGTCGTCGAAGCTTGCTTATATCCTTTGCTCATTATTTCTTTGTCCACTTCGAGCTGTTATGTTGGCCGAAAGTCTATGTTCTAGCTTGCCTTGTTCATGGTGAGGCTGTTCTGTTCCGACGTGAAGGGTTATCGTAATAAATGCTGCAGGGAAACTCATTAATGGTTGATGTGTGGTGCAATAACTCTGCAAGATCTTTTTCTGCTAATGTGGCTGGTTCTTCACTTGCCAAGTGTTTAGATGTCATTGGTGCTTGGTGTGTCGTTGGGTTTCAAGAATATTGGATTTTAGTATTTGAATCATGGACTGGGCCTTGAGTGGTGGGCCATGTCCTTTATGGGCCCACCCATGTCAGTAATCCCTCATTCCTGAGTACAGCTTTAGTCCAACGAAGGGAATAAGGAAAAAAATAGGGGTTGTGAGAGGTCGACAGGGAGAAGACCGACTGGGAGGTGGGCCGACCGCGCGGGGTGGCCGAATGAAGGGACCGACCGCGAGGAGAGCCGACCGCGAGGGGTGACTGAGTGGAGGGACCGACCAAGAGGAGTGTCGACCGCGAGGGTGGCCGACCGCGAAGGGTGACTGAGTGGACGGACCGACCGTGAGGAGGGCCGACCGCAAAAGGTGACCAAGTAGAGGGGGAAAAGTGGCGGTACGTAGGGCTCCAGGAGCGGCGGGGCACGTGGTAAAGTGAAGTGGAATAGACGGGGAAGGGGAACGGAGTAGCGGATTGTGGTCGTACACGTGGCCAAATCCTTTAATGGGGGAGGTGACGCGTTACCAAGAAGTGAAAAGACAGGGTGATATAGGGTAGTGAAAAGGCAGGGGCGAGAGTTTTTCGAAATTTTTCAAACTAGCGGAATTGAATCTTGACCCTTGGAGTATGGCAAGTCGTGGGCCTTTGGGGTTATTCGCTTTACCTACTTTATCGCAAAGAACCAATACATCCCTGAAGTGAACTCATTTGTTTCGTGTGATACGCCTCTGCGACACTTTGTGAACTTCCTTGTACCAGCGTCCAAAGCTACACGCAGACACGTAGGAAGAATGGTGCGAGATGAGTGGCCAACCATGAGACTAGAACCTCTAGGAAAAGACGACGTAGTAGAGTTGGTGGAACAATATCGAGTGGAACGGAGGAAGGAGAGGGGAGCTGCACCAGGGGCATGGGCTCGCCCGACTACGATGATCGTGGTCGCGAGGTCGATTAGCCAAGTGGAGCCGGATCATTGGCACACGAAGGCAGATAGATCTACATTTACAGCGGGAGAGGTGGAGGAGGTACGGAGGAAGTACCAGATTCCTGAGGAAATAGAGTTGAGGCTGCCCACATCGAAGGAGAGGGCGTCAGATGTACGGGCAGAAGAGTTCTCCTTATACGAGGAAGCACTGCGGGGAGGTTTAAGGTTGCCGCTCCCCCAAATTTTGGTGGAGGTAATTAGGAAGTTGGAGGTGGCACTAGGGCAGTTGATGCCGAACGCTTGGAAGATACTGATAGCCTGTGCGAGCGTTTGGCCATAGGCTACCACAGGGACAACAATGACGGTGGAGGAGTTATTCTCCTGCTACAAGGCCTCCGGTCAGCAAGAGACGTGGGTGACTCTGCAGGCAGTGGCGGACCGAGGTCTGGTGGCGGGCTTACCATCTTCAGTGAAGGGGTGGAGACCGAGATGGTTCTTCGTGTCGGAGAATGGAAGGGCACGAGTTCGCGCATCATGGAAAGTTCCCACAAAATCAGTTGAGCCAAAATTGGATGTGGCGGCAGAAGACCGAGTGAAGAAGGTGAGGGACTGGAGGGAGGAGAAGGGGTTGTGGTGGGACGAGCTGGTCCTTCCTTCGACGTTGTTTGCCCTGAACTTGGGACCGCAATCAGAGGAGGAGGATCCGGCGAGGGAGGAACTGGAGGTACGTAGGATGGCGAAGGAGGAAGAGGATATGAGATTGTTCGCCAGAGTAGACAAATACAAGGAGGCACAATTGGGGCCTGCCCCAAAGCTGGTGATGAGGGAGCAGGTCCGACCACGTCCTAAGCAGCTGGGCGACAAAGACTTAGCTGGCTTTGCCCCACTGCCGCCCCTAGTAGACCCATTGAAGAAGAGGGGTAAGCAGGAGGTGGAGGCAGTTGTAAAGAAGCCAAGAAAGAAGAGGATGGGCGTAGAAGAGGGGAAAGAGGCCCCTGCCTTGAAAAAGATGAATGTTGAGGGCGAGGATGCCTCTTTGGTGGGAGAAATGAAGGAGGGAAGGGTAGATACAGCGCCAGAGGAGACAAAGGAGACCGCCCAAGTGGCTAAGGAAGACTTGGGCCTAAGTGCCCCTATGGTGCCGATGGTGGCAGCTGCACCCAAAGTAACCTCAAGCCCTGGCGAGGGAAAGGCGGAGATCAGCAAGCCAGCGAAGAGTCACCGTCTTGGCGACCGCTTTGTTGGAGTAGTGGAAGATGCGGCGGTGTGCTCCATGGCGCGTTTGTCAGAGGCCGATCTGTTAGGAGGGTTTTACTCGGCTTAGATGGGAGCAGCGACTCTAGCGACCGCCTTGATGAATAAGGCGGTGTGTGCTAGGATGGAAGTAGAGCCGCTAAGGGCCCAATTGGAAGAGGCAAGATCGGAGCTCCAGAGTCTAAGGACGGAGACAACGGGGTGAGGGAAGGTGCGTGCGCTAAGGACTTGGAGTATGCGCAGAGGGCGAAGGTCATGGAGGTGTTGGCGGTAGTATAGAGCAATTCAGCCGGCGTGAGCTGGTGCCGAGCTCGTTGCAACCAAGTCTGAGCTTGAAGCGGAGCACCACAAGGTGATATCACTTAAGTTCCAGTTGGCGAGTGAGCAGAAGAAACTCGAGGAAGTCCAGAAGCCTGCACCACCGCTAACGAAATATGGGAGGAGGCCATGACCAGCAACGAAGATCTGCGGGACTAGGCGATCAAGGACAAGGAAGAAGCAGATTAGCGGATCGCTAAGTTGGAGAGGGCCCTAGTGGAAGAAATGGACCGATTGGCGTCTGAGAGAACAGCATACCCAGACCTGTGCAAATCGGCGGTGAAGCAATTCAAGGAGTCCGCCGAATTCTAAATAGCCATCAATGCCACAGTCGCCAGAAGCTTGGCGAGAGAGAGTGATGGGGGGACTGGGCCGTCGGTAGTGACTGCTGGAAGTAGGAGTGAAAAGGAAGTGATCCAGAGCTTCCAGCAGTTGGATTTTTATAAGCATGAAATGGCTGAGTTCTGGGATAGTGGCTGGAAGACCTTCAAACATAAAGCGGAAGAGCTGTTCCCAAACGTGGACTTCAGCCGCGTGGAGATCGGTGAAAACGACGTAGCCCAGATCCCCCTGGACGAGAGGGTTGAGGATGAGGATCTGGCCTCTACTGAGGAAGAGTGACCTTTGTAAAAATTTTGAGTTTGTGTGTTTTGTTTATTTTTTGTAATTTATGCAGTGAATCGTATGTAACTGTAAGTTTGTAAATAAAACAACGAGTTTTCCCTTGTACTGTTGCCATTATTTCGTTTGAGTTGTAAATTTGAAAATAATGAAAATGGTATAGCAGAATTTAGTGAAGAATGGTTGTAAAAGTAAAACTTGTGTATGAATTGTGAAACTTGCTAGTAGATTATGATGTAAGAAGTTTAGAAATGGGCAGACAGCCTAACTAGTGAAAAAACCATGATACCAAAATGTTAGAAATAGACATGCATGAGAGTATTAAAAATGTTAGAAATGAAAGATTGGTTTGGACGACTATGGACCTAGATTTCAAATGAATTGAAAATGTAAAGTTAAAATTGTGAAGAATGTTAAAAGATGTCGTAGTATGGACCTAGGTTTTAACTAAATATGGCAACCATGCTGTAACATGAAATTACGAAAGTGGACCAGCTGAACCCTTCATTCGTGTTCAGTCTGGCTGGGGCTGTAATTAACTTAGTCTGGCCGAGCCCTTCGTGCTCAGTCTGGCTGAGACTTTAAGTAACTCAGTCTGGCTGATGTCACAAAACATTTTATTATACAATCATATATACAAAAAGTACTCGAACCTCGCAGTGAGGCACAACAGCCCCGCCGACAAAAGGGGATCAAACCCAGAACCTACATATATATAAACAGTGAGCTAAAGCCCAAGAGGTTATGAATGAATGTCCATGAAATCAATTCATTATATCAATATTTCAATCGAATATGTGGTACATCCATTAGCCTATAAACAATAGGTCCAAAAGGACCCAACAATAATGATGGCCATCAATATACATTGATTCAATAAACAATATCATTCAATATTCAAAATGAAACCATTTGAACATATCTTTACACAAATAATCAATAGAACACACACTAAGTTTAAGGATGATAATTAAATCCCTAAATTCTGTGGTTCTATGTCTAAATCCTCATTAAGATGCTTTAAACTAGGCCTAAGAATGCCTAGGATGCGATGAGGATGCAAAAATGAAATCTCAAACCAAGCATTCTCACCTCAATTCTCGACCTCTTGGGCTCAAATTCTGGAGAATACATCCCAAAACAATGTATAACAAGTTTCAAAAGCTAATTTATGAATTCAAGCCCCAAAGGTGAGTCAATTAAATCCATTTCCAAAACCCATTTTCAAGAACAATTTCAAACATGCAATGCATGAGTTTTAATCCAAAATCAACCTTCAAATCTTGCTCTAATGAGCTCAATAGTTGGAAAATGAAGTGAAAACATGGACTATGATAAAAACATGGGCATGCATGTATGATTTTCCAAGGATTCAACTTCAAAATGTGCCAAAAGACCATCGTACAACATTCAAGCTCTAATTCAACAATTTATGAGCAAATTCATGACTTACTCTCTAATTAAACATGGAGCATGCAAGAATAAACCTTAAGGACAACAATGAGAGGTCCAATTACCTTACTAAGTCTTCAATTGAGAGTCTAGGAGGTCAATCTAGCAATCTATGCCTCAAATCTTCAAGTTCAATCACCAAAATGAACTCAACTCTCTCCTCTCTCTCTTGGTGGCTAGAGCTCAAGAATAATGATATGTTTTGATTAAGTGTAAACAAGGCTCAAGTGATGGAAGTAGACAAAGTCCACTCAAAATGGCAATTTTAACTCAAACTCTTTAATTGACTTAATTTAATCTAATTTAATCATTCCTAATCAATTTTCATAAATATATCATTAAATCAATATTCTCTGAGTCTAAAACATCAAACGGTTTCTAAATTTAAGGCCTTCAATTACCGCTTAAACACATAAACACAACAGATAATAAATCAATTAAAATAGGTTAACTCATTCAAGTTCATTTAGCAATAATCGGATATAATTGTTATTCTGGCTGAGCCATTCGTGCTCAGTCTGGCTGAGGCTTTAAATAACCCACTCTGGCTTAGCCATTCGTGCTCAGTCTAGCTGAGGCTTTAAATAACCCAATCTGGCTGAGCCCTTCTTGCTCAGTCCGGCTGAGGCTTTAAATAACTCAGTCTGGCTGAGCCCTTCGTGCTCAGTCTGGCTGAGGCTTTAAATAACTTAGTCTAGCTGAGGCTTTAAATAACTCAATCTGACAAGTCGTTATTGAAACAGAACACAGATAATGGAGACATAAAATCATTGTCATTTAAGGCATAGCCTATTGATCACAAATTTACACCAGGTATGAAGAGGACAAAAATAACCAAATGTGTAGATGGTCAATAAAAACATACAGCAAATGATTCATACAAAAATAGGACATGACACTTTACTGGAAATAACGCTTCCAGTGCTCGGCGTTCCACGGGTGGAGAAGGTCTTGGCCTTCCATGTCCTGGAGTCGGTAAGTGCCCGGGCGAGGTCTGGCCATAACAACGTAAGGTCTTTCCCACTTGGCTGCGAGTTTGCCCTCAGCAGGATTTTTGGTGACCAGAGTTGCTTCGCGCAAAACTAGGTCACCAACTGCGAACTCCCTTGATCAGACTCTGTGGTTGTAGTGTGCTCTCATTTTTTGTTGATATGAGGCCCGCCTGACAGCAGCTGTTTCGCGAAGCTCTTCAATTAGATCTAAGTCAGCCCGGCGTAGGTCTTTGGTTAGTTCTGGGTCTAGGTGCAGAATCCTTGGGGTCGACAAGCCGATTTCTACTGGGATGACTGCCTCAGTGCGTATGTTAAGCGAAAGGGGGTTTCCCCAATAGGGGTTCGGGCGGTGGTGCGGTAGGCTCAGAGTACGTTTGGCAGTTCCTCAGCCTAGAGTCCCTTGGCGGCTTCCAACTTAGTATTGATGATCTTCAAGAGAGAGCGGTTGGTGACCTCGACTTGCCCGTTGGCTTGGGGATGGCCTGGGGAAGAGAAGCACGGTTGAATGTGAAACTCTGCACAGAATTTCCTAAACTTGGCATTGTCGAATTGTTTACCGTTGTCTGAGACGATGGCTTAGGGGATTCCGAATTGGCATACAATTGATTGCCAGATAAATCTGGTTGTGTTCCGTTTGGTGATTGTGGCGAGGGGTTTCGCCTCCACCCATTTGGTGAAATAATCAATGGCGACCACAGCGAACTTGGTTTGGTCCCTACCAGTGGGCAATGGACCAACTAAGTCAATGCCCCACTTGGCAAATGGATAGGGACTGTTGAGTGTAATTAATTCTGTCGGCGGGGAATGGGGAATGTTGGCGAAGCGTTGGCATTTATCGCACTTAAGTACAAACTTAGTGGCATCTTGGTTGAGAGTAGGCCAGAAGTAGCCGGTGCGGAGTATTTTATAGACCAACGACCTGGCACCCGAATGATTACCACATACACCCTTGTAGACTTCCCTCATGACATAGGTCGCTTGGGAAGGACTGAGGCACCTGAGGTATGGCCGTGAAAATCCGCGTTTGTACAGGAAGCCGCTAATGAGGATGTAATTGGACAACCGAGCTCTGACTTTGGCGGTTTGCTGTTTGTTATCTGGTAACTCCCCACTTGTCAAAAATAAAAGGATGTCCGCCGCCCAGGGGATAGGCTCATTTTGGAGGAAGTGGACCTGCAGCTAGGTTGGCGAAGTAACCGGGTGGGCCAGGTATTCAAGACAAATGCCATGACTGAGGTCTGACTGGCCAGCCGAGGCCAATTGGGCCATTTCATCTACCTTAGAGTTTTCTGACCGAGGGATGTGTTTGATGTGGAAAGTGTTGAAAAGGCAAACAAGAGGGAGTACGATGTCCCTATAGGCTCGCATTATGTTGTTCTTGGCGTCGAATTCCCCCGTGATTTGTCTGACGATCAGTGGAGAATCACTGAACACTCTGAGATGGCTTACACCAATGTCTTAGGCTAGGCGAAGACCTGCTATCAGGGCCTCATACTCGGCCTTGTTATTGCTTGTGTCAAACAAGAAGTGTTGAGCACACTTGAACTAGCCACCCTCGGGGGCGGTGAGGATGAGACCAACCCCACTGCCTTCTTTACAGGATGCACCATCAACATTGAGGTCCAAGAGTGAGGATCTTCTGCCTCAGTGTTGAATTTCCTAGGCGGGAAGGATGTGGTTGGAGTGGGGTTAGTGAATTCCAGAATAAAATCGGAGACGGCTTGCCCTTTGATCACTGTTCGAGGTCGGTAGGAGATTTCAAATTGGCTGAGCTCAACTGACCATTGCATAAGTCTGCCGGACAACTCTGGTTGTTGCATTATCTTCTTCAAAGGTTGGTCAGTGAGGACCACTATGGAGTGGGCTTGGAAGTAAGGTCGTAGTCGTCTTGAGGCTATCACCAAGGCCAAGGCCAAGGCCATTTTTTCCAGCAATGGGTAGTTCTGTTCTGCTCCTCAGAGAGCCCGGCTAATGTAATAAACCGGACGTTGTACTGAGCTGTCCTCCCTGATGAGGACCGCACTGACTGCGGTGTTCAATACGGCTAAGTAGAGAAAAAGAGGCTCACCCGTGAACGCCTGAGAGAGTAGGGGGGTTAGCCATGCACTGCTTCAATTGTTGGAAGGCCTCTTCGGATTCGGTCGTCCACTCAAAAGCCTGCCAAAAGACTTTGAAGAAGGGAAGGCACTTGTCTGTTGCGCGGGAAATAAAACGGTTGAGGGCAGCGACACGGCCAATAAGCCTTTGAACTTCTTTAACCGTTCTGGGAGACTGCATTTCTACCAGGGCCTTGATCTTTTCGGAGTTGGCCTCAATACCCCACTGACTAACCATGAAATTGAGGAATTTCTCAGATCCAATGCCAAAGGCACATTTCTCTGGATTCAGCTTCATTTGATACTTACGTAGGGTGCCAAAGGTCTCCCGCAGGTTTGCCAGATGATCAGAGGAGAGTTTGCTTTTGATTAACATGTCATTGACGTACACTTCCATGTTCCGACCTATCTGTTGATGAAAAACGACATTGACTAACCGTTGGTAAGTTGCTCCAGCATTTTTCAACCCAAATGGCATCACCCGATAGTGGTAGGTTCCCCGGTCAGTGATAAATGAGGTATGTTCTTGGTCAGACAGGTGCATCAGAATTTGATTGTAGCCAGAAAAGACATCCATAAAACTGAGCATTTGATGTCCGGCCGTAGCGTCAACAAACAAATCTATGCGAGAAAGGCGATAACTGTCTTTGGGGCAAGCTCGATTAAGGTCGGAGTAATCGACACAGAGTCGCCATTTACTGTCATTTTTTCGGACCAAGACCACATTTGACAGCTATCTAGGGTAGTCTACGTTCTTGACAAATTGTGCCTCCAGTAGCTTATCTACCTCAGAAGCAATAAGAACGTTGCGTTCTAGGTGAAAGATGCGCTGCTTCTGGCAAAAAGGTCGGAAATGGGTCTCGATGCTCAGACGATGAGTGACAAAGGAGGGATCAATACCCGGCATGTTGGAATGGGTCCAGGCAAACACATCATTATGCTCGGTCAAGAGGGTTGTAAGGTCGGCCTTGGCTTAAGGGAATAGTTAGCTGCTAATCTTGGCTGTTTTTGTTAGGTTGGTGAGATCGATGGGACTTCAACAAGTTCATTCACTGGTTCCTCTCTGACTAACTCGTCTTCGTCTCTAACGTCGAGTCCTTCGATGATCATGGTCTCCTTCAGCTTGACCTCTTTGAGTGAAGCGACGTAGCATTCTCTAGCCACTGTCTGCTCTCCCCTCACGATGCCGACTTCGAGGCCGATAGGAAATTTCATGGCCAGATGGTACGTGGACGTGACAGCTTGAAAAGCGATAAGGGCGGTGCGATCGAGGATGATGTTATAAGCAGAGGGACAGTCGATGACGAGAAAAGTGAACAACTTAGTGGTCTGTCGTGGGTATTCTCCAATGGTGATGGAAGATCGATGGAGTCTATGGAGGTCACCCGATCTCCAGTGAAGCCAACCAGTGGAGTTTAGAGATGGGACAAACTTTCTTCCCCGACCTTGAGCTGGCGATAGGCGTTTAGGAAGATAATGTCTGAAGAGCTACCGTTGTCGACAAGCACCCGTCTGACTTTGTAATTGGAGAGGAGGGAAGAGATGACAAGGGGGTCGCCATGGGGGTAACGGATGCCCGTGCAATGGGCCTCCATAAAGGTGATGGGCTTCATCCACTGCTTGGGGTGTTTGAAGGGGCGGTCCAATGTTGCAACTTCTTTATCTGAGCCCTGTCTTATTTTTCTAAGTTCTGCCCGTTGGGTCGAACGGTATGGTCCTCCATAAGCAAGTTCGCCAGCAATAACTCTGATCTCTCCAACCGGGGGGGGCAGGGTTGCCTTGTTCCCGGAGTTGTTATGGGGGCCGATCATGGCCTTGGTTAGGTTGTGCGGGTTGTCGATGAGGGGTGCGCTGGTGGTTGTTTCTGGCAGGTTCGATCCTTGGCCGTTGCTGAGGGCAGGCTGCCGTGAACCGATTGAGACGCCCCTGGCGTATCAAGCCCTCGACCTGGTCTTTAAGGTTAACACACTCCTCGATATTGTGACCGTAGTCCTGATGGAAACGGTAGTATTTGGACTGGTCTCGATGGTTGGAAGGAGACCGCAACGGTTAGGACCATTTCAAGGGATAATCTCATTGGATCTGGTTCAAGACTTGTTCCATGGGAGAATTGAAGGGTGTGTACTGTTCGAACCGGCCGGGCAGTCGGATAGGTGCCGACCGGTCGGCTCGAGCAGGTCGGTCGATAAACTGAGGTGTTTGCTGTGTGTATTGGGTACTTCTGGTTTCAGGGTCCTTTCTCTTCTCACTGGGGGTCAGGTTTTTGGTCGTCGAATCTTGTCGGGCGGCTAGGGAATCTTCGGCGTTCATGTATTTTTGGGCTTTGAAGATGAGAGTTGCCATGGAGGTTGGAGGGTTTTTGGAGAGGGAGAAAAGGAAATCGGATGATCGTAGACCAGCCATGAAAGCCGTGAGAATGACCTTGTCATCGTTCTCCGCCACCTACAAGGCTTCGGTGTTGGAGCGGGTGACGAAGCTGCGTAAGGACTCCCCCTCTGTCTGACGGATGTTGAGGAGTTGGGTTGCCGGACGCCACTAGCATTGGGCACCAATGAAGTGGCTGAGAAATGAGTCACTTAGGTGCTGAAAAGTAGAGACAGAGTCTGTCAGCAGCTGACTAAACCAGAGTCGGGCCGACCCCTTAAGTGTTACAAGGAAAGCCCGAAACATGATCTCATCAGGGAATGAATAGAGGACCATGAGGGTCCTGTAAGTCTCCAGATGGTCAACTGGGTCCGTTGTACCGTCGAAAGAGTCGATCGAGGGCATTTTGAACTTGGGAGGTAGGGGTTTGTTCCTAATGGAAACAACAAATGGTGAGTTGGCTGTGGTGGAGGGTTTATTCTGTATGTTCTGCATGACTCCTTGAAGCTGAAGTTTCATGGCTTGAAGCTCGGCATCCCAAAGGGGAACGTTGTCACCGTTGGAATGCACTGGAGATTGGACACTACTGGCCTCCCCCTCGGGGGCAGGCGCTGGGAACGATGGGTACGGAGGCCAAGGTGGCGAGTTCATTTCTGGAGGAGGGGGTCGTAAACCTTCCAAGTTGGATAGTTGGGATTGTTGGATGGGGTGGCTCGGGGCTCGTTCTCGGTTGGGTGGTATATCTTGAGGTGGTGGTGGAGGTATGAGGAGGTCTCTTTGAAACAAAGCATCAATCAGGGCTTGGTTTTGCTCGGCTAAGTGATTAATGCTGTTGGTGAGTTCTGTGAAATACAGCGGTGGGCTGTTTGGGTTAGGAAGGTCGGCTTAGGGGTCGGCAACGTTGTGTTGAGAGGCCATGGATCTAGTTGTGACTATCCACCTAAATAGGTGGCAGGTAGGGATTATCGGGAATGGGTCTCCGGTGACAATGAGCACAGTTGCCACATGGAGCAAAGGATTCCCATAGACGACGCCAACTGATGTTACTGCGAGCTCCAAAAGGAACAGGCCGGGTCGATCCACGCTTCTCAAGCCGTCGTCCGATTGATGGTGCCCACGAAGAAACTTGCAAAAGAGTTCAACAGGGAACGGGGGAGTCCCCCAGCGAACCCTTCGACGAACTAGTTAGAGAGGTGAGAGTAGTGAAGATGTAGAGAGATGATGGAGATAGAGAACTTAACCTTTTCCTTGTCGTCGAAGCTTGCATATATCTTTTGCCCATCATTTCCTTGTCCACTCCGAGCTGTCATGTTGGCCGAAAATCTATGTTCTAGCTTACCTTGTTCATGGTGAGACTGTTCTGTTCCGACGTGAAGGGTTATTGTAATAAATGCTGCAGGAAAACTCATTAATGGCTGATGTATAATGCAATAACTCTGCAGGATCTTTGTCTGCTGACATGACTGGTTCTTCACTTGCCAAGTGTTTAGATATCATTGGTGCTTGGTGTGACGTTGGGCTTCAAGAATGTTGGGTTTTAGTATTTGAATCATAGACTGGACTTTGAGTGGTGGGCCATGTCAAAAATTATGATAAAAATGGAAAATCCATCTTTTAGTTAGGCTAGTCCAAAAATGGATAGTGAGAAGAAGATGTGCCCTCTGTGGAAGAGAATTGCTATTGCTATAGCTATGCTATGCTACAATGCTCTCATAAACTTCATAAATAAATAAATACACCATTTCATTGTTAATTAAAAGCATCTTTAATGGTTGTTGCTGTAATATTATTATTATTATTGTTATAATTTGGTAATGAATAGTATTATTTTGTCAAATTATGGTAATGGTGCTTCAATAGTCACTTGTTATTTTGGTAATTTTTAACCAACTTTCCCTCCTAATTTGTAAATGTTGTTTGGATATAGATTTTTTTGTGATTTTATTTTTATTTATTTTTTGTTTTTTATGACATTTTTTTAATTATTTGTAAAAAAAATTATATATTTATATTATTCCCGACTAGATAAATATAAAAAATGAAATTTTTTTGTAAAATTAGAAGAAAAAAATTAAATATAATTCAATTTGAAAAATTAAATAGAAAATTAAATTTGAAAAATTATTTGATTTTCTACTGTTTCAATTCTGTTTTTTTAACTGAATTTGGAGTTCAAATATGTTCATATTTACTGATGTGACATGTTTGACAATTGCTATTTTATTTGTCAAATTTAAGAACAGATATGACATATATCATATTTAACAAATAAAATAACAAGTCATTAGAGACCCACTTTTCATTATTATTACTAAATTATAGTGTTGGTAAGTATTTTGAGTGCTCTCTTGGAGAAACTCTAACACTATGTTTGGGAACTTAGGAGAAAAAAGAAAAGAAATGATTACTGAAGTAATAAGAGAAAAGAAAAGAAAAGAAAAGAAAAGAAATAATTGTGATTTCTCTCCTTTTTGTTTGGATAAGGAAGAAATAAAAGAAAAGAAATAATTGTGATTTCTCTCATTCTTGTTTGATTAGGTTTCATTAAGAGAAAAGAAAAGAAATTATTTTACGTTATATTACCAAAATAATCTTTTTATATTTTCAATCATTTTATTTCTTTTATTTTTATAAAAACAAAATTAATATTATAAAAATAATAGTTTCTTTTCTCTCCCAATCTCTCTATTTTTAGAAAGATTAAAAATGAGGCTTATAAAAAAAAAATGAGTTTTTCTCTATTTTTTTTCTATTTCTTCTCATTTCTCTCTACTTAAATTATCTAAACAAATAAAAAAATACATACCACTCTATTTCTTTTCTTCTCCCTCCAAATCATTCAATCCATATCGAAATTTTGTGAAAGCCTAGGGTCTCAATCTCCGTAATAATAATAATAAGAAGAAGAAGGAGGAGGAGGTGGAAGTGGCGTTGGATTCCCGTAGAGCTAATAAAGGAGGACTTGACTTTCCGTTTTGTGCTTCCACGTATGATTCTACCTACTCTCTCTCTCTGTAGATGGAAATGGAAATGGAAGGTGAATGGAAGTCGCGTTGATTCTGTCGCTTTTAGGTAACAGAAGAGGGTAGTGTAGTGTAGGAATCATATTCATATTCCTCTCAGCAAATTCAGACATTGATTGATTCACTTTACACGCAATTGGAATGCGTGCGTGCGTGTGTGCGTGTGTGTGTGTGTGTGTGTGTGTGTGAGAGAGAGAGAGAGAGAGAGTGTGTGTGTTTGTGTGTATATATATCCACGAATGTTGGGGGGATTTGGATTTGAGGAGAAGATAATAAGAGAATTGATTGTGGATTCCTGAGGAACTTATTCTGATTCTGATTCTGTTTTTTCTTGTCATCCGTATATGTAGAGTACAGTGGTAGATTGGACTTGGATTTACTTAAAGCTAGCCCTACTCCTGCTCCCCAACACCAACACCAACACCAACACCAATCAGTTGCTGTGATCAATCCATCTCTATTCTCCATCTTTTTCTGGTATGATATTTCCCAAACCCTCTCTCTCTCTCTCTCTCTCTCTGTTTCATAGTTCTCTGTTTTTAATACTTCATCCAAACTGGTGATTAGTTTTTAAAATTTTGAATTTTTTAGCTCCTATACCCTCCGTATATGCACTCACACATACATATTTTGAGAGAGAGAGAGAGAATGGCTCGGTTTCTTTGGCTATTCGCTTGTGAAAGCGATTACTGATAAGCGTTAAGAATAATATGCAATACAACAGTAGAAAGAAAGAAAGTAAAGCCAGAGAGAGAGAGAGAGAGTCCTCTGAGAGAGAATACCCCAGAATAGGGGGCCACACGGCAAGGGTCGTGGTCCTCCGTACTTGGACTGTTGCTAGTAATGGGTCACAGTTTCTTCTTGCATCATGTTTATACATCTTAGAAAATTCTACATTTACTTCTTTTTTACACAAATTCTCAAAATTCATAGGAATGGTTGTACGTTCCTCAAAACTAGGCATCCATTAATAAGGGAACATTATTCCCACGTGGCCATGCCACATACCAATCAACAAATGTCATGGCTCATGCCCTCTCCCCCAATCACCTACCCAAATTCATGACGCCTATTTTTTTTATCAATCACAATCGATTTCAAATACCATTCCGTGTCAAGTTATATATATGTGTACACACACTTCATTTCTTTGCCATTACTCATTTAGTGACAAGCTATTGCAAAGAAAAAAATTTAAATGCATAAAAAAATTTGTAGGGAATTTTCATTTGAAATAAAATTATGAATCATTTTTTATGAGTCAGCTAAGCGCAGAAGAGGCCAGAAGGAACATTGGTCATTGAGGACTGAAAGGATGGGAGAGATCTAGCCTTGAGCACTATCTTATTAGCATAAGCTCAAATATAATATTATTAGAGGCAAAACTTGTACCAGAAAGATATTATCAAATGCAAAATCGCCTGCCTCTTCTCATGCTTGACCTTTTCTTATTCTAAGGTGGGATTGGGTTCAATTGGGATGGCCTGACTGGTGAAGGCAAGGCTATGTTAGGTTCATTTGGTGAAGGCTAGGCTATGTTAGGTTCAATTAATAATGTATAAAATAAAGAGTAATGTTGAATATTGGGTAACATGGACCAGGTATTTTTTATTGGATAAAATCACATAGTAATAAACTATTCAAACTTCAATGCATGATTATCATCAATGGTTCAATTTACTATATAATCCAACTTGGGAAATACAATGTTTAAAATGAGGAAAGAGGACAGAAAGTTATTGGGACAAAGGCCAAAATAACTTACAAAAATGTTTTAAGACCCCCTTTCCTCCCACCCCCTTTGATCCCCTTTGCTTTTGATTGGTCCATTTTTCTTTTTCTTTTTTCTTTTTTTTCTTCTCTCCCAATCCCCAACCCCCATGTGTGTGTGGGGGGGTGAGAGTTTTGAGGGGGTCTTAATCAGTCCTCAATAACTTATGAAAAATGTCCCAGACCCCCTTTTTTCCCCCACCCCCACCACCCCCACCCCCACGTGGAGATGGGTGATTGGAAGAAAAGAAAAAAAAAAAAAATTAAAAATTAAAAAAACAAACTGGCCAATGAAATGTCAGTGGGGGTCCTGGGGGTGACCCCCACTGGGGGTCTCTAGCAGTTCCGATAACTTATTCCGACATCATGAAATGCCAATACTAGCTTGGCAGTAGTAGCAGCAAGTTTTTGTCAGGCTATTCCTGCTCAAGCTGCCCTATGGGTTGATGGAAAAGCTTCGAGTTAACCCCTTCTCGACATTTGAGTTTAGCAGCTGATTTTAAGCCTAAGTGACATTGCCAAAATTTGTGATAAATGTCATGGTCCATGTTTCAAAGAATATTATATGCCATATTATAAGTTAATCTAGTTTTATAATGGTGAAAGTATACATTTTTGCATATGGTATTTTCCTGCAAATAACAAGATAATGTGGTTATAAGTAATTAATAAGGTAATGTGGTTGTAAGCAATTAACAAGTATATCTTTTCTGCTTGGATCTTAGAAGAATGTGTTTAATGCCTGTGTTTTTACCTACTCTTGTAGTGCAAAATGTTATTTGCCCTGTGCTTCCCTTATATAGTTCATCAGTTCCTTTAGCATTGACTAATAATTGTTTTCTACGTCTAACTTCGAATTGATTTCTCATACGCAGAGTCATTGAGGTTGATTTATTTCCTCACTTGTTGCAATTGAAATTGAGAGATCTGATCTTCTCTGATTGGCTTCTCAGGTAGTTATCTGAGCAATCATGAATGCATTAGCTGCAACCAACAGAAATTTTAAGCTGGCAGCTCGGATTTTGGGGCTGGACTCAAAGCTTGAAAAGAGTTTGCTCATTCCATTTAGGGAAATCAAGGTTGTAAATGTTTTTTCTCATGGATGCTTGTTTTAATGTCAATGAGTTTATTGACGTACAATGTTAGCAACCTAACCCATTGCTCATTTAGCCAAACATTTCCCTCTCTATTAGTTGTCAACATCTCATGCTTTATTTGTTTCTTTTCTTTCAGTAGGATATCATTGCCTGGAATGTTTCACTTTATTTTTTTTGTTTTTATGGATTAACTATGATTTTCCTTCAGAAACGCTTCTTATTTACTTGCATTAGGTTATCCATGTTGATCTTTATACATCCCAATTCCATAACTCCAGAATTTACAATTCCACATATTTTTAGGCTTTCAAAAAATTTGTTCCATTTTATAATATATAAGTGCTGATGTCCTGATTACATGGCTCTTCATAATCCATTCAGACAAGCTTGAGTTAGTGACTTCTGAGCCCAGAATTATATTTTCATTACCTGTCAATTCATTATTGTGCCATCATTCATGAAAATACCGAACTTTCTTTTATTTTCTCCCTTATTACCTCTCTTGATAATTTTTGAGCAACTGAAGGCATTCTGGCCCAAATAAGTTGTAGTTGCTTATGAGCTTTCACGATTTTGTTTACTTAAAGCCTTATTTGTTTTTACTCTGCTAACTGCGCTGCTTTTTTACGAAAAAATGAAGGTTGAGTGTACCATACCAAAAGATGATGGCAATTTGGCTTCTTTTGTTGGGTTCAGGGTCCAGCATGACAATGCCAGAGGCCCCATGAAGGGAGGAATCAGATACCACCCAGAGGTTTGTTCATGACCTATTAACTGAAACCTTTGCTGACAGGGTAGAAATTGGGTTTCTAAGATTATACCACCCAGAGGTGATGATTGTGTTTTTTCTGGATTTTAAAGATTATTTTGGGTTTCTGTCGAAATAGTTACCTGGAAACTGTAGGTTGACCCAGACGAGGTGAATGCTTTAGCACAACTAATGACATGGAAGACTGCGGTAGCCAATATACCATACGGTGGAGCTAAAGGAGGGATAGGATGCAATCCAGGGGAATTAAGCATCTCTGAGCTAGAACGACTCACCAGAGTTTTCACCCAGAAGATACACGATCTTGTTGGAGTGCACACTGATGTTCCAGCACCTGATATGGGAACAAATCCACAGGTTTACAAAAGATCTACTTTAGTTCACAGAATTTTATGGTTGTTTAGGTTAATAACTAATGCTGTTGAGTAGTTTCCATGTATATCCTTTCTAATGTTTGCTGAAATTTTGAACTGATTTTTGATTGTTGTGTGTTTAAACAGACAATGGCATGGATATTAGACGAGTATGCGAAATTTCATGGCTACTCACCTGCTGTAGTGACTGGTAAACCTATTGTAAGTAAAAATAGACTGGTCACAAAACCAGGTCTCATAATTGTGGTTTTTCTTGTAAATATTTTGATTCTTCTAGTAACACTGATGCAGTATTTTGCAAAATGGCATTAACTTTTTGATTTTTTCTTCTCATGGTTGCTGATGCTTTTGCTCTATGTTATAATGGCCGTTTGATGAAACCAAACTTTCAAAGTACACATATTGTGAATACAATGTATAAATAAAAAAGTTTTCATTCTACATGCACTTGGGAATCGTTACAACATTATAGTTTGTTCTGTTTTCATGGTTACTTCCTCATTTCTGTAATTTGACAGACTCAAATTCTTTATACCAGGATCTTGGTGGATCCCTTGGTAGAGATGCCGCCACTGGAAGGGGAGTCTTATTTGCAACAGAGGCCCTGCTCAACGAGTATGGGAAGAGCATTGCTGGACAACGATTTGTTGTTCAGGTGAACCTGTTATATGACTTGCTAGTTTTATTTGAAATTACTGTGGAGTTGTCCACACGGAACAAAATAACATAGCGAATAATAACTAAAGAGTAGGTTCACATAAAATAACAGATGAGGTTATTATTCCAAAAAATTGCAGAATGAGTGTTGAAGAAGTACAGCATGAATGTGCCGGGGATTCGAGGGAGGACAGTTGACAAAAGAAAGCTAACTATCTCATTTATACTCCTTTTTCTTCAATCAATTATGTTGTGATGATTGGTTCTGATCTCAGGGATTTGGGAATGTGGGTTCCTGGGCTGCTGATCTCATCAGTGAAAAGGGTGGGAAGATTGTTGCAGTAAGTGACATAACTGGAGCTGTAAAGAACAGCAAAGGACTCGACGTTCCAAGCCTACTAAAGCACGTCACAGAAAATCGTGGAGTTAGAGGATTCAATGGTGGGGATGCAATAGACCCCAAATCAATATTGGTCGAAGATTGTGATATTCTCCTCCCAGCAGCCCTTGGGGGTGTGATCAACAGGTCTTTTCCTTAAACATCTGATGAGCATAATAATGTCACGGGCATGGTTTGTGAGGTTTTACATAAATTTCCTTTTGGTATATAATTGAAGGGAAAATGCAAACGATATCAAAGCCAAATTTATCATTGAGGCAGCTAACCATCCAACTGATCCGGAGGCTGATGAGGTCAGTGCATGCTGATTGATTTTGAAGTTTACAGTACAAAATAATTGCAGTAGCATAATTTGTCTTCTTCATTTGCAGATCCTATCAAAGAAAGGTGTTGTCATCCTTCCGGACATTTATGCAAACTCAGGTGGAGTTACGGTTAGTTATTTTGAGTGGGTTCAGGTATTGCTTTTCCACCTATCACTTTCCAGCTATATTGCAGCTTATTAATTATGCTTTTTTTTTTTTTCTGAAAAAAAAGTAATCTTTTTTGTTATTCAATTTCTGCAATCCATTTTTTTGGGGGGCACTTCAGACAGTTGGATTACTTGTTATGATTTCCATGTTAACCGATTTATACAAATGTAGAGTAAGCTTATAATTGGGGGCATTTTTTGGGGGGTGGAATGTAGAACATTCAAGGATTCATGTGGGATGAGGAGAAAGTGAACAATGAGCTGAAGACATACATGACCAAAGGTTTCAAGGATGTGAAGGAAATGTGCAAAGCCCATAATTGTGATCTGCGCATGGGAGCCTTCACCCTTGGGGTTAATCGTGTTGCTCGTGCCACTGTTCTCAGGGGTTGGGGAGCCTGAGAAGACTACCACAACAATGCACGCCTGCTTTAATTATACAATAAGGCTTCAACGGGGGCCCCTCTTATTAATTGGTCCTCTATGTCAGATTTTGTTGTTATTATCTTCTTCTTTTTACCTTTTCTGTTTTTGACATTAATGAGTAGTTCTATGAGCTTTCATAATCGAATGAGTCCACTTGGACAATGCAAATTCTCCATGAAGGGAAAGTTAATGAAGTATGTTTCACACCTCTCTCTCTCTCTCTCTCTCACACACACACACACACACACACACACACATCTTCCAGTTACAGCCAACACCTACCTCATGCCTTAAACAGATTCAATTCAATCGCTAATCACTGAGATATTTATGCACGCAGGGGTTTTAACAGTCTCAATTTATAAGTATTTAAGTACAACAGGCTCTGCATTGTCATATGCATGCATGACAGTACAACTTCAATAGCTAATTGCCAGAGAGTATGGCTTGCAATCTAAACTACATGGTGTACCTCTCAATTATTTGGGTTTGGATTATGTAATAATAATCTTTTAAGGTTCAAATTTTGCTTTCCCTCAGTTGGGTGACAAAGCAAACTTAAGCTCAACACATATTTGTCTTGATGCTACTTCAGTTTTAACTCAAACCGATTGATTGACATAGCAAGATCATTGTAAGAAAACCAGGACAAAGAAACAGGACTTGCTGAGCAATGAAACCGTAAGTGAAGTACACCTTCATCTCATCTTATATTTAGTTTTAAATTGATTTAAATATGATGCTTGCAAGTCTTCAAGTAACCAATTTCAGGCACCTTCCTGTGCCTCAAAGGGTATGCTAAATAGCCCTCTCCTCCTAAAGTTAGAAACAGCTTGCTAATGGCTGATGCCATGGAGGGCTATGCTCAGTTTAGGATGTAAGATAAACTTGTGAAATACAAATCCATTCATTTTGACCATTAAAATAAACACCAATTTCAAGCTGCCATGCCAACCACCATAAAGCCATACATTTTCAAAAGCTTTGAACCGAAACTTGATGGGCTTCTGTGATCCAGAAAAGCAAAATATAGCTCATCGATAAACTGATTATAGTTTGACAGGAAGTAGGGGAGTGCATTGACTTTGAACCAGGAACTGTGGAACAAGCAGGTCCCCCAAGCACAGGAAGCACCGATAATGTTATGTTCACCGATCAATCAAATATAGGCAAGCCTTGGGAAGAACCTTGAGAAAGTACAGTTAGTGATGCACAATAAATGCCCCATACAAAGCAACACTTCCATGCGTGTTAGCGTCATCCAGTGAACAGACACTAGATGCCCTGCTCGTGAGCTGGGTTTGAACCAGGCAACCTACCCCCTTCCCCTTATGAGATGTACGTATCCGACATACTTGGCTCTATATATTTATATATGTAAAAGTAACACCTCCAAATTCCCACCTTTGGAGACCCATTATTATCCCCAACCATATTGAATAGTATCACATCTCCTGAGAAATTTCAACCTTTCCATTCTCTTAAAACAATCATTCCAAATATTGTGGAAACCGAAAAATGTTTAACACTCGAAATTTAATAGAGCCATATCTGATTGAATCCACTAAATACCGCACATAAATAAAAGAGGATACAGAAATGTGCCACTAAATTCCACTCATTCTGTTAACAAAAAGTTCATATCAAAACTAACATGTGAATTACCTTCCAAAGCGTTCTGGAATCACAACTCAAAGGAGGACATAGAAAAAGTACACAATGCCATTCTAAAATCTCCCTCTGCCCCTAAAACCACCACCACGTCCGCCACCTCGGGGGCCACCCCTACCCCTTGGAGCACCCCTTCCACGAAAGCTACCGCCTCCACGAAAGCTACCGCCTCTCCCACCACCTCTGCCTCCACCACGGCCTCCACCTCTAGCACCTTGTGTTTGTCCCCTGCAACAACGTGGCAATGAAGTTCAGTAAACCTACTCCGATTCGATGTATGGATATCTAAACAAAGAACAATAACCATCTCCCATTCATAAGGAAAAAGAAAAAGAAAGCAACCAAGCTCTTTGAAAGAAAAAGCTAATTCAAAAGAAGCCAAACAACATCATATGCACGCTACTAGGAGAGTGGTGGAGATGGAAGAAATTTAACTGCAAGTCTGACAAAAAAAAATGGCATTACAATATCAAGCACTCAAATTGAAATGATTTATCTGTAACCTTCCAGTACAACAAAACCTCCATATCTAAATTGTGTTACATAAGTACTTCCTTATTCGAGGGGAATGAAAGAAAGTTTGCTGTCTAGTTTACTATGAAAGGAGTTTTCTGCCAGGAGAACATCCTAAGTTGCAATGCATTGAAATAAGAGAATCATTGACATGGGCAGGTGACAAATATTTTAGTCAACTAAAGAAGCATTACAAAGCATCCATCGCAGTTATGTAACTGAAACCTATCCACTCATCAAGCAACGGACCAAGGCTTAGAATACCAGCTGGTATGTAGCACGCCAGCTGGTTTGAATTGGTTTTTGGCCCTTCACCCCGGTACACCATTGGGATAAAAAATCACATGTGAACCAACCATTTTACAACACATTGACTTGAACTGGATAAATTATCAATTCCTTAGCAAACCGGGCCAATTCAACAACATAGCGATCTTTATTTATAAATAGATTTAATGCTTTAGACCACTTAACTCAAGGGGCTGGCCATTCAAAAGCCCACCCCATACTTGGTGTTATTCCATAGCCCATGGTTAAAATTAATTTGACCAATTGATGTGGGATATAGAACCATACACATGACAGATTGCCGGACCTTTTTTTATTGGATGTAAAAAAGAAATGTATATTAATTTGACCAAGTACTGCCATGGTTGTATCAGAAACATCAACATCAAGGCAAACATTATAAGCTATGCTGAAATGTGTACCAATTGGGTTTGACAAAAGAACTTTAGCAAAGGCCAGTAAAATACTTATATAGCACATTCAGATGCCCATTTATTATGAATATTTTAAGTCCGGGAGAAACATGAGTTTCTTCCACCAAGGAAGCTTAGCATCTTGCATTGTAATCAAGGCATCACCCAACAGAGCCGCCAACCACATAACAGACAGGTTAGGAAGTCAAGAACTAAATAGACAACTCCTTGAGAAGGAAAAGATAATATGTAAATTGATGACAATTAGTTGATCTAATGGAAAATTAATAGTATGGCTAGATATCAGATATGCAAAATGAGAAATTTTCTAATGTAAATAGCACAACTAGGCGAGGAATAAGCCTATAAAACTGGGCCTCACTCTGTTTATAAAGCCTACCAAAAGAGAAAGAACCACATAACAAGTTATCAAGCTGGACAAGCAAATACCTAGCATTCTAACCCACATTTTCACATTTCAGAAAGTTAATATTAACAGCCCAAATTTTATTCTAAGCAAAACAGGATATTTCTCTCTCATCAATAACACACTTTTTTCTTTCGATTGCATCAATAAAATACTTTATCACACTAAGTTTGTATGTATTCTTGACTAGTTAAATTTTGCTATTGAAGTTTGAGAACCATTTCCCTGAACAAACTGGAACTTTGCTCTTAACCTTAAAATGGGGGGATTCAGCTAATATTTATGTAGACTGTCCAATATGATAAGAACAGTGTCATTACAGGATGCTTTAGGTCAATTAAGAAAAGTTAGTGTAATCCTTTGTGCACATTCCAATGATGCTATTGTTACAACATCAAATCTTATATAGCAAGTCGAAAGAAACATACTTTGGCTGGGGAAGAAATCTTGACAGTGGTAAAAGCTTAGCCGGGTCGATGTAGAACTTATCACCAGCCGAATACGAAGTTGCTACAATGCCTTCCATCATTTTAACTGAAAAGTACTACCAATAACAGAAATGCAAAACAGAAATCATGTCTAATCTGATTCCAAAACTAAAAACAACAAGAAACTTCAAACCACAAAAAACAATAAATAGAAAAATAAGGACTCACGGATTCATTGATGGGACCAAAAATTTCTTCAACTTTGCCAATCTGGGTCTTGTTTTGAAGATAAATTGGAGCATTAAAGTAAGGTATTTTCTCATTGGTGAGCTTAGTCACTGCATCGCCCTCGCAAGCATGAAGAAACGTCGAAATCTCTACACATAGATCACAAAATATTCACATTCAAACATCATGAATCCATATAACTAATGCAAATACATATATATGTAAGAACAGAACAGACCTACTACTTCCTCAGGTGGTTGATTATAATCGTCGCGACCACCGCCACCAAAGCGGCCACCGCCACGGCCACCGAAGCGGCCGCCTCTACCACCACCGCCACCGAAGCGGCCGCCATCTCTGCCGCCCCTAAATCCACCGCCACGTCCGCCGCCTCTCGGAGGTCTCATCCTTGGTCGAGCGCAGAGCAAAAGATGAAATCAAGAAAAGATAGAGCCTCCAGACACAACACAAGTAGGGAGCAGCAGCTGATTGGGGGGGTTTAGGGTTAGGGTTTAAGCCTTTTATGCATATCAATCCATGGAGAGGCTTAAAATGACCAGAGTCTCCCTGACTTTCTTCAAATTCTCTAGGGGTGTTTTGGGGTGACGGGAAAAAGTGACTTTTAACTTTTTAATAAAGTTTTTGATTTTTTTGTGTAAGTGATTTAGAAAATTGATAAAAGTTACTTTTAATTTTTTTATTTATATTTATTTATGATATTAAAATTATAATATAATGATTAAACTATTCTCATTCAATTTAAAATATTTACAACTTCACCTATGTAGCATATTTTGACTCATGAAGAGTAGAATTGCAATTTCATCTGTGGCTAAAAATTAACTTTTCAAATATCTTTAAATTCAAAAAAGTCAACTTTTGACTTTTACTACAAATTCAAAAATGACTAAAAATCAACTAGCCAAACGAGGCTTTAAAGCTAAATTACACCTCCACGCCTAATGTATAGGGCTGAGTAAGGAATTTGTGAAATCCGTAATCCGATCCAGTCTAGTCCAATCAGGTAGGTTTGGATTGGTTTTTTGAATCCGCGGTTCGGTTCTGGATTGAATAATTAAAAATCCGTAGTCCACGAATTGGTTCCGGATTGAACCCCACTGTTTCGGATTAGAACCAATCCGGACCGTATACAAATAGTTTATATTTTTATTATACACCCTCCCACATATTATCTTCTCTTATTCTATATAAAACTTGACATAGGTAGGTCCATAAAGGCTACAGCCCACTATGAACAATCCAAGCCCACTACTTAGGTCCCAATACATAATCCAATTAATGAAGCCCAGCACTGTTGAAGCCCCACATAGCAATAAGAACCAATGACACCAAAACACATGGCAAGAGAAGGGCAAGCCACATTAGCAGACAAAGATCTGCAAAGTTATTGCCACTGCACATCGCCATTAATGAAGCCCTTTATAGCATTTATTGCGACAAGCCCTCTCTGTCGGAACAGAACGCCTTTACCATGAACAAGGTAAGCTAGAGTATAGACTTTTGGCCAAGGCGACAGGTCGGAAGGGACAACGAAATAATTACCAGAGGATATAAGTAGACGTCGAAGACAAAAAGAAGGTTAAACTTTTCTATCTCTACTCCATCCCTACACTCCACTTCTCTCTCTCTAACTTGCTCATCGGAGGGTTCGCTGGGGGACGCCCCGTTCCCCGTTGAACTCTTGTGCAAGTCCTCAGGTGGGCTTGGTCATTCGGACATAGGCTTAAGAAGTATGGATCAGTCCGACCCGTCTAACCATCACGAACTGTATCATCAGTTGGTGCAGTCTGTGGGAACACTTTCTTACTCTGTGCGCCAGTTGTGCTCATTGTTGCCAGAGGCCCTTTCCCAATCACCCCCTCCTGTCACCTGCGAAGGTGAATGGTCACGACTAGATCCATGGCTTCCCACCCCAATGTTCCCGACCACCAAGCCGACCCTCCTAATCCAAACAACCCACCACAATACTTTATCGAGTTCACCAACAACATTAACCGCCTTGCCGAGCAGAACCAAGCTCTAATCAATGTCCTGCTCCAAAGAGACCTTCTCATGCCTCCTCCACCACCTCCAGATATTCCACCCAACCAAGAACGAGCCCCGAGCCATATTATCCAGCAGCCTTATCCACTCAACTTGGAAGGCTTGCAACCTCCTCCCCCAAATATAAATCCACCACCCCGACCCCCACATCCATCGGTCCTGGCACCAATCCCTGAAGGAGAGGCCAGTAGCATCCAACCCCCGTTGCCTTCCGGTGGTGACAACATTCCTCTCTAGGACACCGAACTCTGAGCCATGAAGCTCCAACTCCAAGGGGTCATGCAGAACATCCAGCATAAACCCTCTACCACAGCCAACTCGCTATTCATTACCTCCATCCGGGACAAACCTCTACCCCCCAAGTTTAAAATGCCCACCATCGACTCTTTTGACGGTACGACGGACTCAATCGACCACTTGGAGACCTACAGGACCCTCATGATCCTCCATGCTTTCCTTGACGAAATCATGTGCCGGGCTTTCCCCGTGACACTCAAGGGGTCAGCTCAACTTTGGTTTAGTCAACTACCAGCAGACTCTGTCTCCACTTTCCAGCACCTCAGTGACTCTTTCCTCAGCCATTTCATTGGAGCCCAGCGCCAGCGGCGTCCGGCAACCCAACTCCTTAACATCTGTTAGACCGAGGGGGAGTCGCTACTGTAGCATGTCCGCGGGAGGGACCTCTCTACAGCTCGGACTCTTTAAGTTTTGTTGCGGTTCTAAATCTGAACCAAAGAGTCCAACTCTGGCAAATCGTTTTAAGGAAAACAGATTTTTCGAAAAGTAGTGCCAAACATGGATCGCTTTGACATGAGTCGCCACCTAAATATTTTTAAAGCGGAAATTTAGGAAACTCGACTGGTCAAGGCCACATGTCCGTCATCACAAAAGTTACTCGGGGAGCTTGGGTACGATCGGAAGGTCATTTATGAGCACCCTTTCGCCGGTCAAGACCTCTACTAACCGTGATATCCGTTTTGAAAACTTTACGTGTTCTTATTCGGTTATTAGCCTAGAATTACTATGTTATGACAACAAACAAGTATAGACTAGATCGCCTAATTGAAATAAACATTGCATATCCGCTTTTGTCTTGGAAAACGTGTTAGAAATTGCTACTACAAGTAGGCTAAAATACATTTCAAGGAGTACTCCCAACTCAAGCAATCCAACCTCCACCCACAGCATTCATACGCTTATATCACATAAGCACTTAGCGCATGTTAAGCATACCGTCATGGCAACATTCACACGCATGTGGTATGCTAAAGCATAAAAGCTCACCTCAGACTCGTGCCAAAACAAGAACTAGTTAGCAAAACAATGCATGACCTAGTTCATGTTAAATGACTAATGCAACACAAAGTAGAATGCAGTTAGACAGGCTCGCTATCCTAAGCATGGCATATGGAATGCTATCACATAGACGATTCAATTTTGGAATTTGAAAATTGCAATGCAGTTTGTATGATGTACCGAGCCCGGTGCATGTAAACAAATGCATGGATGCACGCATGCATTGCATAAGGTATGCTAATTTAAAATATGCCCTAATCCACCATCATAAGCAGGTAAATAAAAGGGAAGAAAGAAGTGGGGGTTGGAAGACATGCACACACGCACCCACACTTATTACAAACACGCCCTCACTCGGAGGGACCAAAATAATAATACAGTCCGAATAATGAATAAAATTAATTATTACAAAACTCTAATTACTTAATGAATAAATGCAAAATAAAAGGGGGCCATAGTCCCTGCCTCGGGATGCGCGAATGATGCATGCTCGATGTTCGCCTTGCCCGGGAATCCGCGCCATGCCACTGCTGCCTCCGTTTCACTGTCCTGCCTCCCTGGAAAATTGCTAAAGTCCTGGGACACCTTCCACATACCCTGAGGATCACCACCGGCTGAAGGGTTTGGCCACCGGCTGCGGGGTTTGGCCACCGACTGCAATGCAAGCTAATCGGCAAAAAAGATTGCGGTCGGACTAAAGAGTGCCTCGGCACTAAATTCCTGCAGGAGACAGTTTTGACAGCAACAAACAGCAGCAGTGCATGATATGGAATTTTGGGACAAATGTTTGCACCAACCATACTTCTTATCATATTTGTGACTCAAGGGAGTATAGTCCTTGGTTCTCGGACCACCAATCGCGCATTTCGATGCGTGATGGCCCAAGAACCAAGTGTGCAAATTTGATTTCAAATGTATGTAATGCAAACAAGCACATAAGGGTGCTAAGCCTCTATCACACTCACTTCAAGAGGCCTAGCATGCATGTCAATACAATGAAGCCCTGAACATGTCATCTAGCATGCAATGTGAACAATGTAATGCACTCATGCAAAACATACAAGTAAACATGCAAGGCGAGCATGCAAACCGAATGAAGGATGGACTTAAACATGGATTAGGCTAAATAGGCCTAAAACAGTGGCCATAGTGTCATGGGAATGAGGGCTAGTGTACACACAAACATGCATGCATGCAAGGTCCAACACTTATGCATCAAAGAGCAACTTTTAAGCACACTTAAAAGAGGGTAAACATGGATACATGGCATGCTTAGAAAGCTCTGAAATCATGCTACAAAATGATGCCAAATCAAGCAACAAAGTAGGCTAAGCGTGCATACAAATGGTCCAAGCATTAAGGCAAGCCAATGAGGCTTTGAACCACACTTAGTACAACCACACATGGCAATACTTAAACAATTAAAATCAGAGTTTTAACACATAAAACTAAGCCCAAAGGACCCCCTAGATGGCATCTAGATGGTTCAAATTCAAAGGTATACATTAAGGCCAAAACATGGAGTACACAACACATACTTTTAGAGCACTAAAGAGACAACTAAGGTAAGCATACAAGCACACCAAAGGGACTGAAATAGCATGTTAGATGGTTCCAAACCACTAAAATGATGCAAGGAACACATGCTATATACTCATGCACTTAGAGCATGCAAGCCAAAATGCAAAGTGGCTATACAAGGCATGTCATGGATGACCTAAACAACCAAAAACAGATCTTATACATGACAAAATAAGCACATTTTCAGTGTATGACCAGCCACAAAAACAGAAGCAAGATAGGCTAAGAAAGCATGCAAGATTACGGTAAATCACATGGATTTCAAAGCAAGTGCATGATAGAGAGGCAAAACATGGTTGAGCCCTTCTTCAATGTTGAAGAAGGGCTCAAAATAAGCCTACTTACAGTTTATTACATGCTCAAAAACAGATCATACGCAAGCCAAATATTCTATGCAAGAAACATGGCATACAAGAGGATATTAAGATAGGTGCTAGATGCAGCCACCAAACGGCAAGGGGTCCTCAATCAAACATGAAGAGGACCCCAAAACAAGACTATTTGAAGTTTGGGTCGGAGCCCAAAAGTGCTTGCAACTAGGGCTAAGATATGAAACAAGAAAAGGCTAGAAAGGGGAAGATAGACACTTACCCTTGTAGACCAATGAACCAGCACCTCTTGGACCAAGCTTTGGTGCTCCTAAGCTCTGCAAATGACCTCCAAGTCGTTGGAAATGGAATGGTGGTGGTGGTGCTAGGTGGTGGTGAAGGAATGGCTCAAGAACAATGGACTTTGGAAGTTGGATGAGAGAGATATGGAGAGAGGGGGTGGGATATATATGTATATATCAGATATACATATATATTTGCTGGTCTTTTTGTTCAAACCTCTAACCTTCATCAAAGGAGGAGAGGACCTCCTTATATAAGCAATCAAAACAAGACTTAGAGGCTAAGTTTCAAAGGGTCAAAGGGTGCAAGGCTTGTTGGAGAAGCTTGTACAGCTGGTAAGGCTTCTTGAGGAAGCCAAGACAAAGGGGTCAAGGCTTCCTCAAGAAGCCATGAGCAAAGGGGCCAAAAATGGGGTTCAAGGCTCCAAAATAGATACATATATGCACGTGGGTTTGGTTCTGTGCATCCCCATGCACCAGGGGTTCAAAGGGTTCAACCCGCCACCCAATTGATTTTTTTCCAAAATAAAGTGCCGGTCGGCACTCTTTTCTGCCGGTCGGCTAAATAGAGTGCCGACAGATGATTCCTTGCTCAAAACAGTGCCGGTGGGTATGCAAATCGAAGCCCCTGAAGTTAGCTTTCCAATGGCGCAAACCTTGCATCAAAATTCCTCCTGTGCAAAAAGTTATGCCCTTTTCCGTGAAGTCGCGCAGACTCGATCCAACCGGGATGATACCCAGCTTCAATCAATCATATCTCCTCCACCCGGACTTGGTTTTGGGAGATTCTTAAGTGCAAAGTGAAGCCCCGGAAGTCTTCTTTCCAACGATGGTGGCCTCATAGCTTAACTCCAAGTGTATAGACCAATACGCTCAATTTAGCGAGGACTGCTCATCCCTATCTTCTTCTCCAACTTGGTTTCTCCCCTCTTCTCCTCTTTTCTTCAACTCCAAACCCTTAAACAAAGTGTTTGGGAAGATTTGCCTCTCTTCTTGCCGAAGAAACTGAACCTGTAGCCTGCACATCTCTCAACACCGAGCAAACGATCAGTAATGCCCAAGTCTTGAGGGCGGTCAAAAATGGGGTGTCTACAGTTGCCCCTCTTTGACAGAACTCGAAAGTCATAACCATGACAGGAGTGAATGTCAAAGCCCCGAGACGACCCATTTTTGACAGGGCCGAAGACTTGGACAAACAAACAAAATATAGACAGATAAATGGTTGTGCCCGTAGGCTGCCTACGTATCCTTTTGCAAGGAATCAAACCAGCGTAGTTCAGGGGCAAGATGCAAATGAAATGCAAGATGCAAGACTTTGATAATTAGACTTATACGCTACGCGAAGCCGGTTTGAAATTTGGACTTATACGCTTTCGCGAAGCCGGTTTTGACAAGTAAAGTGCACAAAACAGTGCGATGCAGAGTGAATGCACAAAACAGTGCTAAACAGATGCACAAAATAGCGCGATGCTAAAGGTGTACAAAATAGTATGAGCAGGGTGAATGCACAAGACAGTGCGATGCAGATAAGGTGCGCAAGATAGCGCGATGCGCAAAATAACGCGAACAATGAATGCATGCAAAATGCAACCAAGTAAAGTGCGCAAAATAGCGCGAATGATACAATGCACAAAATAGTGCGATGCGCTAAACAGCGCGATGCGTTAAACAACGCGAGTGCACAAGACAGTGCGGTGCGCTAAACAGCGCGATGCGTTAGACAACGCGAGTGCAAAGAGAGTGCGATCGCTAAGCAGTAGCGATCGTTAGACAACGCGTAATGGAATGCACAAGATAGTGCGATCGCAAAATAAGCGCGATGCGTTAGACAACGCGCGTAATGGAATGCACAAGATAGTGCGACGCAAAAAATAGCGCGATCGAAAGATATGCAAAATGCAATGAGACGCCAAAATAAATAAGCGAGATGTGATGCACAAGATAGTGTGATCGCAAAATAAGCGATTTGATTTGAAATGCACTAATCGGCGATACGCTAAACGAATGATTTGAAATGCACTAGACAAAGGCGACACGCTAAACATGAAAGTGATTTGAAATGCACTAAACAATGCGATACGCTAAACAGCGCGAGTGATTTGAAATGCACTAGACAGTGCAATACGCTAAACAGCGCGAGTGATTTGAAATGCACTAAACAATGCGATACGCTAAACAGCGCGAGTGATTTGAAATGCACTAGGCAGTGCGATAAAATGCATTTTCTATGCAAGTATGGGGGCATTTAACAGGCACTCTGGTGCCTCTGATTTACCTCTTGGAGGGCTTTGCAACACACTTAGCTCGAAAAGGGGACACCCTGTTTATGTTGGCAAGAGATAACATCTGTTGCTGCTTTAATTGCCGTTCTGACTTGAAGCAGGCTTACACTTGAGGTAGAGGCGCACTCATACTTCGGTAGCATTGACAAGGCCTGAAGAGGTACATCCGGAGTACAATCACGGAATTTGCTGAAGTTGAAGCATACTCGGATGCCTCGATTTTCCCTCTTTTCTTTTGCTTTGCAGTCCGGAACCTATATAGCTTCAGATAGGTCCTGGTTTTACTATTCACACTTATCGGGGGTGGACCCTGCAGTTTTATGAAAGAACAAATATTGTTTTGCACAAATGTGGAGAATGGCACAACACTCTGAGCACAAGATGATTTTTTTTGAAATTAAGAAATGAGTTCTTAACCGGGTATTGAGCCTACGACTGAACACAGCGAGGAAGACTCAACAACGAAAAACAAGAGGTAAACAACCTAAACACATCTATTGACACTTGAAACGACTCAAAACAATGACTCGAGACAAACAAAATACAACGAAAGACTCAAATGCGCACAGGGAGCCTGTTTCACCGGGTATTATTTCCCACCCTTTCTCATTTGTGATTCTCACATCACTCGGCCCTCAAGCTCTGTTTTTCTGAAAAAGCCCTTTTCTCACTTTTTCTCTCAACGCACATCTCTATTCTTCAATCTCTCAATTTTTATCCCTTCCCAGGCGGTTGATAAACAGAAATTACGGGTTCTTGCCCCTAGCATTCGCTAGATTCTCTTCTTCTTACAAGAATTTTCCTGAGGGGTTGTGCCACAACCGGTGTGTAGCAACGCAGCTAACATCGGTTGATGATGCCGAGTTTTGACGTGGTTAGATCTGTCCGGATGAGGAAGTGGAACATCTTGATCCATTCCAATTGTGTTTCCAGCCTTGACTTAATACCTCATTGCTTGGAGGGTGAGAGAGCTTTCACTTTGTTGTTGACTTCATTGTGCCCTCTTCCGGCGTAGAGTGCCTTTCTTGGCAAGTATGTTGAAAATGGGGAAAAGACAGAAGCCCGACTCAACTGTGCCCCTAGTTCATCATTTCACCATTTTTGTTTTGGTTTTAAAACAAGTTTGACCAACATGAAAGTTAGATTAACATGCGTATTCAACTTTTTGATTTAAAATCATGCAAGTCGTGCTATGAGCACGAAAATTTTCCTTTTGGGTCCAAGAAAATGGTCCATTTTTTGAAAAGATGGAATAATTTTCGAGAGAATTAGTCAACCTCAAGAAAATTCTCAAAAACTATTTTTTGCAAACGGCCAATGCTCAACAAGCACGGAACCTACTCTTGAGATGCGCAACCCGGATCCATAAGCGATGGAAAATTGCCCTTGTCGAAGAACACCATGGCAACGAAAGTTGCCCCTTGTTTGAAATGACACTGCGGCGTTTTGAATGGCAACGGAAAGTTGCCCCTTGTTTGGATAGCATCGCGATGTACTTGTAGTCACCCTCGTGAGCGAACACAACGGACTCTTAGATACAGAGAAGACAAAGATGGCGAACCATCGCATGGACACAATCGAATTTGAATTGTTTTACTACCGACTTCAAAATGAAGTTGCTCACGATCCCAAAGATGGGAATCAAGCCTTACGAGTTCGGTTAAGGTACACTCGGTATTTAACCTCTCCTTTTTATGCTCTAACTTTTGCCAAGGTGCGTTTTCGACCTTGCGAGCTTCTTTTTCTTTTCTTTTCAATTCTTTTTCATTTTTTCATTTTTTTTTCTTTTTCTTTTAGACTCTAACTTTTGCCAAGGCGCCCGATGCGGGTTTTCGACCTTGCGATCTTCTTTTTCTTTTTCTTTTTTTTCTTCTTTTTTTTGTATATATTTTTTTTGTATGTATATTTTTTTTTTGCTTGCTCCAACTTTTGCCTGGGTAGCCCTTCCGGGTTTTCAGCCCAGCGAGCCTCTCAAAGGGTAAAAGTGTAATAAGTCCATGCCAAATGGTTTTGAGATTGAAGCCTCTCTGTATCTAGGAGAACGGCTATTGTGTTGATTTGCAGAAAGGTCCATCACGGCTACTTCTCGAGCTTTGCTTAGTGGGATCTGATCTTCCTGATCGGACTCTGATGCCTCTTGCTCGAGGGCTGCTTTGAATTGGGCCACACAGGCGTCGCATTGATAGCTATCTTTTGAACATTCTGGATGCTGGTCCAAGGCTTGAAAATGGGGGGGGTCGAGTCTCGAGGCTGAGAGCGATCCTAAGCTACACAATCTCAAGAGCGATTCCACACATGTCTTCGCAGGACCGCGCAAAATATCTTGTTTTTGAAAGTTTTTAAGAAGGCGACGATTTGCTCGTGCCGAAGACAGCGTGGAACCAATCTGGATCAAGCCAGGGTCCTTCTCAGTACTCACGCTAACAAGCATGATTTCATTCATTAAGGGCTTAGCATGCCTCTCTTTCTCTCAATTTGATCAAAGTTTTACAAATCCCGAGGAATTCCTCCTCTTTGTTTTTACCGTTCAAAAGTTTTGAAAAACTTAGGTCAATGCAATGATTTTAAGGCACAGAAAAGTCACAGCTTCTTATCAAATACTGCCATCTCACTTGGAATTTCTGGTACAACTGGCACATGGCAGAAGCAAACACGAGAGTGTGAAAATCACTGCTGTTTCATTCAAGATCTGTTGGCACAACTGGCTTCCTGGCAGAAACAGACTCAAAACAAAACAGGAAGACAAATGCAAAACAAAATGGTGATGCTCGAGGTAACACCCCCAGAATCACCCGACTCTGACAAAACAGATCGACTCGACATACAAAGACAGCGATCGACTCAGATGAAAGGATCGACTCAATACAAAAGACAAGATCGACCCAATACCCAAGTCGAAAGCAAAATTAACAAAGATTTGTCGTCGCTCAAAACAAAGGCATGCCGCCCACCACATCTCAAAAATCGAACGCCGCGTGGTTCATCTCGATCACGCCACATTATCCCCACAAGTTCATTGATCAAGTGCCGATAGACTTTGCAAGATCGCACGGTGATGATCTTGTTGTCAATCGATCTTGTATTTCATGGCGGTAACACTTATCGGTGACATGGCCAACTTGGCGATGAAAGGCACAATGATGGCCGGTTATGGTTAGGAGGAAGTTTTTTGGTAGGGGCCCGGCTCCAGGGTTTCAGCACCTTTTTAATCAGACCCTCAAGGCGATAGAGACATGTCTGATGCGAACACCCTCTCGCCTCGAGGTAGATAGTCCGGTTCGGGGTTTGAAGTAATCGGGCCGGGTTTCTTGATCTTTCCGGAGTAGGTTAGCCGAAGGAACATTCCTAGCAACACGCCCTTTTCGTGCCTACCTCGATTCAAACGCTTCACTCAACAAAAGTGCCATCCACGATCGCGTAACGATCGCTAGTACTTGCTGCTTGCTCTCCTTCGGTTTTCCAAGCCCCAACAATAACCGAAGATGTTCATGGGGACTCATGCTTTCCTGCCTTGTCCTTATCATCGGCCTCCACTTTGCTAAGAGATTGGCCTTCTCCCAATGCCCCAAGGTTAGGAGCCTTTTGACATGAACTCCTAGTATGTGATGCGGTTGATGATGGAGCCAAAACTCCAAAGGCCGATCTCGCCATTCTCAAGATCTTCGATCATCCTCATCACGAAGTAGGGGGTTCATGGGTTTGAGATGATTGGGGTTCAGATGCCCCCATCATGCCTAAGTTGATGCTTTCAGGATAAACACCTTCGGTTTGGGCAAATGGGTCGGTGATATATACCGGGTCGTAAGGGGGTGTGGATTAGATTGAGATGTGGATGAGGTATGTGGTCATTGGGGTCCGGTGGAGCTATCGTTGGTTGTCAATGAGATTTTGGATCTCATGGTGCCATGATCGATGGTACACACACAAGATTGGAAGGGTTATGTCGAGTGGATTTGGAAGGGTTGGGGTTCTAGGAGTTCTAGGTGCCCTTCTTCTCGCAGCCTTTTTCAAAGCTTGAGAGAGACTCATGTAAAGAGGATGGAATTTTCGAGTTGAAGTGGTTGGTTTTTGGCCATTGAGGGGTGGTGATAGTGCCTACTTCGAGCATTTCGCAATTGCTACCATCAAGAGTAGCATTGGGACCGCAAGCAACATTCCTCTTCAAGGGCTCATTATCTTCGCAAAGATCCCTTGTTTGATGGCATCCTCGATTTGAACCCCCATTTCATGAAGAATGGAAAGGTAAACAGAGGTAGAATGACCATCTTTGCAAAGAACTTGCCATGCAGATTCAATGATCATCCCGATCCGATCTTTGTCGGAAGGTTTTGTAGTCATCATTGAGGCCTTTGCTCCATCTCGCCAATTCCGAGAAACCTCATTTGGCCCTTGGCGGTGGCTTCAAGATCACGAGTGGTGACCTCAATCTGTGTGTTGTAGGAGTATTGATCACAAGGCCTCGCCATCTTTCCCAATTTCGCTTCACGATTCTCCAATTCAGCGTGCAGATGCGGCTATCCCGATGAGTTCGGTTGAATAGTGACAATTTACGTGGTCAAACCCATTGGTCTCAGAATATCAGAAAACAGGTGGAGGTGCACCATTGGGTCTCCAGAGCCATCGAATCGATCGATATGTGGCATCTTGAATTGATCCGTAATGTCACCATTGAGTCGATATCCACCCTCTATATCGTGAATAGAGTGGGTCCCCTGAGACTTTTTGAACAATTTCTCAAGCTTGCTCACTTTCAATGCTGTGGGGTCCGGCCCTATCGGAATGTCCGTATCTTCCTGGACATCTGGTGCCTCCCCAGGTGCTGGAGCTCCTGCTGGGGGAGGAACTTGTTGTGAAGCAGATGCTCCGGTTTGCTGCTCTAGCCTAGCAATTGTCTCTGTCTGTTGGGCTATGACCACAGCTTGTTGCTTGGCGAATTCTGCTTGATGAACAGCGTCTTGCTGCATGGCTTTCATACTATCCTGGAGTTGGCGCACCATCTCTTCCAGACTTGACATATTGTCCTGATTCGACCGAGCAACCGGTATATATGTGTCTGCAGTAGGCTTGGGACTCTCAACTTTTCGAGCTCAAAGATCACCGATCCGTAGCCGTTGTCTTGGTGGTCTATTCTCGACTAGCCTTCTCGCCCCGACATTTTGAACTGAGTCTCTGACTTGACAAAGTCTATCTGCACAAATCCAATGTACCCGGGGGATAGTGGAGCCTTCTGAAGCTATGATTCCAAGACTACCCTAGCAAAAGAGAAAACAGACAAGATCTCACCAACTTCACCGAACGGATATGAACAAAAGCGATCAGATTCTATTAGCGATCATCGTTCTCGAAATCATCGCCTCAAATCAACTGACACCGCAGATATAACTGATTTTCAAAAACAATGATACTAGTGCCCTCGTAGGATACCTAGATTTGCGATTGGTATATGCATTCCTCAGAGATACACTCTAAAAGCACATAGCAAGTAAATGAGAGCCAATACACCCCTATGTTGGGGTAGGGTTTCGCCCTATTTTTGTCGAGCTAGGGTTTCACTACGCAGCAGTTTCAAACAACCTAATATCGGGTGAGCAACCTGTCCTAGTTTGGAAAGGTCACTATGGATCCGAATATGCACTAGGTCGAATGGTCGAAAAGGGTGCCCGAAACCGGGTTTGTGTTCCCATCTTGGCAGAGCCTTATGGACATGCCTTGACAAGACAAGCCTCCAAAAACCGCCAGAATAGCAGATGGCCAACACGGTGTCCTAGGCGCACCAATGCACATGCAATGCAAAGAAACACATAAGTGAAATCAAAACAGGATATCACGAGTTCGAGTCAAGCTCTCTAAACTCCCCAGCAGAGTCGCCAGAAACTGTAGCATGTCCGCGGGAGGGACCTCTCTACAGCTCGGACTCTTTAAGTTTTGTTGCGGTTCTAAATCTGAACCAAAGAGTCCAACTCTGGCAAATCGTTTTAAGGAAAACAGATTTTTCGAAAAGTAGTGCCAAACATGGATCTTTGCGGACACAGAGTCGCCACCTAAATATTTTTAAAGCGGAAATTTAGGAAACCCCGACTTGCGTCAAGGCCACATGTCCGTCATCACAAAAGTTACTCGGCTCGGGAGCTTGGATACGACGGGAAGGTCATTTATGAGCACCCCTTTCGCCGTCCGAAGACCGGCCTCTACTAACCGTGATATCCGTTTTTGAAAACTTTACGTGTTCTTATTCCGGTTATTAGCCTAGAATTACTATGTTATGCGCACAACAAACAAGTATAGACTAGATCGCCTAATTCGGAAATAAACATTGCATATCCGTTTTGTCTTGGAAAACGTGTTAGAAATTGCTACTCGCAAGTAGGCTAAAATACGGATTTCAAGGAGTACTCCCAACTCAAGCAATCCAACCTCCACCCACAGGCATTCATACAGTTATATCACATAAGCACTTAGCCGCATGTTAAGCATACTGTCATGGCAACATTCACACGCATGTGGTATGCTAAAGCATAAAAGCTCACCTCGTACTCCGTGCCAAAACAGTAAACTAGTTAGCAAAACAATGCATGACCTAGTTCATGTTAAATGACTAATGCAACACAAAGTAGAATGCAGGCTATCCTAAGCATGGCATATGGAATGCTATCACATAGCACGTATTCAATTTTGGAATTTGAAAATTGCAATGCAGTTTGTATGATGTACCGAGCCCGGTGCATGTAAACAAATGCATGGATGCACGCATGCATTGCATAAGGTATGCTAATTTAAAATATGCCCTAATCCACCATCATAAGCAGGTAAATAAAAGGGAAGAAAGAAGTGGGGGTTGGAAGACATGCACACACGCACCCACACTTATTACAAACACGCCCTCACTCGGAGGGACCAAAATAATAATACAGTCCGAATAATGAATAAAATTAATTATTACAAAACTCTAATTACTTAATGAATAAATGCAAAATAAAAGGGGGCCATAGTCCCTGCCTCGGGATGCGCGAATGATGCATGCTCGATGTTCGCTTTGCCCGAATCGCCATGCCATCGCTGCCTCGCTTTCACCGCCCCGCCTCGAAAATTGCTAAAGTCCCGACACCTTCCACATACCCCGAGGATCACCACCGGAAGGGTTTGGCCACCGGCATGGGTTTGGCCACCGACGCAATGAAAGCTAATCGGCACAAAAAGATTGCCGTCGGCACTAAAGAGTGTCGGCACTAAATTCCTCAAGGATAAAGAACAAACAAAGAAGCGTGCATGATATGGAATTTTGGGACAAATGTTTGCACCAACCATACTTCTTATCATATTTGTGACTCAAGGAGTATAGTCCTTGGTTCTCGACCACCAATCGCATTTCGATGCGTGATGGCCCAAGAACCAAGTGTGCAAATTTGATTTCAAATGTATGTAATGCAAACAAGCACATAAGGGTGCTAAGCCTCTATCACACTCACTTCAAGAGGCCTAGCATGCATGTCAATACAATGAAGCCACGAACATGTCATCTAGCATGCAATGTGAACAATGTAATGCACTCATGCAAAACATACAAGTAAACATGCAAGGCGAGCATGCAAACCGAATGAAGGATGGACTTAAACATGGATTAGGCCTAAATAGGCCTAAAACAAAGGGCCATAGTGTCATGGGAATGAGGGCTAGTGTACACACAAACATGCATGCATGCAAGGTCCAACACTTATGCATCAAAGAGCAACTTTTAAGCACACTTAAAAGAGGGTAAACATGGATACATGGCATGCTTAGAAAGCTCTGAAATCATGCTACAAAATGATGCCAAATCAAGCAACAAAGTAGGCTAAGCGTGCATACAAATGGTCCAAGCATTAAGGCAAGCCAATGAGGCTTTGAACCACACTTAGTACAACCACACATGGCAATACTTAAACAATTAAAATCAGAGTTTTAACACATAAAACTAAGCCCAAAGGACCCCCTAGATGGCATCTAGATGGTTCAAATTCAAAGGTATACATTAAGGCCAAAACATGGAGTACACAACACATACTTTTAGAGCACTAAAGAGACAACTAAGGTAAGCATACAAGCACACCAAAGGGACTGAAATAGCATGTTAGATGGTTCCAAACCACTAAAATGATGCAAGCAACACATGCTATATACTCATGCACTTAAGGCTAGCAAGCCAAAATGCAAAGTGGCTATACAAGGCATGTCATGGATGACCTAAACAACCAAAAACAGATCTTATACATGACAAAATAAGCACATTTTCAGTGTATGACCAGCCACAAAAACAGAAGCAAGATAGGCTAAGAAAGCATGCAAGATTACGGTAAATCACATGGATTTCAAAGCAAGTGCATGATAGAGAGGCCAAACATGGTTGAGCCCTTCTTCAATGTTGAAGAAGGGCTCAAAATAAGCCTACTTACAGTTTATTACATGCTCAAAAACAGATCATACGCAAGCCAAATATTCTATGCAAGAAACATGGCATACAAGAGGATATTAAGATAGGTGCTAGATGCAGCCACCAAACGGCAAGGGGTCCTCAATCAAACATGAAGAGGACCCCAAAACAAGACTATTTGAAGTTTGGGTCGGAGCCCAAAAGTGCTTGCAACTAGGGCTAAGATATGAAACAAGAAAAGGCTAGAAAGGGGAAGATAGACACTTACCCTTGTAGACCAATGAACCAGCACCTCTTGGACCAAGCTTTGGTGCTCCTAAGCTCTGCAAATGACCTCCAAGTCGTTGGAAATGGAATGGTGGTGGTGGTGCTAGGTGGTGGTGAAGGAATGGCTCAAGAACAATGGACTTTGGAAGTTGGATGAGAGAGATATGGAGAGAGGGGGTGGGATATATATGTATATATCAGATATACATATATATTTGCTGGTCTTTTTGTTCAAACCTCTAACCTTCATCAAAGGAGGAGAGGACCTCCTTATATAAGCAATCAAAACAAGACTTAGAGGCTAAGTTTCAAAGGGTCAAAGGGTGCAAGGCTTGTTGGAGAAGCTTGTACAGCTGGTAAGGCTTCTTGAGGAAGCCAAGACAAAGGGGTCAAGGCTTCCTCAAGAAGCCATGAGCAAAGGGCCAAAAATGGGGTTCAAGGCTCCAAAATAGATACATATATGCATCGGTTTGGTTTGCAACAGTTTGTCATGCACCAAACTAGGGGGTTCAAAGGGTTCAACCCGGCCAGCCAATTTGATTTTCAGCCAAAATAAAGTGCCGGTCGGCACTCTTTTCTGCCGGTCGGCTAAATAGAGTGCCGACAGATGATTCCTTGCTCAAAACAGTGCCGGTGGGTATGCAAATCGAAGCCCCGGAAGTTAGCTTTCCAATGGCGCAAACCTTGCATCAAAATTCCTCCTGTGAAAAAAGTTATGCCCTTTTCCGTGAAGTCGCGCAGACTCGATCCAACCGGGATGATGCCCAGCTTCAATCAATCATATCTCCTCCACCCGGACTTGGTTTTGGGAGATTCTTAAGTGCAAAGTGAAGCCCCGGAAGTCTTCTTTCCAACGATGGTGGCCTCATAGCTTAACTCCAAGTGTATAGACCAATACGCTCAATTTAGCGAGGACTGCTCATCCCTATCTTCTTCTCCAACTTGGTTTCTCCCCTCTTCTCCTCTTTTCTTCAACTCCAAACCCTTAAACAAAGTGTTTGGGAAGATTTGCCTCTCTTCTTGCCGAAGAAACTGAACCTGTAGCCTGCACATCTCTCAACACCGAGCAAACGATCAGTAATGCCCAAGTCTTGAGGGCGGTCAAAAATGGGGTGTCTACAGCTACGCAGTTTCGTTACCCGCTTCAACACCGTAGCCTTGCAAGTAGCGGAAAACAATGACAAGGTCATCCTTACGGCTTTCATGGCCGGTCTGCCGTCGTCTGACTTCCTTTTCTCCCTCTCTAAAAACCCCCAGACCTCCATGGCAGCCCTACTCTCCAAAGTCCAAAAATACATCAATGCTGAAGATTCCCTAGCCACTCGGCAAGATCCTATAAAAACCCGACCCCCAGAGAAAAGAGAAAAGATTCAGAAACCAGAAATACCCAGTACAATAACCAAACATCTCAGTACACTGACCGACCCCCTAGAACCAACCGGTCAGCCCCAGTCCGACCGCCCGGCCGGTTCGAGCGGTACACCCCCTTAAACTCCCCCATGGAACAAGTCCTTCATCAGATTCAGCGGGACTACCCCCTCAAATGGGCCCAAACATCACGGACTCCTTCCAATCGGAAAGACCAGTTCAAATATTGTCGTTTTCACCAGGATCACGGCCATAATACCGAGGAGTATGTTAACCTCAAAGATCAGGTCGAGGGCCTGATTCATCAAGGACGCCTCAGCCGATTCACGGATACTCGCCCTCAGCAGAGGCAGCGGATTGAACCCATCAGAAACAACCGTCGGCGCACCCCTCCCCGACAGCCAGCACAGCCTAACCAAGGTCATGATCGCCCTCCACAGCAACCTTAGGCACAAGGTAACCCCACCACACCTGTTGGAGAAATCAGAGTTATCTCCGGCGGGCTTGCTTGTGGAGGACCATCCCGGTCGGTTCAGTGGGCAGAACTCAGAAAAATAAGGCAAGGCTCAGACAAAGAAGTTGCCACATTGGACCGACCCTCCAAACACCCCAAGCAGTCGACCGAGCCTATCACCTTTACGGGCGCCGACTGCACAGGCATCCGTTATCCTTATGACGACCCTCTCGTCATTTCCGCCCTCCTCTCCAATTACAAGGTCAGACGGGTTCTCATCGACAACGGCAGTTCTTCAGACATCATCTTCCTCAATTGCTTCCGCCAGCTCAAGATTGGGGAAAACAGTCTGTCTCCCCTCCAAACCCCTTTGGTCGGTTTCACTGGCGACCGGGTGACCTCCATCGGCTCCATTGATCTTCCTATCACAATTGGCGAGTACCCTCGGCAGACCACAAAGTTGCTCACCTTCCTTGTTGTTAATTGCCCCTCTACCTACAACATCATCATTGGCCGCACTGCCCTAAATGCTTTCCAAGCTATCACATCCACTTACCTCCTTGCCATCAAGTTCCCCACCGATCTTGAGGTCGGAACAGTGAGGGGAGAGCAGATTGTGGCCAGAGAATGTTATGTCGCCTCACTTAAAGAAGTCAAGCTAAAGGAGGCTATGATCATCGAAAGACTTGATGTCAGAGATGAGGACGAGCTGGTTAGAGGGGAACCAGTGGAGGAGCTCGTAGAGGTCCTCGTCGACCCCACCAACTCAGCCAAAACCGCCAAGATCGGCAGCCAACTATCCCCCTAAACCAAGGCCGACCTCACCGCCTTCCTAGTTGAACATAACGACGTGTTTGCCTGGACTCACTCCAATATGCTGGGTATTGATCCCTCATTCATCAGCCACCGTCTCAGTGTTGAGCCCCATTTCCGACCTATCCGCCAGAAGCAACGCATTTTTCACCTGGAACGCAATAACCTTATTGCTTCTGAAGTAGACAAACTCCTTAAGGCACAATTTATCACTAATGTGGACTACCCCAGATGGCTGTCGAATGTGGTTCTGGTTCGTAAAAACAATGGTAAATGGTAACTCTGTGTCGACTACTCTGACCTCAACCGAGTTTGCCCCAAGGACAGCTACCTTCTCCCCCGCATAGATCTACTGGTCGACGCCATGGCCAGTCATCAAATACTCAGTTTTATGGATACTTTCTCTGGCTACAACCAAATCTTGATGCACCCATCTGACCAGGAGCACACTGTGGACATGCCCCGCATGAGGGACTTATGCTGCCACAGTTCAGACTTGATTTGTCACGGTTCTTAATTTGAACCAAAGAGTCCAAATCCGGCAAACTGTTTTGAGAAAAAACAAATTTTGAAAAAAGTGCCAAACATGGACTGCTTTGCCAAATACAAAGTCGCCACCTAAATGTTTTTTAATGGGGGAATTTAGGAAACCCTGACTCATTTGCCTAAGGCCACGTGTCCGCCATCACCAAAGTTGCTTCGGCTTGGGAATTTGGGTACGATTGGGGAAGGTCAGATATGAGCACCCCCTCTCGCCCGATCCGAAGATCGGCCTCTACTAACCGTGATATCCTATTTTGAAAACGTTATGTGTTCTTATTCCGGTTAATTAGCTAGAATTACTATGTGATGCGCATAACACAAAAGTATAGACTAGATTGCCTAATTTGGAATGAAACATTGCATATCCGTTTGTTTGGAAAACGCTTTGGAATTTGCTACTTGTAAGTAGGCTAAAATACGGATTTCAATGAGTTGTTCAAACTCAAACAGTCCAACCTTCATCCACAGGCATTCAGACAGTTTATATCACATAAACAACTAGCCACATGGTAAGCATGCTGTCATGTTGGCATTTACACTCATGCGAGATGCTAAAGCATAAATACTTAGGCCTCGTTTGGGAACTCTCATTTTTAGCCAAAGAGCTAAAAAGTTACTAAATTAGCTAAAAAGCCAACAACCCATACCAAAAAGTCAAAGATTCTCTTTTCTCTCTACTTTTTGCACATCTTTTCATAAAAAGTCAAAAAGTCATCCCAAACATACTAGTTTTTTTTAGCTCATATTTTAGCCAAATAGCCAAAAAATTACTAAATTAGTCAGTTCCCAAACGAGGCCTTACAATGTACTCCGAGCCAAAACAATGAATTAGTTAGCAATCATTTACATGATCCTAGTTCATGTTAAGTGGCTAATGCATCGCATACAGAATATCACTAGAATAGGCTCGGCAAATCTAAGGATGACATGTGAAAATGCACAGATAACATGTATTCAAGTTAGATTTGAAATACTTATACAGTTAGCATGATGCGCCGAGCCCGGTGCATGCAATACTGATGAATGATGCAATCATGCATAGCATAAGGTATGCTAAAGTAAACATGTCCTAATACTAACCATCAAGGCAAACAAGTAAAAGGGAGAAAGAAGTGGGGGTTGGAAGACATGCACACACGCATCTACACTTATTACAAATTTGCCCTCGCTCGGAGGGACCGAAAGAATAATACAATTAATTAACCTACAAGCTAATTAATTATTACAGACCGATTAAACTAGTTAAACAAATTAACTAATCTAAGAAAGCAAAGAACCGACAAGCTATCCTCGGAAAGGTCCAATGCATGCGCGCCTGCTCGCTTTCGGAAAGTCATCGCCATACACAAGATGCTCGCTTTGGTACTGCTCCTCAAGATCGCACAAGTCCTGTGGTTGCTTCTCGAATCTTTGTAGAACACCACCGGCTAAGGGAATTGGCCACCGGCCACAAATTAATCCGTCGGCCACTTATGGATGGCCGGTCGACACTGCAGATGGCCGGCCGGTCAAATCTTCCTGTAGAAATAGATTTTGACAGCAGCAGAGGGCAAGACATAGCATGGCAATGCATTTCAAGCAATGTATGCACCAATCACACCCCTTATCATATTCATGACTCAAAGGGACATGGTTCTCGATTCTCAGACCACCAATCGCGCATTTCCATGCGTGATGGCTCAAGAAACCAAGTATGCATTTTAATTTCAAATGCAATGCAAACCAAATAAGCAAACAAAGGGGCTTCCAACCTGTAACGCCCTCAAAATAACAACATAAAACCCAACAATATAGACATGCATTAATATATAAAAGATCCACATTCTTCCATTAACAGAGTTTCATTACAAAAGTATTATATGTTAACAACAAAAGCAAATGCCCTAAGGGCTTACAGCTTTCCAAGTTAACACTTGGTTACAAAAAGTTAGAGTACTAACTCATTTACACATTAAGCCCTTGGCTTGAATTTACATGTAATAGATCAAAAGAAAGACAACAAAAGTCTGTCCCGCCCCTAGCCTCCCAAGCTATGTCCTTGGAGGTGGCATGCTGCCTGCACTTGAAAATGATGTTCCCATATAGGGTGAGCCACAGCCCAGTAGAAATATACTAAACCAATTATGAACAATGACTAAAAGATTAGCAGTTGATAAATGGTCAACACTGATACATCCACTTATATTACATTTCGATTACATGACCTACAAGTCTATGTTACCTTCCACTTTCCATTTTCGACAGATAAGCATACTAGCTATGTCATCACATTAACCGATAAGCATATAAGCTATATCAACACCTCAGCAGGTAAGTATAAGAACTATATCACACAACAGGAGATAAGCAGAGGAGCTATATCTACTCTTCTCTAGACAAGCATATGAGCTATATCTATACTTCTCAAAGATAAGCATATGAGCTGTATCTTCACTTCTCTAGACAAGCATATGAGCTGTATCTACGGAGTACATCCCCCATCTCCTCCAAACACTATCCGGTTTAGAGGTACATCTCTTATCTTCTCCTAAACCGCGGAGTACATCCCCCATCTCCTCCTCTACACAAAATGCATATAAACACATAGGTTCTATATACAATCAATCAATACATAAAGTTAATGTATTCTATCAACCGTCATACTCTATGACACATTCCATTGATTAGTTTCAATTTGCCTAATCATCATGCATTGTCTACAACAATCAAGACTACCCTCCACCGGTAGCCCAAAGCAGTTATTTCTAAACAGAAATTAAATACACAAAATGGATATTTAATCAACATTTCAATTAGGTGAGTAATAATTAATCTAACAACACCATTTATTCTCATACATCTCTAATCTCAGCATTCCACTTTAATTCCTCATTTCTCATAATTAATTAATCCAATTAATTAATCAATGTGATTAGGGCATTTTCCATAATTAACATTACCACCCTTAGGTTCCATTTTCTATCATTATTTCAACATTAAACCCATGTTTCTACACCAAACTTACCTCTAGGTTTATTATAAATAAAACCCCAACTTTTGTAAAATTACACAAAAGCCCAAAGTTTTCTCAAAATTGCACAACAACTTCCAACACATCAAAATGCTAAAATTTAAAGACAAAATCCATAAAAAGGAGTAGGATATCCCTACCTCAAAGTTTGAGCTCAAAAGGAGATGAAGACCCAACACCTAACTTGCTCCAAAACCAAATATTTTCAGATTAAATCGAAGCCCAAGTCACCCTCTATCTTTTTAACAAAGCACTTAGGGTAGATTCACACTCTAGGGAGATGATTTCTTAGAGAGAAGACAAGTCTAGAGAGAGAGGCTCTCAAATTTAGGGTTTTAAGATGTAAAAGTTTTGAAAAAGTGAAGTTTGATTCGGCTGCTGCGAACTGATATAAACAGGCTCGCTCGAGCGACCAGACATAGAAAACCCTAGCTCGAGCCAAGAAAGTCTCGCTCGAGCCAACAAAGTCTCGCTCGAGCCAACAACCCAGAAGCTCGCTCGAGCGAAGAAAAATCTCGCTCGAGCCAAGAACTCGAACCTTCAGGTCTGCAACTAGACGCACGCTCGAGCGACAAACTGCTCGCTCGAGCGAAGACCGAACCAGATAGCTCGAGTGAAGAAAAGCTCGCTCGAGCCAAAAACTACTGCTCTCAGGTCCAACTGAGACGCAGATGCACGCTCGAGCGAAGGAGTACCTGGCTCGAGCCACCATACACAAAACTCAACTCTCGCCGGCGATCAATCTCGCTCGAGCGAAGGCCCAAAGATCTGGGCAGCAACTCTTGGTTCCCAACACAACCAACCTGTAACAAACCTGCCCAACACATCCTATAACTCAAAAACAAGGCATGAAAGGATGTAAACAAGATAACAACCAACTACTAACATCCACAGACACATGACCGGATCACTGTACAACAAGGAAAAAAACCCGGGATCGCTATAACAACCTCTATCATGGCTTGATCAAGAGATGAAAGATGCATGCAAATGCAATGCAACCTAAGTATGTTAACTAGGCATGCAACATGAGCATATGGGAAGCATGCAAGGCATATAACAAGCATGCAAGTTAAATGAGCATACAAAGTACAATGCCAACACACAAACATGCAAAACATATGGCATGTTAAGCAACCAAAGCAAAGAGGAGAATGCATGCCAAATGCAACACCATTTCAACATGCAACAACATGTCATAAGCTAAGCATGCAACAACATGCCAAGGGATGGACTTAAACTAAATTAGGCAGCCCTTAAACAAGCCTAAAACAGTGGCCAACATGCTCAATAATGAAGGCTAAAACACATACCAATAGACATGCATGCAAGGTCCAAGACTTGGGCAAAAAAGAGAGACTTTTAAGCACACTTGAAAGGATGCAAACATGGACAATTAGCATGCAATGTAAGCTCTGAAAAACATGTAGGAAATGATGCCAAATCAACCTACTAATGCAAGCTAAGCATACAACCAAGCCCAAGGACCTAAAGCATGATCATATGACACATGAAGCAAATGACCAAAATGGATCAAAACAGTCCTAAATCATGTCAAGGCAGGCCCCAAAAACCATTTAGATGGCATCTAAATGATCTACACATGGAGACATGCACAAATGCTTAAACATGGAGCATACAACACAGCCTCTTAAAGTATTAAAGGAGTGATAAAATGCAAGCATGTGAACATGAAACAAGGACTGAAATGTCATGAAAAATGGTTCCAAACCATTGGAAAGATGCAAGGATGGCATGCTCATGGTCAATGCATCAAGGCATACAAAGGGGGATTACATGGTAGCTATGCAAAACAAAACATGAATGACCCGAATGACCAAAAACAGACCTCAAACACATCAAAACATGCATATAAGCTTCACAAAGTTTGGCCAAAATACATGAGCATGGTAGCCTAAATGCTATGCATGTATTAAAGCAAATCATGGCATTACAAGGCATGTATGCTAAGCAAGTATGGTGTACCAAAACAAAGTCAAAACAGTGCTAAATCATGATATAATAAGCACAAAAAACAGCTAAGGCATGGTCAACATACACTTAAATTAGATGCTCCCTCAAGAGGCAAAAATGACCCTTTTCAAGGACAACAAGGAGAGGGGGTGGCCCTCTCCTTCTTAGGACCTCAAGGCACCATCCTCACCTTTGAAATCCCTCAAGATTTCAGTGGTGAGGAGGCCCAAACACAATGGTCCTGGAGCTCAACCAAAATGGCACAAAACAAGGGCCAAACAAGCCTTAAGAGGGGTCAAACAACCCTAAAGCTTAAAGCACCCTTAAACAACTATTTAGAGTAGGCAAAAACAAGACTTTTATGTGTTATATGCTAAGCTCGAAAACAGATGCAAGATAGTCAAAAAAGCTTTGCAAAAATGGGGTATTTAAAGGTAAAGTCATTACCCTTGTTGACCCTCTTCAAAAATGGTAGACCAGCTGGTTCTTTGAGCTCAAAATCACCCAAGAAGTCCAAGAATGGCCCTCTAGTGCCTCAGCTCCAAGAGAAGGTGTGATGGTGGGTGTTTGTGCACAAAAGTGAGGCAAAACACACACAAAACACAAAAGATAGGAAGGTATAGATATAGGATAGATACAAATCCTAACCCTAAAACTAGAGCCCCACTGAAAATGTTGTCTAACCCTAAAAGAGGGAGAGGAGGCCTCCTCTTATAGAGCTTCAATCTTGTAAGCTTACAAGACAAGCTAGCTAAGAGGGAAATCCCTCCACACACGTGTATGAAGGGGAGCCAAGTGCATGCCAGCTGCATGAAAATATCTGCAAAAGCAGATGCACAGTAGTCGGCCGGCCAAAAATGCAATTGACTAAAAAAAGATAGCCGGCCGGCCAAACATTTGGCCGGTGGCAACAAGACACAGCCAGTGGCCTCAAGCCATGGCCGGTGGAGTGTGGGGATGGCCCACAAGCCATTCACTGCCCCTCCAAGGAAAAGCACAAGTGTTTGGTGCAAAACCAAACGCAAAACAGTCGAGTCAAGATATCCTAAGGCAAGGCGCGTATTCGAAACCTCCGGGAACTCAAGATGAACACAAACATGGATGATCATCGAATGTTCAAGCGGTGACGTCCAAGTCTTGAGAACGGTCAAAAATGAGGTGTCTACACACACCTCCTTCATCACCGACCGAGGCACCTACCATTACCGTGTGATGCCATTTGGGTTGAAGAATACTGGGGCCACTTACCAACGGTTGGTCAATGCCGTCTTCCATTATCAGATAGGCCGGAACATGGAAGTAAATGTCGATGACATGCTGGTCAAGAGTAAGCTCTCCACCGATCATCTGGCCGACCTGCAAGAAACCTTCGCCACCCTACGAAAGTACCAAATGAAGCTCAATCCGGAAAAATATGCCTTTGGTGTAGGATCTGGGAAGTTTTTGGGATTCATGGTCAGTCAACAAGGCATCAAGGCTAACCCCGAAAAGATCAAGGCCTTAATCGAAATGCAGTCACCCAGAACGGTCAAGGAGGTTCAGAGGCTTACTAGCCGAGTGGCCGCCCTCAACCGCTTCATTTCCTAAGCAACGGATAAGTGCCTCCCCTTCTTCAAAGTCCTTCGGCAAACTTTTGAATGGACAGCAGAATCTGAAGAGGCCTTTCAACAGTTGAAACAATGCATGGCTAACCCCCCCTACTTTCTCAAGCCATCACGGGCGAACCCCTCTTCCTCTATCTAGCCGTGTCACACATCGGTCAAAGACTGCGTCAGGAAGACAGCTCATCCAAATGACCGGTCTACTACATCAGTCAAGCTCTTCTGGGGGCGAAACAGAGCTACCCATTGTTAGAAAAAATGTCCTTGGCCTTGGTCACCGCCTCTAAATGACTCCGCCCTTACTTCCAAGCCCATTCCATAGTGGTCCTCACTGACCAACCGTTGAAGAAGATAATGCAACAACCAAAGCTTTCCGGCAGGCTTATGCAATGGTCTGTCGAACTCAGTCAGTTTGATATCTCCTACTAGCCTCGGACAGCAATTAAGGGACAGGCTGTTGCCGACTTCATCCTGGAATTCACTAACCTCACCCCAACCACAACTCCTCCACCGCCACCAAACCCTACCGAGCCAGAAGACCCCCACTCTTGGACGCTCAACGTCGACGGACCATCTTGCAAAGAAGGCAGTGGGGCTGGTCTCATCCTCACCGCCCCTGACGGTGGTTATTTCAAATGTGCTCTCCGCTTCCTGTTTGATGCAAGCAATAATGAGGCCGAATATGAGGCGTTGATAACAGGTCTCCGCCTAGCCAAAGACATCGGTGTCAGCCACATCCGGGTGTTCAGCGGTTCCCAACTTATCGTCGGGCAAATTACGGGGGAATTCGACGCCAAGGAGGACACCATGCGGGCATATAAGGATATTGCTATCCCCCTTGCTCGCCTCTTCAATACCTTCCACATCAAGCACATCCCTCGGGCTGAAAACTCCAAGACAGATGAGATGGCCCAATTGGCTTCTGCCAACCAGTCAAACCTCAACCACGGTGTCCGCCTTGAATACCTAACCCACCCGGCCATCTCCTCCAACCTGCAGGAAGTCCACTTCCTCAAAGATGAACCTATCCCATGGGCAGTAGACATCTTTCTGTACCTGACAACGGGGGAACTGCCAGCTGATAAACAGCAAGCCGCCAAAGTCAGGGCCCGGTCGTCCAACTACATTCTTGTCGGCGACCTCTTATACAAACGTGGTTTTTCACGCCCATACCTCAGATGCCTCAATCCTGCTCAAGCAACCTACGTGATGAGGGAAATCTATGAGGGTATCTGTGGTAATCATTCGGGCGCCTGGTCTCTAGCCCACAAAATACTTCGCAACGGTTATTTCTAGCCTACTCTTAATCAAGATGCAATAGACTTCGTGCTCAAATGTGATAAGTGCTAGCGTTTTGCCAACATCCCCCATGCTCCTCCTACAGAATTAATCACGCTTTGCAGTCCCTACCCATTCGCCAAATGGGGAATCGACCTAGTCGGCCCTTTATCCACTGGCCGAGGCCAAACCTAATTTGCCATTGTCGCCATTGATTACTTCACTAAATGGGTGGAGGCAGAACACCTTGCCACAATTACCGAGCGGAACACAACCAGATTCATTTGGCAATCGATCGTATGTAGATTTGGCATCCCTCAAACCATCGTCTCCGACAACGGCAAACAATTCGACAATGCCAAGTTTAGAAAATTCTGTGCAATCAAGTTGAGGTCACCAACCGTTCTCTTCTGAAGATCATCAAAACCAAGTTGGAAGCTGCTAAGGGACTCTGGGCCGAGGAACTACCGAATGTACTTTGGGCCTACCGCACTACCGCTAGAACTCCCACTGGGGAGACCCCCTTTCGCTTAACATACGGCGCTGAGGCGATCATCCCAGTGGAAGTCGGTCTTTCTACCCCAAGGGTTCTACATCTGAATCCAAAACTGACCGAAGAGCTGCGTCGGGCAGACCTAGACCTAATTGAAGAGCTCCAAGAAACCACCGCTGTTAGACGAGCCTCATACCAATTGAAAATGAGAACACACTACAACCGCAAAGTCAGACCGAGGGAATTCACCGTAGGGGACCTTGTTTTGCGAGAAGTAACTCTTGCCACCAAAAATCCGACTGAGGGCAAACTGGCAACCAAGTGGGAAGGACCTTACGTTATGAAAGCCAGACCACGTTCGGGCACTTACCGACTTCAGGACATGGAAGGTCGAGACCTCCCCCATCCTTGGAACGCTGAGCATTTGAAGCGCTATTTTCAATAAAAGTTGTATTTCTGTATTGTCCAATTGCTGTATGTTCTTTTTGACAATCTGCACACTTGAATGTTCTCATTTTCTCCTCATATGGTGTAAATTTATGTTCCAATGGGCTGCACTTTGTGTGACAACAAGCTTATATCTCAGTTTTCTGTGGTATTCCAATAACGCTTTGATTGCAGCCTCAGCCAGACTGAGCACAAAAAGCCTCAGCCAGACTGTGCATGAAGAGCTCGGCCAGGCCGAGTCCTTAACCAGACTGAGTCACTTAAAACCTCAACCAGACTGAGCATAAAAAGCCTCAATCAGACTGAGCATGAAGAGCTCGGCCAGACCGAGTCACTTCAAGCCTCAGCCAGACTGAGCACAAAAAGCCTCATCCAGACTGAGCATAAAGAGCTCGGCCAGACCGAGTCACTTAAAGCCTCAGCCAGATTGAGCACAAAAAGCCTCAACCAGACTGAGCATGAAGAGCTCGTCCAAACCAAGTTACTTCAAGCCTTAACCAGGCCGAGCCACCATTGCAACTTCATGATCGTAAGCATAGTGGCCATACTTAGTCACATTCCAATCCAACGTTTTACAAATCAGACTAGTTCCTTACTGGGTCGGGATTCACAAACTTCGCATCTTTAACACTCTTACAAGTTAAACTTCACTCTACATTGAGTTTTTCTCACATTCACTCTGTATTGAATTTTTCTTACAAGTTAAACTTCACTTTACATTGAGTTTTCCTTACAGTCACCCTGCACTGGGGTTGCCTTACGTTTTAAACTTCACTTTACATTGAGTTTTCCTTACATTTTGCACTTCACAATGATTTATACACAAGCCTTATACAAGTCACCATTCTCATTCATTTCAGATGCACAAACAAGAGCAATAGCATGAAAACACGACTCAAAATTTTATTTATTCACAAACTTGTACATAAATTTATTACAGCCATTCAAAAAAAAAACAACCAAAACTCTAAGTACATATTTTCTCCACTCCCCTCATTCCTCTTCTTCATTTAAGGCGAGATCTTCCTCTTCAATGCCCTCATCTAGGAGGGTCTGGGCCACGTCGTCTTCGTCAATTCTAACACTGCTGAAGTCTATGTCTGGGAACAGCTCTTCCGCCTTACGCTTGAACATCTTCTAGCCACTGTCTCAGAATTCAGCCATTTCGTGTTTGTAGAAGTCCGACCGCTGGAAGCTCTGGATCACTTCGTCTTCGCTCCTACTCCCAACGGTCGTCCCCAACGGACCAGCCCCCCTAGCCCCCTCTCTCGCCAAGTTGCTGGCAATAGCAGCATCGATGGCCATTTGAAAGTCAGCAGACACCTTAAATTGCTCTACTGCTGCGACGTAAAGATCGAGGTATGCTGCTCTTTCAGAGGCTGCCTTGGTTTTTTCTTCCTCCAACTCCTTCTCCAACCTCGCCTTCTTCTCCATTACCCTAGCACGCTCATCTTCCAGCTCCTTTTGCAGCCCAGCAATCTTCAGGTCTGCTTCATCCTTTTCTTTGATTTGCTGGGCGCGCAGTTCTTCATTGCTGGTCATAGCCTCTTCAAACTGCTCGGTGGCGATCGTGCAAGCATTTTGAGCATCCCCCAGCTGCTTCTGCTCGCTAGCCAGCTGGAACTCGAGCGACACTACCTTGCAGCGTTCGTCCTCTAGCTCCAACTTGACCGCGAGCAGCTCAACATAGGCACGGTCGGCAACATTGCCCTACACTACTGCCAATACCCCCATCTTCTTGGCCTTCTGGGCCTCTTCCAAACCCCTGGCACACGCACTTCGCGCGGCCTTCCGCCACCCTGCAGCCTCCCTCCTTAAGCTCTCAAGTTGAGCCTTCACCCTCTCCAATTTTGCCGCCAAAGGCCCCACCTCACCTTTGCAGCCGCCGCCTTTTTTAGAAGGGCCCCTGCTAAGGAGGTCACCTCCATTTGGGCAGAACACAACCCCCTCAGCAGCTCAGCCTCAGTGAAACTCTCCACCGAACGCACGGCTGCGTCTTCCACTACTCGTAAGAGGCGATCTGCAGCGTTTCTGGCCTCTATTCCTTCTCCCCCTAGCCGTCCAGATACAGCCGAGGCGTGATAAAAAGCAATCTTCAACCTGGCCCCATCTCCTTCTCCTTAAGGTGCAGGAGCACCCTGGGGTTGCTGCTCCACCCCCTCCATACGATCAGCCACACAAACCTTTACTTGCTCTTCAGGGGCGGTCGGCCCATTCTCCATCCCCTTCTCCACTTCCCCCAGTCCCGCCTTTGGGGCGATCTTCTCTACTGTCACTTCCCTCCTCCTCTTCAAAGTGGGCTCCTCCCCACTCTTCCTCACCCTCCTCTTTTTCTTTTTTTTCTCCAAAGCCTCACCCTCCTTGTTCGCCCTTTCCTTCACCGGATCAACTGGGGGCAGTCGTGGCTCAAAATTGCTCAAGTCTTTTTTCCCGAGCGGTTTGGGACGTGGTCGGATTCTTTCCATTGGGATCTCCTTCGGCGGACGGTCTGCCTGTGCCTCTTTGTATCTATTGGCCTTGGCGAAAATGGTCTTATCCTCCGCCTCTTGTGCCTTCCTTCTCACCTCTAGTTCTTCCGGTGCCAGATCTCCACCGATCAGCTGAGGGCCCAGCCTTGCGGCAAACAATAATGAAGGCTGAACCAGGTCGTCCCATCTGACACCCTCCTTGTCCCTCCATGCCTTCACCTTCTTCACTCTCTCCCTCCATGCGGTAGATTCCGGCAGTTTCAACTCTATCTCTGCGGGAATCTGGTACTTCTCCCACATACCCTCTAGCTCCTTCGCGGTAATGATTGACTTATTGGCTTTTGTATGCCAGTGATCTGGCTCCACCTGGCTTATTGGCGTCGGTGCCGCCATCATTGTGGACAAACGAGGTCGCCCCGACAGCTCCTCCCCACTCCCCACTCGCCTCTCCGTCCTGTATTGCTCCGCCAAATCCACCGCATCGTCGTCCCCCAATGAATCAACCCTGGCATTTGCAGCTTCTTCTTAGGCCATTTCTGTGGTGTGTCTACGAATGGCTTCGGATGCGGGCGCAAGGAAATTCAAAAAATGTCGCAAAGATGTATCACTTGCAACGAATGAGTTTACACTCGGAATGTTTTGATTTTTCGAAAAAAATGTAGGTAAAACGTATAATACCAAAAGCCCAAGGCTTGCCTGTATTCTAGGGGTCACAATTAATTTTCGCCAATTTGAAAATTTTTCAACCATATGCCGAAACTGTTTTTTCAACACCCATAATGACCTATCGTTTCACTTCTGGCCCAACGCCTAACCTTTCCCACCACGTGATTCTGCCACGTGTACGGCCACGATTCATTGCCCCCTTCTCGTACCCTGTCTTTTCCACTTCAAGTCACCACGTGACCCGCCGCCTCTCGAGCCCCGCACCCCGCCACCTCCCCCTTCGCGGTCGGCCCTCCTCATGGTCGGTCCCTCCACTCGGCTACCCTCCGCGGTCAGCCCTCCTCATGGTCGGTCCCTCCACTCGGCCACCCTTCGCGACTGGCCCTCCTCATGGTCGGTCCATCTACTCGGTCACTCCTATCGGTCGGCCTTCGTCCTGCCGGTCTCTACCAACTCTCATTTTCTTCATTATTCCCTTCGTTGGACTAAAGCTGCACTTAGGAATGGGAGACTACTGACATGGGTAGTCTTATAAAGGCTACAGCCCACTATGAACAACCCAAGCCCACCCCTTAGGGCCTAATACATAATCTAATTAATGAAGCGCAGCACTGTTGAAGCCCCACATAGCAATAAGAACCAATGACACCAAGACACATGGCAAGAGAAGAGCAAGCCACATCAGCAGACAAAGATCTACAAAGTTATTGCCACTGCACATCGCCATTAATGAAGCCCCTTATAGCATTTATTGCGACAAGCCCTCTTTGTCAGAACAGAACGCCTTCACCATGAACAAGGTAAGTTAGAGCATAGATTTTCGGCCAAGGCGACAGATCGGAAAGGACAACGAAATGATTACCAGAGGATATAAACAGACGTCGAAGACAGAAAAAAGGTTAAGCTTTTCTATCTCTACTCCATCCCTACACTCCACTTCTCTCTCTCTAACTTGCTCGTCAGAGGGTTCGCTGGGGGACTCCCCGTTCCCCGTTGAACTCTTGTGCAGATCCTCAGGTGGGCTTGGTCATTCGGACATAGGCTTAAGGAGCGTGGATCAGTCCGACCCGTCCAACCATCATGAACTATATCATCAAAACTAAACTCAAACTTAAATTCACATAGTATCTTTTTTTATTATTTTTGTTTGTTATTTTTTAATTTTAATTAGTAATGATCTAAATACTTATGATGGAATTAGTTTTATTATGGTTGCTTAAATTCTAATAGTATGTCGCTATTATAGAAAGACATGTTGTTATTGTGGAACTAGTGCTATGTTTATATTTTTATGAAATTAAAGTGCTATATATATTTTTTTGTTATTTAATTGTGTGAATTCGTGGTCCTAAATCGATCCAATCCGTATTTAAATGAATTGGTTCCACGATTTAAACGGATTGGATTAATTTCAATTTTTCAAAAATCATAAATAACAAATTAATCCTGATTTTATCATAATCCAATCCAATCCAAATCATACTCACCCCCTCCTAATGTATGCATCAGTTCTTACTTTATCCCCTGAAAAAACATATTCTCGTGTTTGGTGTATTCCGCTTATCAACTCTCATCGTGGCTAAGGGACTTTCTAAAAATTTTAAAAAAATTCTCATTTTGATTTTTAAAAATTATAGGTTTTTTATTTAAACTCTTAAAAATTAAGTTTTCATACTTTTGTACATATGCCTTATAGCCTAATCTAATCTCAAAATCGTTTTCATCGGTAGGGCTACAAACAAGTCAAGCCGAGTTTTGGAATAGTTGGATTTGTTTATTAAGATTTTAACGAGTTCGAATTCGAGCTCGAACTCAATAAAAATTTAATAAACTGAGATCGAGCCAAGTTGGTTTAGACTTGACTCGACCTCAAGCTTATTCAAGAGCCTTAACGAACCAAAAAAATTATAAATTCATATTTACATATGAGCCTAAAGTTCCAATTAAAACTATGATTGTACAATATATATAAATATACTAAAAGAAAAGTCAATATTTTATTAAAATAACTACCACTATTATACAAATGTTTTATCGATAGTTAGCTATTTTTTATATTTACATTTTGTAAATATATAAATAACATATTTATCTTATTTTTTATACATATTTTTATATTATTTAATCTATAAATAATAAATATTAAACGAACCAACTAACGAGCTGAATTTTAATATATTTAGGTTTATTTATTAAGATTTTAGCGAGTTTGTATTCAAGCTCAAACGCAAGGAAAAAAAAATTTAACAAATCGAATTCGAACAAACTCTTATCGAACTGAACTCGAGTCAATTCACAAATGACTCTTTTTCATATGAAAAGAACGAAAAAATAAATTAAAGTACGTTGGCTGACCAAAAAAACGCAACTCAAATCCTTTGTTGAAAGCCACGCAATTTTTTTTTTATCACTCAAGGATCCTCTTTAAATCTTGTCGATTAGAGGTGATTGTAATGTGGAGGTCAATCATGTCTTGTTGCAAGTGGTTATTGATTTCATAGGCCATTGTTTAGCAAGGAGATTGGGAGACGTCCACGATGAGGTGTCGAAAGCCAGGGAGGTGATATGATGGGTTAGTCAACTTTGTCAAATTCATACGAAGATCGTGGATATCTCAGTGTTTTTTACCTTTTCAAGGAGGAAGTGCCAGACTGTTACGGAGTGGAATGTCTATGGAAAGCCAATTTTATCTCAATTGGTAGTCCGCAAAATAAAGGGATGTTACATATCGGAGTTTGAGCCAAATTACGTTTGAATTAGGATGTTTGAATTAGGATTTTTTAAGCTTTTCTAAGCTTATCGGCTCATCTATGGGATTTGCTTTGCAGGGGTTTTTGGGGATGAATGAGTAGGATATAGAGTTTCAACGTCATCTCAAATCAGTGAGTTATGGTGATGGGTGATAGGAGGTTGATTCCAGTAAAGATTAGGTGGTCATGGTGGCAGGAAGGGGACGCAATCACAGAAGGCCAGATCTAGGAAAGGAGGTAGAGCATGAGAGGCACAAAGAGTCAAGCCCCATAGCAGGTCAGGTGTGGAGATGTGTCGTTTGTTGTCAACACTAGCACTAAATCATAGACCCTCTCCTAATCAAGTGTAAAGATTAATTATGTCTTTGAAGACTCCTATATATAACACCTATGAGAGATAAAATCAATTTCTAACAGCAAAATAGCATCTGTATCAATTTAAATTATGTAACATTTGTTTCCCATTAATAAAAGTTATAGTACAATGACAATTATGAACCATCACAACTTTGGCTGCAATTGCCATGGTCTACATCTCAAATTCACAAAAGTCTTGCTAGAACGCTGTCTCTGCCATCTCAAGACTGCTCACAGTTCACATGCTTGGTTGGCAACTCCTTTTTCTTTTTCTCTTTTGTTCTTCCATTCTACAGAAGCATTGATGAAAGCTTTTACATGAGAAGCCTGGATTTTCTTCTGATCAAAAGTCAAACCTCTAGATGTCTGACTAAAAACCATAATCGAATTAATCATTCCCACAAGAAAGCTTCCAGAATTTGATTCCAATCCAATTCCTTGAATGGAAGCTACACACTCCACCCATTAACAAACAGTCCGACCATAACATATTGATGCAATGTAGAGATTTTTGGCCCATTTTTCCTGCAACAGGATGATAGATTGAATAATGAATACTAGTATTCACGCTAAAAAAAATAAAATAAAGAACCCACTACAAAATTAATATTGACAAGATTTGAGGACACTGAAATCCTATTGATTGCAGCCTCACTATTTTCACTTTATTTTCTTTTTCATGTTTTTAGGATAGATATTACCCCCCACCATTTTAAAGAAAGGTTATTCTCACTCCAGTCAAGTTGAAGAAGTGCATCTCAAGAAAAATTTTAATTTAAGGTAGCATTAGTTTCAATGGAATGAAAAAGAATGGAAAGATCATTCCCATGTTTGGTTGACTGAAAAAATACACTACATTTTGAATCGTCATTCACCATGGTAAGGGAATGATCATTCCATTGAAGAGCCTAAGAAAGGACCATGGAATGGAATTCCATCTCATTCCAATCAACCAAATAGAACACAAAGATTATGCAATGCATAGAAATAAGATCCAAATATTTACCTTTACATGGGTGCTTGGGAAGGCAGAGGTACGCAGAGTTTCTTGAGTTTCATCCATCATTTTACGTTTTGGTACACTCAGTATGAAGGCTGCTTGATCAGCAGTAGCAGCCATGGAAGTTATCCTGAAACCATTCTCCCATCGCCGGTGTATTCCTTCACTTGGGTATAAAAAGTGAAGCTCCACTACCTGATACAAGTCAGTCCAAAACATTAAAATATCAGCTAATTCAACACATGTTACATTAGTTACAACTTGATCGGACAGCCATACCTGTTCAGAATATCCAGAGTTCCTTGACATTACTACACCCCAACGATTGCCAGCAGTTGTCATGGAGGTGACATGAAAACCTTCCTTCCACTTTTTATTTATCCACTTGAAAGGAAAAGATTCACTCACTTTGTAGGACTGCTGGGTATAAGGAGTTCCTATACAATTATAGAAAGCACCATTACTAGAGAAGCAGCGATGTGTAGGTCATTCAAAAAAGTACAGCATTAAAAAAAATAAAGAATATTGTCAAATTTTGAGATCATCATGATTAAACAAAATTGTGCAGTGTATTCATATACAGCATAAGGACTCTCCCCGTACCAATAACTAACGAAGTGCCAACTCTGATCATACCAGAACAAGCCCTGTAGGCTGCTAATGATGAGCATGTAACATTGCAAAAGAAACAAAATGCAACTTCGAACTTTTCTTCGTTAAAAAAAATAAATAAATGAATTGCTTTGATATTCTCTAAATATTTCTACAACAGGGTGTCTCAAACAAAAAGAAGTCATGGTTGGTAGTTCAGCGCGATAATGTTAATAGAACTAACGAAATCAGTGGATGGGTTTGGCAATGTTCCATGAGGACAAAGTGATTTCAACAAGTGATACAACAGACTGCAAAGCGCTACAAATGGGATAACACAAACTTTCATACCATCTGTAATTTTTAGTGGTAAATAAAAATCATATTATAAGAGATGCAAAGGGGGTATCACCCGCGTATTAAAGCATCTTCGTGTTATATACAAAAAATACAAACATTAAAAGCCCCCAACAAAAAATTAGTTCCCTTTAAAATCAACAAAACAGAAAGAAGACTTGCAAAACTTTTCTTTTAAGCAAAAAACTAGTAATGATAGTTTTAGCACCTGCATACCCCTGACCCTATATAGGCACCACAATGCAACTCTTCCACACCATTTTCAAATGGAACCCACCTGGCCATTATTTATAGAATTCTAGCACAGAAACTGGCAGATTTATGAGAAACACAAAGGGGGGGGGGCGGCCTAGCAGCCTCACAGTGAAGCAATAAATCATCAACTGAATACAACTTTCTTACACGTACACACCAAATTAGGAAGAAAAAACACCCTCCTTCCCAAACTGTCTACATTGAGAATAAAGTCCAATGCCGCCATTCACCTAAACAAAGCAATCTTTGTACGGACTCCTAATTCAAATAGGCCCTCCATGAAAAAACTCTAGCTAAACTACCACACACACAAAAAAAAGGATATTATGATTTAACAATAATCCTCTCTCCTCTACCGCAATCAGTTATCAAAATAGAAAAATCTAGCAATTTTCAAATTGTGAAAATTTACTTAGCCAAACTCCTAAACTAAAACTTAAATGTCACCCCAATAATATGCATCTTTACTAACTTATCTTGTTGGTAATATATCAACTTCTTAAAGGCACACATGCTTTCAGCTATTTTTTCCTTTATCTTGTGGTGAGAAAATGCAAATTATAAAAGTAGCATAAAATTTTATGCAAACAACAAACATATGAATAAAGAAAACTATTTATATGAATTCTATAAAAACAGTTCTTTTACTAACCTTTAGACATAACAACCAAGGAACTCCCATTAACAGCACCAGCGATCGAGCTGATGTAGTAATTCTTTTCCCACTGTTCCATAATCCAGTCCTGATGAGAAACAAAAAATTGGAAGTGAGTATGAACATACAACAATTAAACACACACATGATAGCATCAAAACATCTGAAAAATGACCTTATGAAGGAACACAGCTGAGAGTTCATAGACCTGGGAACAGAAACCTGTTCCCGCATCCATAATTACAGCCCAAAGATTTGTTGAAGAAGCCACACAGCTAATATATAATCCATCTTCATTACCCTTCTCCACATGCTGGCGCAGCCTTGAATCAGCAACATTGTAATGATATCTGCAAATCCAATAGACAGAATATTAGCTCATCGTAAGCAAAAGAAATATTTTAGTTACAAGCATGTGATTTAGGAGGGTGATGGGAATAAATTCTCAGAGCCTGTTTTGAAACTTCATTTTGAAGATTGCTTCTAGGAAACCATCAGTTAATAATCTAAAGAAAATTACTTTTATGCAAAAACGATGGCTTCCAACCATTTTCAATAGGATTGTCACAATTTCAGTTTCCAAGAAGCCAGCACTAGATTGGGGCCCCCCTTAAAGATATTATGTATGTTTTAGATCTTCATGTTGAGAAGACATTAACTTGATTTGAGTGTCCAAAACCACATATCCAGAAGCCAGCATCTAACTAAACAACAAAAACTATACGCTGTCATTATTTTTAAAATCTCCCAGTCATACACAATACAAGTCCCCTTTAATTTAGGACAAAGTAATTCCCACTTTCATATTTTAATTTCAACTATGTTTCAGTAAAGGACACATTAATGCATCTAGTAACCATTCAACTGAGAATCAAAATAACCCTAAGAAAAGAATGAACGAGATTTGAAATAAGAAGCAGAGGCAGTGATTAGTCCTTAAAAGGGATTGTCAATATCAAAAAGCTTTACAACTGAATTATCTAGAACAACTACTGCTGAAACTTTCTCCCAAAAAGTTTATAAAAATTCAGTGTTGGTCAAAAGATAATGGAGACAAAATTTGTAATCACCAATTCCTTGGGCTTTGGAGCATCATCTGCTTGCAAGGTATAGTAATAACAATCCTCCAAAAAAAGACTGAAATTGGCCCGGTTGTATCCCCGTTGAAACAGTCTGAAGTAGCACAGTAAGGGAGGGGTATTCAAATAAGGCATCCTACTACACCCGGTTCAATTCATTCATACTTAATTTTAAATAAATATCTCAAACAAATCTCAAGGAATTAATTTGGTTCACTAAAATTAACAATCTCCCTTTCCTATATACCAGCCACAAACATTTTACTTATAATCTTTCATTTATACCTCAATATCACATATGAACAGATATAACCTTCCACAATTATGCATTCATTTACTGTGATGAAGGGATAGGGGAGGAGGCGACTCCCGACATAAGTATAGTTTATATCCATTTTTTCTTAATATAGTTTATAGCCATATTTATCACATGACTACTTTAGGGACCGAATGACTCCTTAAGGTTCCAAGTGGGATCTCTTCCCTGTGTATTTGGGACTTCCTTTGGGATCATTTGTACCAACTTACCGCTGCTTCATGGGACGGCGGGCATTGTAGACTGATATCCACTGGGTAGCAGGACTACCTAGCCGTATTTTCTTCTTAGGTTGCTCATCTTCTTCCAAATTTATAAGCAATCTTCCACGCTTTTGCCCGACCTGATCTTGCAAAAGACAATAGAAAAAATAAGATACCAAGAATCTTACAAAAATTTTAAAACAGACAATCACAGCAATAACCTTGAGGGCACCATCAATTCGAATTGGTCTCAGTGACGTGCATGGCTCAATCAGACTCTCAAAAAAGGATATTAGTTTGGCGTAATTTGGTTCCTCATCAAATTTCATATTTGTCACAGATTCAAGGAACTGTTTGAATGGGGCAGGACAAAAGCAACACATCAATTCCGGAGAAGTACCCATTTTCTTTTTAGAAACGAGAAAACTCTTGTTGTCTCCCTGTATTATTCAAAACAAAAAGGAAAGACTTAATGATGTAAAAATTAATCAGCTGATGTGAAACCTCAACATGGACACAGAAGCAATAATGCTAACTCACCTGATAACCCTGCCATGGTAATCTTCCTTTAATGAGAAATATCAACGTATAAGCTAATGACTCAAGATCATCCCTTCTACTTCCTGTCCGACCTAAATGTGCATGGACACTTGCATATCTTATCGTGCCCCTGTCATAGAAGCTTCTTAGTACATGTTAACCAAACGTAATTTAAATAACACAAGAAGTATAATAACCTGAATATATCAGGCCTCTGATCATATTCAACATGTTGTCCAGATGATGCATCCTTCCATTTAGATGCTGAATCAACACTAACTTGTTAGTGGCACTAGCAATAATAAGTTAATATGACATGGTATTTCGTTGAAAATATTGAAAAAATATCATACACCATAGGGATGGTTATGGAGTGATAAATACAGAAAACACTAAGGGAGTACAACATACCCAAACCAAGATCAATAAGATATAGTTTCTTCTCATCAGCGGATCCAGGTTGACCAAGTAAAAAATTCTCTGGCTTCACATCTCCATGCACAAACCTTGTTATGGAAAAGAAAATCACAAGTTAAATAAATTGTAAGACTACAACAACTAACTCTTTGAAGCAATGACTTTGTGGCAAGTTGCAAGCACACAAGGGGCGGAATTTAAAAAAGGTGGAATAACATCGGGTTATGAATAGGACTTACCCCTTCAAGTGAAGCTTTTCAAGTATTGATATTGCCTCCACCGCAATGCAAGCAACCATATTTGGCGACATCCTGTCACGGGTATATCCAAACAACTATATCATGCAACCATGAGAAGCAAATACATCACACGAGTGTTATAGAAAACCAATTGTGTGTGAGTGTGAGTGTGTGTGTGTGTGTGTGTGTGTGAGAGAGAGAGAGAGAGAGAGAGAGAGAGATTCTCTATCTTACGACTGGCCTAATGAATTCCAGACGTCCCAAAGGCTCGGCCCGAGCATGTCCATGACCTGAAACATTTTATTTTAATCACCTTCACACACAATGATCATACTTGGAATTTGCGATGAAAATATTCCAAAGCAAACCTCACCAGAATGTAAAAATCTCCCTGGCGACCTTTGTAGTGAACCCATGGAATCCCATAACACCCGTTCAGAGTACTTTAATAAGAAAACCAGGAATTAGATGATGCATTTAATACATCCAAAGTTAGAAGAAATATAACTCAATATACACGTGACATGTAGGCATGGTGCTTACTTGTAAACTTGCCACTCATACGGAGGCCCATAATTGCAGCCTTTACTATTCCGGTGCTCAAACTTCACGGCAACCTGTAAAAGAAGATCTTATTGCAACATTTTGAGATGAAAAGATTAGTGGAAACCTCAAACGTAGTATTATATATTGAATTACCTCAAGTGCATCTGGTCCTGTTCTTCCACTGCCACCAGTTACCCTTCTGCCAACATAAACTTGGCCAAAACCACCCTTACCCAACTTCCTTTCTATCTTATATACAGGAGAATTACCTACTTGTACCTGCAACCAATAACAGCTCTTCCTTACAAAATTTCTCAATGAAGGTCAACTAAACTACCCGAAAAAATCTTAAAAAGAAATATAAAATGGCACCAGCCGAAGAAATAATATGGGCATAATGGTTGTATTAGGGTTCCGTTATTGATATGGATCATATTACGTCCATCCATCTTAAATTCATCATAAATGATATATCCAAAAGTAGAAACATTACAAAAATGAACAGCAATCAAACAGAAAAATACCTTATCAGGTACGGGATTTGTGTTTGTTTCTTCTTCAACGCCCAGCATTTTATCCGCACTTCCACCCTCCATTGCAATCTCTCTATCTGCAACCACCTCTATTCTATTAAAAACTGGTTCTCCGGCCCCTATAGCAACAGCTTCGGGAGGAACTTCACAAGGAGGATCCGGGTCTAGATCTATCAACCTAATCCCCCTTCCTCTACCAGCAGTACTTGGCCTCACAGGTGTCGCTGCTGAAGGACCTTTTGCTACCGTTGCATTACCACCCCTTCCTCTTCCTCCACCAACCCTCCTCCTGGTTCTGTTTTGAGCAGGCAAGGCCAAATTTTCCACTTGATCGATTGGTTGAGGAGAAGGCTGCAGATCACCAAGCCTTTTTGATCTCCGTGCTCCGCTTCGTAGCTCTGGCATCGTCAACCCATACAAATCACATCCCAATAAATCACCACAGTATGGCTTTGGGTATTCTGTAACCCAGATACAAAAAAGAAAAAAACAACAAAACGGGGAAAAACAAATAAATTACTACAACTGAACCAAAAAATAAAAAACATACAACATCAGAAGCCCTGGCAGTGACAAAAAGTGAGTCTTATCCACCAAAAAAGAGGAGAAAATATCAATTTAACACACAGTTTCCAACGCATAGAAGATCCTTCCAAATAAGAAAGAAAGATTGCGAACTAACAAAGCAATTGATGTTAAAGAAGATAAACTGTTTTAGGCAAAATCTACACAGATACATCTACAGATTCTAAGTTCTATGCTTCCAAGATTTTGTTATGTCCACACAAAGTAACATGAAAGCGAATGTAGCTAAAACAGAAACAAGCATTAATCTATTTATTTATAAGCAGCAATTAACAAAGCCAAAGATGATTTTAAGACTACATAAATCCGATCGACTAATTACAATCAAGCAATGATAAATTCAAATCAGATGTAAAACCAAACCATAAATCTAATCCGATCATCGTTAACTCATAAAAAAAGTTGTCAAACTGTACAAAGCAAGAGAAAAATCATCGTGCATTGAACAAAATACAACTGACCTATCAGATCGTACCTTGAATACTGCAAAACAAGAACGATCGGAGATAAAAAGTAGAAGAATCGATCAAAAAAATAAAACTGACCTATCAGATCGTACCTTGAATACTGTAAACAAGAACGATCGGAGAGAAAGAAAGAAAGAAAAAAAAAGTAGAAGAATCGATAGGCTCAGATTCGAGTCGGTGAGTCGATCGGGGTCCGATCTTCAGTGAAAAGATATGGTGACATTTTCAGTTGTGGAGATTCAGCGAGGGTTTCGAGAATGATAAATTTAGGTGGAGATTTGGGGAAAGTGTATGTGTGTTTCTTTGTTTTGGTTCCTATCTCTCTCTCTCTCTATATAGATTAGATTAGATGTAGATAGATATATGTTTTTATCTATCTATATATCTCTGTCTCTTTCTCTCTCCATGTATGTAAATGTTATGTGTGCCTCTCTGGTTTTGCGAAAACTCTTCTGTTTTATACGAAAAAACTTCACGCATGCAATATGTGGCCTTGTAATTAACCAAACAAACCCATATATTTATACGTTTCATTTTTTCGTTTCTTTTTTTTTTTTTCCTCCCTCTATTTTAATCCGGCTGCTGTCATTACATTTCCATCCGAGCTAGGTTAAGAATTTTAAATAAATTATTATACTAAATATTATGTCTCGATTCGAGTTTCATATCATATATGTATTATACTAAAATATTATGTCTCGATGCGAGTCTCATATCATATATGTATTGAATAAAGATTAGGATTTCTTTTTTTCCACCCCTTTTGACCTCTTTTCTTTTTTGATTGGTCATTTTTTCTTTTTCTTTTTCTTTTTCTTTTTTTTTCTCCTTCTCCAATCACCACCTGCCACATGTGTGTGGGGTGGTAGAGGTTGAAGTTTGAAGGGATCTAAATTACTACTGATATGTATTATACTTGTGCCAATACATGTAAAATATAAATAATTAACACCTTCTTCTATTACTGTTATAAATCATATTATAAATTATTTTATAAGTTAATAAGTTATTTTATAAGTTAATAAGTGGTTGGCATACACTAAAAAAGTACATTTTTTTTATATACATATATTTATTTGGGTTACATCAATCAACATCTCCTTTCTATTTTTCTATCAACTTTCTTTAATTTTTTACATATTTTTTTTATAAAAAAATCAAAAAATACACTTATTTAAAACATTACAAACCATCCTTTTATATATGAAGTAATAATCAAATCAAATATAATAATTATTTATTTAAAAGTAATAATCAAATCAAATATAATATAATAATTGTAATAATTAAAATAAATAACAATTTACTTTTGGCTTTTAAAAAAATTAAGCTTTTTGTTAAATAGGCAACAATTGGAAATATATAAACTTGTTCGATTAAAAAAACAAATTTAGAATATTCTAAATAAGTGTATTTTGAACTTTTTATAAAATATGAATTGGATTTGAAGTGATATAGTAGAGAGGTGATGTGACTTAAATAAGATGATATGACTTAAATAAAATAGTAACTTTTAGACTTTTTAACTCTTTTAAAAGATGTCAAACTTAGACTAAATATATAAGAGCATTTCCAACAAATACTTTAAACGCACTTTTTCATTATTTTGAAGAGCCAAGATCTAAAAGCATAAATCAACAAATACCCTAAATCTCATCCTATTTTGAGGGGTGTAATTTATCTCCCTACATTAACCATTCACTTTTTATTTATTTATATGCAATATTATAACGGAACGCAACGAATTACAATAATAATGCCGAATATCAAATATAATATAATCAACACAAAAAAGAAAAAACAAATGAGAGAGAAATTTTAATAAATACATCGAGAATATATTAACCATTCACTAAACATTAAAAAAATAAAAATAAAATAAAAATCCTCATCCCCTCTATCTCCCAAACATAAAATATTATGTTTTCTCACTATATTTTTTCAAATAAATAAATAACCAAAGAGTATGGAACATTTTGTTAAAAATGATAATTGAAAAATGACTCTCTAATATGCAAATTTACCTTTCCCCCAAATTTGAAGTAAAATAAAGTATCCTTAATATAAATTCTTTGAGTTAATATCAAATTCAACACTAAATTTGTTTATATTTTTTTAAGTCAAAATATTTTATATAATTTTTGTTTACTGTTTATGCAGTAAAAATATCTTAAATAATTTAACAAGAAAAATATATTGATTATCTTATACTTTAAAATTATATTTATACGGCATGTTTGATTGAGTGGATTAGAGCATGGGATTGGAATTATTAATTTGTGGGTCCAATTATCCTATGTTTGTTTTAACATTTTGGTTTAGGATTATTAATCCAATGGATAATTAATCTAACGAATTTGTAGGATTATTAGTAATGGAATAGGGATAGGATTATTAATCCAATGTATATTAATCGAATCGGATAGTAAATACCACACTAATTTAATAAGACTATTAATACTTTACTCTTAATCTTGTGAATCAAATATGGCGATAAATTATTGAGATTTGATTTAAAATAAATTATACCAAACAAATTCATTGTCTAGCGAGTCAATATCAATATAAATTATAAAACACCAAATCACTTACAATGGATGTTGGTCAACATGGTGGAACTAGTAACCAGTGGCTGAACAATATATGAATTTTTTTCCCTTTTGTTAAATATATGATACATGATGAATTAGACAGATCATTTTTTATTTTTCTTTGAGGATTTAGACTGATGATTTAAGTATTTGTGTTTGAAGTTCTATCGTGATTAATATAAATCATGTGAAATATGTTGCCCGGAATATTATCAAAATGGCACTTAGTAGGGTTAGAGTGAAAACAGGCCTAACAAGGTGAAAATAAATGTGCAGAACAATATTTATTAATGGGGGATAAGATGGAGCGCCAATGAATTTCACCAACATCTACTTATAAATCACTGCTGATTCATTAATTATCCATATTTTACTTACAAACTATAAATCACTGCTGATTCATTAATTATCCATATTTTTATGATGCCGCCATTCCCTCACTTACCTTTTTTTTATCTTGCTTTTAACAATGGCGAAAAATAAGGGTAGGGGTTGATCAATGCCGACTTTAACACCTACAACATTTTTTGGCAACTTCCCGCCTATCTCACAGCCAAATAGTATTCATCACCAACATCGAACTTGCCCTGAAACATGGCCGACTGCTTCTCAGCAATTTCGGCGCCAATCCATCACGCATTCCTTCCGCATAACAATTTTCATTCGAGAGCACTAGGGCACGGATTCCACTTCAACATTTTGTTATCCACTTCCCCTTCAACAATGTTGGCCAAAATCCAACCTGAATTCCTTTCTGCTGTGTTTGGTTGGGGGATTTGGGGAGGGATTTGGAAAGGGAAAGGGAAAAGGTGTGTGAAACTAGGTGAAATGTAAGCATGTTTTATTCATATTTCACCTTCCTTTTCCATTTCCCTTTCCAAGTCCCTCCTCAAATCCCCCAACCAAACACAAACATCTGTCGTTTGAGAGTAATGGGACAAGCATACGTTTGACAAAAATGCAACAAAAGCAATTTAAAAAATTTGTTTCAATCTACTTTCAATATTCACTTAGCAATTCTTTACAACGGAGCAATGTTATTTTTTAATGCTCTATCATTCAATGTGTTTGGTTTGAATTTTCTAGATTAAGTTTTTTAAAAATTGATTTTTTTCGTTTTCGTATTTTTTTTATTTTAAGTGAATATTTTTAAAATTTTAAACATTTTTTTTTACTTTTTTAGATGCACCTTATTAAGATATATCTAAAAAATAAAAAAATTGTGAAAAAATATTTTTAAAAATTAATAAATACATAAAAATACAAAAAATGTACTGAATTCTTATATATGTTTTTTTTTGTATTTTTGGAATTTAGTGAATTTTTTTTTAAAAAAGTTACAATTTTTTTACTTTTTAGGTATATTTATGTTAGGTGTATCTAAAAAGTAAAAAAATTCCTTAAAATATTAAAAAAATTTAGTAAAAACAAAAAAACACGGAAAATAAGAAAGCAGAATTTTCTGTAAAGTGTTTTTTGAAAAGTGGAAACAAGCAAGGTGATTGGTGTTATTTTTCAACTTTCCATTTATTTGTAATTAACAAGTCTACATCATTTGGTACAGGTAATCAATGACACGTGATATACTGTGTAAGTGAATTTCTGACCATACTGCCAAACTAGTATTCAACTGGAGAGCACTGCCATAATAGATTAAGCCCGAACGACTTGTCAATAAAAAGAAGAGTTTCCGGTGGTGGTTCGTCCACCCAGGGGCACTCTGACGATCAAGTCAGTTATCTCTCAAAGATAGCAAAATTACTTAACTCACTATTCGAAATACAAAAAGCGTACCTTAGACTCATGAGGGTGCGTCTCTTTTATAGCTAACACAAACTTAGTCCCAATGGATTTTAATTACTGCTAATCTTGGACTCTTGTCCCTTATCTGCTTATCCCATATTCCGATATCTTCGGAGATAACCTCGGACTATCCGAGATCACCTTGGCGTTATGACCAGAACACGTGGCACCTCGGCTGACACTTTGACGTCACCTTGGCCATGTGTTGGCTCTCAAAAAATATGTCCCCACAACTGCCTCCTAGGTTCTATTACCTCAGTATCCTAAGGTGATGGAACATATCTCTGCAAACCGTCTAGCACGTCGGCTAAGCTGGCTCTATCTTTTATTATCGAGGTCATAATTCGTCGGCTTCACACGACCAGGACCTGTATTCTGTCTCATCAAGGCCTTAGAGCCAATAACCTAGTTTGTTCAAGTTATTTTAGCCGAGATATTCCTACTAGCCGAGGTCATTGCTTCATTAGATCAAGAACTCCAAGAGTTTTATTACACGCATGAGCTATTACGCACAACATTTTAACCGTTTCTACCACGCGTCTGTCCCTCACTAGACCGTGTTTGATACATGCCATTAAGTCGCCTCACGCCTGCGTGTGCCATCTAACAAATACGTCGTTCTAGGCACATCAATTGCATTTTGCCACCTTTTTGCGTTTTTGACAAAACTTGTTCCCTCTTTCTTCGTCTTTTCACTTCACATCATCGTCTTTGTTCAAACTCTCTCTCTCTCTTACCTTCTCAATTTCCCTATTGTTGCTTTTGTTAAGTTTTTTTACGCAGTCCCCCACTCTCCCATGAGGCTTCACTGCATTTCCTTGCTTTACCATCGCTCGATCCCAGGGAAATTTGCTTCGGCTTCATTTCTCTTCGGTGAGTCACTGTTCCTTTCTTTGATTCAATTTCTTGTTTCACTTTATACCGTTACATTTGTATATCACCACTGTGATTATATTCATGTTCTTGGATCTTCATTTGTGTTTTGTAATTTTGACCCACGTATTGAGTATATTTGTTCCATGGTTCTGTTTTGCTTAATCCACTTCTAAAATATATACATATTGCTCACACATTTGTTGATTTTTGCCACTGTTCTTGGCCTTACACACCTGTGTGAACTTTTGTCTTGTGTTTCTTGATGGTTTTATCACCATTCTCGATTCTGAAGCACGTTCTTTGTTTTTTGTTTTCTGTGTCTTTTCCAGATTCTTGCCTTCAACCTTTGTTTCCATAGATCTAGGTTTGGGACTTGTTCATAGAACCCACGATTTTTAGGAAAAACTGAAACGAATTCCCCTTAGATCCCCACAAATTCTTACCCCAGCACCTATTTAGGTTTTAGCCGAGGTCCTTCAAAACCTTTTCAAAAACACTTCTTTCTGAAATCCTACACCTTCCCCCTAAGCCGATATCATGGGTATGTGGAAGCATAGGGTAGATACCCTAACTAAGTTGGAATATTTTTTGCAGGAGTTTTCCATCCCAGCTGACGTCCATCTGAGGTTGGCTGGGGAGGATGACTCCATCATACCCACAATCGATTCTATGCCCTTCCCCGTTGTACCTTTCACTGAGTGTGGACTTAGGCTCCCACTTGACATCTTTTTTCGAGAAATCCTTCATTACTATAAATTGAACCCAATACAGCTTGCCATCAACTCTTACCGAGTTATCAACTGTAATGACCCGACCCTCACATATGTTTCTGGTATATTTTCAATCCTTTATTCCGTACATTTGAATGTTTAATGTGGAATGTCATGAGAAATTAAGTTTAAGCACATGGGTCTTATGACTTGAAACTTATATCTGTTTAGTGAAGAAGGCATCTGTCATAATTAAAACGTTTGGATCAGAAATTGAGAGTCTTAGAGGCTTAATAATCTGAAATTGATTTTACGTCTGAGATCAGCATAATTTTTAGGTAATAATAAGCATTTTTGTAAAAATGTGATTAGGGATGATTAAACTATTTAATTTTCGTCTTATTTACTTTATATATATATATATATATATGTCCTCTCAAATGTTTAACTTAGAGCTTTTTACCAAAAAAGAAAATATCCTGAGAGAAAGGAAAGAGAAGAGTTGAAAGGAGGAAGGGATTTCTTCAAGGGAGGAATTTGGGAGATTTGAGAAGGTTGTAGAGATTTAAGCTCAAGGTTTGTGCTATTCACTTTGTTATACCTCTCTTGCCTTATGAGTAAACAATTCTCTGCAACATAATCTTGTTTAATTGTAGTTGAAGTTTTTGGGTTTAAACTTTATGTTAAATGCTCTCATCTTTTCCCCTAGATTTTACATGTGGTCGGAAGTCTATCTCCATGTATAAACTCACTTATGTAGTTATATGGCCATGTATCCATGCTTGAGTGAAAAATCATGTGTAGGTGCAATACAAAGGAATTAAATGATGGTGGATTGTGTTATTGAATTCAAAATAAGTTTGTAATTAATTCCTATGTGATTCCAAGCCATATTCTTATGTTAAAGTTATTTATTTTTGAGCCTTGCTATGTGTTCATCAAGAGGAGTTTTACCTGAATTTCGGACAACAGACTGGGCAAATCGTCGCACGTGCGGGGATCATGGTCGTACGTGCGGAGGGGCACTACCGCACATGCGGGAGTCATGGCCGCACGTGCAGGGAAAATGACGAATTTTGGGTTTTGGAAACTGCTTAAAAAGCACGTGCGGGGCATCACTGCCACACGTGCGGGGACCCTTGCCGCACGTGCAGGGCTCATAGCCGCATGTGCAGCCTATGTTGGAAAAAAATGGTTTGTCCCGTTTTGCGTGCTCGACCCTTGAATTTTTTTAAATCTGTATGTAATGCCTTTTGATGTTTGAAAAATTCATTTGAAGTGAGATGAATCAGGAAATAATTCATCAAAGAGAAATGAACTAATTTACAAGTTATGAATGTGTGCAGGACACACTCCGGGAGGAACTGGCACGTCGTCACAGCACTGTGAGTAGTAGTACTGTAATCGTACATTGGCAAGTAATTATGTTAACATTCTGTTAATTGAAAGTCGGGATGAACATATGTAAACATTGAAAGGTTTTGAAGGACTTTGTATATGTCGGTATGACTCTGGAACTACGTTGCATTCCGGTTACGATTAATGGCCATCATTAATGTGCTATAATCTGTAAATTACCTATGACCCTGCATAAGAATTACATACATATTGTTAATTCTGTGAATTGGAGGACAAAATGAAATTGTGAATGTAAAACCCCGCTTACCGGAAACATGAGATTTTGAAGGTCCTCCCAAGGACTTTTTATAGTCTGTCTGATGTAACACACATTTTATGACATGGATATCTACTTAGTATGTACATCAAAAATAATGATCAAATATCAGATTGACCTATGAATAACTTAACCTAAGGAAAAGAACTGGGGATCGGTACCATTAATATGTGACCCACGTTATAAGGTGAATTGTTCTGTCCCTACTGATCATACTGTAATGAAACAAGTGTCTTCTGTCGATGAGCATGGTTAATGTTCTGATACACATAAGGCAATTATATCTACTTGTAAGAAACCATGAGGTACTTATGAATACTATTATGGAATTGTATTCTTGTGAACCTGAGATTATTTTATTTTGTTTAATCGTTCTGTTATGCCATGATGTGATATGAATTGTTCTATTTTGATGACCTATGTAGACACCCCATTTTTGACCGGCCTTAAGACTCAGACGTCACCAACTGAGCGCTCGGTGATGTTGTATATCGTGCTCATTCTGAGGTTTCAGAGTCTCGACTACGAGCCTTGCCTCCAGACTTCGGAGCTTTTTTGTGCTTTGTCTCGGTTTGCGAACCAGGTCCCGTTTTCTCTGTTTTCTCTTCCCAAAAAGAGGAAGAGGTCTCGTAGACTATCTCTCAGTGGCCGTAGGCTACGTTTTGTGGTCGTAGGCCATTTTTCCGTTGGAGGCCGGGCTTTGAGCCGTCAGTGCCTCGGTTTAGGACTGCCTAATTACCTCCGTTTGCTTCGGTTTTTGGCACACACCTTGTTTCCTCTCCTTAGAGGGACACTGTGGCCCGGGAGACCACCTTCGTGGTCGTACGCCACCTCCGGTGCTTAACAGCCTGTTTTCAGGGTCCCGGACTGCGCATTTTGGCCCCCGAACCTTCGTTTTGCATCCGTCTTGGTCCATTTTTGGTAGGGACCCTATTTTCATTTCTAGGGAGGTGGTAGTATGGTGGGAGGCCACCTTTTCCTCTGAAAAACCAGTTTTCTCTATTTCTCTCTCCTAAAGCCAATTTTTTTGACAGAAGGCTGGTTTTTCTCACTTTTGAGCCACAATTTCTGGTTTTTCACACCACCATTGTGTTGTGCTCATCTGGGAGGCCACCAATATGGGTAGGCCGACCAGTAATTCTTCTTGACCCTTTTGAACCCCTCTAAAAAGCTAATTTTTCTCTCTTTTGGGTCTTATTTTCTGGTTTTTCACTACACAGCTGTATTCCACTCATTTAGGAGGCCACCTTTCTGGGTAAGCCGACCAGAAAATCTTGTTGAACCTTTTGACCCTTGGTCGGCCGACCAGGGGAGGTGGTCGGCCGACCACCTTGAACCTTTTGAGTTGGTCGGCCAGTCTTGTCTCAGTGAGTGCGTTCCAACTGTGCCAGCTGTTTTGCACTTGACCCACTGTCCGAGGGTTTTGTCCTTGTTTTAATCCTTTTAAAGGTGGTTTTGCACCCTTTGCTTAGCTTCCAAAGGAAGTTTGACCCTTTGGAAGAAGCTTGACCCTTTTGGTTTAGCTTCCTCAAGAAGTTTGACCCTTTGGTCAAGCTTGACCCTTTTGGTTTAGCTTCCTCAAGAAGCTTGACCCTTTTGGTCAAGCTTCTTTTAGAAACTTTGACCCCCCTTTGAGGCTTCTCCAAGAAGCCTCACCTCTCTCCCTCTATAAAACACACCTTCCACCTCCATTTGCAAGGGTTAGAAGCTTTGGGCTGAGATATATACATACAACCCTCCATCTCTCTACTTCAAGCCTCCAAACACCCTTGTTCTTGGCCATTTTACACTACAACTCCTAACCTACCACCTCCACCATCCATTCCAGCTCCTTAAAGCTGATTTTCAGAGGTTGAGAGCTCACAATCTTGGACCAAAAGTTGCTGCATTGCTGTGCTACAAGGGTAAGTCTCTATTTCCCCTTTTCTTGCATTCTTTTGCTTCATTTCTTAGCCCTATTTGCAAGCATTTTTGGATTTCTACCTAAACTGTGAAGTGTCTTATTTTGAGCCCCTCTTCAACTTTGTTTAAGAACACTTTGTTTTTTGAGGTCATCTACTTCCTTGTTTGCTCAATCTCTCTTTTAGGGTTATTTTTGCATCCTATTTTACCCTTACTTGTAAATATTTTTGAGATTTGTTATAAACTGGGAAAAGTCTTTTTTTGACCTCCTCTTTAAGTTTGATAGAGGTCACTTTTCTGTTTGGAGTCATCTCCTTCCTTGCATGCTTTATTTCCTCATACTTTGAGCCATACATTTGAGCATTTGCATTGGCCTTGTTTTGGCCTCTTAGCCACTGAAATCCAATGGATTTTTTGTGGCTTTGATGTGCATTTGAGCTCCAAAACCATAGAGGGGTGGCCCTCTCACCCCTCATTCTCTTTACTAGCATTGTTGGCCTTCCAAAGGGACTCTATTTTGCATGCATTAAAGTCATGTTTCAGGCCTCATTTTGTGGGTTTTAAGGTCTGCCTAAGCTCTGTCAAGAGCTCATTTTGCCATATTTTATGTCCCTTATGCATGTGTAGAGCAATCTCATTCAAGGCCTTTCAAAGTGACCTTTCTTTGCATGTTTCTTAGACCAATTCTAGGGCCTATTTGATGAGTTTTAGGACTGTCATAATCCATTTCCAGAGTTTGTTTTACCATGCTAAGTGTCTATCTTGTATGTGTTGAGTAACCTCTTGCATGGCCCTCCAAAGGAACTCATCATTTTTGTATGCATTGGCTGCATTTCAGTGGTTATTTGGGCATATTTTGACATGCTTTGTTCACTGTTTTTGGTTGGTTTGATGAGTTCTCATATGCTTCATATACATGCCGTGTAAACCATGCTTACTAGCCAATGTTGCATGTTGTTTTAGCCCATCATGTTAGCATTTTTTGGCCATGCTTAAACTAGTAATGTGCATGTTTTGGGACTACCTTGGCTCTGTCTTTGTGCTTCATAGTCAAATAATGCTTTCTTTGCATGGTTATGGTTTAATACATGTGTCTAGTTTTGAGTTTCGGGGCCTATAGCATGCATTGTATGACATATTTGCATGATTCGGGACCATTTAGCATCATGTTTCAGTGCTGAAATTTACATGTTTGAATGCCATGCTTCATCCTTGCCATGCCTTGTTAGAGTTGCATGTTGTGCCTTAGGTTCGGTCCTCGGTTTGCGTGCATATGTGCACGCATTTCGGTTGTCTCATTTTCATCTTATGGCCGCTGATGTGAGTGTGGCTGAGGTCCACTCATATTGGTGTAAGCCCATATTGCATTGTGTATGCCATCTTAGTCCATAGCATCGTGTATGCTAGGTTGAATGTTAGAGCATTGTGTATGCCATGTTATATCGAGCACTGTGTATGCCAGTTCATAGCATTGTGTTTACTAGGTTGTATGTTGGTCGCATTCATGCATGTCATGCATATTGCATCGTGCTTGGGATAGAAGTTAGCCCAAGCACGGGAAACGAGGGACGTTTCGTACTCTGAGTGACGGAACGTGTCTCAATTCCCGGTCACCGACACTCCGGATTAACCATGATGGAGTCTCGGTCTTTTTGTGTTTTCATATGCATTCATTTCATATTGAGTCGTGCAATTCGACTCCTCGGCCATCATGCATCGAGATGCGTGATTGATGGCACGAGGATCGAGACGAGCATACATATGTGAAAATACTTTGCCATACCCCTTTCTTGCTCTCCGTTGCAGTAAATCAAGGATCAACATCCTTCAAGAGCTTTGCACAACATTCCGGGATTAATTGCAAACAGAGATAAACCGGGGCATCGCACTATATTTTCGCGCAAGGCAACTCAAGCATGCATCATTCATCATTCGGAACAGAGCTGAGGCGGTCCATAGATTTGCGTGCTAGTTTACTGCTTTCCTAGTTAAATTTGTTAATTAATTAGGGTTTTGTATTTTGTTTGGACTGTATTAATTCGGACTGTATTATTTATTCGGACCCTCCGAGCGAGGGCACAATTGTAATAAGTATGCATGCGTGTGATGTATGTCTTCCAACCCCACGTCTTTCTCCCTTTTATTTACCAGCTTATGATGGTTAGATTAGGGCATGTTTCAATTAGCATACAGCATGATAGCATGTTTGCATTCATTCATCTGTTTTGCATGCATCGGGCTCGGCGCATCATACTAACTGCATTTGTATTTCAATTCCGAGTTGAATATATGTTAACTGTAACATTTCATATGTCATATTTAGAATAGTCGAGCCTACTATAGTTGCATTTTTGCATGTGTTGCATTAGACATTTCTGTATAATTAGGGTCATGCATGGATTTCTAAAATAGTTTCTTTTTTTGGCTTGGAGTACTAGGTAAGTTTTATGCTTTAGCATCCTTGCATGTGCGTGAGTGACTGCCATGATAGCATGCTTGCCATGAGGCTAACTGCTTATGTGATATAACTGCTTGAATGCCTGTGGGTGAAGGTTGGGTTATTTGGATTGGAACAATTCATCGACTATGAGTCTTAAGCTCACTTGAGAGTGGCAAATCACCCTGTTTCTTAAGCCCACCTGAGAGTGGCAAAACCTGCATTTTAGCCTACTTGCGAGTAGCAAACCGTTTTTCGAAATGGACATGAGATGTTTTGTTCCAATTCAGGCGATCCAGTCTGTACTTGTATGTTGTGCGCATCACATAATAAATCTAGGCTAATAACCGGAATAAGAGCACATAATGTTTTCAAAATTCGATATCATGGTTAGTAGAGGCCGATCTTTGATCGGGCGAGCAGGGGTGCTCAGGAAGTGACCTTCCCCAATCGTACCCAAGTTCCCGAGCCGAGGCAACTTTGATGATGACGGACACGTGGCCTTAAGCAACGAGTCAGGGTTTCCTAAATTTCCCCAAAATAAAATATTTAGGTGGCGACTCTGTATCTGGCAAAGCAGTCCATGTTTGGCACTTCTTTCAAAAAATCTGTTTTCAAAAACAATTTGCCGGATTTGGACTCTTTGATGATTCATCGATCTTGCATTACACTCTGCGAGATTAGATACAAGACCGTGACATTGAGTCCTGAACTGTAGTAAGCCCAATGAATAGAACGGGATTTCCCTCCCGGGACGTTCGAGGACGTCTACAACCTATTAATTTATGGTATGGAGCAAAGTGTTGCACGGAACTAAGTGCTGCTATGCGAGCCACCTCTAGAATCCGTACGGGCCACCTCTTGAGTCCATACATATGTGAAAGTTATGAGGTTTATGGCCGTTCTGTGACATATGTAAGGCCTATGGCCAATCTGTGACATCTGGGCCTATGGCCATTCAGTATGATCTGTTAGTATGAAACAAAGTGCTGCACGGAACTAAGTGCTACTATGCGCGTCACCTCTAGAATCCGTGCGAGACACCTCTTGAGTTCATACATGCATGATAAGGGCTTAATGGCATTCTGATAAGGGCTTAATGCCACTCTGTTTAAAGGCTCAACGCCAATTGTTTAAGGGCTCAATGCCACACTGTTCAAGGGCTTGCAGCCATTCTGTATGAAAACTGGGCCCAAGGCCGTTCTGGAAACAATTACAGGCCAAGTTTAACTACATGTATTTTGCATTATACGCATTAATATGCATTGTGATTCAAGTTGATCGTTGAGTTAGTTATGTACTATTATTCACTGAGATTATCTCACTTTGTATTTCATCTGATTCTGTAGGTAGCAAATCTGGAGATCAGCCTTAACCCTAGATGCTCGTCTCTTTCTTGCCCACTCTGTGTGTCCAGACATTTGGACGTAGCCTGCCCATTTTTATGGAGTTTTGCTAAATTTTAGCTTGTATGCTAGTTGTCTATAATATGTTTCAATGTCTTTGTTATACGCCCAAGCAAGGGGCGGTGTTTGTATATGTGTATGTAAATGTTTACCATTTGATGCAATGTTTGTGATCCTGGCGTGGTAGTGGTCGCTCAATGGATGTAGTTTCTTTTTGTTTCATGTTATTTTATAATATATAACGCTTTCGTTCAGGCTCCATATGCTGTATGTACCGTATTATCTATCCGTTTCTGAAGTGGTCATGCCCAAACTTTTAGGAACGGGTTTGGGATGTGACATCAACGGTATAATAGCCTTAGCCAAATGTCACGACCCAAACCCGCCCCAATGGGTTTAACATCGTAACTGGCCAGTAATCCATGATTACCAAAGGCCTGCTTAATAGTAATGACAGTAATACAGAGTAAAGGGGCTGGCGGAAGCCAAAACAGTAAATAAAAAATGTCCAATGAGCTGTGAAAATCTGAATGCAAAAAGACTTCTATGAATAAGTCACATTCATAAACAAAACATATATATATACATCTCAGATACATAAAAACATTCAGGTTAGGAACCAAATCCCTACACCATAGTTGTACAGTCGGGTCTTAAACATTTAATACAGATCAGAGGCAAAAGGGTGAAACTGAGACACCCCAAAACAGTCGTGGCTTGAACGGACTTGAAACCTCGAAGTAAGGCACGGTGGTTGGCTTGACAAAACAAGAGCTTAACTTGACGCTCCTAGCTTTGGTCCGGTGCCTGGATACCTACATATAGATATAAACAGTGAGCTAAAGCCCAGTGAATAACATATGCGTAAAGGGGTTAAAAATGAATGCCCTTTCAGTAATTAAAACAGTCAATTGCATCAGTAAATCAGTTATTAAAATCATAGTAGTCATATGTGGTACATCTAATAGCAAAACAGTACAGTAGGTCTTAACAGACCGAACAATCAGTTGATGGCCATCATAACAGTAAACAGTAGTAGTTCCAAACATGGGAACCGACAGAGATCTTTGTAACAGTAGCAGTAACAGTAACAGTAGGTTGCTATGGATGCCACAAGTACAGTTTGCAAATAAGACAAACATTCATTCATTAAACAATCACATTTCAGTAAGCAGTACAGTTGATCATTTAGAAAATAGTCATAATTGAACATATCTTTACAACATTGTTACTCACAGAGCACTGGGCTATAGACAAGCTAACGAACGTCCTCGGATGCCAACCCTACAGTTGTAGAATAAACACACACTCGGGATTAATAACTTATCCCCTACTTAAACTTGGTGTGGTTCTATAACATTATCCTCATTAAGATGCCTTAAACATGGCCTAGGATGGAACGAGGATACAAAAAAAAAACATTTTAAAACACTTTTTAAATTTTTGCTGAAACAAGGGTCTCGCTCGAGCGTGGCTTTTTACACTCGAGCAAGCTTTCCAAAACAGAGGGATCGCTTGAGCGGTCTGTAAAAATGCAAAAAATGCTGGATGTTGAAAATCTCCACTCGACGCTCGCTCGATGCTCGCTCGAGCGTGAGACACAATCCTCACTCGAGCATAGGTTCCTTCGCTCGAGCGTGCGTCTACACACGCAGAAAACCTGAGAGCTTGCAATCTACGCTCGAGCCAGCATTCCTATGCTCGAGCGGAGCTCTGAACAAAAGATGGTGGCTCGAGCGTGGAAAGCAAAATCTGTGTTTTCTAGATTTGCCTCCAAAGCTCAAACCAAGCATTCAACACATCAAAACTCAACCTTTTGGGCCCATTTTCTGGAAAAACACTTGAAAACTCATACTATAACATGTTTTGAAGATCAATTTGTAAAATCAAGCCCAAAGGTGAGACAATTGCACAAAATTTCAAAGAATCTTTCATGAATAATGCAAGAACTTAACATGCAATAGTTCACATGAATTCCAATGCTCTAAAACATGACCAAATGCAAGTTTGAACTCAAAATCATGGTGAATTCATGGACTACAACCACAATGTGGGCATACATGTGGAAATTCATGAAGAACAACCTCAAAATGCAAGAATATAAACATGCATGCATGAATTAGCTCACAATTCAACTTTTCAATTTAATTCTTGACTTTCAACTCCAAATTTCCATGAACTAGGCATGAAACAACTTAAATTCACAAGTAAGAAGATGAATTCCTACCTTAGGTCTTGAATTCTAGGTATGGAAGCTCAAATTTGCAAAACCTCTTCAATTCCTCTAAGTTCAAGCAAAATCCTTCTTGATGAACTCAATATCTCTCACTCTCCCTTTCTCACTCGGTTTGGTCTAAAGGATGAGCAAAATGATGCATCAAATATGAATAAGACATAATGAGGGTGGGTTTTTGAGTCAATCCACTACATGGCAAAAAGGTAATAAACCTTGGTTCAATTAATTTAACAATAATACTAATTAATCATTGCAAATCAAATTTTAATTAAACCTACCATAAATCACATAAATTCTAACTAGCATAAAACATTAATCAATTTCTGATTCAGTCGCCGATAAGACCTTCAATTCGCAGTTCGAAATTAAAACATGAACAGATTCATTTAACGGCAAAACAGATAGAAATGCAACTAATGCAACACATTCATATAAACAGATCAGGATTTCATTCTAATCAGTTACTTATCATGCTAAAACACAGATTAACACTAATCAGAGATGAGGGTTGTCACACCAAACAAGAGAATGCTAGGGTAACTTTAGCTGATATCCAGTATTGTTACACCATGTGTGGCCTTAAATTAGAAAAAGGCTACATCTACTACCTTAAACCGAGGTCCACTGAATAAAAAATTGTTGCCGACCTCCCAGACTCCAATAAGGGAGCTGCGAACGATTACTTCATTGTCTCGGGGAACTAGGAGTTCGCTCCAGATGAGGACCTCCACCTCTACTCTTTAAGCTTAATAATTTTCGTAGAGGGTAATAGTAAGAGCCAAGTGTTTATACTTACTTGTTTTCAAAGTCTTCAATACTTTGTTCTTTTTATACGTCCTAACGTTTGTTTGTCTTGTAGCTCTTCCCCAACCGGCTCAAGACTTCCGTAAGTCCTTCCCGAGCAAGGGTTTGAAGAAGCTATTGGATCTGCCAGTTCACAAGCGGAGAGCCCCCTTGCTGCTCAACTTCATTCCAACTTACAAATCGGTGCTTCCCGACATCCTGAAAAAGAAGAAAAGCATATCTCCTCCGTCCCCCACCACACCTCTAACGACTTCATCAACTCAGCCAGATAAGGGGTCAACCTCGAACCCAGCTAAGCAACCATCAACCTTGGCTCCATACCTGATCCCTCCATCTCAACGCAAACGCCGACGCTGTACTGCAATTGCTACCGAAATGGGTCGTAAGAAGGCAGTTGCAGAAGATCTCTTGGCTGACATCCCCGCCACTGTTGACGCTCAACTAGCACAGTCCCAGCCTCAACCAAAGCCAAAACAAAATAGGCTAAAGAAAGCCCAACCCGAGGCAACGGTGACTCAGATTGATACTGAAGACACTTTGCCAATTTCAAAATTGGCTGAGAGTGAAAAGATCCCTTCCGCTGTCGAGAAGAGGCTCGCCGAGGCCGAACCAGTCCAATCCACTCAATCAAAAAGGCCAAGGTCTGAGTCGGCCACAACCTCGGGGCCAATGAAACCAGATGCCCTTTGGGCCCCTCCGATCACCATCGAGGACAAGCCAGTCAGAGCTGGCGACAATGCAACTGATCTCAAAGTCAGTGTCGCCCTCTCTACGGCTTTGCTCCTTCCAAACGATCTTAACCAAAACGCCGAGATAAGCGAGTATGAAAACTTCACTCCGATGCTCCAACATTTTGTTCAAGAAGTCTTTCACACTCAGTATTTTTCTTTCTCTATTCTTTCATACTCAGAGAATTTTACTAACTTTTGTTCTGTTCATCTTCTTTTTAGGCGATCCAGCACGCCCACTCCTTCTCAATGCAAGCTTTTGAAATGAGGAAGGAGTTGGCTGACAAGATCAGGGAGGTCATTGGTTTACAGAAGACCATCAAAAAGACTGAGACTAAAATGAAGACCATGTCAGACCAGGCCGAAGCAGCCATTAAAGCTAAAGACAAGACCGAAGAAAAAGCAGATGCTGTAGAGGCCATTAAGAAGGTTCTTGAGACCCAAAAGAAAGAGACTGAAGAAAAGATGGCCGAGACCCAAAAAGAACTTCAGGATGCCTTTGCCACAAAAGATGCAGAGATCAAGGCCGCTAATGAAAGGGTGTATACTGAGAAGGCGGCCGACGTCAAGGAGGACTACAAAAAGCAAGTGAAGTAGGCATGCAACAAGGGTTTCACCCTTGGTTGGATGGCTGCCCTAAAAAAGCTTGATGTCCCCGAAGACTCCCCCCTCAAGAATGCCGACGTCCTCCACCTTCCATTCCTCCTTACTCCAAGCCAATCTGAAGACGATTCTGAGTTTAAGAATGAAGCTTTGGTGAGGAAGAAGAAGGAAGCTGCTGAAGCCAAGTCCCCTACTCTGAATGAGCAAGTTGTGGACTTGTGTCAGGATGAGGATGAAATCTCCAAAGATACCTTTTCTCAAAAGACAAATTCCAAGGTGCCAATCGCCGAGAAGAGCCTCGATCAAACTCTTCAGGAGATTGATCTTGAGCTCGCGGCTGAGAAGGCTGCTGAGAAGTCTACTTAACAGTCTTCTGAGACGCATACCGCTGCTGTCGTTGAGTAGTTTATTTTGATGTTTTCCATTTTTATTTTCCTGTTCCCTTTTGCTCTTGAAAAAATCTTTAATTTGGCCGATGTGCCTTCTTTTTGTAATCTGTACAAGTAATCCTTTCGTAGGCCGATGTACCCTTTCTTTGTATGTAAATACAACTTTCTCTTTTGAATGCTTGCATAACTTTTTTCTTTCAATGTGATTGTATGCTTGTCTTCCTTTACTCTTGTATAACTCTTTATACATAGATAATTTTCATGTCTTCAGTATACACCTTGACTGTGTAATCTTCTCGGTGTGGAATACTTCGACTACTCCTGCTGTCAGTTTATCTCGGTTTTATCTTAACACTTGAAAATTGTTACTCACAACTTGCCGCTTCACTTAAGACCTCTATCTTCTGTCATTGCAATATAGCATTGGTTTTAACTTCAACTTGTAAACTTTCTTTTAAAAATTTCAACAAGTGTTAAACCAACTTTTTCTAACGTAATCTCGGTTTAACTGCAACTTGTAAATTTTTGTCAAAATTTCAACAAGTGTTAAATACAATTTTCTACCATAACCTCGGTTTGACTGCAACTTGTAAATTTTTCTCAAAATTTCAACAAGTGCTAAACCAATTCCCTTTAGCGTAACCTCGGTTTAACTTTAACTTGTAAATTTTTTCTCAAAATTTCAACAAGTGTTAAACTAACTTTCCAAGCATCACTCTCCAGCCCTCTGCCCCCTAATGTGAACCTAAGTTTTGTCGCTGAGGTCAGAGATTCAAACAAATTCTGGCCGAGGTTGCCAACCTCAGTCTCTTTGGTAATCTGATTGATTAGTTTCGATCTGAGTCTGACTATTCCGATATTACAAGTCCAGGTTAACCCAACTTAGTGCAACTCTATTTAGTTTAAGTTTATTCGTCATGTTTTGCTTAGAAACATCACCAACTTAGTTCAACTCAATTATATGCAAGTGAAAGTTCTACTCTGCCATATAATAAGTCTAAGTTATTCGTCATGTTTCGCTTAGAAGCATCGTCAACTTAGTTCAACTCTATTATATGCAAGTAAAAGTTTTACTCTGCCATATAATAAGTTTAAGTTATTCGTCATGTTTCGCTAAGAAACATTGCCAACTTAGTTCAACTCTATTATATGCAAGTAAAAGTTCTACTCTGCCATATAATAAGTCTAAGTTATTCATCATGTTTCGCTGAGAAATATCGCCAACTTAGTTCAACTCTATTATATGCAAGTAAAAGTTCTACTCTACCATATAATAAGTCTAAGTTATTCATCATGTTTCGCTGAGAAACATCGCCAACTTAATTCAACTCTATTATATACAAGTAAAAGTTCTACTCTACCATATAATAAGTCTAAGTTATTCGTCATGTTTTGCTTAGAAACATCGTCAAGTATATGGTCAATCACATTACACAAGTTTGAAAAATCAAACTAAAACTTTATTATTACTTCGGCTAAAAAAAATCTTTAAAAACAAGAAACTCTTCATGATAAAAAAAAACTTCAAATTGCAAGTGTTCTAAGGTCTTGGCAACTCTTTGCCTTCGCTGTCTTCAAGTCGATGTGCTCCATTGCCTAAGACCGAGGTGATTCTATAGGGTCCCTCTTAGTTTGGGCCAAGCTTGCCCTCTCTAGGATCCTTCTTGTTGCCGACGACCTTTCTCAAGACGAGGTCATTGATTTGGAACTCTCGCGGGTTCACCTTCTTATTATAAGCTCTAGCCAGCTGCTGCTGGTATGCTCCCAGCTGAATTGTTACTTTTTCCCTTCTTTCTTCTAGCAGATCTAGATCTCGGGCTAAAAATACATCATTAGTTTCATTCTCCACTCCCTAGGTTCTGATCCTTGGGATGCCGACCTCCAGAGGAATAACTACTTCTGTGCCATAAGCCATGGCAAATGGGGATTTCCTAGTTGATCTTCTCGGCATAGTCCGATATGCCCAGAGTACACTGGGCAATTCGTCTACCCATTTTCCCTTCGCTGCTTGCAGCATTTTCTTAATCACATCCAAGATAACCTTGTTGGATGCTTCTACTTGTCTATTGCTTTGAAGAAAACTTGGGGTAGAAAAATAATTCTTGATTTTGAACTTTGCACAGAAGCTCTTGATTAGCTTACTGTCAAACTGTGTGCCATTGTCAGCTATTATTGCTCTTGGGATCCCAAACCTGGTGATGATGTTCTTCCATATGAAGTTCTTCACATCAACGTCCCGAATCTTGGCAAGGGGTTCAGCTTCTACCCATTTGGTGAAGTAATCTGTTGCTACCAGCAGATACTTCCTTTGTCCAGTTGCTTGAGGCAGTTTTCCAACAAGATCCATGTCCCATTGGGTAAATGGCCAAGGGCTGGACACCGGGTTCAAGTCTGCTACCGGTTGGTGTATCAAAAGTGCAAACCTTTGGCATTTATCACACTTCTTAACATAAGCTTCTGCGTCCTTCTGCATGTAGAGCCACCAGTACCCCTAAGTAATGGCCCTATGAGCAAGTGACCTGCCTCCAACGTGGCTTCCACATACTTCTTCATGTATCTCGTACAAAAAATCTTCAACCTGTGTAGGATGTACACACCTCAAAAGGGGTCCAGTAAAAGATCTTTTGTAAAAATGTCCTTCTGCTATCAAACTGAATCTTGCCGACTTCAGTCTAATCTTGTGCGCCTCTTTTCAGTCGTTTGGCAGCTTCTCATCTCTAAGGAATACTGTTATTGTGTCCATCCATCTTGGTCCCATCTACATAGACATTGTTTCGCGCTCTGTGTTAAGTGGTTCTATGCTTGGACCTGACTAGTAGTCAACCATTATCGTTTTTGCCTCTCCAGGCTTCATTGCACTAGCCAGGTTGGCCAGAGCATCAGCGTGGCTGTTATTATCTTGGCTTACCTGTTGTAGTCGGCAATTTTGAAATAAGGCTACCAGTCTGCCCACTTCCTTTGCATAGGCCGACATCCTTTCATCCCGGGCTGCATATTCGCCTGTTGCCTGGTTGACTATAAGTTAGGAGTCACAGAAGACTATTACCTCGTCGGCTTCTATGGCTGCTGCCAGTTTTAACCCCGTAATTAATACTTCATATTCTGCTTCATTATTTGAGGCTTTAAACCCCAAATGAATAGATTGTTCCAGTATCTACCCATCTGGTGATACTAGTACTACTCACGCCCCCGCTCATTGCCGGTTTGAACTCCCATCAACAAATAACCGGAAGGAGTCACCGATGTAAATACTGCAGGGCCTGATTTTCTCTTTCTTCCTTTGTTCTGCTGTCCCCTGCTGGGTCTTTTCTTGCTCACTTGGACATTGTATACTTCGGCTCAACGGAGCCCAATGTATGACAACGTCTGGTGTGAATTCAACCACAAAGTCGGCTAAGACCTGGCCTTTGATTGCTATCATGGGTCTGAATTCTAGGTCATATTAGCCTAAGGCCACTGCCTATCTGGCTATTCTGCCTGTCAGTTCTCCTTACTGTAACAGGGACCTTAAAGGATGTTCAGTTAACGCCATAATTTTGTGGGCTTGAAAGTAATGGTTCAGCTTTTTGGAAGCCATTACTAAAACCATTGTTATCTTCTCCAAGGGTAAGTACCTGGTCTCTGCATCTGCCAGGGTTTTACTCACATAGTAAACTGCCATTTGCTCTCCCTTTTCTTTTCTGACTACTACTGCACTCATTGCGTGCTCTGAAACTGCCAAGTATAGGAACAGCTCCTCTCTAGGTATTGGATTTGAGAGAACTGGAGCTGTGGTCAAATACTTCTGTAAGTCGGCCAAGGCGGCTTCACACTCTTCGGTCCATAAGAAGTCTGTGGCTTTCTTTACTAAGCTGAAGAAAGGTTTACATTTATCAGAACTTTTGCTTATGAATCTGTTCAGGGTTGCAGCCCTTCCAATCAACATCTGCACTTGTTTTGCCGATGTTAAGCTCTTCAGTTCTAAGATAGCCTTGATCTGATCTAGGCTTGCCTCAATGTCCCTTCTGGTTACCAAATATCCTAAGAACTTACCAGACCCAACTCCAAATGCACACTTCGATGTATTGAGTCGGAGCCAATATGTTTTAAGGATGTCAGAGACTGCCTTTAGGTCAGCCAGATGACCTTCAGTTCCTTGGTCTTTACGACCATGTCATCTATGTAAACTTCCACTGTTCTGCCAATTAAATGTCTAAACATCTTGGTTACCAATCTTTGGTAAGTTGCTCATGCGTTTTTCAACCCAAAAGACATCACTCTGTAGTAATACAGCCCTTTTGGGGTGATAAACGCAGTCTTTTCCTCATCTAGCGGGTACATAGCTATCTGATGGTACCCCCTGTAAGCATCTAGGAAACTCATCCTTCTATGCCCTGAAGTGGTATCCACCAGTTGGTCAATCTTGGGTAATGGGATGCTATCTTTGGGACAAGCCTTGTTCAGGCTAGTAAAGTCCACACAGACCCTCCACTTCCCATTCTTTTTCTTCACAACGACCGTATTTCATAGCTATGTCAGGTAACTTACCTCTCGAATGGCTCTGGCCTCCAGAAGTCTATCCATTTCTTCTTCTACTGCCTTAACTTGAGTCAACGTCGACTTTCTGGCTCGTTGGATTACAGGTTTGGCTGACCTGTCCACATTAAGTTTGTGGCAAGTGACCTCGGGGTCAATGCCAGGCATCTCATAAGGCGTCCAGGAAAACACCTCAATGTTTGTTCTCAAGAACACCTCCAGTTCTTTTTCTTCTTACTCAACCAAGCCCGAGCTGAGAAGGAAGAAGCGTTCTTCGTCCCCTTGCTGGACAAGGACTTTTTTCAAGGCTTCCTCACTCTTCTCGACTGGCTGTTTGCCGATGTCCTCCAGGACTTCCATGTCTTCATCCTCAACCTCTGCTGGTTTTGCTTCCTGTATGTTGCAGGTAGATTTCATTGCTGCCACGGAGCAATTCTTTGCCTGCAGTTGATCCTTCCTGACCTCCTCAATTACATGCTCCGTTGGGAACCACAACAACTGGTGGAATGTAGAGGGGATAGCCCCCATTGCATGCAGCCACGGCCTTCCCATAATAGCATTGTAAAGTGATGGAGTATCAATTACAGTGAACCCGGTTTTTATTTTCTTGGTGCCAGCCTGTATCTCAATATTTACTGCTCCCAAGGGCCATATCGGCGTTCCATTGAACCATTGGATTGCTCCAGATCGTTTTAATGGAGGCCAAGCTCCTTGTAACACTTGACATACATGATGTCACAAGAGCTGCTCTGGTCGATTAAGATGCGTTTCATTTAGCATTCTCCAATCTGGAGGGATACTACCAAGGCATCGTTGTGTGGATGCTGCGCCATCTCTAGATCATCTTCTGTAAAGGACACCACTGGTTCCTGGCATTCATCTGGCCTAGGTCTTTTCTGGCGGACCTGGTACACATGCTGCAAGTGCTTTACCCTCTAGGTCTTCCCACGGATTTCATTCTCATTGACCCTCGAGTGAATTACATTGATCACCCAAGGGCCGCCTCCCTGTAGTTGCGGTGCTGGGAGTGGCGGTGCTACTGGTGCATGAAGCAGTCTTGCTTGCTGTTCTCTTGTCCTGGTCTCGTCTACTAGGTCCCTTAGATGACCTTGTCTTACTAGGTCTTCTAGATGTGCTTTTAGGGCCCTATACCCCTGAATCAGATGTCCATTCTCATTATGGTAGGCGCAATGCTTTCCCAGGCTTCGTCCCATGAACTCGCCAGGAGCCTTCTCTGGTGCCCTATAATATGGTTGGTTTCTGACCCTCTCTAGGACTTTGTAGATCGGGATCCGAAATACGATAATGACTGCTTGTGTTACCCTCAGTCCTGTCTCTAGTTTGTTGTATCCACTATCAGTTCGGCTTCGCTTCGGCGAGCCGTTTTTCTTCTCTTGCTTTGACGCCTTTATTCTCGGCTTGTCCTCTTCGGCCTTAGCATATTTTTCTATCCTGGCCATAAGCTCTTTCATACTTTTTGGTAATGTCTTTGCCAATGACTTTTGAAGCAGGCAGTTATCTTTCAGACCGTTCTTAAAAGATACGACCGACACCTCCTAGTTGCATCCTGGTATTCGGTTGAATACCTCGTAATACCTTTTGGCGTAAGCCCTAAGGCTTTCGTCCTCGCTAATTCTCAGGGTCATCAGGGTGTCCACCCTCAATGGCTGTAGTTTGTTTGTTACGAACCTGGCCATAAACATCTCGGCTAGGCCATCCCAAGTTTTCATAGTTTCTTTCGGCAACTTGTGAAACCAATCTGATGCAATTTCCCCGAAGGATGAGGGGAACACCTTGCAGAGCAATGGCTCGTTTGCAGTATACAATGCCATTGAGTTCAGGTACAAGCTGACGTTAAAGTTAGGGTATGACTTCCCATTGTATATCTGTAACCTCGGCATACTGAACCTTTTCGGGGCTTCAAATTTTTCCAACTCCACCGAGAACGGTATTCTCGGCTTGACCGAAGACGTTACCTCGGCATCTTGTTTCTTTCTCTGGAAGTAACCCCTCAGATCCTCCTTGGTCCTTCTAGGAGCTCGGCTATCAACAGATTTCAGTCTTTTTGGCGTACTACTCCCAGTATCATTGTGAGTCCTTTTGGACCTTTCCCCGTTGGTTGCGTCGAAACACAACTCCTTCCCCTGAACATGCCGATGTTCTTTGGGGTCAGTTTCCTTGGTGCAATGCGTCCTTCGCGAATCTCCTCTTATTAATTCTCTTCGCCTATCTTCCCTTGAAGGCCGGTGAGAATGTTTCTTGGTTCTATCGTGCTGAGGAGCCGCAGGAATTGTCCTCTGCCCCCCGAGCTAGGCATCATTTTTGGCCACTGAAATCGGCGTATCTTGCAACGGAAACGGTGGTTGCATAACATTGTTCTGCATCATGAAATTAACGACCGATTGCAAGTCCGCCAATTTGTTCGCCATGATCTTCACCTCATTGTCCCTCCGTAGGTATCTTTCTTTCCATACCTGGAGGTCGTCCTCGTTATAATACCCACTTTGGTCTGTTTTCTTTGGTCCGTCGTTATCCCGGTCGATGTCCTTTCTTCCGTGATTCTTATCACGACTCTCTTCATTGCAGTTGTCTTCTTCGACGTCAAGGTCTACCGGTTTCCCACTCCCAGTGGGAGTGTCATTCCCAACCTTCTCGTTTTATCCGTCGTTGGCCATCTATTCTCATTTTGTTCCCACAGACGGTGCCAAATTGTGTGAGTGAATTTCTGACCACATTGCCAAACTAGTATTCAACTGGAGAGCACTGGCAGAATAGATTAAGCCCGAATGACCTGTCAACTAAAAGAAGAGTTTCTGGTGGTGGCTCGTCCACCCGAGGGCACTCCGACGATCAAGTCAGTTATCTCTCAAAGATAGTAAAATTGCTTAACTCACTATTCGGAATACAAAAAACGTACCTTAGACCCATGAGGGTGCCTCTTTTTTATAGCTACCATAAACCTAGTCCCAATGGACTCTGATTACTGCTAATCTTAGACTCCTAGTAGGATTGGGATAAAACTCTCTAAGAGTCTTATCTTTATCCAAACTATAGTATTCTCTCATTCTAGGACTCTTGTCCCTTATCCACTTATCTCGGATTCTGATATCTTCGGAGATAACCTCAGACTATCCGAGATCACCTCGGCGTTATGACCAGGGCACGTGGCACCTCGGCTGGCACTTCGGCGTCACCTTGGCCACGTGTTGGTTTTCGAAAAATATGTCCCCACGTGATATACTATTCAAAATCCTTACAATGTTTGAAATTGACTGCTACTCACCATCAAAAAAGTTTTCAAATTCGAAGTGCCCTTCGTGCTCGACACGATTAGCCATCGAAAAGCCTCCGAATTCAAAGCGTTCTTTGTGCTCGGTGCAGAGAGCCATCAGCAAAAGCATTCGAATTCGGAGCAAGACATACATTTATACATACATACAAGCATTCATACAGTCATTCATTCATTCATTTATGAAAAGTGTTCTTTATCAAGAAATCTAATATCTATTTGAACAACGCAGCTCGACAATAAAAACTCTCATTCGTTCTACCAAAGACAATGAAAATTTTGGGACAATTGTGGGAGCTAGAAAAAATATACCCCCCATCTATAGGCCTGACAACGGGTTCAGCCAAAACAAGGAAGCCAGTTGGACAAACATCATACCCCCCATCTATAAAAAGACAGCACCCCATGAATATAGGTATGTCTGATCTCTCTACACCACACAGCACACTAAACACTCTTCATTTCTTTATCTCTTTCCTTTGATTCAAGTTTCTAACTTTATCATCGAAGTGTCTCCGGCCGGCAACCCCATTAGGTAGCGCCGACCATGCTTATCTTTGCAGATTTACAAGGCAAAGCTTATCTCTTTGTTAGATCTCTAAAATCCATGTAAGAAGATTTTCTGGGTCTCATAGAATCGAGCTGAATCGAGCCAAATTGAGAAGATAGTGGGAGCAAAGTAGATTTTTTATTTGAAAAATTTACCCATAAGTCCTAGTTTTTGAAACGTTGAACCATTTAGTCCTACAAATTTTCTTATGCTCCATTTAGTCCCATTTTTACATCAGCATAATGTAAATGATGTAAATGATCTGATGTTTCATTCTATAATTTCAAAATTTATTGAAATCTGATGAACATTAGATGTTTTTTATCCTATATTTTCAAACATTATTAAAATTTGATGAACATTAGATGTTTGAAATCTAATGTTTGTAACATGACTCTGATGTTATTAACATTGTATCTGATGTTATTAACATGTAATGAGACCTTTCAGTCTATAAGAAAATTTGTAGGACTAAACAGTGCATAAGTTATTAATTTGGGATTTATTGGTGCATTCCCCATTTTATTTTTATTTTTCCTTCTTCACGTATTGTGATATTAATAAATAAAATATTATTTATGATATTATGGATTACGCTTTATAAGCGATGAAAGCTATAAAATATCTATTCTAATACTATATAAAGTGAAGATTGGGGAAATTTTATTTCCACATGCCTTTTCATCTCTGTGTACACACTTAATGGAAAAAAAATAAAAATTAATGACCATGTTATCATGAAGCAAAATGACCATAAAAGATATCAATACACACACTACAAATTAGTTCAACTTTTCTATGGTGATGTGTTTTAGGCCACCAGCGCCAGGTATCTTCTTGCAACATTGCTACATGTTATTATGGGTTATGAATGACATTTCTGGCAGTTGCTACCCCTTCATTGCCATGTTTTGTTCTTGAGGTAACTAGCATGACTAGTTTTGTAATGGAATCATTGTTATGCATTAAGTGGTCATTGATTTGAATAAGTGAACTTTTTTAGGGATATTTACCAATAAATCCCATCTCACAAGCAAGTACTCCAATTAGTCCCAAGTTTTTTCCATTGATCTGTTAAGTCCTATTAGTGGAGAGTTTCTTTCCGTATGGTCCTATTTTTTATTTTGGTAGTGTTTTGGTGGACAGCTATACCCTTTTTATTAATAAGACAGGTATGATGTGATACTCCAATGTGATAGGTATTAATGTGACACTAAAAAAAAAACAAAAAAAAATTCCTTAGTATACTTTTTTCTAAATGTGAGAACGTGACGGGTATGATGTGACACTCCAAAACTTTTACTCCAAAAAAAAATAAAAATTCTTTAGTGTACTTTTTCCTAATGTGACAACGTGACGGATATGATGAAACTTCAACAAAAAAAAAAAAAACTCCTTAGTATACTTTTTCCTAATTTGACAACGTAATGGGTATGATGTGACACTTCAAAAAAAATAAAAACTCCTTAGTATACTTTTCTCAAGCATGACAATATGAAAAAATAAAAATTCTTTAGTATATTTTTTCCTAATGTAATAACGTGGCAAGTATGATGTGACATTTCAAAAAAAATAAAAACTCCTTACTATATTTTTTTCAAACGTGACAATGTGACGAGTATGATGTGATCCTTGAAAAAAATTAAAAATTCCTTAGTGTATTTTTTCCAAACGTAACATGTGACACTACAATGTGACGGGTATGATGTGACACTCTAAACAAAATTAAAAACTCCTTAGTGTACTTTTCCCAAACATAACTTGTGACACTACAATGTGACAGGTATGATGTGACACTCTAAAAAAAATTTTAATGTACTTTTCTCAAATGAGACACTCTAACGTAACAGGTATGATGCGACATTCTAATGTGACGAGCAAATAAATTATTATACATCCAAAAGAACTAAATAGATCACACAAAAAAATATATATATGAGACTATATGAATTACAAGTCTAAAATATAAGACTTATTGGTCAATCTCCAATTTTTTATAGGTTGCAATTTATAGCATTAATTACTTTATTCCTACTTGTGTTTGTGGGTGTGGCTTCAGTTGCAGCCAAAAGACTCAAAACAATTGTCAAGCTCCGTATTTTATTATTCGGATAACCTTACCAATATTCATTAATTAAGTCCATTTACAAATAACATTTCATCATTGGATGAAATGATGAATAATTAAATATACATATTCCCTCTCGTTATACAACAATGACATTTACATACAAATAAAAGAAATGCCCTGAGACTTACAATAAAAGAGAGAACACTACTCTTTACAAAAAGATAGCACTCAGCCAAACAACAAATGCAGTAGTACAATCCATTACTACATTATACTTATGAAATGGTAAAATTCATTGTTTGATCTTCAATTCCGAAAAGCATTCCCTGTACACATGTACAGCAAGGGGGTGAGCAAAACTCACCGAGCAATCCCATATTAAAATATTAAAAGATATGCGAGTACAAAGATATTTATACATTTTCGTGAAATTATATCATGTCAAAATCATAAGGTTTTATCACATAATCTCTTAAATCCATTTTATTTAATTAACCACAACCAGTTAACTTAAATAAATAAACATGCTTCAATAGTGACAGAACATTCTTTTTAATCCTTTCAATGACATGACAAATGTATCCATGTTTCATAACAATTTCCATTTCTTAATTCATAATCCTGCTCAGAACCTGGCCATACCCTTTAAGTGAGATTACATCTTATATCAACAGTACTTCCATTTCAATTAAGATAAAGACTCAAATTAAACATTTCGTACTTCACAATAGATACACATATTTGCTGTGTCAATCTCAAACAAAACACTTCTATACTTCATATATGATATACATATTTCCTATATCAATACTTCAACAGATACACATTTTAGTGCTGCATCAATGAAGTACATCCCCTATCTTCTCCCAAACAACATCCGGTTTAAAAGTCCATCCCCTATCTTCCCTTAAACCGTGGAGTACATTCCCTATCTTCTCCCACACAACACAATGTATATAAACACCATCATATACATGTTCATTTAATACACAAATTCGATGTATTATCACAACCATCATATTCGATGACATTTCAATTGATTAGTTTTAGTTTGCCTAAGTATCATGCATTGTCTACAACAATCACGACTATCCTCCACCAATAGCCCAAAGCAGTTATTTCTAAACAGAAAATAAATGCTACAACAGATATATATAATCTCAACATTTTTAAAGTGAGTGATTAATGAATCCAACTCCACCATTCTACCTCATATTAAGTTGATTTTATTGTTTCCAACTCAATTTCATATTTCTGTATTAATTGTCATTAATTACAGTAATGACCCAAATATACCAAAACATTGCATTTTTTTCTTTTTTCTCAATATTGACCCAAAGGCTCAAATATTATCAAAAACATCAATAATTTCCATTTTAAACCCAAAACACACAGGTATGAGTCAATTGAACAAAACCCCTGTTTTCAACATTATACATCTCAAACCTTAACTTCCCAAATCAAACCATCTATACAAATAACTCAACATTTATGTTAAAACACATAAGAATGAGTAGGAATCCCTACTTACTAAATATTACTATTTTGATCAAAATCCTCATTTAAATGCAACATGGTAAATTTTCACCGATGGCCAAAATAGTTATCTCTAACATATTAATTAAAAGATAACAACATGGGTATATAATCCAACATATAACTATAACTTAGAATCTCCCATGATTCCCAACATTTAGAAACCAATCATATTCCACATTTTATCAAATATGAACAACTACTCTAGTTTTCATCTCACAAACACGTCCGGTAATCTCTCAAGGTCCATTTCTAACCGTGTCGGTTTTATTCCAACAAATACATTAAGTAAAATAATACCGTTAATGTCCAAGAAAACATCATTTTCTTTCCAAACTCATTCTCCAAGCATTATTCAATTATGACATCCTATTTTGATCGAAAGCCCCAAAAGTTAAACGTAATTCCTTTATTTTCTTTACAAATGCTCTTTTGGCCACAAACCGATAAAAATTTCAAAACTAATCGAATCGAAATCCGTTTTTGTTCAAATTAAAAACGTAACTCTTTCATAACCTTACAAACATATTTCAAGTTTACACTTTCGCAATTTGGGCATCAACTTTTTATTTTTCTCAAAATTTCTCTTTTAAGCAAATAAAATGTAACTTTTTTCAAAAATTCTAATTAAATTATATACCACTCTAAACTCCATGTAATCAATAAAAAGTACATAAAAAGTGTAGGAAAAATCTCTACTTAACAATTTACACAATATTCCTCAATATCAATTTATTTTTCTCAAAAATAAATTCCAAAACTCAAGAATGAGATAAATATTTCAACCTTAATTTCTCAAAATAAATTATCTAACCATAATATGATGTAGATATAATCCATACCACTATTAAATTCTATTTTCGGATTTCTTTTATAAAATTAACAACACAAAATGATTTTTTTTAAATCAATCTCAAAATACCAACATTCTTAACATTTCAACATAATTTTTCTTCCAAAAATTATCAAACAAAAATATGAAAATATATCTATATGCAATACCTCTTATAATGATATAATTTCTCAAAATAACCCTACCATAACTTTAATGTAAAAATATGAAGAAAGTCCCTACCTCAAATATGGAAAAAAACAAATCTGAAAATGCAACCGTCACGCGATCATGAATACAAGAACACCATTGCGAAGATTACGACGAGCTCTACAACTTTCATTTACAACACTTTTACAAAATCTCACTCTAAACACTCCCACTCTAAGCTTAAAGTTTATGTCAACAATGGAGGAAAATATAAGAGAGAGAGAGAGAGAGAGAGAGATACACTTTTGGGAGAGACCAAGAGAGCAGAGCTCTCTGCTCAATTCAACCAAGAAAAAAAATCAAATGATGAAAAGGAAAGGAAGGGGCAAAAGAGAAGGGAGTGGGGAATAACCCCATGTGGGTTTGGTGGCTTTCCAAAAAGAAAATGATTTTCAAAAAAAAAATATTATAATTTTTTTTATAATATTTTCACATTTTATAATATAATTTATAAAATGACATAAATTTTCTCATCACAAAATATGATAGTTTTGTGTACTACAAAATATAATATTTTGTTTATTTCACAATACATACATGTTTCATTCTTTATAAAATATATAATTTTTCACCGTATGGTACACACCATAAATTTAACTTTTAAATATTTATTATAACCATATATAATAAATGAAAACAACTCCCAAGGTGGTTACTACCAATCATATAATTAAAAATGACCAAATAATTAAACATGAATCATAAACAAATTCAAATTAAATTGAATCTAAATCACGGGTCTCATCCATAAGTGAAACATGGTCCAATTATATACTAAAATAGACTCAACTAATTTATCTCAAATCATGGTCTAAACATTAAAAATTAAATAACAAATTTCTACTATAATTTAAACTGAACACTAATCAGTCCGTGAATTTTCATAAAATAAATACTCATCAATAAATTCTGAAATATTTACCCAACGTGCTAGACTCGCATGTGAACAACATACAAAAATTTCATAATTTTCTGAGATCGGTAACTATTTTTAAAAAATACAAAACCGAACTGTTTTCGCACAGAATTTACATAGCACTCAAATTTGAAAATTTGCTCAATTAAATTATGCACTGGCTATTTAAACAAAAAAAAAATTCCTGGGTCATTACAACAATGGGATTCATTTAGGTTTTCAATGATACAAGGTCTTGGGGCAAATTATGGAACTTTATATTTACTTAAATACAATGTGTTCGAATTTTTGTAACATGTATCTCAGAACTTTTTAGTAATTTACATGTTAACTGGTCTTATTAGTTATGTAACAATCCAGATTTTTAATTATTCTGTAGAATTTATACTAATATTATTTAATCACTGTTAGGAAAATATATAATTTATTATATATTATTATGTGTAATTTTGTAAAATAATATAATTAGTACAAAAATTTAGGGGTCAAAGTATAAATAAATAATAATAATAATGAGTGTGGTAGTAAAATAAATAATTAATTTTTTGTTAGTATAAGATAGAGTGTAATTTAATTAGAAATTTATTATTTATATAATTATATTAAAATACTGGGCTAAAATGTAATTATCTTAAATATCTATTAAGGATAAGAATAAATTTATATAATTTTGAATTAAATCTTAAGGAAAGTGACGCGCAGCCACGTGTTAGCCGCGGACGGGGCTCACCTCTCTATAAATAGGGAGGCGTTTCACCTGGGTGAAAAAAGAAAGAAAATGAGAAGAAAGAAAGGAGAGAAAGAAAGAAGAAAAGAAAGAGAGAAAGGAAGGGAAGAAAGCGAGGAAAAGAAGGAAAAAATAGTGGAAGCTGAGAAGGTCTTTAATAGTGGAAAGAAATAGTAAGGTATTAAAGTTAAGGTGAGTTATATTATACCTTGAGTCACCATAAAGTATTTTACATATGTTTTAACATACCATAGCTTATTTTATACAAGTTATGTTTTATAAGTTATTATAAGTTATATTACTATTTCAATTACGTGGTTTAATTTCTGAACCCTATTTGTGAAAATGAAACCCATGGATATATTTGTTTTACTTTTAAAATTATGTTTTGTAAGTACCACCACGGGAATCTTACGCCTTGGGGGACTTAAATAACCATTGGTCTCTATTTGACCACTTTGTCCTGGATCCATTGACCTCTGTCTTGTGCGAGCAAAGTGCTACACTATTGTGGGAGCCACCTCTATAGTCCGTACGAGCCACCTCTTGAGTCCGTATCTTTGTTCTGACTGTCACTCTTATGACCTCTGTTCTATTATGTTCTGTACCGTAGTTATGGTCATTTACTTACATAATTTATGTATTTCAGTTCTGCTACTTAAATGAGCAATTTCTGCCACTTAAATGATTTGTTTACCAAATTACCGTGGTTAAGGTTATTTATTTACATAATCTCAGTTTTGCTACTTAAAGAATTATTTGTTTCGACTAAGTTATTCTAAATGTTTTGGCCTAATTAACTATTCATGGTTATTTCGTGTCCCTTATACTCTTGATATAATATTTCTCACTCTGCCATGTGCTTATAGTTGTTTACCAATTTTCAAGAAACAGTGCAATTCAGAAATAGCTTTTGGAAAGTCTTAGATGCGGGATTGCGGAATAGACACACACAACACTTTTATAATATTTCTATATATAAATATCAGTCTTTTGGTCAAATACATTTTATAATAAAAATAGAAGTTCCAATAATTATTTTGGTACCCTTATTTAAATATTACTTCCGCTCGCGTTTATTGATTTGTTTATGAATTGGCCGGAGGTAATTTCAGTTACTGGCCATCACGATGCTTAACCCTTGGGTACGGGGAGCGGGTCATGACAAGTTGTGTGGTTATATCTTATTATTTTAAATTTAGACATACAGTTAGCATAAGATTTTAATACTATTTCCTTATATCTTTCTGGATTTTACTTTTTGTAATATGAAACATTATGAACACTATAGAATATATAATTTCTAGAATTATAAAATGAACTGTTTCCGAAAATTATAGTTCAACTTTTCAACAGAGTTGCTACAAGATGTTACACCCACAGTGGAATGTGTGTAAATTAAATAAACAACAAAATAAAATAATATAGAAAATAATTTTATAAATTAAATTCCAAATTAAACCCTTACAGAAATTAAAGTCGAGGCTTATATTGGACACAATCTCCTTAAAGTAGATTTCTCCGTCACTCCGGTATTTTGAGATTTATCGACGTCTACTTATCAGGATGCAACGACTAACACTTGATTTTATAGCACTATAAATGTGACACCCGAATGTTTTAAATTTAACATTTTGATAAAATAAATAAATAATAATAATAATAAAATAAGTATATATATACATATAGTGACAATAATAATAATAAATAAATGATAATAAATAAATGCATAATTTAGGAGATTGAGAATTTTATGGTTAAAGAAATACGTTGTGAAATATTTCACATTAAATATTTTAGTAAGTAGTAAGTGGTGATTTATAATCGGATAGTGAAGTTTTTAGACATGAACATAACTTATCATTATACGTAAGTTTTAGGAGTCATCTTGAATTACCAAAGGAGGTAATAACTTTTAAATTAAAAAATGGTCGAATGGTCAAAATAAGTCCATGGTCAAAGAAAAAAAAGATAAAATCAAACAAGATTATAAATAAAGAGATAAGGGTGGACCAGAGACTTACATGCGTCAATTTACGGAACTCTCCGTAGCTTGTTACCGAAGAATTTTTGTCCTATAAATAGAGAAGATTGGTATGTTAAGGCAACGAAAAAACAAATAAATAGAGAGTAGAAATAGGACGACACGAGTGAGAATCTTGAGTGGTGAAGAAAAGGAAGATAAAGGAATTAATTTAATGTGAGTTATATTATACCTTGGGTTACCAAAAAGTATTTTACTTATGTTTTGACATACCAAAATCTATTTTTATATAATTTATGTTTTATTAATGTATTAATAAAAGTTATGTTTTATAAAAGTTTCAGTTACGTGGTTTTATTTCTGAACTCTATTTGCTTAAAAGTGAAACCCATGGATATGTTTATTTTACTTTTAAAGAATGTTTGGCTATAACCTTTTATGAAAATATGTTTTGTGAGTACCACACGGGAGTTCCATGCCTTGGGGGACTTAAATAACCATTGGCTAGTGTTTGACCACTTTGTAGTCCAGTGTTTGTCATGGATCCATTGACCAGTGTAGTGATTGTCACTTAGTAATGTACCGTGGTTACAGTGATTATTTCAGTTTCTGGCACTTAATTAATTTGTGTATTCAACTCAACTCAATTTATGTTAATGTTTTAGCTTAAATAAATATCCATGGCCAATTTGTGTCCCTACACTTATAGTATTATATTTCTCACTCTGCTATGTGCTTATAGCTGTTACCCCTTTTAGGTGACGAGGTTTAGCGGGATCAAGATGGAAAATGAATCGCTATATTATTTTGTTTTCTATCTTTTATTATTAGACTCTTGTAGTACAATGAAGTTCAAGTAACTATGTTTTAGTTCCTTTTAAATAAACAGTTAGTACCCAATTATTTATTTTAATTTATTTAATTTATCCGCTTGCGCGGTGACTACAGAATTATATTATTTTTATCTTGTTACGACGCTGAGCCTTTGGGTACCGAGTTTGGGTCATGACAAAAGTGGTATCAAAGCAATGGGTTTTTTTTTTTAATAATAATAAATAATTAGATGAATAAATAAATAAATAAATATATATATATATATAGTACAAGTTTTAAAATTTTATATAATTTTCACATTATTTACAAAAAAAAAAAAAAAAAAGAGAAAAAAAGAACATATATGTATTAAACTTGCATTATTTTGTATTATGTGGTATGTCTAACGCAAATAAACCATGTTATCTGTATGTCTAGACTAAGTTTTCTTGTGTTGTAGGACATGGCGAATATAATGGAGCTATTCTGGTACGAGCCCCCAGAAGCTCATCTCCTCCCGAACCAATTAGAGGACTGGGGAGACTCAGAGAGTCTTGTTAGGCAAGCCCATCAAACACTTGACCATCTCATGGAAAAATCCGTTTATTTACAGGCTGACCCCGATAAGGATTTATTATTCTGGAGACTTAGCCGAAGTAGCACTCGTGAAAGGTACATAGGACTGACCCACGTTGTTAGTCTTGCTCCGGACCTAGAACCACCACATTTTCTGGTCGCACCTTTACTCGTAGGCTTTGCAAAAAGAAGGGACCCGCATATCCTAGTAGCCATATTTGCACCACGACACCACCTCCCCAGCATATTGCCTATATCCCAGTTGTGGACTTTACCGACGGTGCATCATACCCGAGACACCGATCTGGATTCTTGGAATGCAGGGTTATGATCACTGATATTCTATTTACATGGTGCGGGAAGATAGAGTTGCTTCGGAGTTGAGCTTAGTGGGTGGGAGTTTGAGTCCATCATGCAAAGTGAGTTTCCGGGGTTGTTTCATGGACTAGTTTTCCGAAGCCAGTTCTCTTGGTGGCCTAATGGACCATTCTAGATGTCTGACCAGAAGACCCTTTTTGTGAGCTGACCATGAGTAGTCTAATCTTTTTGTATTAGTAGGATTAGACATTAACTTGTGACCGCCAAACTAACGCCCTATGTATGGTAACAATGGTGTATATGGTATTAATGTGGTAATATTAACATGATGGTATTAATGTGAGAGCAAATGCCTAACGGTATTATGTCTTCGACGAATGTGTCGAGACTTACTATTATATATATGATTCTGTGCCCGTCCTATTGCTGCATATAGCTAGCACAGGTTTAGGCCACATTGGAATATCTTCTAAGAAATTACAAAGTCATTCAGCTTCTTCTTCTGTTTTATCTAATGCGATAAACTCAAATTCCAATGTCGACCTTGCTATGCATGTCTACTTGAAGGATTTCCAAAAGATTGCAGCACCTTCCAAGGTAAAGACGTATCCACTAGTGGGTTTTGAGCCGTTAGTATCCGATATCCAATTTGCATCATTTCACCCCTCGAGTAATGCTGGATATTTGGTATAATTTAAGCCATAATTCTTGGTATGTCTTAGATATCTAAGTACCCTAATTATCACTTTCCAATGATCGAACCCTGGATTACTTGTGTACCTACTCAATTTGCTTACAGCATAGGCTATATCTGGCCTAGTTCAATTTATTAAGTACATCAAGCTTTCAATTATGTGAGAGTACTCTAATTGTGATATGTCTGCACATGTATTTTTTGACCAATGAAGACTAATGTCAACAGGTGTTTTAGCAAGACGGTCGTCATGATTTCCAAATTTCTCCAAAATCTTCTAAACATAACGAGACTGAGATAAAGCATATCTTTAAGATGTTCTAGTAATTTTTATTCCTAGAATTACATCTGCTACTCCCAGATCTTTCATGTCAAACTTTTTGTTCAATATTTTATTTGTGAATTTAATCATGTCATTATTGCTTCCAATAACGAGCATGTCATCCACATAAAGACAAACTATGACATAACATTTGTCTGTGTTTTTAACATAGACGCATTTGTCACATTCATTTATCTTAAAACCATCCGAAAGCATAGCGTGATCATATTTTTCATGCCATTGTTTTAGAGCTTGTTTTAATCCATAAAGGGATTTGACAAGTTTACAAACCTTTTTCTCTTAGTCGGAAACTTGAAACCCTTCCGGTTGTTCCCTATAGATTTCTTCATCTAACTCGCCATTCAAAAAAACTATTTTAATATCCATTTGATGTATTTCCAGATTATACAAAGCTACAATCGTAATCAACATGCGAATAGATGTTATTCTTGTCACTGGTAAATAGGTGTCAAAATAATCAAGGCCTTCCTTCTGCTTGTATCCCTTAACAACAAGCCTAGCCTTATATTTATCTATTGAACCATCTACTTTCATTTTTCTCTTGAATATTCACTTATATCCAAGAGGTTTACACCCTAGTGAAAGATCTACCAGTTCCCAAGCATGATTTTGCAATATTGATTTAATTTCACTATTCACAGCCTCTCTTCACAACGAAGTTTCAGGACTTGACATTGCTTCCTTGAAGTTTTAAGGCTTATTTTCTAACAGGTATGTTAGAAAATCTGAACCAAATGATTTAGAGATCCTAGCCCTCTTGCTACGTCTAGGTTCATCTACTTTATTATCATTATGGTATTCACTGCTACCCATAACAGTATCAAAAAAAACTTATTTGAACTTTTCTCTTCAGTTTCCTTGCATAGAAAAATGTGTTCAAAAAACGACGCATTCCTTGACTCAATAATAGTGTTTACATGCATATCAAGATTTTCAAATCTATGAACTAAAAATCTATATGCACTACTATTATTTGCATAATCAATAAACACAAAATCAACGGTTTTTGGTCCTATCTTAGTCGTTTTGAGACTAAGGACTGCCACCTTGACCAAACACCCCCATACTTTGAGGTAATTGTAGGTAGGTCGTCAACCTTTCCATAATTCATATGGTGTTTGATTAAGTTTCTTGTGGGATATCTTATTAAGGATAAAGTTAGCAGACAAAATCGCTTCCCCCCCACAAGTTCTGAGGTAACCCTGAACTAATCAACATGGCATTCATCATCTCTTTCAGTATTCGATTATTTCTCTTAGCAACTCCATTTGACTGAGGAGAATAGGGTGCAATGGTTTGGTGAATAATACTATGTCCATGACAAAATTCCTCAAATGGTGCATCAAATTCACCACCTTTGTCACTTCTCACTATCTTAATAGTTTTGCCAAGTTGATTTTCAACCTCAAGTTTATATTGCTTAAAAGCTTCTAAGGCTTCATCTTTACTTTTCAATAAGTAAACATAGCAATATTGAGTGCAATTATCAATAAAAGTAATAAAGTATTTCTTATCTTCTCTAGTTTGAACAAATTTTAAATCACAAATATCTGTGTAAATTAAACTTAAAGGTTCAGTACTTTTTTCTACTTTATTAAATGATGCCTTTGTGAGTTTTGCTTCAATACAAATCTCACATTTATGCTTAGAATCAAACTCTAAGCTTAGTAAACATTCTAAAGAAACAAGTCTACGCAAATAATTAAAATTAACATGTCCTAATGTAATAACCCGACTTTTTCAAATGCTCCATATGCTTTAATTCCCTCGTTGTATGAGCAATTGTACGTGTGATTATGTGCTTGATGTGAAATTCCATGTTTTAATTTGTAAATTGCATGTTTATAAATTTGTATTTGTCGGTTATGAGAAAACCTGTTGGAATTGCGGCCTTTGGACTGAAAATTGAATACCTTAGAGGCGCGATAAATTTAAATTGACTTTACGGTTATGATTAGCATGATTTTTAGGACATTATATGAAGTTTTGTAAAAATTTGATTCGTAATGAATTAATTAGCCTTATTTGGCTAAAACTTCTAGAGTTAATACTTTGAAACTGAAATTAACGACTTTAATGGGTTCATAAACTGAAATTAAGTACATGAATATGTTAATTGGAATTTTTAGAGCCATTCGGGCAGTTTAATTGAAAATTGATTTCGTCTGATTCGTTAAGTTATGTTTGGTTGGCCTCTATAGATATATATGACTTGTTATATATTTTGGAGCTCTAGAGAAAGAAAGGAAGAAGAGAAAATGGAGAAAAGAAGAAGAAATCAAGCTAGAAGCTTAGAGATCAGGAATTTGAGAGAATAACCCAAAGATTGGCTTAAGGTAAGTGTAAATCCTTCTTTAATTAGTTGGAATCAAGTCTTGACATGAAGCTTTAACACTCATGGAAGCTAGGATTTTGGCTTATGAACTAAACTTAAGAAATCTCATGAAATGGGCATGTAATCTTTGGGTTTGTTTAGTCAAAGGGTTGATTCTTGTGTTTTGAGCTTGTGTTGGGTTGGATTGTAAAGAATTGTTTCCTAATTTGTCTCTTTGCATGCATTAAGTTCATGTATATATATATATATGAAAGATGAAGAAAATGGAAGTTAGAAAGTTGTATGTTAAAGTTATGCTCTAATCTAGCTTGAGTTTCATGTTTATCATGTTTAGATGTCATGTTTTTGAGATGGAATTGCTTGAATTGAGCCTTAATTTTGAGGTTTTGTATGGTTAATTATATGAAATGAAAAACTATGTGAATATGGAAGAAGAAGTTTTGAAAAAGTTTGAAAAAGAACTAAATAAGGAGATTGATCTTCCTTACTTGAAAATTCATTGTATTTTTGATGTTTTGATTTAGAGAACATTCATAATCCCATGGTTTCCATTAGTTTTACATGATTTTGAGTGATTTGAGTTGAAAATTAGCTTGGAAAATAGAAGAACAAGTGCTAGAGCCAATACATATTTTCAACAGCAGATTTTGCCCAGAGCCACATGTACGGCGGGGTTTTCTGCACGTGCGACAGGGCTTCCCGCACATGCGGTAGTCCATTTTTAGCACCCAACTTGATTCTAAAATAAAAGCACGTTGTCCCGCACGTGTGGCCCAATTCTTGCACATGCAGCCCTGTTTCCCGCAGGTACAGGGCACCTCTATTTCAGCCCAACTTCAAATAAGCATATCTCTCTTATTCGAATTCCGTTTTAAGTGATTCTTGAGCCTAAATTCAAGCCCCAAAAGTCTAGTTTCTAATGATAGTAGTCTCACACCCAAATTCTGAGTACACAAATAGATATGTTCAAATTAGGGAAGGTTATTCACTTTTTGTCTACTCATTTCATGTCATTTTTTCTCCTAACCCAGTTTCCTTCTGTTACTTCCTATTTTCCTTGATATGAATTATGACCCATTGAGGACTAATGAGTTTGGAACCAGCATAAATAATTGGTCAAGGCAAAGTAAGGGTTTGGTTTATTTGATTAATCAAAGATTAAGAAAAGTAACTTTGATCAAGAGAATAATTCTATGTTCGATATGTTGTGCTATGTAATTTGTAGGTCAAGACAAGGACATCGCCCAACTGCTACCAGAAGCCCGTCAATGTGAGTAATAATATATTGTAAAAACATGTTCGTTTATATTTATTTTGATACATAACTGTTGTGATGTTCTAGAATTATGTTTTATGCGAATGAATGAGTTAACAAGGCCCATGATATGGAATATGGATATGAAATGTAAATTATTTATAATATGATATAGTGGGCCCAAGGTCGTTCTGTTTATCAGTTCTATTTATGTTATGATACGATATGAATTGTTCGGTCTTTAAGGCCTATTGATTTTTTATACGGAACTAAGTGCTACAGTGGGAGCCACCTCTTGGGTCCATGCATACATGAATTAGGCCTAATGAGAGGTGGAGATCTGTCGATGTTCCATCTACTTCATGATCAGATACAGTGATACGATATGATACGTTTGGACCTAAGGTCGTTTTGATATATGATTAGACCCAAGGTCATTTTGATATATGATTGGGCTCGAGGCCATATTGTTATACGTGGACCCGAGGTCGTTCAGAAAATTTGATATGAATGTACATGTTTTTACATCACTATATGACTCATGTCACGATGTGTTATTTTATATGTATGAATGAATGTCCTATTTTGAAATGTGCTTCTAACCCTTTGTATAAGTGGGCGTATCACGTACCACGTAAAATGTTTTGTAATAGTTTCAGATATGTATTCCATATGAAAAAGGCATGGATTTTGATACGATAAATGTTTGTTTTAAAATGATTTAAGATACGTTTCAAAATTGTGAAATATATTTTCTTAATGTTGAGGACATCATTTAACCTCTTTACTTTATTATTACTCATTGGGCGTTAGCTCACCCTTTTACATTATATACATATAGGTGAGCTATCGAAGAATCAACATTCTAGTTTGTACTGAAGTCTGCCTCTCTGTCAAGCCATCTAAGGAGTGCCTCCGTATAGAGGCGTAGTGTTGTCTCGCCAAGCATAATTTTGTTTGAAATCTTTTATATAATGTGTGAGATCTGTATAAGCTTTGTTATTATATATGTAAATATGGAAGTGTATGTAAATGCTTAAATTAATTTAAGTCTTCATGTATGCACAAACTCAATGGACATTTATTATCTTTGTTTCACTTCCGCTTTAGGCCCCAATATGATTTAAATATTCAAAAATTTTGTCTGTGAGACCTGAGTATAGGCTAGTCATGACCTAAATTTTTAGGGGCGGGTTTGGATCATGACACCTAATCTACCATGCCATAAAAACGAAGACTCAACAATATAAACAGAAGATGTGTTTTTATTATTAATAGCCAAATTAGGTACAATAGTATTTACATTGAGCTTAAAAAGCCCATCACTCATATTACCTCGCCCCACATACATGTCACTCTTGGAGAGTACAATCTTGTCGAATTCAAGGACTAATTTAAACCCATTCTTGATCAACAATGACCCATAAATCAAATTTTTGCGAATTTCTAGCACATGGAGTACATTGTTGAGCATGAGTTCTTTTCCCGAGGTCATTTTCAGCACAATCTTTTCGTATCCTTCCACAATTGAAGTGGAGGAGTTTCCCATAAAAAGTTGTTCCCCATTTTCCACCACTTTGTAGGTTGTGAACATCTTCTTATCTGCACAGATATGATGGGTTGCTCCAGTACCCACCCACCACTCATTGGGATTGCCCACTAAATTTGCTTCAGAGACTACCGCAGCAAGATTGATGTCTACCACTCAATCGGAAAAATAAAAATCATCGGCTATGTTGGCTTGTGTTGGCTTTTTGCTTGAACTCCCTCCGTCCTTACGAATGTGACAATCCTTAACGCAATGTCCATCTTTGCCGTACACAAAACACTTGCCTTTGAACCTCTTGTTGAACCCATTGTTGATCTCTTTGATCTTACTAGTGGATCCTTGTTTGGGACCATCGCCATCATGCTTCCGCTTCTTATTGTTAAACTTTGACCTATATCCATGTTCCACAACATTTGCTTTAGCCTTCATGACATGGTTTCCTGACTTCTTGTTGGAACCACGGTTGTCCTCCTCAATTTTGAGTCGCACTATCAGTTCCTCTAATTTCATCTCCTTGCGCTTATGCTTTAGATAATTCTTGAATTCTTTCCAAGATGGTGGCAATTTTTCAATGATTGTCGCTACTTGGAAAGATTCATTGAGAACCATCCCTTCCGCATGTGTGTCATGGAGAATTAATTAGAGATCTTGAACTTGGCTAATAACTGTTTTGGAATCTATCATTTTAAAATCCAGAAAACGACCAACAACAAATTTCTTTGTACCAGCATCCTCTATCTTATATTTATGATCTAGAGATTCCCACAGTTCTTTAGCAGTGCTTTTGACACTATACATATTGTACAGTGTATTATCTAATCCATTGAGGATGTAATTCCAACACAGAAAATCACTATGTTTCCATGCATCGACTGCGGCAACCACTTGCTGGTCAGTTTCTCCCTTGTTCAGTGCTGGTGCTTTTTCATGAGTGAAGCGAGCCAAATTCAACGTGTTAAGATAAAACATCATCTTTTGTTGCCATCTTTTAAAATCATTTCCATTGAATTTTTCTGGCTTCTCCCCATGATTTATTACTGCCAGAGTCATCACTGGTACAACAGGTGTGGGGGTTGGAGTAATAACATCTCAGTACTGTTTATTTCAGTTGTCGTAATTCTAACGAAATAATATAACAATCACAAATTTATATAGAAAAAGAATTTACACACAAAATAAATAGAATAATATTTTGTAACAAAATTCCAATGATAAACAATATATTACTACTATGTTATCAAAGAAATTATTAAACAATATATTACTACTATTTAAGAAATTAAACAGTATATGACTACTATTTAATTTCCCGAAACAAAATATTCATCTGTCTAATACAAAAACAAATAAAAATCAGAAATCTACTTTAAGATTGTTACACCCACAGTGGAGTGTGTGTAAATTAAATGTATAAATTAAATAAACAACAAAATAAAATAATTCAGAAAATAATTATATAAATTAAATTCCGAATTAAACGGTTATAGAAATTAAAGTCGAGACTTGTATTAGACACAATCTCCTTAAAGTAGATTTCGCCCTCGCTTCGGTGCTTTGAGATTTATCGGCGTCTACTTCCTAATATGCAATGACTAACACTTGATTTTACAGCACTATAAAATCAAGTCTGGCGAACCAAACAATGTTGTAACCCTTTCTCTTTCTTCATAAAAAATTAAATGCAGAATAAATGTAGAAACACAGAGACAAACAGAAAAAAAAAAAAAAAAAAAAAAAAAAAAGGAGAGATGAAAATCTGATGGAAAAATCTAATACAAGAATTGCTGGAATGCAGGCTTTATATAGGAAGAATGGTAACTTTTCTGAACAAATAGAAACTTGTTCGGACAGATTGAATAAGTACAAATCTGTTTGAACAAATACAGATTTAAATTCAACAGGTATGAACCTGTTTTGAACCATTTGAACTTGTTCTGGTGAAGGAAAAATTCTATACCAATTTATTTTGAATTTTGAAACTAAAATTAAAAATAAATAAATAAATTACAAAAGTTTTTGGCCCAAAAAGATAAGTATTGGGCCAGACAAGCCCAACCAAAACTCGCATCCGCCCGCAAGCCCAGCCCGCTCGACTAGTGGTGGCAGTGCGCGCATGTGGTTTTTGTTTTGGGTCCAATGGGTCTAGCCCACTTTACCCATAACCTCACACTTCCACAAACTTGGGTACTCCTTGGGGCCCATCACAAGTATCCCAAGCTAACGTATATAAACCCACCAAAATCCATAAGCCTTTCAAATGTGGAACAAACACATTTCACAAATATGTAAGAAACCTACCTAAAGCCTTATTCATAAACCCGAAAACGCGCGTTAAATTATCATTCATCTGGAAATGGTTTTGAGCAACCAAATATATAATTTTATTCACTACGTGACATTAGACATGAACTCAATGGAAAACGTTAAAAATAACGCTTGGGTCCCACCTTAATTAATGCTCAAAGTTAGCAAAAAATAATGATTTTTAAAGCCATTTGCCAACACAAGATACGTCTTCACCATCGTATGTGGCTGTGTTTCAATAGGGGTGGAAACTCTATTTGGGTGGTGTATGCACAATATTTGAGTTAGGGTTATAATTGGAATGAAAATGAGTTAGGGTTATAATTGGCTGTGGTGTATGCACATATAGTGTGTGGAATGAGAATAACCATATATAATCAAATTTATAAATGTGTGAATTGAGATATTACGTGCACAAATATAAAAAGTTGTGTGAAAATTTTCCTGAAGACTGTTAGCCGTGTCGACACATTTGTGTCTCATATTTTTTGGTTTTCTCAAAATACCCCTATAGTTGATGTTTACGTAAAAAAAATAATAAATAAAAAAAAAAAGGGACAAGATTAAGACCAAGATCATGAGTTTGACAAAACAAGCACTTATTACTTGAGTAACAAATACTATATGTGCATTTTTTTTTTATTTATCATTATCCTTATACTATTATATTTTTTTTAAGGGGCACTTATTAAAAAATCTCATTTAGACAACTTATGCCCCATTTAGTCTTATGAAAATTCTTATAACCTATTAAGTCATATATGACATAAAATGTCTCATTTGCCATTAATTACATAAATGGATATAATTGAAGCATAAAAATAGATACTAAAATAGAAAATTGAAAATGGTAAATGAAATAAAATATCGAGATTTTATAGATAGAAAGGCACCAATTTAGGGATATGAATTTGAATTGAAGGCACTAATTTAGGAATACAAAATTAAATTAAAAAATTTATTCAAAAAGTCAATAATGATTATTTGATTTAATTGTTTAAATATGTAATAATATCTAAACATGTAAAAATTCACACTATTCATAGATAATAAAAAAAAAGTATAAAATTTTAGAAAGCATAAAGTTGTAAATGTAAATATTCACACTTAAAAATGTAATACAAAAACTATAAGCATAAACTTCACATTTTCAAACACTATACATTTTTAAATCGATCAATTTAAAATGTGAGCATTCATCATACATTTCATCAACAATGTAAATTTTCATACTATTTAATTTTGTTTACCACATTTTATGCCACATTTCAAAAAAGTACACTAAAAATTTTTGTAGTCATATTATTGGTTTAGACAAATCACATTCCAAATTCAATCTACAAAAAAATGTAGTATGTCCATTTTGGAAATCAAGCCACATTTCACATGTCACATTTCAAAAAACTATATATAGCATGCCCATTTTGAAAATCAAACCATATTCCATATGTCATATTTTAAAAAAGTACATTAAAAGATTTTTGTAATCACATTGCTGGTTTTGACAAATCACATTCCACATTCAATTCACCAAAAGCATAGCATGCCTATTTTGGAAATCAAACCACATTCCACATATCACATTTCAAAAAAGTACACTAAAGTATTTTTGTAGTCACATTGTTAGTTTGGACAAATCACATTTCATATTTAATCCACCAAAAATGTAACATGGCTTATGTTTGATTTACATTTTTTAAAAATATTCATCGATAAACACACATAATCCATATTCAAAAAATAGAAACCCTCTTGAACGAAGTATTGTGTGAATCATGGAAAGAGATATGATACACTCCACATGTCAGATTTTAAAAAGTACACTGAAGTGTTTTTATAGTCACGTTGCTAGTTTGGACAAATCATACTTCACATATCCACCCAAAATATGACATAACTTATGTTTGATTTACATTTTAAAGAAATATTCATCGACAAACCCACAGAATCCCTATTCAAAAAACGCAAACCGTCCTGAACGAAGTATTTTGTGAATCACAGAAAGAGATATGATACATTCCACATGTCACATTTTAAAAAAGCACGCTAAAGTATTTTTGTAGTCACATTGCTGGTTTGGACAAATCATATTTCACATTTAACTCACCCAAAATAAAACATGGCCTATGTTTGATTTACATTTTTAAGAAATATTCATCGACAAACACACAAAATCCATATTAAAAAACATACAAATCCTCCTAAATGAAGTATTCTATGAATCATGGAAAGAGATATTATACATACCTTCAATAATTCATTGATAAACAGTTCCATAGACTAGAATGAACACAACCCAACAACAATTGATACCTAGAGCCTCACAATCATTGTTGGTCTTCACAGTCAGAAATGGAATGAATCCCACGTATTTGTTCAACCATTCTGTAGCAGGCTGGACAAAAGTTACAATTTTTGCACTATTGGAATATCACGTAACGGATATGAATCTATTAACTTAGGGGTAATAAGGTCATGAAATAACCTCAAAATTTTAAAAAGAAAAAGAAAAGGGCTTGTCAAAATACAATTCTAAATAAGTAGGACTTCTTAGACTACAAATATTTTTATAGGACCCATCAGTAAACAAGTTCTTCAAATAGGACTTTATAATAAATTTTCTTTTTCTTAATTGTACATGCATTACGTGTGTGGTCCGCTAATAAAATAATAAATAAATAAATTTAAATTAATATTACATGTAATATTTGAATATGTTACTTGTATTATATTTTAAAGTATATATTATATGAATATAATTCCAATGATGTGAGGGTAAAACAAAATCGGGTGGATGGGAATATAAGCACAAAAGGAGTCAGAGAAAAATTACCATCCATATCCATAATTAGTTCAATTTTCCTTGTCTCCATCTAGGCTACAAATGAACAACGTCGTTCGTAAACAGGCTCCAACTCAACTTGGTAAGAGCTTGTTTGAACTCAGTTTGTTAAAAAAAAATTTGCATTCGAGCGCGAGCTCAAACTCGTTAAATTTTTAATAAACAAACTCAAACATTCTAAGTCTCTATTTGGCAATGTAGTTGGGGGCTAAAATAGCAACATCCGTCCAAAATTGGCTAAAGTAGTCACTAGAAGACAAAACACCATCACTTGCCCACAAACAACTCAGCGTTTCATGAATTTACCAAACTATCCCAGAGCACTTCCTGTTTCACTTTCACAGAAGCACCAATTCATACCACTAGCAGACAAAATAGCCACATCATTTTCCACATCATCTTAAAATAAAAATATAAAAAATCCTTTTCCAAAAAATAAAACAAATAAAAAAAAGGTATAAAAATAAAATCAAAATTACTATTTTCCACGTCATTTAAAATAGAAAACATGAAAAATCCTTTGCCAAAAACAAACAAAAATTAAACCAAAAAAAAAAAGACAATAAAATAAAACCAAAATTAGCATTTTCCATGTCATTTAAAATAATAAAAAAAAAGAAAAAGCGTTTTCCAAAAAAAAATAAAAAATGAAAAATAAAAAAGTCAATAAAATAAAATCAAAATTACTATTTTCCATGTCATTTAAAATAGAAAACATAAAAAATCCTTTGCCAAAAACAAAAAACAAATTAAAACAAAAAACAAATTAAAACAAAAAAAAAACCGAAATTATCGTTTTTCAAGTCATTTGAAAAAAAAAAACAACATAATAAAGCCTTTTCCAACAAAAAAATAAAATAAAAAACAACAACAAAAAAAACACATTAAAATGAAATTGAAATAAGCATTGTCAACGTTATTTAAAATTAAAAAAATGAAAAAACCTTTTCGAAAAAAAAAACAAATAAAAAAAAAGTCAATAAAATGAAACCGAAATTAGCAGTTTCCACGTCATTTCAAAAAAAAAACTGAAAAAGTCTTTTCCAAAATTAAAAAAACAAATTTATATATATATATATATATATAAAGGCAACAACATAACACCAAAATTTACATTTTCCACGTCATGTTAAACAAAAAAAAAAAAAACATAAAAAATGTAACAACTCAGATTTTTAATTATAGTATAGAATTTATACTAATATTATTTAATCTCAGTTAAGAAAATATATGATTTATTATATATTATAATGCGTAATTTTATAAAATAATATAATTATTAAAAGTTTAGGGGTCAAAATATAAATAATAATAATATAGATAATATTAAAAATAATAATAATGAGTGTGGTATTAAAATAAATAATTTATTTTCTGTTGATATATGATAAAGTGTAATTTAATTAATAATTAAATTATTTATATAATTATATTAAAATATTGGATCAAAAAATAATTATCTGGATTAATTATTAATTGATAAGATTGAATCTATATATATTAATGGCGAATCTAAAAGGAGACGCGTGGCTGGACACCTGTTGGCTAGGGTTTGGGTTTTGTCCCTATAAATTGGATGAGTAATCAACCTAGAGAAGAAAGAAGGAAGAAAGAAAAGAGAAGGAAAGAAAAGAAAAGAGAGAAAGAAGAAAGGAAAGAAAAGAGAGGAGAGAAAGAAGGAAGAATGGTGGAAGTTAAAAGGGTCTTTGATAGTAGAAAAAAAGAGTAAGGTATTAAAGTTAAGGTGAGTTATATTATACCTTGAGTTACCAAAATATATTTTACGTATGTTTTGACTTACCAAAATTTGTTTTATACAAGTTATGTTTTTAATAAAAGTTATGTTTTATAAAGGTTTCAGTTACATGGTTTATTTTCTGAACCCTATTTGTGAAAAGAAAATCCATGGATATGTTTGTTTTACTTTTAAATAATATTTGACTATGACCTTATATACACTTATGTTTTGTAAGTACCACCACAGGAGTCCCACGCCTTTGGGGACTTAAATAACCATTGGCTTCTGTTTGGTTACTTTGTGGCCCTCTGATCCATTGACCTCTATTCTATGCGGAGCTAAGTGCTACACTATTGTGGGAGCCACCTCTAGAATCCGCACGAGCCACCTCTTGAATCCGCTCCGATCACACTTCGACATCTGCTCTCGCTCAAGACTGCGTGGTTATGGCTATATATTTACATAATTTATGTATTTCAGTTTCTGCCACTTATATGAAAATAATCTCAGTTTTACTACTTAAAAGAATATTTGTTCTGACTAAATTATCTTAAATGTTTTGACCTAACTAACTATCCATGGTTATTTCGTATCCTTTATACTTTTGGTATAATATTTCTCACTCTGCCATGTGTTTATAGTTTTTTACCAATTTTCAGGAAACATGCAATTCAGAAATAGGTTCTGGAAAGTCTTAGATTCAGGGCTGCGGAATAGACACGCACAGTATTTTTATGATATTTCTTTATGTAAATAACGATTTTTTTAGTCAATATAATTTTGTAATAAAAATAGAAGTTCCAATGATTATTTTGGTACCCTTATTTAAATATTACTTCCGCTTGTGTTTATTGATCTATTTATAATTGGCCGGAGGTAACTTTAGTTACTGGCCATCACGATACTTAACCCTTGGGTACAGGGAGCGGGTTGTGACAAAAAAGTTTTTTCCAAAACCCCAAAAAAAAAGCAAATTGAAAACAATATAAAAAAAAATGACAAAAACGTAAATGAAAAAAAAAAGAACTACAAAAATATGCCTCATCCAACCCCCGCCCCCAAAAAAAAAATTAAAAAACATAAATTAGCAGTTGCCACGTAATTTTAAAATAAATAAAACACATGAAAAACCATTTTTGAAAAATAAAAACAAATTAATGTATACAAATAAAAATAAAAATGAAAAAAACATAAATTAAAAAAAAAGAACATCAAAAATATGCCTCATTCAAAAAAAAAAATTTTTAAATAGAAATTAGCATTTGCCACGTAATTAAAAATAAATAAAACACATGAAAAATCATTTTTGAAAAATAAAAACAAATTGATGTATACAAATAAAAATGACAAAAACGTAAATTAAAAAAAAAAAAACTAGAAAAATACACCTCAGCAAAAAAATAAAATAAAATAAATTAAAAACAGAAATGAGCATTTGCCACGTAATTTAAGAATAAATGAAACACATGAAAAATTATATTTGAAAAATAAAAACAAATTAATATATACAAAGAAAATATAAATGACAAAAATATAAATTAAAAAAAAAAAGAACCATAAAAAATGACAAATACGTCTCATCCAAACCAAAAAAAAAAAAGAAAAAGTACCATGATGCTGACGTGAAGGAAGGACAGCTAGGAGTGGAAATTTAAAACACCAAAGGCAGTTCGGTCATTTAATATGTGGACACCTCACTAAAAAACTAAAAAACTCTTTGCAAACCAGGATTTTTAGCCCGGATTGAAATAGCCAAAAAAGCTAAAAAGTCAACCCATTTCCCAAACGACACCTAAAGCTTGGCTCATTAGCTGACTTGTTAATATTTATTATTTATATATTAAATAATATAAAAATATGTATAAAAAATAAGATAAATATGTTATTTATACATTTAAAAAATATCAATGTAAATAATAGTTAACTATAAATAGTACATATATATAATAATGGTAGTAGATATTATTATTTTGGTAAAATATTGATTTTTTTTTTTAAATGTTTATATATATATATATATATTGTTTATATAATTATAAAATCAAAATTTTAATTGTAACTTTAACGCAAGTGTGAATTTATAAATTTGTTGACTTGTTAAGGCTCGTGAACAACCTCGAGCTTGAGTCAAACCTAAGCCAATTCGGTTCGAGCTCGGTTCGTAAAATTTTTCTTGAGTTCAAATTCGTTAAAATCTTAATAAACAAACCCAAACATATTAAAACTCAGCTCGTTTTCAGCCGTATCTCCATCTCTCACAGCTTCTCTCGCTTTGAAATCGCTTCAAGTATTTTATATAATAATTTAATTTTTAAAATAAATACAATGAGATGGTATAACTATTAATATTAGAAGAACTTGTTTTTTTAATATAGAAATGATTTTATTAAGCAAATTATATGAGTAATTATTTAGTAATATTAGGTTGTGTTTGTTTGGACATATTAGATAAGGGGAGATTGTAATCTATCGGATTGTTAGTCCTAAGATACATTGTCTCATAATTATTTGGTTTGATTGGATTTGTATGCTCAAAAGACTATTTTGTCCTTTTGAATTGTTTACTAATTAATAGAAATATTAAATATTATGAATTATAAATTTTATTTAATTTTTTTACTATAACTTTTAAAAAATTAAATAAATAGAATATTAATAAAAATTACATAAATTTATTTTAATTTATGGTTGAGATTTTTAAAATTTAAATTTACTTTACTAAGTATAATTAATACCATATGATTATTAAAATAAATAATGATTTATACTTTACTAAGTATAAATAATTTAATAATAAATATTATTTTTAAAAATATATTAAATAGGAGAGGGTCAAAAATGTAATTTTACTATCTATTCCCATGGGATGAGTTATCTTATGATTCGATGTTTTAAAAATGGGACCGATGAGCGAACTGAAAAAATGATCGGGTGGATGGATCATCAGTTCAACAGTTGAGTTGTGTGAAACCCCGTATTTTTATATAATAAAAATAATATATATTTTTAATTTTCTTAAATAATTATTCACAATATTTTGAATTTAATAGTCTGTATATTTTTATACTGAACATTTATTTAAAATAAAATAAAATAAAATATTTTTTTTGACTTTATATTATCACTCAATATAAATTTCTAAACCTTATGATATTTTTATTATATTTTTCTCTATATTTTTTTTTGCGATCAAATTACACTGAAACCTAATATTTTATATACTAAAACCCAATCAAAATATATATATATATATATATATTTAATCAGACTCTAATGGAAGTCAATTAGACTAATTAAATTAGGTGGGATTTGAGGTTAAATATAATTAACTAATTTTGTGTCAATCAAGACTTATTAAGAATATGTATTATTTAATTAAATCAATCTTAACCATAGATTAAACTATGGAAGGAATAATAAATAAAAAAAAAAAAGGGAGAATCAAACCTTTGCAGGAGGCTTTCCACATGTTGGTTTGCATGTTTGTTTAGGGAAGAAGAGTTGATGATGCTCTTGGAATTGAGGGAAAAGGGCCTTAGAATGAAGAGAAAGAAAGAAAGAGAGAAAGAGGGAGAGAGAGATGTCTTCAACTAGCATTTTATATATATGCATGCAAGCCTTCCTTGTGCATGCAAGCATTCGGTAGAAGAAAAAAAAAAAAAAAAAAAAGAGAAGAGAGAAATCTCTTAAGCAACCAAGTTTAGTAGTAGGAGAGGAAGAAGAGTAGGAGGTTAAGGAAACCAAAATTCTCAACCATTTTGTCACCCTACTACTAAGTAAAAAAACCCTCTCAACCCTCTCATTTTTTTTATTGTTGAAATCTTTAGATTTTATTCCTATGATAAAATGACTAATTTATAAATAGAAATTTTTATATATATGCATGTAAATTTTGTGATGTGTATATCAAATATTTGAAGAGACTGATAGTCAAAAAAAAAAAAATCATCATGGTATTATTATAAAAATAGGCTTGCATGTGTATTTCATACCATTATAAAGTGAATCGAAGAATTTATTTGGTCCTTGAATCTGCCAGACAATTTGTACGAATTTTTAGACAATTTTATACTAAAAATTTGAAGAAGATTTCTTCTACAAAGTTGTTTAAAATTACGTCTAGTTCATCCACAAAAGTTTTCAACAATTTTTGAGCTTTCTACGAATTTAAACAAATTTTTAACTAAATCTGAAACTGTGTTGAGAATAATCTGTTTTGAATCTATCAGCATGTTTACCCGAATTTTTAGATAATTTTATTCTCAAAATTTCGAGATGATTTCTTCTACAAAGTTGTTGATAATGATGTCTAATTTATCCAAAAAATTTTGGCAACAATTTTTGAGCTTCCTACGAATTTATACAACTTTTTAACTAAATCTAAAACTGTGAGACAGATTTTACTATGTATTTGAAAATTTATTTAAAATTCTATACTAAGCCAAATATGATAATTTCTAAGCAAAAAATGAAATTTGAGAAGTCTAGTTTCATAATAAATTTTTAGATCATGGAATTGATTTATGAATTTAATTGTGGAATTAATTTAAGAAAATGTGATAAATCTGTGTCATAAACACTCTTGGAATTTTTAAGAATTATTTATAATTTATTTTTGAAAAATTATTTCTGAAAAATGACCATAACATGTTTATTGAGTATTTTGTAGATTTATATGAATTTTAGAGTTGTATAAGTAATTTATTTATAATTGTATTCGCAAGATATACATTCTGAAAATTTTGACAGATTAAGGAGAAATCAAAAACTATCTCTTCAATTGTTATTTATAACTTATTTTTGGGAAATTCTTTCTGAAAAATGACCTAAACATATTTATTGAATCTTCTGTACATTTTCACGAATTTTAGAACTATATAAATAATTTATTTATAATTTTTATTGCCTAAGGTATAACCTGAAAATTCCTGGATAGATTTAAGATCATCACTTCAATTATTTATTTGGATAAAAAAAATTTGTTATTGTGATGGCCTAATTCATCAAATATTGTAAATTAGTAATCCATGTATGGGTGTATTATGGTTTATTTAATATTGTGCTAGTTTAAAAGTCCATGCATGTGTGTAATTATAAATTTTTTTTTTGGTAACTAAAATATTATTTCATACCATGGTTTAAATAAATTGTTTATTTAAAATTTGTATCATTGTTTATTATTGGGTGACAGGTGTAGTATTTTATGTTTGGATTTTAATGAGTTGGCATAACATTATTGGTAATTCAATTTTGAATTATTGTGAATATCTCAACGAGTAAAGAGACACAGAATTTAACCAATGATACATTACTTTTAAAAGTGATGGGGTGAACCCGGTTTAGAATTTTGCGCAAGTGAGTTGCGAACCCTAACATGGCACAGGAAGGTATTTCGGCTCTTATTCGATGTAGGCGATATAAGGTTGGTGGTGCGGGCATTACAACATAGACCGTTCCCTTGTGGCAGACCGTGATGTCACGACTCGAGTATGTAACCCTGGTGCGTGGGCATCATTGATAGTTACTGTAAGTAATATTTGAATATTTTACCAAGGGGGAGTCAGAATTGCCCGTGACCATTGCTTAGCGGTTGAGTGTAAAAGTGCTCCACAGGAAGTTACTTAAACTTATCTGATAAACTAAATCTATGAGAATTTAAAAAGAAAAAAAAAAAAGTGGGCATTTTCCTCATGATTACATATTGCTTCTGTTTGTAATTTTTATTTTTTTATCATCTATTGTTATTATTTCAACTGATGGCATTCCTATCATGCTTATTAAATGCTACATGTTATTCTGTTACTATGCATTATTCATTGTGGGTATTATTATCGAGGTGGGTATTTCGGGTTGTAGTATCTTATTGAGCTCGTCGCTCATTGGCATCCTCGTTGCCCTGGCGTTTCATGTCAGGTACCGAAGAAACCGAAGGAAACACCGAGGTGTTGAAAGGCAACATTCAGCCCTGATTAGCTTGAAACGTGCCAAAGTTCCATGAACCATTTTTCTAAGTTTCTAGTTTTTCTCTAGTTTTTTTTTTTTATTTGTGTACTAAGACAAAGTTTTAAGTTTGACTAGAGTTGTAATTTAGGAACTTTTAGTTTTGGTGTTATTAATTAATGGATGATGGTAAATTTGGTGGCAACATTGATGAGGATTCTTAATTAAGAAAATTGATTTTAAGTTTTAAACCTTATTATGATGTTCTTAAATTTTGGAGCGTCACAGGTTGAACCAGAATCGAACCATAACGTCATAAATATATTAAAATTATATTTAAATAAGAATATAAGTAATAAAAATATAAATTAAAAATATTAAAATTTTTAAATTATCTTAAATATTTCTCATAATATTTTTTTTACTACAAAAATACAATAATATATTTTAAAATATTATTAATTTTAATTTTGGAAGAAAAAACCAATTATTTAATATTCCCTCTATATGATTTTAATTCAATTAATTTGATTGAAAGAAGAGCAAAGATTTTGGAGGGATATTAAAATTTCAAGTCTCCTTCCAATAAATTTGATTGAATTCCACATAGATTTTTTAAGTTTTTTTAAAAGAATTTTTTTATTTTTTATAAATAGGTAGAAATTTTCACAATAATTTGAAACTTTCAATGGGATTCCTCACAAACAGAAATCCTTAGAAGAGACCATTGAAAAAGAGTTTATAATTAAAATTTTCTTTATATATAAAATAAGAAAGAAAGAAAGGGAAAAAGAATTAAAAAAAAAAGAATAAAAAAATTTAGAAAATATCTATAAAAAATTTAATTTCCTTATGCGACCCGTCCTCGAGTCACTCGGTTCGGAGATTCAACTTAGGTTTTTTCCGATTCTCTCTAAATAGGTCAATTTTTAGGCTGGAACAATTTAGGAGTATATTTAGATCGAAACCTCGACCGTTCAATGGTTTATCCGGTCAAACCGACCAATTCGATTCAATTTTCAAAACCATGCTATGATTTGTGTCCCTACCCCCATATGGGATAGAACAATTGCATATATTTGGAATTAATAGTTAAATATAAAAATTTTAAACTAAATAATAGACTATTCCATCTACCAAATATGGATCTCATCCATAATTCAATCTCTCCAAATAAATTTCCTTATAATATTTTATATTTATTAGATTATTATTTTTAAAACACTGTGAATAAAAAATTACCGACTCCAAATGTCAAATAATTTTCGAAACTACACAAACTAATGTGTTAAATTCAGTAGTCAGTCACATGGACCGTCCACCGAGCCCAACAACGTGTAACATTATACGGCCTCTGTAATTAGATAGATGCTCGCTCAGAGAGAGAGAGAGAGAGAGAGAGAATCCATTCTCATTCCTTTCTCTCAATTTGTATTTGTATTGTATGGTGTATAAGATATCAGTAGCCATCTATCTCAACAGGACGGAGCAGGATCAGTACAACGATGGCATCATCAGAAAATCGGAGCTCAGAAATCAGGAAAGACACTGTCAATAACCGATGGGTCATCTTCTCTCCCGCCAGAGCTCGTCGTCCTTCCGATTTCAAATCCAAATCTAACCCTAACCCTAACCCTAACCCTAACCAATCTGAATGCCCATTTTGCATCGGCCACGAACACGAATGCGCCCCCGAGATCTTCCGCTTCCCTTCCGATTCCACCTCCAATTGGAAACTCAGAGTAATCCAAAACCTCTACCCAGCTCTCTCCAGAGACATCCAACCCTCCTCTCTTCCCCAAAACCCAACTCCTACTCCTACTCCTACTCCTACTCCTACTCCTACTCTCAGTGGGTTTGGTTTTCACGACGTGGTCATTGAATCCCCACTTCACTCTCTTCACTTGTCCGATCTCAACCCGGTCCATGTAGGTGATGTCTTGTTGGCTTACAAGAAGAGGATTGAACAGCTACGCTCTCACGATTCCATCAAATACGTTCAGGTTTGTTGCCCATTGATATGAATTATGGTTTTTGAAATGGATATGAATTATGGGTAGACTACTGATATACCCTCCCTCAGTTTTCACGCCGTGGATCCATTGATAGTTTCTAAGATTCTTACATTTGTTAGTTGATCTATTTATTATACACATGAACACTTCACACAACATTTCTCACGGCTTCAGTTTTGGATTGTTAATCTATATTTTAGTTACACTACATATTGGTTATTTAATTTCAAAATTTTGGTTACATCTTCTTCTTCTTCTTATTAAGTTTACTGATATTGATTTTGTGATTTAAAGGTGTTTAAAAACCATGGTGCGTCAGCTGGGGCTTCAATGACTCATTCTCACAGTCAGATGATGGGACTTCCATTCGTCCCTCCTGCAGTTTCTGCCCGCCTTGACAGTATGAAGGAGAACTTTGATCAGACAGGGAAGTGTAGTCTCTGTGAAATTCAATCAAACAATTTTTTAATTGATCAATCAACCCATTTCATTTCCATTGCGCCCTTTGCCGCTACTTTTCCTTTCGAGATATGGATTATTCCCCTGGGTCACTCTTCTCATTTCCATGAAGTAGATGGCGAGAAGGTATTTGTCAATGCTTCTTGCTTTCCTTTCTTTTATCATTGCTTTAATAAACCCATCTTGCTCATCAAAGGTAATTAGCTATTTGATAACTGGGGTTTGCTTCTTTTTTTTCTCTCTGTTTTCATTAGTAAAATTTTAATGATTATCGTAGTCCAGACTCCAGTAGGTACAGCTTTTATGTTGTTTAGAAGCAAATATATTTGAGTGTGAAAATTGCTCTAATTTTTTCTTCAAGGCAAGCAAGCTGTTAGAGAGACCAAGAAAAGAGTATTGTAGTTAATTAAAAGCTTCAATTTCAGAGAGAGAGAGAGAGATCACCATTATGTATGTGAACTAACAACCTCTGGTGTATCTTGATGCTATTTTAGGTGTATTGGCATAATGCCATTTTATGGTTCTAATGAAGCCCTAAAGCCATAAAAATTATGGTGACACATTTTGGAGAAACAGCAGAGCCTATGGCAGTCAAAAATATTGAAAGACTGTGGATAGAAGTGCATTATTGGATACTGTTGTTTCTGTAATATCTTAGAGTAGTTGAGATCCTGTGAAGTTTGACAAAGTAGGATTTTTGGAGCATCATGTGCAATTGCTTTTTATTGAGTGTACCACATAATGGAAAGCTAACAAGCACATAAAAATCCTAAGAAGGTAGTGTGTCCCTAGGACACCGACACTTGCAAGACACTTCCTGACTTGTATTGATACTCAACACACATCCAAACGTGTCATTATTTTTTAATTTTTGTAGACTCATATATAGTTCAGGCACTTTGGGGAATACATGTGTCCATAATTTAAACACACATTAAACACAAACTTAAAGGATACAATCATAAGAGAGAAACAATAAATGCAGATAAAGAAGAAGAGAAAAAACGTAGATTTATATCTATTAATTCCATCATCTTTTAAACTTTAGGAACTAGTATTATGTTGCATTTCATTACTATCTTTGAATATAATAAATATATAAAATTATAGGGTCTGTTTGGTTTAGTTTTAGAATTATGATTTGAGTGTGGAGTTATGTTTTGAGTTTTGAGTTTTTGAATCATGATTTGAAAAGAGAAAATTTGTTTGATCATGAGTTTTAAAAATAATTTTGGGATGATTTGTATTTTTATTTATTTATTTTTTTGATCGATCGATGTATAGAATGTAAGATGAGAGAGGAGAGATGAGAGAGAAAAAGTGATTGATTGATTGAATAATAATAAATAAATTTTTTTTAAAAAAAGAGAAGAGAAGAGAGGAGTTTTGAAAGTAATTTTGAGTTGTATTTTAAAAATATATTTGGTTAACATGTTTCATCCAAATCATGATTTAAAAATAGAGTTGAGTTCTGAAAAGTAAACCAAACGCTACCATAAATTTTGCACATGTTTCCATGTGTCATATCTTGTAATTTATTTTTTTTTATAAAAAAATTGGGTCAGCATATCCTTCGTGTTTGTGTCGTGTCGTGTGTCCATACTTAGATAGAGAGTTTGGATTTCGATGATGATTGACAACGAAAAAGTGGCATTTTGATGAAACATCATTGAAAATATTTATAATGAAGTTGATGAGTCAATTTTTTGTGGACATCTATGCATAAGGATGTTATTCATAAATTGTTGTGATGTCTTACAATTACAAAAGACAATTAAGATACTAGACCATTAGATCAAGTTAGTGAAATACTGAATTGTTCTGCTTTCAACATATTTTGTAGGTATAGGAAGATCTATCAAATAGAGATTCCCCCCTTCCTTTTGAACATATATAAATTGTTCAAACAATAAATGAGGATCACTACTACAACGAAGTACATAATAACACATTTTTTATTAGGAAATATTGATTACTCGTTGAACCTTGTGAAAAAACATTCTCGGTGGGGGGAAAACAAGAACGAAAGATCTCATTTAATTACACTGGGTCCATGAATCTAAGAAATATTGAGAATTTTAATCTCTCTCAATATAATACAAAAAAAAATGATAAACATTAGCATTTGCCAAGAAAGGTAATAGCTGGGTGTTACATGCACTTTCATTGATTTGTCATGTACAAGGATAGCCAATAACCATCCATGGCTGTGTGGTTAAAACCCATAACCCATAATGGGAGAATTAGTAGGTCCAATTCTTATTGGATGCATGCCAATGGTACCCTTGTTGGCTCTGTATCAATGGTGTCTCTTTGTCCATACAGAACAATTTGGTGTGGTATTTAAAGAACTAGCATTCTTATTGAGACTAGAACTTGATGTTCAAAAAAATATGGACTATATTAAAACACAATTGCTTGGTAATCAGTGAAAAATCAATGCACTTCTAATACTGAATCAGGATCAATATGGACATAATAATTGGCAGCTGCAAGTGGTTACCATGTGGTCCAAATGCATTTTCTTTTACTGCTCTCATTTCACATGTTCAACATTTTTAAATGCTCTTTTTTTTTTTCTTTCTTTTTGTTGAATGTGAGTTGCTCTTGGAGGGGTTGTTTCTTTAGATATTTAAAAACAGTGCTCAATGTGCAATTCTGCAGGCAGCTGATCTTGGTGGGTTACTGAAACTTATGCTTAGGAAGATGTATTTGCAGTTGAACAACCCGCCATTCAATTTCATGATTCACACTTCTCCAATTCAGAGTACTCCCTCACAATTACCATATGCTCACTGGTATCTTCAAATAGTACCTCAATTAACTGGGGTGGGTGGTTTTGAGATAGGAACTGGTTGTTACATTAATCCTGTTTTTCCAGAGGATGCTGCCAAAGTTTTGAGGGAAGTGTGTATTCCAATTGAGTAATTTTTACAAGCATGAGTTCATATCATATTTTTCAAGTGGGTCCTGTTTGAAATTTCAAAGTTTTGTTTCTGCGTGCCATGCTACAACTGTTGGTAGAAAAAAGGTGGTAACGTTTACTAGTCTCTTTATCAACTGTATGGCTGACTCTGTGTACCGTTTTTTGAGAGAGAAAAAGGAATAATCAAACCAAACAAAAAAAAATCTCAAAATTGTGTTTGGTTTGTTTCTTTCCAAAATCTCTTTCCCTTATACATATCAAATCAATCACTTTTTTTAAAATTCTTTTTCCAAAATAATTTTCTAAAACAATTTCTAAAAAAAGGCAAATCAAATAAATTTTTGTACTTTTTTATCTCAAAAATTATTTTACAAACACAAACCAAAAAAGCCTTTTGTGTTTGGAAAGATAGTTGAATTTTTTTGTAGTTGGATATGATATTTGTGAGAAAAAAAGTTAAATGATTATAGGTTTAATGTGATATTTTGTTTGAATTTATTTTTAAAATTTTTAAATTTTGACTTTTAACAAAAAAACAAAAAAAAATCTTTTCCCAAACACTGTCACATGTTTATCTGGTAACATTTCCCCCGAAAGTCTTGCAGAAAAATGAGGACTGGACTGGTAAGGTTGTAATAATGCAGTGTCTGCTGTAGTTTTTGTATGACTATAGTTTCTTTTTGTGTTGAAAATATCAGGTGGTTTTTTTTTCTTCTAATATGTATCTGTAACTGTATCAGTTTGCAGATTGTAATTTAGCCTCCACTTTATTGAGGTGGTGGTTGTTTCTTTTGTTGGTTACGAGTGGGTATGCCCCATTCCCTCTGCTACTTATATTTGTGCGTGTGTTTTTAAATGAATTATAGCTTACCAAAATAAATAGTAATAATAAGACTAAGGGTTGGTTTGGGATGTCCTAAAAAAGTACACTTTTTGACTTATTGGTGGGTTTGGGTTGGGTTTGGGTTGGGTTTGATGTGATGTGTTAGAGAGGTGATGTGATTTAAATAGGATGATGTGACTTAAATAAGATAGTGACTTTTTGACTTTTGGCTTATTTAGTATAAGCCAAACCAGCCCTAAATACTAACCTTAAAATGATTCAATGCTGTTTGAATGAGTGGATTACCATGCTGGTCCTGTATTATTTGATCCAATAGGGAGTTATCTGTGAATTCTGAATGATATCACTATACATTTCTCAACTATATGTCAACATTGTTGCTGCTTGGTGTGACATCAACTTTTACTTGGTTGGAATAATTCAGTTCACATTCATAAAATTTTTTGTTTGGGTATTTTATTACTAAAATAATAAATAATAATGGGTTTACACCTTATTCATTATCTATCTATCTATATATTATATAAGAAAAATGAAAATTTTAATCTACAAATTTTGTAGAAACTCTAATATCTTAATTCTAATTTTTTAATTTTTTGATTTAAAAAAAAAAATCTCAGTATTTATTGACTTCTTTTAACTCAAAACATTTTTTACTTCTCTTATAATTACTGTAGTGCCTTTTTCAATTTCTCTCATCTACTATGGTTACACACAAAAATAAAGAAGATAATAATTTAACTATGGAACTCACAAAAATATAATAACATCTAAATTTGAATTATGATTTAGTAATATAATTATCTTTTTTTTTTTTTATGTATATCTATCAAAATTTTAAATCACTTAATGTGACAAATTAATCAATTTTCTAAAATTGTTGATTTTTTAATTTATAAAATAGATTAAAAAAAACTATTGACTGATTTATTTATTTAATAACAAAAATATTTCATAATCTCTCCATCCTAATATCTCTCACCGATTCCAAAAGAAAAATATTAAAACTTGTCTTTCTTCTCTCTTTTCCAAAAAATCAAATAATATTTTTCATGAAAGTTGTAGATATTTATCTATATCTTATATATTATATCATAACATAAAAATTTTTTTTAAAAAAACTAAAAAACAGATATGCAAACAAATAAAATTAATAAATCTGATTTTCATTTATTAAGTTAAAATCTTTCTTTTGTATCTCAATATCCAATTTTAAGTTTTAAAAATCTTTAAAATTTATCTAAACTAATTTAATTTGAAAATATCTCCCACCATTATACTTTAAATCAATAAAACTCGCATGTGTGTCACGCATCTAACTCACATCATAATTTATCTAAATAATAATAATTAAAAACAAATAGAAATCACAAATAAATTAAATTTAAAAAAAAAAATAGAAACCCGCAACTATATCTTAAAAAAATTGGAAAAAAAAAACCCCAATAGAAACTACACAAAAATAAAAAAGATAAGATTTAGATATGAAACTAAAAAAAAATATGACAATATCTAAATTTGAATTATGATTTTGTAAGATAATTATCCATTTTTCTAATGTATATATATATATATATATCAAAATTTTAAATCCCTTAATGAGAAAAATTAATCAATTTTCAAGTCTTATTTAAAGAATAATCTGATTAGTCATCTCAACTCCTAAACTTTGCGGGCACTGGTAGAAGAGCTAACGGATTGAGTTAGGTGACATTTAAATTGTTGGAGGTAACATTCTCCACTCTATAAATTTATTTTATTTTTAATTTTATTTTTTCCCTGTGTGATTTTCTTTCTCTATTGTTGGTTTTGTTTTAGTAAGGTTTATGTGTTTCTTTACAGGTTTGCATGGTAGAGAATAATTATTGGTGATTTTGGTTGCAACTGAAATATCTATATCCATTCCATGCTAAAGATTTTAATCGAATTTTGTTTTCTTCAATGAAAATCATAAAATTGAAGTAAAAAAAAAAATGCGTGCCAAATTTTTTATTTTTTATTGTCATTTTATTTTATAAAAAATGGAAAAATTTATTGAGAATTTAAGATTTTACTATAACATTAGATTTTTGTGTAATTAGGTAAATTTAAAACTTTTAAATATCATTACTTTCTTTATTTTTATCCTCTTTCTATTCCATTAGGCTATTACTACTATTTGTTAGTTTTTTAATTATAATTCAATTAATTGAAAATGAATATTTAATATAACTTTTCATGTATATTATAATTAATTTGTTACAGCTATAGTTGTATATAATAGCATAATATATAGGGATTATCTCTAAATATAATTTCTATTTTTTTATGTGATTAAAATAGTCCATCAAAATAGTATATAGAAGAGTTAGATGATTTCTTTTATCTCTAAAAAATCCAATCTTTTTTTTTTTACTTTTTAATTTTTTAAATTGAAACATCAATTGTTTATATCCATATAAAAAAAAAATGAGAAACACATATCAAAAAGCTACACACTTTTTTTCTTTTTCTTTTTCATTTCTTTAATATGTAGGATATTTACAAATAGAAAATATTTGACACCCCAAATTTTTTTCCATAATCAAACTTATAATAGTGTAGTCATAAGTGTCAATTTTTATACAAATATGAAAATAAAATTAATTAAATTTTACATTTCAACCAACCACATACTTAAACTTTGATTGTTTCAAGATATTATTTCACTATAATTCAAATTAAGAGAATTTCTAACTCTTAATATATTTTTTTTATCAAATTATAATTTGATAAAAAAATTTAAAAATGAAACGTTGAAAATTATGCTTTTTCTATCAAAATTGGCGAAAAGAAAAAAAATTGGGATAAGAATGAAAATTATTTTAAAAATTGATAACAAAATGAATAAAAAAGTTAAAGTAATTCATATCAAATCAAAATTTTTATTCAAATTTAAAATCAAATTAGATAAAAAAAAATTAAAAGAAAATGATGAAAGTTTGAAAATATTTTGAAACCTTCTTATTCATAAAGATTAGAAATTTATATGTGTATTGCATTCATATTGTATTTTTAGTTATGAAATTGAAATAAAAAATAAATATAACTTAAATTGTTAGATTAATAATAGAAACATCATATTAATTATTGTTAAATATTACTTCACTTCATATTTAATAATAAAATTATATATTTGTTTTAATTATAACTTTTAAATTTGTATGTTTTTTGAACAAAAAGAGGTATGTCATAAGTCAATTAGTCTCATTTAGTCAGGTTTAACTCTTTTTTAATATAAATTATCAAAATTGCACTATATATATATATATATTTTTTTTATTTCTTTAAACTAATAATTTAAAAAGTTACAAATATAAAAGTAAACTCACAAATTTCATGTATATTGCAATATAAAATATTAAATTATTTCAAAATAATTATAATGATTTTTTTTTTTAATTTATATAATTCATTACATATCACGGGTTACACTAGTTATCTTTAATAGAAGGGAAAAAAAATAGAAGTTTCATTGTTTCATCCCATCATCCCTTTGTTATGATTCTTGGCAGGTTGATGCCCAAAGCCAATGCCTGGTCTAGTGAGGTCATCCTCTTCCTTTTTCAACTAGCAGCCTCCTCAATTTCGATGACTCCAAATTTGCAACTATGCACCAGAAATCTGCCGCTGCGAATTTTGGTGCATCGGTGGGTATAAAATCAAGCAAAGTTCATAGTCTGTCAAATGCTTGATCCAAACCCCCAGTTCAAGTTCAGGGGGAATGAGCATCAAGGCCTTATCGGATCATGCTTGGTTTAAGAAATCACTGCCATCAAACTGCTCTGCCCCCATAATTTTCATTATAGTACCAACCAAATAATGCGAACCCACAACTGTCATAAATGTGTTTGATAAAATTTCAATATCTTTTGGATTGGACTTACCAGGACTTCTCGAGCCAACGTTGAATGTGAAGACAGAGAGAGAAGATTTACGTCGGTAGCCGGAAATTAAGAAGAAGGTGGCGGGGGTCGGAGAAGGGATATGATACAAATTTGGTTTGCTGTCACTGGAGTTGGTGTTGGCTGTTTGGGTCTCATCCTGATGAAAGTCAAAACGAGGGGAGAGGGAGTGAAAAGATGAAAGATTGTTGGAAAATTTACCCATAAATCTTATTTTATGAAAAGTTAAACCATTTAGTCCTAAAAGTTTTCTTATGCACCATTTAGTCCCATTTATACATCATCATCAAAACAATATCAAAACAATATCAAACATCATCATCAAAACAACATCAAACATCATCCCATATTATTTATTTATTTATTTTTTTTATTTTTTATTTTTATGTTTGTGAGTGTTCAAACATCAGATTCATTTTTTAAAAAAATTACCATCATCAAGAAACCACTAAAAATGGGCAACATCGCAAACATCATCGTAATTTAATTAATTTTTTTCCCTTGAAAACCTTATCCCCGCCATAACCTGGTTCTGGTTCATCACCATCATCATATCTTCATCTTCCTCTCAGAAGAATCTCTCTCCAACACATACACGCAAACCCTCCTGCTTCGGTTCATCTCTCAAGCAACATCGCAACATTGCAACATTAGCAACATCTACCTTCCTACCAATGCGAATGGGTTCTCCACATCGACGGGTATGAGCCGATCTACAACGGCGGTGACTTCGATGGAGGTGAAACTGAGATCTGGCGGTGGTGGTGGATCTGGATCTCGCGGTTGGAGGAATCGATGCCCTAATAGGATTCAATTTAATCGGAACTTGGGAGATGGAAAGACTTTTTATTTTCTCAAATTTGAAAGTATGGTTGCTCAGTTTCTGATGGAGCAAACATTCTTCTGCAGATGATATCAGTAGGGGTAAATCTGGACTTGTTTGTTCGCTGAGAAAGAAGGCCAAGAAAAGGGGTTTTAAATGAGAAAGCGATGGAAAATATCCGATATTCGATCTGATTTGAGGGAAGAACATCACTGTGTTGATGATGTTTTGTTAATGTTGATTTGTTTTTGATGATGTTTGATGTTTGATGTTAATGTTGATTCGTTTTGATGATGTTTGATCTGTTTGATGATGTTAATGTTGATATGTTTTGTTAATGTTGATTTGTTTTGATGATGTTAATGTTAATGTTTGATGTTTGATCTGTTTTTGATGATGTTAATGTTGATTTTTTTTGTTAATGTTGATCTGCTTTGATGATATTTTAATGTTAATGTTTGATATTTGATCTGTTTCGATGATGTTAATGTTGATCTCTTTTGATGATGTTAATGTTGATCTCTTTTGATGATGTTTGATGTTTTGATGTTGTGAGGTTTGATGTTAATAGGACCTTTTAGTCTATAAGAAAACTTTTAGGACTAAATAGTGTATAAGTTATTAATTTGGGATTTATTGGTGCATCACCCAAGATTGTTTATTTATTTATACTATTTATTGGGACACAAGACTATCTCTAATAGTTACTTAAATCATTCATTAAATTTAAATTTGATAAAAAATAATTCATTTTCTTACTTTAACGGTTTCATTAAATAGGTATTAAATCGAGAATTTCATTTTTTTTTTTTAAACCAAACCGAGGATCAATGTGTCTTTTATCAAATTATTGTTCATTGTCATTGCCGAACGTCCGCCCGATCATCCTCTAGATGACCACCTCAAGGCAAAAATTTGTAAAATAATTGCACCGGCAGTGGTTTGATGAACTCCAAAACTCTTCAATGGAGCATTTTATATCAAATGAAATTTTTACTCAAATTTTTATCCAAATTTAATAAAGAAAATGATGCACTATTAAAGATACTCTAAGAGACCATTGCTAGATTGCATCTTTTTAATTGATGTATTATAAAAATGATGTCATTTACACTTAAACATTCCTGTTTTCCATTTACATTCACACTTGTTGTTTTTACTTTTTTAGATGCACCTTATTTAAATGTATCTAATAAGTAAAAAAATTGTAAAAAATATTTTTAAAAATTAATAAATACATAAAAATATGAAAAAAATACTGAATTCTCGCATTTTTTTGTATTTTTGGTATTTAGTGAATTTTTAAAATATTTTTTCACAAAAATTAAATTTTTATGTGTAATTATGTTAGGCATGTCTAAAAATAAATAAATAAAAAATGCTTAAAATATATATAAAAAAATCAGCAAAAATAAAAAATAAAAAACAAGAAAGTAAAATTTTCTGAAAAATATTTTTAAAAAACCAAAAACAAGCAAAGTGATTATTATTTTGTATTACATATATTGCGACATAAAATTTAAAATAATTAAATATATGATACCAATTTTTTGTGGGGGTGAGTTAGTGGCCTACCACTATTTTGAAATTGGGCTGAGAATTATCTAACTAATTCGACAGTTATGCTAAAAGGTCTTCAAGTTATTGTATGGCTATCTTTAAGGCTTCTTGTTTTATAGTTAGCTACCTATTTATTTGAGAAATTTTTAAACTGTAATTTTCTAAGGATCTGCCAGAGGCTAATGATAAAATAAACTAATTTTTTTAAACTGTAATTTTCTAGGGATCTGCAAGCAGCTAATGATAAAAGAAACTGATATCTAAATTTTTGATCTTCTAATTCTTGTATTAGTTCAGTACTAATTTTAATTTTATTCCTAAGGTCTTCGTCTAAGGGCATAAAATTTTTTTATTTTTTGAAATTCTTATATGGACAATATTTCCTTAATATTTCTACTCGGGTTGCTCTCCTTTTATTCTAAAATTCTTTTCTATGGCAAAAATTATTTTTAGGCAATGTTTGTTTTCATTACATGTACTCCCACCTTGAGACTAAGTCTCATTCAACATAGTATATTTTTATTTTCCAATTTTTACCTTTCCCTTTCTGCCTACAATTTGCCCTCCAACGCCTAACCACGGCTTACACGAGCTCTTCAACTAAGGTCACTTAGTAATAAATTAGAAAACTGAAGATACTACAAAAGTTCAAAGCATGTAATATTAATGAGCAAACAAGCATTCCATAAACTTAGGTTTTTCCAAAAAGAAAATAAAATTTTTAGAATAGAAGAGTTACCCTTTCGAAATATTTAAGGAAAAAGAGAAACTACTCACACTTCATATTAATAAGAAATATACTTACAAAGATTATATTACAGACTCTGAAATTCTGAAAAACTTAATACACTTAGAGGTTTTTGAGAGGGGTTGAAAAATTTACAACGCAGAGTGAAGTGGTGTTTTTCATTCTACTTTCTCCGTTGGCATGCAAGCCAATTTATACAACTCAGAAGAAAAATAAAAACAAAAACTCTAATCTATACTCTACGACTAGACTTTCTCTTATATGCCTAGACTTTAGGCTTTTTGACAACATCTCTAAACATGTACAAAATGTTGACGGACAATTATATGCATACTTTCCTAATAAAGACAAAACTATATACGTATACAATTATATATTTGACTCAACTCACTATTCTAGATATAGATAAATTTTATCAATAAAAGATTAGGATAATGATATCGGGTACTGCTTTGGGCCCCACCACATATCATTCAATCCTCATTTTTTGACAAAATTTTGACACTATAATTTATTACAAGATACGTATAAAGATTTTTACAGCTTTTCTTTAATAAAGCAGGGTAGGAGTTATCCATACTTTATTAAAGTAGTGAGTGAAGGAAAATCCTTATTACTGACAGAATAATTATAGACACAAAATATTTGCAAAATCCTTTTTGTCTTTTCTTGGCGTGCATTTTTCTGATATCTGAGAAGAATCTTTATCTTCTATGGACTTTGTCTTCTTTTGCTGGAGCACCAATTATTGATGTCGACTCTTGGAGTGATTCTTCAAAGTTGGGTCTTCGTAGAAAATCTTCAAAATGTAAAGAGTCAAGAAATAATCTACTACAACATGTTCAAAATATATTATGAGTCTTTTAGTGGGACCCGCTGTTTCTTTTCTTTTTTTAACCCGTACATTCTGTCTACTAGGTCGTCCAAGTCTGCTGTTGAGAGTTGGTCGTAAAATTCATCCCCATCTTCTTCCATGGGTGGTCCATCGTACCATTCTTGATCATTTTCTCCCATCACCGGTGATTCATGAGAAACGCCATGCTGATAGTTAGGGTACTGACTTTCATCGACAAATGTCTCTTTGCTGAATGGATATCCTGGGATGGCTAAATTACAATATATCTTTTGATGTCTATCTTCACAGACTAGATGTCCATAATTACCATTATATGCTAATAGTGAGCTACTAGCGAATTTTCTCCATTTATTGAGCTGGTCTTTCAGTGGAAATCTTCTGCATCGCCATGGCCTCCTGTTGAGAAGTCCTGGGTATCCTGGGAATGTAGAGGTTCCTCTGAGGTACATTTTGTGTTTAGCTGGATTGCACCATATTCCCTTCCACTCTGGTAGTTTGCTATCTATCAAAGCTTCCATATACGGATGATGTTCTTCCATTACGCACAGTACTGTATGAGTAAGCTTATGTCCAAAACTATCTGTCTGATCTGGATCTGTGAAAATTAATCTGGAGACAAAGCCGTAATCTAACAATTTTGGAGCTGTTAGATAACGTGTTTCGCACCTGATTTCTATTTCTAATGGCTCGAATGTAGCTAAATTTATCTGGCAAAGGCAAATGCTGAAGTCTAGGTTACACTGACATCTACCAAAATGCTCGGATCTCTTTCTGCATTTTTCTTCTTCTAAGCAGGGCTACTCTTTATCTTCATAAGTATAGGTCCATTGATAAGCTAAGCCAGGGCAGTCAACTTTTGTTATGGAGAGATCTTGAAGAAATTGCTGAATAATGACTAACTCGTTGTTTCTGCTATCTTCGGCTAAGGTGTAAATATAGGGTTTTAGGTCTTCCATTACTTGGCTTTTCTCACAAAGAGATCGAATGATAGAATGCCTGAAGAAATACATTCTAGCACTCAATTGGTCAAATTCCTCACTGGTGAGTTGTTTGATTTCTGGGCTAGATAAGGAGGTAGGTGTTTTTTCTGGAGCTAATTTTTTAAGCTGGTTGGTTAGGGTTCGAACGGTCGCTCTCAATCATTTTTCTTCGTCTCGGAGCTGGTTTAGCTCTTCACTGACTCTTTTGCCTTTATCCATAATTTTCTTGAAATTTCTGGAAAGGCCTTCACAGTGTCTGCACATCTGGAGAGGATTCTGAGAATTTATCTGAGGATTAGAACTACTACTACCTGTACTACTGCTTCCAAATATCTGGCTAGCTAGATCTCCACTGGTAGCAAGAATAGTTGGCATTCTGCTCAATGTGTCCAGGTAATCTTTAGCTATCTGACTAATAAAGTAACTAGTTCCTATTTGTCTTCGGGCATAGGTACTAGCTGTCTCAAAATCATAAAATCCTTTAAACTGGGGTGTAGTAAAATATTTAACTAAGGGTTCTACTTCTGTCCAATCATGGTAAATACCAGGCTTGGTTCCTTTAGTTACTACATAGAAAGAAAAACTTTTTGACAAAGGTTTATTTTGAATTTTTAAAAAATATATATTGAGAGAGTTTAGGGCTGATAGGCGTTTAGCTTGGTGGTTCTGACTGTTCCAAAGGTTATCTAAAAGACACTGCTGAACTAGGTCTAGCTCAATTCCGGTTAAAGGTTTGAATTTGGTTCTGCCTTCATGAATGGGAAGAGAAAATCCCCCAAAGTTCATGGTCTTGCTGTTCTTCATTATCTACACCAAAAATTAAACTGGTTATCTTCTTTTTCTAAATAAATTTTCCTACTTAACCAATCTGTTAGCCTATTATCACTTCCTTTAATATGTTCAAACTCTACCTTATATCCTTGTCCTACTATACAATCTAAAAATTTTGCCCATCTTCTAGTACTTAATTTATGCTTGTTAAGTTTGTTATGAAATCTAATTATAGCTTCACAATCTGTTCTGATTGTAAAAGGTTTGTGCAAAAATAATCTAAATTTATTTATTGCATAAACTACTCCTAGTATTTCAAAATCTAAGCTTGTTATGGTTGTATCTTTTTCTTTAAATTTTCCGGAACTATATCTACAAATGCGTTCTTTATTTTTGCTGTCATATTTACTAGGTTTGGCTAATAATATTATTCCCCATCCTAATTGACTTGCATCTGTTTCTACAACTATGTATTCTGATTCTAAGGGAAGTTGTAGGTCTGGTAGATTTTTACAAATGTCTTTTATTTTTCTGACTAGAGCTATATCTTGCTGATTGAAATATTTTTGTCCTGTGGGAGTGGTCTTACTATAAAGGGGTCTTATTATTTTACTAAGGTTAGGAATGTACATTCGTGCATAATTTAAAATTCCTAAAAAAGATTGAAGTTGTTTTGTATCTTCTAATTTATCTGGATAGTCTAAAATCTTCTTGACTATATGAGGTTGTAACCTAATTTTTCCATCTCCTAGCTCCATTCCTAAAAATTCTATGTAAGGTTTATTTAATACCATCTTCTTCTTACTAATTATTATTCCATTATTTATGAATTCTTCTAATATTATATACAAATGATCTATGTGACTATTTTTATCTGGACTGAATACTAATATGTCATCTATATATACCAGTATAAAACTATATTTATTAAATATACTATCCATTTTACGCTGAAATATGGAAGGTGCATTTTTTAATCCAAAAGGCATAACTAGCTATTCGTAATGTCCTTGTGGGCAACAAAAGGCTGTCCAAGGTGTGCTTTCTTTTTCTATTTTTATCTGCCAAAATCCTGACTTACAATCAAATTTACTAAATATCTTTGCTGTCTATATTCTATTTATGAGTTTATCTTTATCTGGTATATTGTATTTATCTTCTTTGTATTATCATTTAATCTCTTATAATTTATAACCATCCTAGCTTTTCCTCTTTTTATTTCTACATGATTTCTAACCATAAATGTTGTGCTCCTATGCGGACTATTACTAGGTCTAATTACTCATAAATCTAGTAATTCCTTAATCTGTGTTCTAAATTCTTCTATATCTACTGGCGTATGGTCTATTTGTGCTGAAGTGATCCTATAATCTTTATTTTTTATATCTAAACTGGCTAAAATTTTATTTCTTTCCCAATATTTCATGGGCTGTTCTCCTAAAATCTCTGTTGTTTCAGCTAATCTTATTATCTCATCTAACTCATTTTCTGTTCTTCTGTATATTGGTTTTTTCTTTAATTTCCCTATTTTGGCAAAAATTAATTCTAAGTTAACTATTTGTTGAAAATCTTCTAGGTTCCAATAGTCTCTTTTTTCTTCAAAATCAAACTCTTCTAACTCATATTGTTCCATATCTAAATTTTCTAAAAAAGTATTTGCTATCTCATTGGGTATGTATGTTTGGGCTAGCTCAGGAAAAATATTTCTACTAGGGAATAAAAAACTAGCAGGAACAAAATCTATTCCTAGGGTACCACCACGCTTCGCACGCAACTCTGATGAATGGGCGATGGTGCTAAAGGCATAAGTTGTGGGCGTATTAACAGTTCGTTTGAAGAAACTGATGTTATGTTGGCTGATGAACATGCCACCTTGTAAGCTAAGTATGAAATTAAGTCCTAAAATGAAAGGATGATTCTGACAGGTATTTCCTATCCAAACTTGAGGTAATGGGAACCATTCGATGTGTTGATCTTGAGAACCTAGATGATGAAAACTAATTTGGGTGCCATTAATGCAATGTGTATATATCTGTTTAGTGCCATCTGCTATGCTGACTAAGGCTGGGGTTGTTAAAGTTGTGCTCCATCCTAGGGGAACTACATGTTGTTCAATATATGATTTACTAGCTCCTGTATCTATCATGCCATTTATACTAAGGGTTTTTTCTACAAATTTAATTACACAAGATATCTCAATTAAATTTGACTTGGGTATAACGGGGTAATAAAAAGGTAAATATGTATTATCTGGTTGTACTTGAGAGTATTGACTAAAGGGTTGAGAATCAACTAAGTTGACTAATTCTAAAGAGTTCATATGATCTTCAACTAGTTTATCTTTTAAGGGGTTTTTACTGTGAAATTGTTCTAGCTGCTGTTTAAGCTGTCTATTTTCTAATTCTAAACATTTTATATCAAAACTAGTCTTAGTTTCTATCTCTCGTATTTGTAACTTGAGTTCTCGTACTTGTACTTCTAATTCTCTATTTGCTAGTTGTAATTCTCTGCTTTCTATACTGTTATCTTCTCTGGTATTTTCTAATCTTATCTTATGTGTCATATTTAGTTTTTCTAGACAAATTATACAATAGGTTATGCTACATAATAAACACTGAGCTCTCTTATCTTTAGCTGGAAACCAATTACAATAGCTACATCTAGTAGTGTCAAATCCTAATCCTATTTGAAAATTATGCTGGCATTCAGTATCTACATTACATTCCATCATAAAGAAAGTATCTTGAGAGGGAGTTATTCCTATTTCTTGGTTGAGTTGTCCTAAAAGATTATCTACGTCTGTATCACTTTCTGAATCACTATCTAAACTATTTGCTTCAATTTGATATTCATAATCGCTAACTATGCTATAGATTTTTGAATCATCACTATTTATGCTGACTATATCTTCTTCTAAGTCTTCTATAATATGTAGTCTTTCTATCTGTTTATTGGTATTAGATCTCTGTCTTTTTGGGCAGGCTTTTGCAAAATGATTGGGTTCTCCACATATAAAACAATTACATTTTTTACTATTGGGTTTTCTAACATATCTTTGTTTTCTTTTATCTTTTTCATCTTTAGGTAATCTCTTATAATTTATTCTATTAAAAGTTCTACTTTTCCTAATGAATTTCTGTTTTTTCCATGGTTTTCGATATTTTTCTTCCAATATTTATCTTTTTTATATTTTCCATATTTTTTTGTATTTTTTCCTATTATATTTATCTTCATATTGCTGAGGAGTATATATTACACTGCTACAAAAACCATAACTTTGTTTTTTCAAGTCTTTCTGTATTTTAACCTCTATACATTTTTCTCTAAGTCTGTGGAAGGTAAAAAACTATTCTAGGTCCTATTCCTAAAGTTCCTTTTATTTTTACTTCTCCTGAGGCTATTTGGGCTGGTAATTTTGCATAATAAATTGACCATTTATTTTCTATTTCTCTTCCTAGTTCTCCTGGTAATTTTCTAAAATATTTATTTCCTATTTCTTTATCAAAACTTTTTCCAGTTCTGGCTGCTATGGCTAAATATTCTTTGCTGAAGGGTACTATATATTTCCAACTTCCTAATGTCATTTGATTTAATTCAGTTAATGCTATACTTTGAGTGTAAGTATTTCGTCTAGAAGGGTCATATCCTATAAGTATTTCTTTTATAAAACTGGTGAAATTCCATGGGTTATCTCCTAATTCTTTAAGCTGTCTAATTATCTCCTCATATTTTCCTTTAAATGTTAAATATATATTAAAAGCCGAATCTCCTAAAAGCGTCTCCATATATTTCCACATGTTTATTGATTCAAAGGGATTACTCATCTACGCCTTTACTGAGTCTTTTTCCCACCTTTCTATTACTTCCTGCCATATCTGAGGGTCGAATCTGACTAAATCTAAAAGGGTTCCTTGGTTATTAGCTGGCTGTAATTGTATACTCATATCTGGTTGTCTACGCTTTCCATGAAATCTGTAACTTTTATTTGGGTCTGCTTTACTATGTCCTGAACTGGCTAGTGGTCTTTTTCCTCCTACTGCATAATGCATTGGTTCTACGGGATCTTCTACAGTTAGTTGTGAGTTACTAGTGCTTGTGTTTTCTGTATTCATATAAAAAGTATCTTCTATCTTAGATTGTTCTAATACTTTAGTATCTTCTACCTTAGATTGTTCTGGTATTCTAAATATTTTACTGGGATGTATTTTATCTTCTATGATATCATCTACATATTCTGTATGGAATTCTTGATCTAAAAAGGACACTGCTTCATCATGAGTATCTCCTCTAGCTAAATATTCGAAGTATCTATCATCTAATATCTTGTTCATGTCTTCTAGGATGAATTTTTCTAACTCTATCTCATTAATATTATATATCTTATTTTGTGATATAGTTTTTTCTTCTGTCATCATATAAAGCTGATTTATTTCACTACAATTATCTTGATTTTCTTCCCTGTCTATACTACTAAATTCATCATCTTCGGATTTTTCTGGTGCTACATAAGTATACTGAGTAAATCTTACTGCATAATTTCCATCTGTTGCTTGATATAATAAATTGTCTTGAGGGGCTAATCTTTTTTGTCTTAAAAAGTCTCCTAATTTCCAATCTAATGCTGCATTATCTTCGGAATTAAATTTTTTAGCTGGTAATGCCATTATTCCTTTTGTGCCTAATAACTTAACAATCTGATCATTTGTAAGTCTATAGTGAGTATTACTTTCTGAGACTGCTAAACCTAAAAATCCTGTGCAAACTAATAAATTCTTTTCTCCTTTTTTCATTTTGTATCCTCTACTCTTTATTCCTATTTTTATCTTTTTATGAAAGGTCGAGGTTGGTAGTAAGAAATCTGGTGTAAAATAAACTATTCCTCATTTCGAATTCATATCTAATTCATAGCTGCCTAAAATACTTTGTCCGACATCATTAAACCTATCATCATAAAGACATACAAAAACTTTGGTTCCTAAATTTTCTCTGGTTAACGCCTTAACTCCTACTACTACTAATCTTAAGTGGGTCATTTCAAGGTGTTCATTTACTGCATATTTATAGCTTTCTCTGTCTATTAAATTTAGCTCTATTTTTTCATCTTCTTGAGTTACACTAATCATCTGTTCATTATAGTGTTTAAACAAATATTGTTTTTTCTGAATCTTGCCTAGCTTATACACATATTTAGCTGGAATTAATTCTAACCTTTCTTTTTAAGATTTTTCTATTTGTTGTTCTACATCTATAAATTCTTCTACTTTGATATCTTCATCATTATTACGTTTTTTACTACTACTTCCTTTTATTAGCTGTTTAAACATTTTTATTTTCTGTAAGTTCTACAAATAGGTTTCTTTGGTAATTTAAGCTTTTCAAAATATCTGGCTATATCTTCTTCGTTTATCTGGGATTGAGGTTTATTTACCAATCCTTCTATTTCTTTTCCTTTTTGAAGTATTATTCTTTCTAACGAAGCTAGTTGTTCTAATAGATATTCAAATTTTTCACACAACCTAATTAAAAATAAAATTTCTATATTATTTTGTCTCACTGATATTTTATCTGACTGATTTATACCCTGATAGCTACTGATTCCTTCTGGGTTATTATGAAAATCTCCTGCCTGTTTTAAAATAGTCTGATAATCTCTATTAGCCTTTTTATCACTACTCATAAACTAAGATCTTACAAGTTGTTCTAAATTTTCTAATTTCTGTTTTAAATTATCTTAAATTTGATTAATTTGTTCTATTTGTTTAGCTATTTGATTTGTAGCTGAAATTAATGTTTCTATTTCTAGCTCAGTGGGAAATTTTTTCTAAATTTAAACTATTCTCTTTTGTAGGATAGAACTACACTGATCTTGAATATAATCTAATTTTTTATCTTGATCTTTTATTATGCTACGATTATTACGGAGATGTTCTATAGATGAAATAAAAGGATTACTAATTTTTTCTATGTCCTTTTTAATATTTTCTGCAAAATTAATCTGATAATCTATGATACTATTTAGCTGAGGATTATTTTCACTATGAAGCTGATGTGTGAAACTATTTTCAAAATTACAACAGAAATTATTTTTATTTATGCTAAGACGATGGTTATGGCTGCTGAGTTCTAAATCTAGATATTCTACTCTTTTCATACACAAAATTAACTCCTATTTTAAAATTATTAAAAGCTACTGTAACATGAAATTTATAACTAAAATGTCCAAAAATAAAAACTACTCTATTACCATAAGCAAAATGTATAAATTAACTTAAACTGTCCTAAAACTGAACACTGCTCTGATACCAATTTTTTGTGAGGGTGAGTTAGTGGCTTACCACTATTTTGAAATTGGGCTGAGAATTATCTAACTAATTCTACAGTTATGCTAAAAGGTCTTCAAGTTGTTGTATGGCTATCTTTAAGGCTTCTTGTTTTATAGTTAGCTGCCTATTTATTTGAGAAATTTTTAAACTGTAATTTTCTAGGGATCTGCCAGAGGCTAATGATAAAAGAAACTGATTTTTTTAAACTGTAATTTTCTAGGGATCTGCAAGAAGCTAATGATAAAAGAAACTGATATCTAAATTTTTGATCTTCTAATTCTTGTATTAGTTCAGTACTAATTTTAATTTTATTCCTAAGGTCTTCGTCTAAGGACGTAAAATTTTTTGATTTTTTGAAATTCTTATATGGACAATATTTCCTTAATATTTCTACTCGGGTTGCTCTCCTTTTATTCTAAAATTCTTTTCTATGGCAAAAACTATTTTTAGGCAATGTTTGTTTTCATTATATGTACTCCCACCTTGAGACTAAGTCTCATTCAACATAGTATATTTTTATTTTTCAATTTTTACCTTTCCCTTTCTGCCTACAATTTGCCCTCCAACGCCTAACCACGGTTTACACGGGCTCTTTAGCTAAGGTCACTTAGTAATAAATTAGAAAACTGAAGATACTACGAAAGTTCAAAGCATGTAATATTAATGAGCAAACAAGCATTTCATAAACTTAGGTTTTTCCAAAAAGAAAATAAAATTTTTAGAATAGAAGAGTTACCCTTTCGAAATATTTAAGAAAAAAGAGAAACTACTCACACTTCATATTAATAAGAAATATACTTACAAAGATTATATTACAGACTCTAAAATTCTGAAAAACTTAATACATTTGATGTCGACTCTTGGAGTGATTCTTCAAAATTGGGTCTTTGTAGAAAATCTTCAAAATGTAAAGAGTCAAGAAATAATCTACTACAACATGTTCAAAATATATTATGAGTCAAGGAAATAACTAAATTTTATTATTATGTATATTTATTTAAATTATATTTGTATAGCACAATAGGATTAAAATTATAATTTATACATTGCATACACATAAATAATTTAATTAAGTTTATGGCATATTAATTAAAAATTAAATTGTTAGTTAGGAGTAAAACATGAAGGTGCTATTTACTATTATATAGTAAATATTTAAAAAAGAATAAATTATAAATACACCCCTAAGATTTGGTTAAAATACGAATCGTCCTCCTATGATTATGAAAATTACATTTCACCCCTGAGATTACTAATTTCATAAAAAATCGCCAATTTTATTAAAAAATCATTAAGTCAATTAACTGTTTTTAATGATGTTAAAAATATGTTTCAATTAATAATTTAAATAATTTTATTATTATATAGGAGAGTAATTATGAATTTTATTTTTTTAATTAATTTTGATAAATAAAAAATTTTAATAAGTAATATTTATAATTTTTCAAATCATATAGGATAATTTATACTTAAAAAGCAAACCTTTATAATTTATCCTTTAAAAAAAATTTGTTACCAGGTGTCATTCAATAAAACTCCAATTGGCTGTTATTTTCCAAGGTTATAGCCCGGTGTAATCTTAGCGGGGTCTTTTTAAATCGATGAGCATAGAGACACGGATTTTTCTATGATACATGAAAGTGGTTTTCATGTACCATACATAAATAAATTTGGACCATTAGATCTAAAAGTAAAATAAATCTAACTATTGATTGGTAATAATTAAAATCAAGTTAAGAAATCTAGGTAGTTTCTTAAAAAAACAAGGTAGTTTTTAATGGTTTTGAAACCAAAAAGTGGCTTTCAACTTACCACAATAACTAAATACACTTACTATTTGATATGATTATACTTACTATTTTTAATAACTATACTTATCATTCAATTATTAATAAAATACACTTAACCTGCTATTCAGGTAACAGGTAAACTTAAAAAATTAAGTTATAATAAATTTTCAAAACCTCTAAAATAAATATAAAATTTATAAAATAGAATTTAAGAAAGAAATATAAAAAATAGATGTGAATTTTATACATTTTATTATAATTTATTACATTTTATGAAATATGATTTATATATATATATTTATTTATTTATCTACTTAATGGCAATAAATGAATTCTAGTTTCCTTTTCATTTACCAAACTTGAAAATAATGAATGCAATTAATAAAGAAATATAATTAACAAAATATAGGAAAATTTAAAATTTATTTGAGGATTCCATGAACAAAATTTTATGTTTATTTTTAAAATATTTGAATAATTGAAGATTTGAAAATAAGATTGTTGTTGATTTGGGACTCCTTGGATAAGAATCTATCTCTATAGTCTCTATCTCTTTTTTTACTTTAACTTTCCATGATATTTTGAATTTATAAATTTAAATTTTTTTTGGAACAACATTTCACCTAGTTAAAAGAAAAATTATGAGATTTAAGTGGTAAGAAAAAAAAATAAAGTTTGATGAAATAGTAAATGCAGTCTTAAATTTAGTTTAAATGATTAATTAATCAAGTCTACTAAAATAGTAAGTAGAGTCCTATTGAGTAGTAAATATTCTTTAAGTGATGAGTCAAGTTTGATAAAGTAGTAAGTATTGTTTAATTGACGAGTCAAGTTTGATAAAGTAGTAAGCAGAGTCTCATTGAGTAGTAAGTGTTATTTAAATGAGTAGTAAGTCAAGTCTGATAAAGTAATAAGTAGAGTCTCATTGAATAGTATGTATGGTTTAAATGAGTGATAAGTAAGTCCAGTAACTATGGTTTAAATGAGTAGTTTCCAACTTCCTACAACAACTAAACATACTTACTACTTGATATGATTGTACTTACTATTTTACATAACTACACTTACCATTCAAATATTAATAAAATGCACCTAACCTCTAAAATAAATATAAAATTTATAAAACAAAATGTAGACAAAAAAAAAGTACAAAATAAATATGAAATTTATAAATTTTATTATAATTTTTTACATTTTATGGAATATGATTTTTTTTTATTTATCTACTTAATGGCAATGGATGACAATAAATGAAACCTAGTATCCTTTTCATCTACCACAATAAATGCAATTAATGAGAAATATGATTAAAAAAATATTGGAAATTTTCAAATTCATTTGAGGATTTCATAAACAAAATTTAATGTTCATTTCTAAAACTTTTGAAAATTTTAAGATAGGATTATTGTTGATTTGGAACTCCTTAGGTAAGTCTTTCTCTTTTTACTTTCACTTCCATTATATTTTGAATTTATAAATTTTTATGTTTTGTTAGGACAACATTTTACCTAGTTAAAAGAAAATTTATGAGATTCAAGTGATAAGAAAAAATAATCAAGTTTGATGAAATAGTAAATGAAATCTTAAGTTTAGTTTAAATGATTGATAAGTCAAGTCTAATAAAGTAGTAAGTAGAGTCTCATTGAGTAGTAAGTATTGTTTAAATGAGTGATAAGTCATGTTTGATAAAGTAGTAAGTACAGTCTCATTGAGTAGTAAGTGTGGCTTAAATGAGTGGTAAGTCAAGTCTGATAAAGTAGTAAGGAGAGTCTCATTGTGTAGTAAGTGTGATTCAAATGAGTGGTAAGTCAAGTCTGATGAAATAGTAAGTACAACCTCATTGACTAGTAAGTGTGGTTTAAATGGCTGATAAGTCAAGTTTGATAAAGTAGTAAGTAAAGTCTCATTGAGTAGAAGTGTGATTCTAGTAAAGCAGTAAGTATAGTCTCATTAAGTAGTAAATGTGGTTTAAATGAGTGTTAAGTCAAGTCTGATAAAATAATAAGTACAACCTCATTGACTAGTAAGTGTGGTTTAAATGGCTAATAAGTCAAGTTTGATAAAGTAGTAAGTAGAGTCTCATTGAGTAGTAAGTGTGATTCTGATAAAGCAGTAAATACAATCTCATTAAGTAGTAAGTGTGGTTTAAATGAGTGTCAAGTCAAGTCTGATAAAATAGTAAGTAGAGTCTTATTGAGTAGTAAGTGTTGTTTAAATGACTGATAAGTCAAGTTTGATAAAGTAGTAAGTAGAGTCTCATTGAGTAGTGTGATTCAAATGAGTGGTAAGTTAAGTTTGATAAAGTAGTAAGTACAGTCTTATTGAGTAGTAAGTATGGTTTAAATGAGTTTAATTACCATTTAAAAACACAACACTTACCATTCCTTCTCATTCTACTTGCAACTCTTTGTGACTCAACTTACCACTTACCGTCCATTTTACCACCTAGTATTAAGTGAAACCAAAATTGAGTAGTAAAAGTGAAGTGTAATGAAGTAATAAGTGTAAACTCATTGAGTAGTAAATGGAGTTTAGTGAAATAGTAGGCGGAAACCATTTTGATTAAGTAATGGAAACTCATTACGTAGTGTCTTATTAAATAGTAAGTCATTTTGATTAAGTAATAAGTGAAGTTTGATTGAATAGTAAGTTGAGTCTCTCATTGAATAGTAAATAAAGTTTAATTGAGTAGTAAGTCTAGTCTAATAAAATAGTAACTAAAGTCTACTTGAATAGTAAGTGTAATTTAATTGAGTAATAAGTGGAGTTTTAATTGAGTATTAAGTCAAGTCTAATTTAATGATAAGTCAAGTCTAATCCTGGACCCTTAGCTAGATAGAAATTTGTTTTTCTCTCATGAAGACTTGTACGTAGAGGTTTTCTTTAGAGACTGGCTTCTCTCTAGCTCTCCATCGGACTGGAGATGTAATGACCCCAAAACGTATGTCATACTTATCCGTAATTAATTATGTGTTTATATGAATTAATTGAAAAACATCTGTTTGAATTGGAAAAATATCTGTTGGAACTACAACTTCAAGACTGAAATTGACAACCATAATGGGTTCAGAAAACGAAATTGAACACGCCTTTGTGATACCAGGAATTTTTAGAGCCATTTGGGACGTTTAATTGAGAACTGATTTTCGTCTGATTCGCTAAGCCATGTTTGGCTCAAGTTTTTGGCACAAGTTTATGTATATAAGTAAGGATAAGGATGTTGACCCAAACAAAAGAGAAGAAAATATCTAAGAGAGAGAGAGTGAGTGAATTCAGGAGAAATGGGAGAACCAAGGGAAAGAAGAATAGAGAAAGGGGAATCAAGCTCAAACCTTCTCCACTTAAGTAATTAAGGTAAGAATTTCTCTCTAATTTTTTGAAATAAGGTTGATTCATCTATGTTTTCATGGTAAATAAGTGGATTGAAGGGGAACTTATGTTTAATTTGAGCATACATAGCATAAATTTATGATTTGGTATATTTGAGGGAGACCTCCATGGATTTTAAGAAATAAAGCTTTTGTGTGCATATTTATGATTTTTCATCTTAATTCAAAGCTTAATTCCTTATATGATGCATTGAATTTTATTTAGAAGTTTTGATGTTTAAATTAAGGTGTTTTCAAGTGTTTTGGCCTTGAGTTTTCTAATTTGGAAGTTGATTTTGCAAAAATGGAGACCCACGGTTTAGCAGAAAATGGGACTGGTTTTCACCCAGATTTTTGAAGGCCGTTCGAGCGGGGGTTTTGACGCTAAAGCAGGGATTTCGTGCATCCAGTATCTTTGTCACAGTTTACAGTCCGCTCGAGCGGGTATAGCCATGCTCGAGCAGGGACCTTTTTTTCAGAAATTTCACCAAGTATTCCAATGCATGTTTTGACATCCTCATTATATTTTAGGTATTCCCAAGCCTTAATTAAGTTATGATAACAAGGTTATGAGAAGGAAGCATCATTAAGAGATTACAAGTATGTGTTTACTCTATGTGTTAAGAAATCATGCTGTAATGTTTATATTTGTAGGTCAAACCTTGAAGACTGTGCAACCGGTTTTGGAAACCCACTGTGAGTAACATTTCTGTAAAGTTATGTTAATATGAACTATATTTCAAACGTGATACGTTAAGTTATGTTTTTGAAATGTGATTTTGATTCTGTGAACGAATATCCTGTTTGCGAATCTAGTATGGCATCTACGGATAGTCCCAAGTCATGGGGGACGGCATGAAAATGCGGGTCCATGACAAATATATGATACGAGATCTCGTTAGCCACTTCATTGTGGTGATATGTGTTTAATCGGTATCCAGAACCCATTACTCTAGTCGGAAGACGTTATGTGTTATGTTCCGTGAGATGTACCATTATGATATGTTCTGATATGAATGATTATGAATAATTTGATTTACGGATGTATGTTATATGGAATTCGTTCACTACCCCTTTACTTTAATGTTATTCACTGGGCTGTAACTCACTGTTTGTATATATGTATTTATAGGTGAGCGTTCTGGGAGTCAAGCCTAGGCGGAGTCTTGACCGAGCCGCCATTTTGAAGCTTACCTGGTGTTTTGTGTGCCTTCGAGCTGGGGCTAGGCCTGGAAGGCCGTTAGCAAGTTTTGTTTTGATGTTCATCTGTGGCATGTACCTATGTTTTATATTTGATCTTTTGTTACATGTTATGTAATGCTAGTGGGTAAATTAACATTTTTGACTTGTAACTAGTTGTTCATATAAATGCACAGCTCTTTGGACTTATTGTATTCTGTCTTTGCTTCCGTGAGCCCGGATTATTATGTTTTGCACAGGAAGGCCTATGGTAATCATGGATTACTAGCCGGTTACGATGCCAAACTTTTAGGGGCAAGTTTGGGTCGTGACAAAATGGTATCAGAGCACGAGTTAATTTACTCACACACGTGTCCATATGAGCTGTAGGGTGTCCTAGAAAAGAAATAGGGCATGGCATAAACATATGTGCATGTGTGCGTGTGTTTTTGAGTATATAAAGAGACAAGAACTGTAATGATGAGACAACAGAGGAAACACTATGTTGGGAATAAAATGTTCTATCTGCTATGGGTTCTATAGACCAATGGAGACCACTAATGCAAGAAATATAGATGAGTCAGAATCTTCTAATGCCAGAATAGATCGGCTAGAAAGAATAGTGGAAGCTTTAACTGGGTTGGTGAGACAACAACAAAAGCAAAACCAAGAACAACAGAGACAACCATTTCCGCCTCCTCCTCCGCCACCTGTTCAAATGGAACCGATCAATAATAATGACATTATCACTCTTACACAGAAATACAAGAAACTGAAGCCACCAGAATTCGCAGGGGGTATTGAACCATTAAAAGCGGAGGTATGGGTACTTGAAACTGAAAAGATTTTTGAAGTGTTTCCGTGTATTGATGCGTATAAAGTCTTCTTAGCAACATTTACTCTGACAGAAGAAGCTAGAAGATGGTGGATGCTCGTTCAAGGTGAGAATAGGGACTTGACATGGGATCGATTCAAAGAGATGTTTTATGAAAAATATTTTTCACAATGTATGTGAGATAGGAAAGTATCTGAATTTGAACAGTTGAAGCAAGGCACCATGTCAACAGCGGAGTATGAAGCTAAATTTACTGAATTAGCTCGTTATGCTCCTCATATGGTTGATACAGATTACAAGAAGGCAAGAAAATTTGAGGGTGGCTTACATGTTGAGGTACTTGACCGGGTGAATGTGTTGAAATTGGAAAAGTATGTTGATGTACTTGACAGAGCCTTGATGGCTGAAACAAATATTGCTATCTTGAAAATGTCCAAGTCAACAACAATGACTGAAGGAGAAAGTAAGAAATTCAAGAAACAGAAAGTGGAAATGGTTAGTGAATCAATGGGCTTTGTGAATGAGAATTTGAACTCAAGTATGGGTGATAATATAAAGAGGGGAAGTAGTGGAAGTGTGGGCATACCTACTTGTAAGGAGCGTGGGAGGCAACATTGGGGCATTTGCCGCCGCATATCAGGAGCATGTTTCAAATGTGGACAGAAAGGACATGTCACGTCCCTAACCCGCCCCTAAAAGTTTTGGGCATAACCCAATCAGAAACAGACACTTAACCTGCTATATAGAATGTTCGGGGCCTGAATAGAAGCGTTAATATAATAAAATAACATGCAGACACATCCATTGAGCTACTATAATATGCCAGGACCATGACTCAGAATTAAATATATAGTGAATTTGCATCTGAAATTAAGTCACATTCATATTTACAAGTTCAGCCTAGAGAATGGGCATTTAACAAAATGTTAGGTACAAATCGACTAAAGTCAGCGAACATTAGTACAAAAGACCAAGCCCAACAAAGCTGTGTTAGCATGCAAAAGGCTTCTCCAAGTGCCCGGTTGTCCTTAGGCTGGCAAAAGGTAGATGCTAAAGAGTCTAGGACTAACCACCCAGTTGATTTCCTATAGGATCAGACAAAATAACAGAGTGAGACAAGCTCAATGAGTAATAATACTTAAACTGTTTAATAGCTAACTTCAATCGCAATATATAATAGTGTATTCTCAGAAATCCAACAATGAGTCCGAAATTACTTTATTTTTAGAACAGCCGTTGGCCTAGTAGTACAGTTGTAATGTAACGACCTTTTTCGGCCAGACGTACAAATATGTACGTGTATCTTTTCAACATTTCTTTTTTTTTATTGTGGGTCAAATCAATATATATTAATATCATAACTAACGGAAAGCAGAATGTTATTAACAGACATTGACGGTAATTAACTGTACATTTAATGTACTATTACTCACAGTGTTGTGGAGGCGTGCTAGTTCCTTCTGGAGTGTGCCCTGGACACAATCATAACTTGTAAATCAGTTATACTTCTTCTTTAATCATAGGAATCATTTTCTGAATCACCATACTTCACATGAATTTATAATCATTTTAATATCTTCAGAAAAATATTCTAAAAAGACCGGAGAGCCCAGCATGCAAAATTGAACAAACACAATTTTTCCTGAAAATAAGTCCTCCGCTCGAGCGCCACTTTGGCCACTCGAGCGGACTGTACAATTTTACCAAAAATGCTGAGAGATCGATTTTTGCGCTCGAGCGGGAATTCCTACGCTCAAGCGGATAGGGTAATTTCGGAAAAATTGCTGAGAGGGTCGTTTCTCTGCTCGAGCGGCCGTGGCCTCCACTTGAGCGGCCGTGGCCTCCGCTCGAGCGGCCGTGGCTCTAGTTCGAGCAGCCTGATTTCAAACAAAAGTCCATCTTTGACAATACAAAACAAGCCTCAAAATGAATAGATTTATCATCAAATTAAAGTGCCAAATCTCTTAATAAATCAATCCTAATACGCCTTAAACTGCCAATCATTAATTACATAATCAAACTAACCATGACCTTTCTAAATTTCCCATGTTTTTGGGTTTACACATATATATGTATACATATAGAGCTACTCAAGCTTCTAATTCAAACCCATAGTTGAAGGTTTTCATGAAATAACAATAGATTTTCTTCCATAGCTCAATTTAGTTCATCAACACAAATCATCATATAAGCTCTTCATCTACCATAACTTGTCAAAACAAAGAAGAAATTCCCAACCAATATCAAGAGAGAGAGACTAGATCATAAAATTTTCCATACCTTGAGTTTAATTTAGCAATCCACACCAAATTTCCCAAATTCTTCACTTGGAGGATCTTTTCTTCAACACCCACGTTTGTTTTTCTCTCTTCTTAGTTGTCCACAAAAGATGATGAGCCTCAAAAATATCTCAACATTGATATATATCTATTTGTTAATATCATAGGAGAATAAGACGAAATTCAATCGTTTAAGCATCCTAAATTGAAATTTCACAGAAAATCCCATTAGAGCTTAAAAATTATGCAGATTTCAAATATTAAATCAATTTCTGAGAATTAAGTCTCTAAGGCATCCAATTTCAGATTTGAATATTGCAAGTGTAACAGATAATGTTCTTAATCAACAGATAGGAATCTATTTTTCTAAGTTTTACTGAGTTCGATGTACTTTCACATAGAATTTCATAATATGCATTCAAAAACACAGAATAGAAGACTGAAAAGATACCAGAATCATGTACGAGGGCCGGGTTATTACAGGACACCTAGCCAAATCTTGTCCCCAAGCCTACCCAAGCAATGAGAGACCCGTTACTAGTGGGATTGCATCAACAATGACACCAAGGACAACCACAACATCTACTTCCGAGGGGAACACCTTGAGACAAGGAAGGGTTTATGCCCTAGTTTCAGAAAAGACATAGAATATTGGGACAACGAATGCAGGTACAATTTTCCTATATATTGTTATGCTGGTAATGTTACCTATGCGATGGAAAATATAGAACATGTGACTGTGATGGAACAAATTAGATTAAAAATTAGTTTATATATATAAATCATGGTAAAACAATTGAATATGAATGACGTGAAACAAATTGGCTATGACTTTTGATGGAACTGATTTGGTGAACACATATGAACGACTTCTACAGTATCGGATTATATTGTAAGGAAATGACAAATTAAAGTCATGTTTGACCATTTGGACACATATGAATTATCTTACTGATCGAATCTGTAGGTATCACCTTTGCTATGAACTATTACATCTATGTTACTACCTTTGCATTGAACGCTGTGGAGCTTGTTAGTTGACTTCAGTCTTATGTGCAAGATATGTTCATTATGTGTTTGACTGCTTTGATATTGCTTTCACTGCTATGAAATTGATATAAGAATTACTTTGTCATGCTGAATAACTGAATAGAACTATCGAGTTGTTTCTGACTGAGATTGTGCCAGGAGAAGCAAAGTTTGGAGGACCAAACTTCCTAAGGTGGGAAGAATGTAATGACCCCAAAACGTATGTCATACTTATCCGTAATTAATTATGTGTTTATATGAATTAATTGAAAAACATCTGTTTGAATTGGAAAAATATCTGTTGGAACTACAACTTCAAGACTGAAATTGACAACCATAATGGGTTCGGAAAACGAAATTGAACACGCCTTTGTGATACCAGGAATTTTTAGAGCCATTTGGGACGTTTAATTGAGAACTGATTTTTGTCTGATTTGCTAAGCCATGTTTGGCTCAAGTTTTTGGCACAAGTTTATGTATATAAGTAAAGATAAGGATGTTGACCCAAACAAAAGAGAAGAAAATATCTAAGAGAGAGAGAGAGAGAGAGTGAATTCAGGAGAAAGGGGAGAACCAAGGGAAAGAAGAATAGAGAAAGGGGAATCAAGCTCAAACCTTCTCCACTTAAGTAATTAAGGTAAGAATTTCTCTCTAATTTTTTGAAATAAGGTTGATTCATCCATGTTTTCATGGTAAATAAGTGGATTGAAGGGGAACTTATGTTTAATTTGAGCATACATAGCATAAATTTATGATTTGGCATATTTGAGGGAGACCTCCATGGATTTTAAGAAATAAAGCTTTTGTGTGCATATTTATGATTTTTCATCTTAATTCAAAGCTTAATTCCTTATATGATGCATTGAATTTTATTTGGAAGTTTTGATGTTTAAATTAAGGTGTTTTCAAGTGTTTTGGCCTTGAGTTTTCTAATTTGGAAGTTGATTTTGCAAAAATGGAGACCCACGGTTTAGCAGAAAATGGGACTGGTTTTCACCTAGATTTTTGAAGGCCGTTCGAGCGGGGGTTTTGACGCTAAAGCAGGGATTTCGTGTATCCAGTATCTTTGTCACGATTCTGATCGCTCGGCCGAGGTATAGCCATCGGCGAGGGACCTTTTTTTCAGAAATTTCACCAAGTATTCCAATGCATGTTTTGACTTCCTCATTATATTTTAGGTATTCCCAAGCCTTAATTAAGTTATTATAACAAGGTTATAAGAAGGAAGCATCATTAAGAGATTACAAGTATGTGTTTACTCTATGTGTTAAGAAATCATGCTGTAATGTTTGTATTTGTAGGTCAAACCTTGAAGACTGTGCAACCGATTTTGGAAACCCACTGTGAGTAATATTTCTGTAAAGTTATGTTAATATGAACTATATTTCAAACGTGATACATTAAGTTATGTTTTTGAAATGTGATTTTGATTCTGTGAACGAATATCCTGTTTGCGAATTTAGTATGGCATCTACAGATAATCCCAAGTCATGGGGGACGGCATGAAAATGCGGGTCCATGACAAATATATGATACGAGATCTCGTTAGCCACTTCATTGTGGTGATATGTGTTTAATCGATATCCGGAACCGATTACTCTAGTCAGAAGACGTTATGTGTTATGTTCCGTGAGATGTACCATTATGATATGTTCTGATATAAATGATTATGAATAATTTGATTTACGGATATATGTTATATGGAATTCGTTTACTACCCCTTTACTTTAATGTTATTCACTGGGTTGTAACTCACTGTTTGTATATAAGTATTTATAGGTGAGCATTCTGGGAGTCAAGCCTAGGCAGAGTCTTGACCGAGCCTCTGTTTTGAAGCTTACCTGGTGTTTTGTGTGCCTCCGAGCTGGGGCTAGGCCTGGAAGGCCGTTAGCAAGTTTTGTTTTGATGTTCATCTGTGGCATGTACCTATGTTTTATATTTGATCTTTTGTTACATGTTATGTAATGCTAGTGGGTAAATTAACATTTTTGACTTGTAACTAGTTGTTCATATAAATGCACAGCTCTTTGGACTTATTGTATTCTGTCTTTGCTTTCGCGAGCCCCGATTATTATGTTTTGCACAGGAAGGCCTGTGGTAATCATGGATTACTGGCCGGTTACGATGCCAAATTTTTAGGGGCAGGTTTGGGTCGTGACAGGAGAGGTATTGTTTAGCCCAATAGACTAGTTTTCTTTGCATTATTTATTAATAAAATATAATTCTTCTAGTATTTTAGTAAATATAGTAAGTGAAATTTTAAAAAGTAGTAAGTGAAATCTCGTCGACTAGTAAGTATGATTTAATAAAATGGTAAGCAAAGAATAATGAAATAGTAAATAAAATAAGTATGATTTAATAAAAATGGTAAGCAAAGAATAATGAAATAGTAAATAAAATTTATTTGAGTAATAATAAGTGAGGTTTATTTGAGTGGTAGTCAAGTCTAATGTTTTATTGAGAAGTAAAATCTCGTAATAAGTCAAGTTTAATGGAATAAATCAAATATCATTCAGTAGTACGGAGTTGTTCAGGATGTCCTAAATAAGTGCACTTTTTGACTTTTAGACTAAAAAGTAGAGAAAAAAAAAATGATGGTTTGGGATAATTTTTAGACTTTTTACGAAAAAATGTGTATTAAAATATTGTATAAAATTGTAAAATTACAAAATTACCCTCGCTGGCGCAAGCAGCAATACTGCATTGCACAGTTTCTGTCTCTTTTCAATTTTTATTTTTTTTTAGGGAAATATGCGGCTACAAGTTTGTCACGTTTTCAATTGACTTAGGATGTGTGGCTGCACAGTTTTGTGCAGCACTATTTTGCTCTTTCTTTTTTTTTTTTGTTTTTTCAATTGACATATTTCCAGCCAAAAAAAAAGGTAAATAGTATGAACTTTTTTATTTTTTTAGTGACTTTTTGGTTTTTTGACTTTTTTTGGTGATGCCAAACCAGCCTTAAGTGTAGTTTGATTGAATAGTAAATCAATTTTGATAGAGTAGTAAGTTGTATATCATTTATAATTAGAAAAATGCTTGGGATTCTCTTTTTTTGGAGACCTCCACGATCATTTTTAGATTTCAACCATCAATGTATGTCTTAGACCCACTCATGTATTACATCATCAATGATTGAGATCCAAAGGGGATTGTGAGATTTTCCAAAAAAAGGGTCTCAATCATTGTTGTTGTAATTATCACTTAATGAATACAAATCACTGTAAAAACAATGGATTTAATATATTTTTAATTTTTATAAAAAAAGGGTCTCAATCATTATTGTTACTTTAATTATTATTATTTGAAATTCAATTTATCCGATCATAAGAAAAAAGGAAACACATATCAACAGAATCAGTTTTCCATCTACTACAAATATTTTTAAATTGAAATTTCGAAGTGTTTTGAAAAATTGGTAAAAAATTGACTTTTTGACTTTTTGACTTTTTTTATGGCTTTTTTGGCAAAAAGCTAGCTTCTTTTGGATAAATAAAAACTAACTTTTTTGACTAAAAAAACTAAAAAGTCAAAAAATTGACTTTTTTAGCTTGTTGCCAAATTGAGCCTATGTATGGATGTTGAAGGCTTTTAATGCCCCCTTTTGCATTCATCTTCCCTACCATTTTTGCAGGTTCACAACCTTTATTTGTTTCCGAGTAGCTAATGCCATATATCATTAGTACAAGCAAAAGGTAATAAATCACTATAACTCATAAACCCCAACAATCCACTAAACCAAAGAGTTAATTTATTTATTTTTATTCCAAATAATCTAAATAAAACAACTAAAAAAAACCCACACAGATTCTATGAAAACATAGCCTTAAATTACAATGACAATCCACTCAAAGAGAGAAAATTAAGAAAAAATAAAATATATTGATTTCCTCCTACTTTCTCATCAACTAAAAAAAAATATTCATGAAAAACAGAGATGAAACTAAAATGATAAGCAGAAAGAAATCCTCAGCAGATCCTTCATTGTCGGCGAGAGTAAGCAGAAAATCCTAGCCGGAATGCGAAACACCGCCTTAAGACAGGAGAGGAAAGGAGAGAGAAAAAAATGAGATTCGTTCATCAGATTGATAGGAGATTTCATTACTTTTCACCAGCTACCTGTTGTTTCATCTATTGTGACCTGTTTACATTGGATGGACTAGATTGCATAGCACAATCCAACGGCTGGAAAAAAAATTTAGGTATGGTACCCAAAAACCGCTTTTCTGTACTATAGTCGTTCCCTAGAGACACAGGCAGCAGAGGAGTGAAGTTCTAAGTTTTCTTTAGGTTTCCCTCCCTTTTCGACCAGAGTAGAGTACACAACACCGAGCTCATTTGCTAGGGTTTCTCTCTCTCTCTCTCTCTCTCTCTCTCTCTCTCTCTGTTTTTCGTAGTTGGAAGAAAATGGTGTACCAAATGCCACCATATGGGATTTAATCAATGCTAAAAGAAGGGCACAAGCATATGTCTGGACTGGACGAAGCTGTGCTCAAGAACATCGATGCCTGCAAACAGTTCTCTACCATCACCAGAACTTCTCTCGGTCCCAATGGTACTCCTATTCTCTTTTTTCTCTCTCCCCTCTTTTTGATCTCTTCATACTCTTATAATTTCCTCCATGCCTTTTACTTTGACAAGATTTGTACATTCACTTGCAAGTATGCAAAATTTTGAGTGCCTCGGATATGTAAAGAGGCTACTTGTTTTCTGAAATGTGTAGATAAATAGATTTGCTTGTTTATGATTTACATATTTCAAAATTTCTTCATCTAAATATGAAAAAATATTCGTTCAAGTACTGGATTTGAGTTAATTGTCATTCAATTTAACATAAAATAGACATCATTTTAAATTTCCGGAGAGTTTGTTGGTCCCTTTATGTACTATATCGCTTAAACGTTGGTGTGTGGAAACAATTACCACTTAAGTTTTGTGAGGAATTAAAACTTGAATTGTTTGATTGAATAATTTGTAGGGGGAGAACATTCTACAACACTCTAACCATAAAATGCTAGTACCCTGTGTTTGAACCAAAGGTTTGGGTAGGGATTTGTAGAGGGAAAATAAAAGAAGGAGGGAAGGTGAATGAAATATAAGTTTTTTTCTATATTTTATTTTTTGGGTTAAATCCTTAATTGAAACAAAGCCTGTATTGGGGGGGTGGGAAATCCTTATGCAATACTTACTTCAATTAAAGATTAAAAACTTACTTTGCATAACTGGTATTTCAACGTCTGTGGTTTTTGCTATTGTAGAAGCAGTTTAAGTCTTAATTTTGGTGAACTTCTGGAATAATCCATCATTTTGTTTTTATTGTGAATGCATTAATATATTCAGGTATGAACAAAATGGTTATCAATCATTTGGATAAACTTTTCATTACAAATGATGCTGCCATTATTGTGAATAAACTCGAGGTTCAGCATCCCGCAGCCAAGATTTTGGTTTTGGTGGGCAAGGCTCAACAGGAGGAGATAGGAGATGGAGCTAATTTGACAGTTTCGTTTGCTGGGGAGCTCCTTCAAAATGTTGAGGAGCTCATAAGGATGGGATTGCACCCAAGTGAGATAATCATAGGCTACACGAAAGCAATTAATAAGGTTTGCCAATCTTACTGTGTCCAGAATCACTTGTATTTCTTATGTACAAAAAGTACAAGTAATTGTTATATCTCATTATCTTTTACCATGCTTGCAGACTGTTGAAATCTTGGATGAATTGGTTGAAAAAGGTTATGAAAAGATGGATGTAAGGAACAAGGATGAAGTTATTAAATGAATGAAAGCTGCTGTTGCTAGCAAGCAATTTGGGTTGGAGGATATTTTATGTCCTCTTATTGCTAAGGTGAATCTTCCATACCTTTGCCATTGTTGTTTTTAGCAATAGCATCAGGTATATTAGATTCTAACTATCGGTATATGGCTGCAATATAGGCTTGCATACAAGTATGCCCCAAGAATCCTGCAAACTTTAATGTGGATAATGTCCGGGTTGCAAAGCTTTTGGGTGGAGGTTTGCATAATTGCACTATTGTTCGAGGTATGGTTCTGAAGAATGATGCTGTTGGGTCCATAAAGCGAGTAGAGAAATCCAAGGTAGGCTCTAATCTATCCATTTTCTTAAAGTCTTTTCAGTTTTCACAGACATTTTTCTCTCGCGCACTGATGTTGAACCGTAGGATATATTGCAATTTTTTTCCACCTATGATCTTATCTTGAATTTCTTCCAGTTCTCTAGTTTTTTACTTTTATTTTTTCCCTAGAGGAAAATTTCAATTTTGTTGTTTGATGCTTGGAATAGGATAGGGAACTTAGTTTAGTACATGTCATTCTCTGACTGCTATTCATTTATAAGGTTAAACTTTTACTTGCTATTATTAACCTTTATTTGGATGCTATTGTTTTGGTTACGTAAATGATTTATATGGTGGAATGGGTTTATGGAATTTCTCAAGTAAAGAAATAATTTGAAGCAATATCAAACTCCAATGATTTACATGTAGAATGAATTGTTATTGGCAGTTTTTGTTTGATAAATTAAATCATTGTGATTCCCTTGTGGGAAAGAATTTAGGTGTGTTCATGGACCGAATTGGTATTGTTTCAAAGTGAATTTGGCACCAAACTGATCCATATAGTTCCAGAAAACTTGGAACCAAGACAAGGCTGTTGAAGCTATGCAACTGACCCACAGTTTGGTTCTGTTTTCATTCTACAGTTCAAGGTTATTTTATTCCAAAAGGTCCCAAATATAAATCAATAGAAGATCAATTAATTGAAACAAAATTTAACATGAACGTCTAAAGTGTTCATGTGTAGTGTGCATGTGTAGTGCACGTGTGTATAAAAATATACAAATCTACTTGGTTAGATTAAATGTGATATCAAATTAAATTAGGTTGATCAATTTGTAGCCTTTGTGGAAATCATTGTATTGCATGTTTCTGGAAGTTCTCTTGCTACTCGATTATATAAAAGGCCTAGATGCGGGTCTCCAAAGCGTACTATTCCAACCTGTACTAGGACCGGGAACAAAAACAAGAATGGCATCTTTTAATGATTATGATCCTGAGGGTTAAACCATTGTAACATATTTTGGGGTTTTTATATAGCCTTGTGCAGCTCAACTTCTTGCTTGCAGTATTTGCATAATTCTTTGGTGGGCATATTATTCTGCAAGTTACCACAAGATGTTTAAATTAGGCAGTTTCTTTTGTGGTAGTGTACAGACTCATGGGTCCTTACCCTTCTCTCTTTCCTTTGTTTTTCCACATTTTAAATGTTGGCTAGAAGTTTATATCTACTTGATGCAAGATAGATTACACTCGTCAACTTTTAGTGGACTAACTAATATCAATAATATTCTATGATCATTATTTATCAAAAAAATAATAAGAATAATATTCTATGATCATTTTGATCTTGTAATTGTAGTTGAAGGTATGTTGTAATTTTATTTTTGTGATTGCATCTTAAAAAGCTCGTTGTGAAATGGGTTTTATAGACTATCAACACAATTCGTTGGCCGTATGAGCAAATTATGTGAATGACGACTTCATATGTATAGGCCAAAGATGAATGGGTATATTGCTTTGAAGTCGAAATTCATTGTGTATCAAGTTACTGAACTTCACTTGTTATTCATAATTTTGTAGGTTGCTGTGTTTGTTGGTGGTGTTGATACATCTGCAACTGAAACAAAAGGAACAGTCCTTATTCATAGTGCTGAGCAGGTACATTCTTGATGAAGAAATTGTTGGGTTGATCCCCTATCTACATTCTACCATGTGCTTTCTGTACTTTACTATTTTTGATGTCTTCTTTAGATAATCATGCCTAATTCTTTTTATTTTGGTGGTGGTGGGGGTGGGGTTAGGGGTGTTGTGTGTGAACCTTAAAGTGCTTCTTTTCTTATAATGTGCAAAATTGTCTCGATACATAATTGACTTGTTTATTACTTATTCAAAGCTAATAATTGAAAAAACTATAGGTGTTGACAAACGGCTTATCATCTTGCAAGTGACAATTTAGTTGATAACTTGGAGCTTGACTGTCTGCTTTGCTCATTGGACTCACTCTTTTGATCGCAGCATGTGTTTTTAGTTAACATATTGGTTGTGAGTCTGGATAGGGTATTTGTGCATTGAGTTGAGAATGTTTTTAATATATATATATTTTCGGTTTCCCCAAAGGTCCTGGCTTTCAATAGTATTTGATTGTTTGTTTGTTTTGGTTTGGCTTAAATGAGTTGTTGTCATTCAGAATTGAAAGAATTTGTGCATAGGTTTTCCACTCAATATTAGTTGAGTAACTAATTTGCTTTGTGTGTAAATCCTCAAGAAATATAGGATCCAACTAGCTTGAGAATGGATAGATGTTAATAATTGCTAACTTTTTCATTGGTGCGTACTGCTGACAGTAATGATGTCTCATGAGTTGATTTATTGAGACGGCATCTTCTCAGTTTCCTTCTTTTCCTATTTGCCTCCGGTGAATGACTATATGTTGTGATGTACATTATATCTTGGTTCTGTTGTTGGATGCACCGGCTGTTATGTAATTCTTCATTCACTGTTCTTTGGATTGTCAACGCATGCTTGGATTCAGATATTTTTCTATAGCTTTTTTGTAACAGTTGATGCATATACTTGTAGTCAGATATTGTTTGTGTAGCTTCTTTCATTATTTGATACTAAATTTTCCTGGCAATCTTCCTCTTGTCATTTTGGAATCCTCCAGCTAGAGAATTATGCAAAAACTGAAGAAGCCAAAGTTGAGGAGCTTATCAAAGCAGTTGCAGACTCAGGTGCCAAGGTTATTGTTGGTGGAGCATCAGTTGGAGAGATGGCACTGCATTTCTTTGAGCGTTACAAGCAAACACCTCTTTATTGGCTCTTAAAAAAGCTTCTAACTCTTTTTCTTCTTCTTCGGCTAAGCCCGAGCCGAGAAGAAAGAAGCATTCTTTATCCCCATCCTGGACGAGGATTTTCTTCAGTGCCTCTTCGCTCTTCTCGGTTGGCTCCTTGCCGACGTCTTCTAGGGCTTCCACGTCCTCATCTTCAATTTCTGCCTTTTCTAGCTCTCGTATGCTGCAGGTAGATTTCATTACTGCCATGGAGCAATTTTTCGCCTATAGCTGATCGCCTCTGACTTTCTTTACCCCATGCTCTGTTGGGAACCGCAATAGTTGATGCAATGTTGAGGGAACTGCCCCCATTGCATGCAACCATGGCCTTCCTAAGATAATGTTGTAAAGGGAGGATGTATCGATGATGGTGAATTCTGTCTTGATCTTCTTGGTGCCAGCCTGCACCTCTAAGCTTGCTGCTCCCAGTGGCCATGTCGGCGTTCCATTGAACCCAGCCATTAGGCCGTTGGATTGTTCCATATCATTCGGGTGAAGGCCGAGCTACTTGTAACATTGGACGTACATGATGTCACAAGAGCTGCCTTGGTCAATCAGGATGCGTTTCACTTGGCACTTCCCAACCTGGAGAGATACTTGAAACATAAATAAAAAAACATCATAATCAATATATACTAACATAACATAAAAACTATCTATTACTAGATTCACAATCAAGACAAACATTATCATTTAAACATATCATAACACTTGTCTTTGAACATAATTCATAATAACATATCTTTAACATCAACAACATAACACATTTCTTATCATATCATCATCCTCATTAACTCATACAATTCATACATGTCATCATTTCCTTTATTTCATTCCATGCTCATTCTAATCTTCTTTGCTCTAATTCATGCTCATAAGATAAATCATTTGATTCAAAAATTACTTTCAATTCATGAAATCAAAGTCTCAAGGCTCTTGATAAACATCATAATTTAACTATTATGTCTTCTATTCAAATAAATGCAAATCCATGAACATATTTTGAGGAAGAACCTCTTTCAAGCCAACAAACATGAGTTAAACCCTTCTAAACCATGATCTTAGGTTAAACATGCAAGAATCAACAATCCATTTCAAGAATTTAAAGAAAATCCTTACCTTTTTTTTTTCTTCTCCCTTTAGTTGAGTCAAATGGGTCAACAATCTTTATCTTATATCATATATAGCAAATAAATCAATTAATTTATCGTTTCAAATGGTTCTAAAATTCATGTTCAATTTCATTTTAAATGACATCATATGGTTTTATACTACCAATGCATCATTATGCGGATCTTTGGACCATCTCTAGGTAACCGGTAAGAAGGCTATCATTGGTCCCTGGCACTCTTCTGCCCGATGTCTTTTCTCCCCGACTTGGTAGACATGTTGTAGGTGTTTTACCTTCTGGGTCTTCCCTCTAATTTCGTTCTCATTGACCTTTGAGTGAATCACATTGACTACCCGAGGTCCTCCTGCCTGAGGTTGCTGTACTGGGGGAGGTGGAGCTGCTGGCGCCTAGGGCAATCTTGCCCGTTCTTCTCTTGTCCTGGTCTCATCGACAAGGTCTCTCAGATGTCCTTGTCGCACCAGGTCTTCTAAGTGTGTTTTTAGGGCTCTATAACCCTGAGTTGTATGCTCATCTTCATTGTGGTAGGTACAATGCCTGCTAATGTTTCTTCCCATGAACTCTCTTGGAGTTCTCTCTGGCGCTCTGAAATAGTGTTGATTCCGAATTTGTTCCAGGGCTTTGTGAATTGAGATTCGGAACACAGTTGTCACTGCCTGTGCAGCCCTCAATTTTGCTTCTTGCTTGCTCGATCTGTTGTTACCTTGGTCTCGCTTCGGTGAGCCGTTTCCTTTTTCTTGCTTTATCTCCTTAGTCCCTGTCGTGTCTTCCTCGGCTCTGGCATACTTCTCGATTCTTGCCATGAGCTCTTCCATGCTTTTTGGCAAAGTCTTTGCCAAAGACTTCTGTAGTGGACAGTTATTTTTTAGGCCATTCTTGAATGACACGACCGCCACTTCTTGATTACACTCTGGTATTCGGTTGAATACCTCATAGTATTTTTTTGCATAGGCCCTAAGGCCTTCATCCTTACTGATCTTCAGAGCCATTAATGTGTTCACCCTTAATGGCTGCAGCTTGTTTGTCACGAACTTGGCTACGAATATCTCGGCCAGGCCTTCCCAAGTCTTCACGCTTCCCTTTGGTAGTTTGTGGAACCAATCTTATGCAATCTCCCCGAAAGATGAGGGGAACACTTTGCAGAGCAACGACTCGTTCCCACTATAAAATGCCATTGAGTTCAAATATAATCCGACATGGAAGTTAGGGTCTGACTTACCATCGTATATTTGAAACCTCGGCATACTGAATCTCTTCGACGCCTCAAACCTGTCCAATTCCACCGAGAATGGTGTCCTCGGCTTATCTGGAGAGGTTACCTTAGCGTAGGCATTCTGTTGCTTCCTTTTGAGGTAATCTCTTAAGTCCTCTTTTGTCCTCCCATGAGCTCGGCTATCTCCTGCTTTCAGTTTTTTTGCTGCACTACTTTCAGCTTCGTGGTGAGTTCTCTTCGACCCCTCTCCATGAGTTGTATCGAAGCACAACGCCTGCCCCTGAACATGCCGATGTCCCTTGGGGTCTGCCTCCTTTGTGTGATGCGTCCTCCATGATTCTTCTCTTCTTGGCTCCCTTCGTCCGACCTCCCTAGAAGGTCGGTAAGAGTGTCTTTCGCTCCCATTGTGTTGAGGGGCTACGGGGATTGTTCTCTGCCCTCCCTTCTAGGCATTGGCCGCTGGAATCGGCATGTCCTGCAGCGGGAACGGTAGCTGCATAACGTTATGTTGCATCATGAAATTGACGACCAACTGTAGGTCTGTCAATTTGTTTGCCATCTCTTTTACCTCTTCGTCCCTCTGCAGGCATCTATCCTTCCATACCTGGAGGTCGTTTTCATTGTAGTAGCCACTTCGATCTGGTTTCTTTGGTGCGTCACCAGTCTGGTCGACATATTTCACTCCGTGATTCTGGTCACGAGTTTCTGCATTGCATTTGTCTCCTGTGACATCAAGGTCAATATGTCTCCCACTCCTAGTAGGAGTGTTGTCCCCAATCTTTTTCTTCTGTCCATTGCTGGCCATTTATTCTCCTATCTTTCCCACAGATGGCGCCAAATTGTGTGAGTGATTTTCTGACCACACTGCCAACTCAATGATCAGCTGGAGAGAACTGGCAGAATAGATAACACCTAGCTAACCTGCAACAAAAAGAGAAGATTCCGGCGGTGGTTTGTCTACCCGGGGGCACTCCGATGATCAAGTCAGTATATCTCTTAAAGATAATCAATAGTGCAAACTCACTGTTCAGAATATAAATTGCGTACCTTAGACCCATGGGGGTGCCTCTCTTTTATAGTTAACTCAATCCTAATCCTTATAGAAGCCTGACTTCTATGGACTCCCATTCAGTACTTACTTTGGACTCATCAAGAGATAAGGATAGACTCTCTAAGAACATTATCCTTATCCATCTTGAAGTCTTTCTTCATTTTAGGACTCCTGTCCCTTATCCGCTTATCTCGGATTCCAATATCATTGAAGGTAACCTCGGCCTCGCCGAGATAACCTCGGTGTCATGACCAGGACACATGGCACCTCGGCTGACACGTTAGCGTCACCTTGCCACGTGTTGGTACTTAGAAAATATATCCCCACAGTAGATTTTGGTAATTAGTTATGTTTTTGCACTATCAGTTATTTAAGAATAGTACTACATCATCTAATGAGAGAGATAGAGAATTAATAGAACTACCACCATCTTTCAATTTGGCCACAACTACTTAGATGTGTAGTGAAAATGGGTAATGACTCATGATAATAAGAGAGTGTTGGGCAAGAGTAAAAATCTTGATAGGAAAAATGAGAAAGAGAATGATAATAAAGAAGAAAAATAGATGTTTGAGATGTGTTATATTAGACCATCTCCAACGGTGCATCAAACCATGCATCAGATTTGAAATTTGATGAAAAAGTGACTTTTTCAAGCTCCAATGATTTCACCAATTTGATATCAAAATGAGAATAGAACAAACATTTCATCAAACTGAGGACAAGCTCTGTATATCAGTATTTCACTATGCTTGACCGTTGGGGTGGGCCAACCGGTCAACAAATTGGATGTCCAGCCGGTTGATCCACCGATTGACCGATTCCCTTTTAAATAGGTAGGTTCAAACAAATAAAAAAAAAAAAAAAACTTAGCCTTACTAGTCAATCCACCGGTCGACCCTTCCTTTTTGATGCACGATTGGAGCAAGCCATATCAGATTAAGAAAATTGATTTTTGTTACTTAAATTTGATGAAAATTTGGTTCATCGTTGGAGATGCTCGAAGTGTGGAAATAAACTTACCCTACTCTTGAATAGTATAGACTTTTTTAACTTTTTAATTTTTTTTGACTTTTTTTAATTTAGGATAAATTACACTTATATTCCTTAAGTTTTGAGTTTAATACGTATCACTTCCTGACGTTTGAGAAATTACACTAACCCCCTGTTATTGTAATTATTTAGACGGAATGAAGACATTAAACTTATGCACTCACTTTTTTTTTCCTTTACTTTACTTTTTTTTTTTTCTCTCTCCTCCTTTACTTTCGTTTTTTTAATGTGATTTTCTCTATTTTTTTACTAGAAGTTGTTACCTTTTACATAGATAGGAAATTTGTGAAAAATTAAATAATAATTAGAAAAAAAATTAAAAAGTTAAAAAAATAAATAGTACTGCAATTTTTAAAACGTTAAAAAATAAATAGTAATTAGACCAAATTCCAAGATAATTTATCACAGACAAACCCTAAATAAATAAAATATTTAAAAAAAAATTCGGCCAAATACAGCAATTTTTGAGATATGGAAACCGGCAACACCCGGTAAAGATATGAGGTCCACCGGCTGACCAATACCCTACCCGGTTACCAGCTATAAATACAAGGCTCCGGATTGATATAGACCTCCCATCGCCGCCTCTATCATCCTCTCTCTGCCTTTCCTTTCCTCTCCTCCTCTCAGATATTTCTCTTTCTCTCTCTCGATTGTTCCATAAGATGCCTCAAATCCTCTCACTACATATACTTTCATACATATAAAAACGATCGATTTCAAAAATTTTTGCCGCTGCATCTCAATTTTCTCTCACAAATTCCCATAGATTTCTCGCTCTGATCGTCTTCAAAACCCTAGATCCCCAATCCCTTGTGACGATTTCCGTTCTTCAGATCTCAGCGCTCTTGTTCATCGTTCGATCTCTGTCAAACCTTTTCGTTATCTTTCTTTGTTCTTCGTGGGAATCTCTGATCGTCCATAGACTTCAAGATTTGATAGAGATCGTCGTTGTCGAAATACGCAAACCCATAAAACATAAGTTTTGATCTGTCCTGAGCTCTATTGTTTATCATCCAAAAACAGTAATTAATTCATAAAATCGAATTTCTTAAAAGGCGGTGAAGAGAGAGCTCACAAGTAGATAACAACCCATCGATTGATTGAGGTCTTCATATAACCCAGAAAAATCTTTGTTGGGAATCGTTTTTTTTGTTTTTTTTGTGTGTGTGTGTGTGTGGGGAAAAGGGTATTAGGTATCATATATCGGAGTTTGTGTGAGAGGAGAAGAGTTTGGGGACATGGCGGATCAAGTGTTGGAAGGGAGCCAACCCGTGGATCTCTCCAAGCACCCGTCTGGCATCGTTCCTACTCTTCAGTGAGTTTCTCTCTCTCCCCCTTTCCTTTAATCCATTCATTTTCTTATCGACTGTGGAGCTGATCGACACAATATAGACGTACATACATATACAGTTTTTGGGTTGATTTGCATAGAGTGTGTTGTAGCCAAATTTTGTAAGCGTTGAGGTCCTGTTGTAATGGTATAATTTTTTCTGAAGGAAATAAGTAAACTGAAAGAAAGTTCATGTAAACAATTTTTGCTCTGGATTGTAAATTTGGATGATAGCTCGAATTTATAGAGGCATTTTTTTGTTGCACAATTGCTGTAGCAGTTTGTTTTTAAATGCTTCATTTGTAATTACAAAGAAAAATATGCAATGCTTGGAAACCATGATTGGGTTTGAAATTTATTCCCTTTTAGAAGTTGGTACAAACTTGGGCTTATAGTTTTGTGTTACAAATGAATGGACACGAGGAGGATAAAAAAAAAATGTATTCAATTTGCTTAATTTAAAGACAGGAAAGTTTGGGATGGATGTTTTCTTGTTAGAGTGTTTCATTTGCTCTTCTCATGAAGTAGATATGATTCTATCATTCAACATTTTGAGGAATTTTTTAGACCAAGGAGATTTTTTAATAGGGGATTTACGCGGATACCTTCATGCCTATAAATTGTAAGGATGTCTTTTACATGCCTATGAATTTGTTACAGGCTATTGAATTGAAAAACAACTGAATACACATTCTCACGATAATTGAGTACTTGTTGCCTGAGCCATTTAAAAGTTGGGTTCACTTTATTGTGGGATTAGGGTTTGAAATGTTGAACATTAACATAATTATTTGTTCTCAGTTAGGTGCTTATTGTCTTTTCTGTTCGTTTGAGCTGCCCTTACTTTATTCTACTGTCTTGCTAAGATACTGGCATACTTGGATTGTGAAAAATAATTGCTTTATTATGCATTCTAATTGTCATACGTCATTCCTTTCTAGGAATATTGTGTCAACAGTGAACCTCGATTGCAAGTTAGATCTCAAAGCCATTGCTTTGCAAGCTCGTAATGCAGAATACAATCCCAAGGTTTTGATACTGAACTTAACTGATTTGTGAAGTTCAATTGCATCTCCAAGTTTCTCTCTCTCTCTCTCTCTCTCTCTCTTTCTCTCTCACACACACACACACACACACACACACAATATGCCTGCACTCAAGCATTCACTTTTCTGAAGGGTGCATTTGTTTCAGTTCTATAAGTTTTCTGTGAAGGTGATTCCTTTATTATACTAGCCATGTGCCGTTATGCTCTTTTGGATATTTGATTACTAACTTCTTTTCTTTCTGCTCCCCTTTGCCTTTCCTTTTGACACCCTGTAGCGTTTTGCTGCTGTTATTATGAGGATCAGGGATCCAAAGACGACAGCTTTGATTTTTGCCTCTGGGAAGATGGTAAGTTTTGTGAAGTTATTTGAAATCCTTCTTGTAAACTACAGCATGATTTTGTGTTATCTATTGCTTTCAGAGTTTTCAGATTTATTGAATAATTTAGAAATTCTATTGTGCCTAGGCTTGCTTACATTGGCGTTATCAGCTTTTTATGAAAACTTCTATGTTGCATGCTATTCGTTTCAACCTTGTTTTAAGAAGTGATATTTGAATTTATTTGTACTTGTCTTGACCATTGTGTTGTTTCTTGGTATATTGCTTGAAGGCTTGTATAATATAGGCACATCAATTCCGGGGATGGGAAATGGCTTAATATTTGTTTCCTTGTGAAGATGGTGATTATTTATTTGTTGCATTGGGGTTGTTTTGGGGGTTTTCAGGCTCCTATCAATCTGTTTGAGCACTTGACAAAATCACTGCTAAAGTTCTCTTTCCACTGAAAATATTTTCTCATCAAAAGTTGTCCATGCTGTATCAGGTTTGCACTGGTGCAAAGAGCGAACAACTTTCAAAACTGGCAGCAAGAAAGGTATACAATGATTTGAAATGCATTTAGCATGCAAATTAGTAAGTCTTAGTTGACCCCAAGTTATGGGACAAAGGCTTGTGGAGTTGGGTTGAAATGCAAATTTGTAAGTTTGATCATCACCATAGCTATAAAATTTAGAATGAATTACACTAACAGTTCCTATAGTTTGGGACTTGAGAAAGGTATACAATGATTTAAAATGCATTTAGCATGCAAATTAGTAAGTCTTAGATGACCCCAAGTTATGGGACAAAGGCTTGTGGAGTTGGGTTGAAATGCAAATTCGTAAGTTTGATCATCACCATAGCTATAAAATTTAGGGTGAATTACACTAACGGTCTATATAGTTTGGGGCTTGTATCACTTTGATTCCTGACTTTTCAATTGTGGCACATTTAACCCTGAATTTGGAATCTTGTTTCAAATAAGGATAATTGATGATACCATTGTTTAATTTTAAGGGCAAAATTATTAATTTGATAAAATATAACTAATTTGATAAAAATAAATGTCAAAAAAAATATTTTTGAATTTTTAAAAATTATTTCTACTCACTAAAGATAAAATTATGTAAAATTGATAAATCTTGTGCACATTTATTTATCTTTATTATACTATTTATTATATGTTTGGATGATGATCATGTAATGGGTAGTTTTTATTTTCATTAAATTAATTTTTATTTTTTCAGAAGTCAAATATGGCAACAATTTTAATATCATTATTAAACCAATCCATTAAATCAAAAAATCCAAAACTAAAAACATTTCATATATTAAATATATCGATTACATATTAAAATTCTAACAACCACTTATTACATGATCATTATCCAAACACATAAAAATTAATTTGATAAAAAAAAAATAAATAAATGTCTAAAAGATTTATCAATTTTACATAATTTTATCTTTGGTAGGTAGAAGTAATTTTTAAAAATTTTAAATATTTTGTTGACATTTATTTTTGTCAAATTAGTTTATATTTTATCAAATTGACGATTTTGCCTTTGAAATTAAGCAATGGTATCTTTAATTGTCCTTATTTGGAATAAGATTTAAAATTCATTATCAAATGTGTCACAATTGAAAAGTCAGTGACCAAAGTAACACTAGCCCCAAGCTATAGGGATTATTAGTGGAATTCGCCCTAAAATTTAAAAAATGGTCTTTCACTTCAATTCTATATCCATTTTTAAAATAAGATATTATCTGTTCATAATATTTTTTTTTTGGTTTTAATTTTTTTTAAAGCTTCTTGATTGAAATCCAGGCTTGTATATCTGTATCAGCTACAATCTTCTTGAACTTTGTTTTGAAAACTTAATCATGCAAAATCCTTGTTGTAATTGCTGACATTTTAATCATTATGATAATATTATATGCATGTATTGCATTTTGGTGACCAATGTAACTAAAGAGTTTCCTTGATCTGGCCTGAACTTTTCTCTTCTAGTATGCACGAATTATTCAAAAGCTTGGGTTTCCTGCCAAATTCAAGGTACACCACCCAACCCATCTGTCTTCTGTGTGATAAAATACAGTTACATGTACATGCTGGTTACTGCTAGGTTGATTAATTTTTATTGTTCCCCTCGTTAATTTTTATTATTCTGATTTGTAGGATTTCAAGATTCAGAACATAGTTGGTTCCTGTGACGTAAAATTTCCCATCAGACTTGAAGGTCTTGCATATTCCCATGGTGCCTTTTCAAGTGTAAGTGGCAATCCTCTTTTAAAAGTTTCTCCAACTGTTGAATATTGGTTTCTTGCAATGTTCTTTTATTAATCATAGTATCGCATTCCTTTGTCTGCTGTCATTTGAGGAGTCACAAAGTAAACCAATTTTATGTCTACCTATCCAACTTTTAATGTTAAAAATTTATAATTTGTATGTAGGATAGAATGTAGACTTCTGCTGTACCATATGCTCTGAATATGCACTTTGACAGGACTCATTTGTGTTGTATTGGTGTAGTATGAACCAGAACTATTTCCAGGCTTAATATATCGTATGAAGCAACCAAAGATTGTGCTACTCATCTTTGTTTCTGGAAAGATTGTCCTTACAGGAGCCAAGGTAATGAAGGATTTTTCTTGGTATCTATTGATATCTGGATTTTATATGCTGTTTTTCATGCCTGTCACTGGCTTGTCATTTTTTATTCACAGGTGAGGGATGAGACATATACAGCCTTCGAGAACATATACCCTGTCCTTACTGAGTTCAGGAAGAATCAACAATGGTAGCATCTCTCTCTCTCTCTCTCTCTCTCTTCCCCACTGCTTTTTTCCACCTAACACTCTCAGGTTGTGAGAGTTCGTCATGTTAGATTTGTATTTGTTTGCAGTCCAGTTTCTGTGGTATGATCAGAATGTAGGCTTGGGTTGGGTTTCCCTGGTGGTGATGTTTGGCCATCTGTGTGGCTCTTTGTACCTTTTGGTGATGTGTCTCAAGTTTCGTTGTACATCTAGTGTGTGTGTATATATATTTATAAATAAAATTCTTGTCAAAGAAAGAAGTATGGTTCATTTTAATTTAAACTAGAAAATTTAGGGCATGGTTGGTGGAGTTTTTAAGAAACATTTGTCTGCTGTGTTAAAGAAATACACAAACTGAAAACAGGGTCAAAATTTTGTTTAGTTGTTCTTGGGAACTGTTTTCTGAAGTCGTATTAAATGATGTTTTTCTCTTCTGTCTTTTGTTTCTCAGTTAAGGATATTAGAATAAGAATTAATTTTCATTGCTTTTGGAGAGCGAGCTTCGGGGGTCTTGATTATGAAAACTGCACAAACAGTCCCTCAGTTTCTGAGAGATTTGGTGGATTTTGTTCACGTTTTATCTACTTGTTATTGGACCGATAGTATGAATGCACAATTTACATGTGTTTGATGTTTGATGTGTCCTTTTGGTGGCAGACTGTGTTTGAGGAAAGGCATGAGCTCAATGGTGTTCGAGTGCAAATCACTGTTACTTTCACTGGGGCTCTTATTGAAGGTGGTGCTCAGCTGTGAATATGTGAAGACAGATATGCGGGTGATTGTAGTTGTGGGTCTGACAAGTTAAACCTTTGGGTTCTTAAAGATTCTCTCTTCCAGAGTTTTGGGTGTTGGTTGTCCCATGATGACCCTCTCAAACTTGTGTCAATTAAAATATTTGATGGATGAGAAGGGACTGGAGAATAGTTTCTTTGTTTTGTTTGGTTCTTTTTTATGGGCTCCTCTTAATCAATAAGAACTCTGGCTTCTTCTTTTTTTCTTTTTTTTCCTATAACTTTTATTGTGGTATAACTGTGACTCTTTTAGTCTAAAATTTTGGCTGTAAAGGAATACTAATTGTGGTAGTGTGGATTATTTGATAATTCTAGTGGTGGGAATATTATGGTTGCTGATGATCGTCACTGAGTCGAATGTGTTAAAAGACTGGTCATTGCTGCTGCTTGGAGACTATACTCCTCCCATGCTAGCTGCCTCTGACCACTAAGCCAATGTTTGGGCTGTGCTGTGGTCAGGTGAAACATTAATGCCAACCTTATGTGGTGGTTTGGCCTTTCAATATTTTGCACAAAAGTAAGGCCATAATTATACCAAAATGTGAATGTTTATGCAGCAGCCAGCTGCTTCAAGTGCCTGCTGTTTCTACAAATATTTTTGTCTGAAAAATATCAATAAGTTGCTGGTTGCAGATTCAAATGGATCTTGCAATATGTGCATGGATGATGTTGGTTTTGCCATATGTATCCTATGCTTGAATGCGAGTAATAATATTTTGTATGAATAGAAATGTGATTCCATCCAAATCTTCTTGTTACGGCACTAGTGAAAGATTTATTTCAAAGATACGGAATCGGATACTTGTGAGACACAATATGCCCTTTTCCTCAGCTTCCACTACTGCCACAATCTACCTACGGCAATTCCCCCACCATTATCCTTGTCATGTTTGTTTGGGTGGTTGTTTGGGTGGACATGAGCTTGAAATTAGATTAATAGTTTAATAAAATTATTAATCTGATATTTAGTTAAACAATTAAAGTACAGATTAATAATCTATCCAGATATGATATTTTACATATGATGGATTATTTAATCTTATAGAGAGCGGTGGTGTGATATAAATTAGAAAATTAAGTCAAACTCTGAATTATTAGTCTCTCTTTATAATCTTAATTTAATGTAAACATAGGATAGGATATATAATTTAAAAGATTCATAGTCTTAGGACTATTAATTATGAAAATGTTAATTCAATCTAATTTAGTTCACCCAAACAAATATGACCTAAATGTAAGAACCACCACTGATATGCCAATATCCCCAAATATAAGAATGAAGGCAGAAAGACTTTCAATCTCTGTATATTTGATTACTTGATCAAATGATTATAAATGTGGTCACAATGAACAATCAAATTTTAAGATGATCTAAATATAATATAAAAATGAAAAATATTTATAAGTTAATTTTCCATACATTTGACAAAAACATGATTTTATTGATTGAATTTTTCACAATAAAAAATGAAGGCCAAATGCGCTTTCCTATTTTTTCAATATATATATACAAATGAATGCTTGGATTTAGATGCATCAAAATTTTCAAAAAATATTGTGTCGTATATTTGGTGTAGGTGACAAGAAAAACTCTATATATACATTAAAAAAAAATAATTATGAGAATAATGTGGCGGCATCATTTTCATTAACATAAGTCATGTTTGTGAATGCTCTACTTTAAAATGAAGGATCTCTATTGATGAAAATTTTATTTGTATATTTAATATTAGGGCAAACTTTACTTTATCTCCATGTGATTTGGGCTGGGTGCAGTTTACCCTCTGACATTCAGAAATCACCACATAACTCCTTTGTGGTTGATGAAATAAAACACACAATTAGCTTTTCTGTCTAAAATAACATAATGTGAAAGTCACGCGCCTCTACAGAGAGTGAGTCTATTTTTATGATGAAAATACCCTTTCTACCTCTTCAAATTTATAAAATATGCCATTTTATTTTCAACCTTCTTTTTCTTCACCTCCTCTCTCTCTCTCTCAAACCACCACCCATATCCATCACACCACCACCGCAGGCCCTCCCCTCACACGCCATCCTTAAACCTTCTTCCACGTCAAATTGATTCATTCCCAAAATTATATTTTACACACACATATATATATATATATATATGTATGTATGTATATACAGCGAAGATTGCATATGTATAAACTGAAACTAGTTCAATATTTCTCACCAAATCACTCAATTAATTATATTCATCAAATAAAGAAATCATAGAATTTAGATCAAACCATCTTTCATCTTTTTTTCTTTTCTGGGTAGAAGTTCTGAATCAAACTTTATATATATATATATATATATATGCATATATATATACAACCCAATCAAACTTTTTTTTAGTTTTATAACTTTTGAATCAAACTATATATATACACAATCCAATCAAATTTTTTTTTTAGTTGTACAACTTCTGAATCAAACTTTATATATATATATATGCATATATATATACAACCCAATCAATTTTTTTTTTTCAGTTTTATAACTTCTGAATCAAACTATATATATACAACCCAATCAAACTTTTTCTTAGTTGTATAACTTCTGAATCAAACTTTATATATATGCATATATATACAATCCAATCAAACTTTTTTTTAGTTTTATAACTTCTGCTTTTTTCGTTGTATAACTTTTGAATCAAACTTTATATATATATATATATGCATATATATACAACCCAATCAAATTTTTTCTTGATCCTATTTTGGTTCGAATCTGAGGCAAATACAATGGGACGATCCTAGATGGAGAGAGAACCCAAACGATCCTAGTCTGAATCTGAGGCAAATATATATATGCATATTATTGGATAGAGAGAGAAGAAGATGAAGATGGAGAGAGAAAGAATTGGATTTTCCCTGAATTATATATGAGGATATAATTGTCTATTTATAACGTCTGTTAATAAAAATTAATGTGCGTTTTAGTCCATCTAGCACAATAGGGTTTATATAATGATTTTTAAATGTCAGGGATAAACTGTATCCGACCTAAATTATAAGGTGTAAAGTGAAGTTTGCCCGATAAATATCAATGCATTTGTGGTTCCCAGTTCACGAGGACTTTAAATAAAGGTTGAAAATAAATACAGTATTATGAATTTCGAATATAAGAATAATGTTAAAATGATTGAGCCATGTTTAATTTGATTTGTATAAATTCATTTTGGAATTTTAAAAAAAAAATTAGTCAAAAAAATTAAAATTATTTATCATTTTTATCTAATCAGATGTTAGAAATAATTTTTTAAAATTTAAACTTATATTTTTTATATTTATTTTATCAAACTAGGTTAATTTTTTCAAAAATATTTATGATTTTTTTTTTTTTGAAACACAAACCCAGCCTGGCCTAAATTTTTTATAGAGGACTGTTTGCTAGAATTTTAGATAAAAATCATTTTTTAATTATACATATTCAATTTTTTTAATATTTAATAAATTTATTATACACATTTCCATGAATGGTAAGTATTTCTGATTTTTATATAAAAAATGCATAATAAATAACATGTCATCCATACATTGAGGTAAGTATAAAAGATAAATTACACTCACATTTTTGGGGTTTGCTGAATACATTGTAAGTCCGACGAATTTAATATAATTATATTAAATTTTTTTAAGATTTAATTTTATATAACACTTAATTGTTTTTTCATTATAAATTTGTTAGTCTTATAAATAAAAAAATAATATATTTTTTCTTCTACATCGTTTATTTTTGTATGTTTACACTATTTACATTAATTATAATCTCTTTAAATTTTCTAATAGGGAGATTACTGTAATTATCTTAAAAAATTTTGAGTTTATTATAGGGGCACTTTTTCATAAATCTTTTTTTACCTATTTATATTCTACTCAGTTCAAATTATTTTTTTATATTCTAATAAGTCCTATGGGTGATTGGTTACCAATATAGCCCTAATAATAATATTCATACTAATAATGTGAATGTTCTGTGATTTGAATATTTACATTGTAAAATATAAATGTTTACGTCACCAAATTGCTAACCGTTCAAAAAAATATTTGAAAGAATAAAATATGTTAAATATGAGAATTAAGATTTAGTGTATCAAATATGTAAATAATATGATTTATTGAAATATAAGAATATTACGCACTAAATTAAATACAAATACTTAAAAAAAGAATTTCTTAATAAATATTCCTTTAGGGTTTGTTTGGGATGTGGGTTAACTTTTTGACTTTTGTAGCCTGCGGCTAAAAAAAATTGTTCAGGATAGATTTTTTGACTTTTTTGACTTTGTGAGAGAAAAAATGAAATGATTATAGTTTGGATATGATATTTTGTCTTTTTGTGAATATTTTAATAAAAAAAAAACCTATTTTAATTTATGCTAAACAAAGGCTTATTGGTATTTACTTCAAATCTCAAAAAAAAAAATCAATATATATGGGTTGGTTTGAGAAGTGGGTTGTCTTTTTAATTTTTTGACTTTTTTGACTATTTTAGCCTGGGGCTAAAAAGCCTTGTTTGGGATGAGTTTTTTTGACTTTTTTGACTTTTGTGAGAGAAAAAAATGTAATGATTATAGATTGGATGTGATGTTTTGTCTTATTAAACTAAAAAATCTATTTTAATTTTTTGTGACTATTTTAGTCAAAAAGTCCCAAGCCCACTCTTCCCAAATGAGTAGATTGAAGAAAAATAGGATAAAATATCAGCAATGAGACTTGAAATGAGATGTCGAGCACCACATCTAAGGAAATCAAAGGTTTAGATAATAATTTGAGATAAAATAAATTATTTTTTAAAATAATAAATCAGATAATTGTTTTAGTAAGTTCTTTTAATTTTTAACTATTTTAGTAGGATAAAATTTTTGTATTTAGAAAGATGGTTGGATTTTTTTATAGGGCAAACTTCACTTTACTCCCTGTGGTTTGGGCGGGGTACAGTTGACCTCCTAACATTTGGAAATCACCACATTATGGTTGATAGACTAAAATGCACAGTTAGCTTTTGTGACAACCCTCACTTCTGAATAGTGTTAACTTGTGATCAAGCATGATAAGTAATTGATTAAGATGAAATCCTAAATTGTTTGTGTGAGTGTGTTGTTTAGAATGCATTTCTATCTGTTCGTTACTGAATGATCTGTTCATGTTTTAATTTCGAACTGCGAATTGAAAGCCTTATCAGCGATCGATTCAGAAATTGATTAGTGTTATATGCCAATTAGGATTTATAGAATTTTATGGTAGGTTTAATTAAAATTTGATTTGGGATGATTAAATTAGAATAAATAATGCTAGATTAATTGAATATAGGTTATTTACATAATTGCCCTTGAGTGGGCTCTCTAAAAAAACTATTGTTTTAGTCTTAATTCACACATTTGATACATCATCTTTTCTATTCTCAAGACCAAACCGTGAGAGAGAAAGAGAGTTGGAAGATAGATTGATTCAACAAGAGATTGGCTTGAAATTTAAAAGAAATTGAAGGAGAATTGCACTTTGAGCTACCATACTTGGAATTCAAGACTTAAGGTAGGAAGTTCACTCCCTTAATTATGAATTTAAGTTGTTATATGCATGGTTCATGGGAAAATTGATGTTTGGAGTCAAGAGTTAGCTTAAAGTGTTGTATTGAGTAGTAATGTTTGCATGCATGTCCATATAATTGAATCTTGAGATCATTCATATTATGGTTATATTCTAGAAATTCACCATGTTTTTTAGCTCAATCTTGCATTTGATCATACCTTAGAGCATTAGAGTTCTTAAGAACTCATGCATGTTATGTTCTTGCATTGTTTTTCAAGTTTCATTCAAAATTGTGTTCAATTGTCACACCTTTGGGCTTGATTTTATAAAATGATCTTTAAAACATATTGTATTATGAGTTTCTAAGTGTTTTCCAGAAAATTGGCCCAGAAAATTCGACTTTGAAGCCTTAAAGGTTGAGTTTTGTGATTAGGGATCAATTTGGAAATTCCAAATTTTTGATCCACGCTCGAGTGAAGGACTTTACGCTCGAGTGTACACTCTGAGTACATGCACTTCCGCTCGAGCGTAAAATGCATATGCTCAGAAGTTTTTGTGTTTTACAGTTCGCTCGAGCGAGGTTATCCACGCTTGAGCGAGGGTCTGAGTCTCACGCTCGAGCGTGGGTTGAGCATCCATCAGGCGTAAAAAGCGTGCAACCAGTAATTTTTCATGAATATGTAGTCCGCTCAAGCGAGGGAAGTCACGCTCGAGCGGAGCTTCATTGTCTGCATGTCCGCTCGAGCGGGAAAGCCACGCTCGAGCAAGACTCTTGTTTTCAGCAAATTTTGAAAAGTGTTTTAAAGTGTATTTTTGCAATCTTCATCCCATCCTAGGCATTCCTAGGCCATATTTAAGGCATCTTAATAAGGATAATGTTATAGAACCACACCAAGTCAAGTTAAGGGGCTAAGTTATTAATCCCAAGTGTGTAACTTAGTGTGTGTTCGTTCTGCAACTGTGTAGGGTTGGCACCCGAGGACGCTGACTAGCCTGTCTATAGCCCAATAATCTGTGAATAACAATGTTGTAAAGCTATGTTTAATTACAACTATTTTCTGAATGATTAACTGTACTGCTTTCTGAAATGATATTGTTTACTGAATGAATGTTTGCCTTATTTTACTTAATCGCATCGTGGCGTCCATAGCAATTGATCTTATCGCTATCGCCATCAAGTATCTTTATCATATCACATGTAGATTTCAGATATTCCAATTTTTGGAACTATCGTCCATCGCTTGATGGCTATCAATCGATCGCTTCGGTCTATTAAGACTTACTGTACTGTTTTGCTATTAGATATACCACATATGATTGTTATGATTTCTAATTAATTGATATGGCATGAAATATGAGCCACTGATTGAATAACTGATCTAATGATGCAAATGACTGTTTTAATTACTGAAATGATGTTCATTCTTAACCCCTTTACGCAGTTGTTATTTACTGGGCTTTAGCTCACAGTTTATATACGTATGTAGGTGGCCAAGCACTGGACCGAAGCTAGAAATGTCAAGTTAAGCTCATGTTTTGTCAAGCCAACCATTGTGCCTTACTTCGAGGTTCTGAGTTCGTTCAAGCCAAGGCTGTTTTGGGGTGCTTCATATTCACCTTTTTGTCCCTGTCTTGTAATGAATGTTTAAGACTTTTGACTATACAGTTATGGTAAAGGGGTTGGATCTCTAACCTGTATGTTTTGTGTATTCGACATGTATATATGTTATGGTTATGAATGTGGACTAGTGGATAAAAGTCTTTTTCTATTCAGATTTTCACAGCTCATTGGATATCTGTTACTTACTGTTTGACTTCCGCCAGACCTTTACTCTGATTATTGTCATTACTGTTAAGCAGACCTTTGGTAATCATGGTTATTGGCTGGTTACGATGCTAAACTCTTAGGGGCGGGTTTGGATTGTGACAGCTTTTCTGTCTAAAATAATAAAATGTGAAAGTCATGCACCTCTATAGAGAGTGAGTCCGTTTTTATGACGAAAATACCATTTTGACCTCTTTAAATTTACAAAAGATGCTATTATATGAGATTGCATTCGTATAAACTGAATCTGGTTCAATGTTTCTCACCAAATTTCTCAATTAATTATATTAATCAAATAAAGAAATCATAAAATTTAGATCAAATCATCTTTCATTTTTTTTTTCTTTGGGTAGAAGTTTATAGATCTGGATATTGATGGCATTGTTTTATAACTTCTGAATCAAACTTTATATATATATATATACAACCTAAACAAACTTTTTTTTAGTTTTATAACTTCTGAATCAAACACACCGTCGCCGCCACCACACATTTGTGACATTAGTGAAATTTGTGAGATTGAAAAGTTCAAACAACAAGAAGATTGAAATAAAGGAAACCCAAAAGACCCATTTTAGAGGTTCATTTGAGTGTGCATTTGTTTTAAAGATTAAAGGATGTGTAAATGAGTTTTTGACTGAATGGAGATATGAAGAGACGTGCAGATTTAGAGAGAGAGAGATGAATGGGGATTTACATGACTAGGATTTTAGAAGGAGCGGGCTAAAGAAGATGAAGATGAAAAAGAGAGAGAGAGAGAGAGAGAGCTATGAAATGTGAATGATGATTGATGGAAACAGAGGACTTGAATGAAAATAGAGAAACTCCCTTCAATTCCGCCGAGACAAAACTTTCACACACACGCATTTAGATTATCGCACTCTCTGTATTTATGTTTGAGACGATCCTAATTCTCAAAACCCTTCTTTAGCTATGATTCAAAAAGTAGAGAATCCAGAAAAGGTTTGTGATTATTATGGGTGTTAATAAAGGTGTTGAAGAAGATGAAGAAAAAGAAGGTTGAAATGGAGAGATAGAGAGAGAAGAAGATGAAGATGGAGAGAGAAAGAATTAGGTTTCTCCTGAATTATATATGAGGGTATAATTGTCAATTTACAACTTCTATTAACTGAAATTAGTGTGCATTGTAGTCCGTCAATCATAAAAAAATTATGTAGTGATTTTCAAATATCAAGAAATAAACTGGATCCGACCCAAACCCTAGTGAAGTTTGTCCTTAATATTATATTATGCGGGGGCAAACTTGTCATTTGAAGAACAGTTGGAAGATATTCTGTTTGCAAAGAGGGAATATATGTGGTAACAGATTTTTCCGTGGAGAAAAAGCAAGGCTGCTTGTCTCGCTTTCTTTCTTCCCCATTTTGTTTCTTTGAATTCAGTTGATGATCAGCAATTTCTTTGTTGTTCTATACTATACAGACAAAATAGGGAAAGATTATTGAAGGTTCATTTCGTTTCCCACAAGAAATTGTCCCACTTCCAACGGTGTAGTAGAGATTTGGGTTTGGTTTTGAAATGCATTGAGATATTTCTTAGTGTACTCTGTGTGTGTGTGTGTAAAGAAAATCCAAAGACCTCAATTCAATGGCACAGTTTACAGTACGGGGTCGCCTGAAACCCCTATTCAATGGAGATGGAATGTTGATCGGGTTCGAACCCAAAGACCCTCGTCACCACCACAGCCATAAGCTTCTGAGTGGTTCAGACCCATTTCCACTTCGATTCCACAAGCGCAAACTAGGGCTTCGTGGTTCTAGTAGCACTAGACTGTCTGCATCATCATCATCATCTGCTAGCAAATCCTACCATTTCAATTCGGAGGCCAGCTTAAGTGTTGGCAATGACGGTATTTATGATGACAGTGAGGGCACTGCTGAATTCGGGAGGGACGAGCTCTCTTGTTTCAGAGGTTTGGTCTTGGACATCTCTTACAGGTCCGTTTTCTTTATTATTATTACTCTATTTATGGAAGTATGAAATAATGTTCGTCTAGGGGCGTGACAAATGACTAGAATATTTGCCTGGTAGTCCATCCTGTATAAAGGACATTCTCCATGCCATACAAGTAAGTTCAGAAGATCAATAAACATAGAAATATATTTATCCATTGGAAAAGTTTGAGCTCTTGATTTTGTACCCTATTTATCAACGAATTGAATATGGTCGGATTTCGTATCAATTTCATCAAATAATCAATTACAACACAAATTATGATAATATATATATTCCCCCCCACCCCCTCTTCAAAAACCAATAATTTCAGCTTAATTTGATCACATTATTTCGAATGATCTTTCTTGTTCCAACGGCGTTCCGATTTTGTTATTTGTCTTTATATTGAATACATAACTGTTACTTGTAATTCTCAGTGCATGAATTCTTGATGCTCGAATGGTTGAAGATTCAGAAATCTTGCTGGAAGCTTTGGCCCTTTCATTTCTTTATTATTTATGTAATAGAAGGGTCCAATTGATTGTGATTCTTTTGTTAGGCCTGTCAATGTTGTCTGCTGGAAGCGTGCTATCTGTTTGGAGTTCATGGAAAAGGTTCGACTTTTAGCTCACAGATTCAACATCGATGTTTAGGCACTGTATTACATTCAACCTTTACATCTATCATTTCAGTTGGTTTCTTAAGTTAATTCATTCTTTAAAAGCAATTTTGTATATTCCAATATAACAGGAAAATAATTTATCAATTGTATGTAAAAGATAAAATAGAAGTGGAAACCCAATTACCTGTCACATATTAAATCTTATGGTTATATCAGGTTGTTATCTATCTAAATTGTTTTTTATATAAATATGCTGCATTTAATCTTTTGTTGACTGATTTCTTGTTGGATCATGAACATGCCTAATCCTTGTATGTGACATATATGAATGCATACCAATGAAAAACAGCATTGTATTTTAGTTTAAAATTTCATGTCGTAATTTTTTTACAGGCTGATGTTCTAGAGTACTATGATCAAACTGTAAACTCTCCTAGTGGATCCTTCTACATACCTGCCGTACTAAGGGTATGCAATTAAGGCACATTCATGGGTGATCAGATTACTACAAATTTCTTGGAATTCAATCATTGCTACATATCCTCTCATCACTGTCTGATTGTTTTTCTCTCATTTTGTTGATTTGTATGTTCTTACTCTCATTTCCTCGTATAATGAGTAGCCCTGAGACTTGATAATCTCCATTCTTCCAGGTTCCACATTTACTGCAAGTTGTCAAGAGAAGAAGAATCAAAAACACCCTAAGTCGTAAAAATGTATTTTTTCGGGATAGTTTCACTTGTCAGTAAGTACACCACTGATGGTTGCTTCCATTTTTGATACATTTATAGTTGCCTTTGTTTGATTAAAAAATGACAATTTGCAATGCCATGAGTATAATTTTTTGTTTCCATAGTGTAGTTGGTCCTAGTGAACTCTGGCTTAAAAATTTCAGTGGGGAGGTTTTTGCAGAAGCCCTCCTCACCCTTCTCTATTTTGAAGGATCCTTCATATTGAGGATTTTGGGCTTCCTAAGTCTCATCTCATGACAGATGGCTACAAACAAGAAAGTTAAGTAGTCCAGAAATAACATCTAATAATGGGAAGAAATCCACTATTTTAGAGAATGATCAATTAATAATTGCTGTTTTTCTTGTTAGTGTAGGCGTTTATTTTAGAGGGATTCCTAGGGTGTTTTGAAATCGTGGTTTCATGAATTAAAATGGAGGATGAATTTTGTGGTGGCCGAATATAAATACAATTGGGTTTAGCCATATGTAAGTCGGCTCTTAAGGGCCAATGAACTGTGGTTCGCCTCAGCCGAATAAGCCTACCTTTATAGCCGAGTAAGCTTACCTTTATAGCCGAGTATGTTGCAGATCATACGGTGTAATTGAGGGCCCAACCGTGAGGGTAGGGTTTCCATAAATAAGAAGGTGGCCCTAGAAGAGTATTATAAAAGGAGGAACATTAGCCAGAAGGAAGGTATGTGAAAGTAAACTAGATAACTTGAAATAGAAGTAAACTTGAGAGAATACTGACTTGCCTGTCGGAGTGCTAATTCTAGCACCCTCGACCGGAGTGTTCATTCCTTTCAGGTAGCAACTAGAGAATCCAAGAGCGTCTACCTGGATCAGAGTGTATTTCCAAACCAGTTTACCACAATTGGCGCCGTCTGTGGGAATACTCAAATACATTCATGGCAAGCGTAACAAATGATCCTCCACTCGTTGCTGACGATGTTACACTAAGAGATGATGTTACTCCAAGGAACATGCTTGGACCGGAGAATATCACCACGCAAAGAGCCCTGAACTTTGACTCAGTAGCTCAAACCTCACCCTCAACCTCTATGCAGGAGATTATGCAGACGATCATAGATCAAGTAACACGAAATGAACAACGCCTGGAAGCTATGGCGGCCAATAATGAGCGTTTACGTAAAGAATTGGTCATGAAGGTAGCCAAATCCCAACAGGCCGGGTGTTATGTCCGGGGTCAATCGCCAAAGAACGGAAGGATGATCAACGGCGTCGACGTCGGAAACACGGAAGTGGCAGTGATTCCGATTCACCATCTCAGGAACCCAGAAAGAAGGGATGAGTTGATGTGTCTAGCTCATTCGAGGGCAGTCTATATGTGCGACACAAGCGAGGGAAAGGAAGTGATGGTTCGGATGAAGAGGACAGGCACCACCCTTTCGTACGACGCATTGCAAGGGCTGTGCTGCCTAAAAAGTTCAAAGCACCGACATTCACCCTGTACGACGGAAAATCAGATCCCACAGACCACATTCATCATTACAAACAAGCGATGACGTTGCATGCTGATGATGAAGCCCTCATGTGTCGAATGTTTCCAAGTAGTCTGGGACCATTGGCCGTCGGATGGTACTATAAACTGGAACCAAATCAATAAGAAGCTTTCATCAGCTCCAAAAATCCTTCAAGGCAAGATTCATCACCAACGAAGTTTAGCTAAAGCAAGCCGACTCTCTCTGGGCGATGTAAATTAAACCAGAAGAGACCCTTCGTGAATATTCGGCGCGCTATTGGAAATGTTTCAACTTGGTGGATGATGCCTGCAATGATTCCATGGCCATTACCGCCTTTAAGATGGGATTACAACCTGATAGTCCTGTCCGTAGTTCGTTGACCAGACGGCCTCCCAAAACAGTTTGGGCACTAATGAAGAAAGTTGAAGAGTACTGTAAGGTGGAAGACGATGCCCTACGCGTTAAAGCCAAACAGAAAGTCGTTAAATCGGCTCTATCTGGTCTAGTTCAGCCGATAAGCGCCGTGTCATCAAGGAGCCCCGAACCTCGAACTTGGACTAAACGAGACAGCCAGCGTGATTCGTGCCGATCAAGCAGGTAGTGTTCGCACCGTTCAAACGAACAATATCAAGTTGATAACAGGTGCAAGAAGTATACAGAATTGGCGGAGCCGATTAGTAAGATCTTACCCAAAGTCTATCATCTTCCGTTCTTTAAGTGGCCGTTCAAGGTGATGGGACCCCTTGATACAAGGAGAAGGGATAGGCAGTGCGAATATCACAAGGACCATGGTCAGGACGCTAACAGCTGTTATGCACTAAAGAACCACTTGGAGGAGTTAGTGCAAGACGGCCGGCTGGCGCAACATGTCCGAAAGAACAATCCATCAAACACGGTAGCTCTACGGCCGGATTCGCCTCCACTTGGTGTAATTCACATGATATACAGCTTATTGCCGTCAGCTGAGGTACATACAATTCAGTTGCAACCTAACCTGTCCAAGCCAATCACACCAGTCAAATGGCCCCATGAAACTGGCAAGATTAGCTTTGATGACACCGACCTAGATGGAGTAACTCTCCCCCACGCCGATCCCCTCATCATTGAGCTATGTGTGAACAGATTCACAGTCGAGCGTATTCTCATCAATCATGGAAGCACCTCAGAAATAATGTATTACAAGACGTTTGTTAAACTCGGCTTCACTGATTCGGATCTGTTACTGGCCAATTACCACTATTTGGCTTCAACGCCAACCCCGAGTATCCCTTTGGCAAGATCACACTACCAGTAGGGGCGGGTACCGAATCAGTCGATGTGGAATTTCTGGTCGTCAAACTTCCGTCACCATACAATCTGATCATGGGAAGGACCTGGTTGCACATAATGCAGACAGTGCCAAGCACCTACCATCAACTACTCCGCTTTCCAACTGCATATGGCATTGAGTAGATTTGGGGCTCTTAGAAATCGGCACAGGCATGCTATCTTATTGCCGTTGCAAAGAGGCTAAAGGAACTGGAAGTGAACTCAATTGAAGTATCAGATCGAGAGAGCCTCGATGATATTGGGAAAATTCCTAGCGAAAAGGCAACTGAAGACCTTGATCGAATTGAAATCAATGGGAACCCTGACAAATTCTTCATGATTGACACTTCCCTGAACGAAGTTGACAAACGCAAGTTGGTTTCCTTCTTACTCGGCAACCTTGACGTGTTTGCGTGGACACCATAAGAAATGCCGAGAGTGGATCCAGTCGTGGCCCAGCGCCCTGGAGCATGCATCTGCCGTTGTTGATAAAGTTGACAAGTTGCTTGACGTCGGGGCAATTTGTGAAGTAACTTATCCCACGTGGCTCTCCAATACCGTGGTTGTAAAGAAGAAAAATGGATCCTGGCGCGCTTGTGTGGATTTCACGGATTTGAACAGGGCCTGTCCAAAGGATTGTTTTTCTCTTCCTAGAATCAACCAACTTGTGGACGCAACGGCACATCATCAGCACATGAGCTTCTTGGATGCCTGCAGGGGTTATCACCAAATTGCCATGCATTCGGAGGATCAAGAAAAGACCGCATTCCTCACCCCAAGGGGAACCTATTGCTACAAGGTCATGCCTTTTGGACTGAAGAATGCGGGGGCAACTTACCAGAGGTTGGTTACCACTATGTTTAAGGAAACAATTCGGCCACACCATGGAAGTATAAATCGATGACATGGTGTGCACACCCATTTAGTTGATTTAGCAGAGACCTTCGGCATTCTCCGAAAGTACAAGATGAAACTGAACGCCTCGAAATGTGCATTCGGCATTGGATCTGGCAAGTTTCTCGGCTATATTGTCAACTATCGCGGAATAGAGGCCAACCTGAGGCAGATCACAACAATTCTAGAACTCGGCTCCCCTCGGTTGGTCAAAGAAGTTCAGGAGTTGATGGGAATGGCCGCCACTCTCAATAGGTTTATCAACCGTTTCTCAGATCCCTGTCGACAATTTTTTCACACATTCCGGCAAGGCAAAGCATTTGAATGGACCCCCGAGTGCGAGGCCGCGTTGGACGGCTTGAAAACTTATCTCCGTTCAGTACCACTCCTGGCAACCCCATCGCCAGGCGATCAGCTTATCTTGTATCTGGCGATATCCGATTGGGCAGTCAGCGCCGTGCTACTAAAGGAAGAACTCGGGGAGCAGCGACCAATTTACTATGTACGCAAGGCAATGGTTGATGCCGAAACACGATACCAACCACCGGAAAAGCTCATCCTTGCTCTCGTGGTAGATGCAAGAAAGTTGATGCACTATTTTCAGGCTTATACGATAGGGGTATTAACAAACTATCCTCTCCGATCAGCGCTTCGTAGCGCGGAAGCATCGGGGTGAGTCTCTAAATAGGCTTTGGAACTCGGCCAGTATGATATCCAATTTCTGTCCAGAACGGCTATCAAGGGGCAAGTGTTGGCCGACTTTATAGCCGAGTTTACAGGGTGCCATACTGACTTCAAGTACGACAAACTCGCCCGCCAGCCTCAACCAGATTGGAGGATGTATGTTAGAGATATTTGGCAGATGTATTGTGATGGATCGTCTAACCAACGTGGCAGCGGGATCGGCGTAGTAATCATGACTCCCGAAGGGGCAATAATTGAGCAGGCAGTTAAATTGGGTTTTGAAGCGTCGAATAATGAGGCCGAATACGAAGCGTTGTGAACTGGCTTTCACAATGCGCTTCATCTGGGGGCCAAGCGATTACAGGTTTTTTGCGCCTCAAAACTAGTCATCAACCAGTTGAAAGGGGAATATGCGGCTAGAAATAACTGAATGGCAGCGTATATGAAAATGGCGAATTTCTTGCTCACAAAGTTCAACCATCACGAGTTGAATCAGATAACCCGGGATCAGAACACGTATGCGGATGCCCTTGCTTGCCTAGCCTCCGCCATTAACTCAGAAGTCAAATGAACAATCGAAGTAGGGTTCATCCCAGAGTCGAGCATCACCTTTTTTGAACCAGTTTAGATTAACATCATTGAGCTAGGTCTGAGTTGGATGGACCCTATTACTGCATTTCTCTCCTCAGAGCAGCTCCCAACAGATAAGAAAGAAGCCTATAAGTTGCGAAATAAAGCCCTGCGATATTATCTGGATCCGCGGGGAAAACTTTACAAAAAGTCTCTCTCTGGGCCGTATCTGAAATGTGTTCATCCAGACAAAGTTGAGAAATTCTTGGCCAAAATACATGAAGGAAGCTGCCTACTCTGGAGGATGCTCATTAGGCCACTGAGTCGTAATGCAGGGGTATTATTGGTCGACCATACGAACAGATACCGAGAACTACGTAAAGAAATGCGAACAATGCCAAAAGTTTTCCCCGTTAACTCATCTGCCTGCCGAGAAATTAAATTCTATTACTAGTTCTTGGCCGTTCGCTTAATGGGGAATTGATATCGTCGGACCACTACCGCAGGCTCCGGAAAACAAGCGATTCCTGATCGTCACAATAGATTATTTTACAAAATGGGTCGAAGCAGAGTCATTAACACATATTCGAGATGTCGATGTTAAACGCTTTGTATGGAAAAACATTATAACTCGATTCGGCATACTGCGAGCACTTGTATCTGACAACGGCACCCAATTTGATTGTGGCGTCTATCGGGAGTTGTGCAATACAAACGGTATTCGACCCTACTTTTCCTCGCCAGCATACCTGCAAAGCAACGGTCAGGCTGAGGCCTCCAATAGTGATCCTGGACGGCATCAAGAAACGATTGGAAAAGGCCAAAGGCAGGTGGGTTGAAGAATTGCCCAGTGTGTTATGGGCTCATCGCACCACTCTGAGGCTGTCTACTGGAGAAACACCGTTCGCATTGTGCTTTGGGACACAGGCTATTATCTCTTTTGAAATCGGCTTGCCCACACTGAAGTCTAAGGTTTTTTATATGGGGCATAATGACATGATGTTGGCCTTAGATCTGACTTTGATTGAAGAACGCCGAGATCGTGCTCTTACGTACATGGCGCGATATCAGCAGCAGCTTGCCAAGTCGTATAACCAGCGCGTGCAGTTGCGTCCTTATACACTTGGAGAACTGGTCCTCAAGAAAGTGCTCCCTAAAACTAAGAATTCGACAAACGGTAAATTAGGCCCCAACTGGGACGGTCCTTACCAAATTGATTCGATTGTCGGAATGGGGGCGTATCGGCTTATGGACATGGCTGGCAGAAGTGTGCCACGCTTTTGGAATTCGACCTATTTGCGTAAATTTTATCATTAAGCCAACTTATACGACATGCTAGTTCGTTTTTTTATTTTTGCTGATATACTAACATGTACACATCTACGTATTCTGCAATGCAGTATACCTTTCTTATCGCCTTCTCGTTAAAAATAGTTGAATGATGAATAAGCCTCTGAATTTGGAACGCCTTTCGTGGATATCACGATTGGCCAACACAAAAACTCTGAATTCGGAGCGCTCTTCGTGCATGTTTATGTTTGGGCCAAATAAGCCTCTGAATTTGGAGTGCCCTTCGTGGATATCACGATTGGCTAACACAAAGACTCCGAATTTGGAGCGCTCTTCGTGTATGTTCACGTTTGGGCCGAATAAGCCTCCGGATTCGGAGCACCCTTCGTGGATATCACGATTGGCCAACACAAAGACTCCGAATTTGGAGCGCCCTTCGTGCATGTTCATGTTTTGGTCGAATAAGCCTCCGAATTCGGAGCACCCTTCGTGTCACGATTGGCCAACACAAGGACTTCGAATTCGGAGCGCCCTTTATGCATGTTCACGTTTGGGCTAAATAAACCTTCGAATTCGGAGCGCCTTTTGTGCATGTTCACGTTTGGGCCGAATAAGCCTCCGAATTCGAAGCGCCTTTTGTGCATGTTCACGTTTGGGCCGAATAAGTCTCCGAATTCGGAGCGCCCTTCGTGGATATTACGATTGGCCAATACGAAGACTCCGAATTCGGAGCGCCCTTCGTGCATGTTCACGTTTGGGCCGAATAAGCTTCCGAACTCGGAGCGTCCTTCGTGCATGATCACAAATGCCCAGATAATCCTCCGAATTCAGAGCGCCTTTCGTATTTGGCAATAAAGCGGCATGGGCCCACAAATATGCGATCATCACACAAGTTGATACAAACATTAAACAAACCAATGCAACAAGTATTTATTTATTTCATCAAAGATGTACAAATACATGGCTTTCGACAGATTCAAAAGTACAATAACATGTTTCTTGATATCTAAGTCTTATTTGGCTCGGCACCCTCTTCGTCGTTAGTTTTTTTGGTGTCGTAAGCTTCAAAGGGAAACTTGTAACTCTGAAATAGCGGTGACGCTGAATCGACGCCCGCGGCTTGCAGAGCCTTGGTCCATCCGTGCTTAAAATCGCGATTGTCACATTGGTAGACCTCATCCGCCAACTTCTTCTTAGTCTTTTGGATACTGATCTTTTTGCCGTAAAAAAGCCTTGATTATAGGCCCGCGTTCTTATCGCCTTTTGTGCGAACATGCTTGCCATATCCCGATCGGCTATGGCATGATTAAGCAAGCGCTGGTCTACTCTGTCTGTCACAACCGGGTTCGTCTGACCCGCCGATTGAGTCTCGATTGCCTTGGCCTTTTTCAGCTCGCTTTCCGCCTTTTCTGCGCGGTGCTCCAAATCCCGAATGCGGCTGTCTTTCTGTTCAATCTCTCTTCACGCGACACGAAGGTGCATGTTGATCTCATAGGAGGTGTATAGTCCTTTAACCGCTCCATGGACGCCATCTCGAAAAATTTCGTAATCAGGACGACCAACCATTGATTGTTGGACTTCGGGCGGAAAAATTTGTCGAGTGAACTCTGTTGCCACATTCGGATCGCGGATAATTGAGTCCGCTTCAGTCATCGGTTTATTCCCAACAAAAATTGAAAAACTCAACGGGCGTGGTGACCTGTTGGTTTCGTTTCGCGGTAAGGCATGTGCACTCCCAGTTCTAGAGCTCCCTCGTTGTTGCCTCTTCCTTCTTGGCGACTTTTCTACCCCGCCCTCTCTTAGTGACCTGTTTCGTCGACGGGGGGAGCAACGCCTCTCACGCTCCTCTGACGTCCTATTACCCATTTGTGTGGGTTCGCCACCAGTCGCTCGGTTCATTTCTAAATCTAGTTCAGCTAGCCTCCTGCTCTCCCCTTTACTCTTAAAGAATACTTTTCTTGACATACGAATCTCCTCAGGTTGACGCAATGCTCTTTTCCCTCTCGCACTCTGTTGAATTTGAGCAGAATATATTTAACGACAACACAGGCCCCACGCACGCCTGGCCCCCCCACTTATTAATTATGGATGCAGCGTTTACGACGCGACCGCTTCAAGCATTTTGCTGAATACAGAAGATGCCCCACTTGATCCCATGAGCGTTTCGTCCGTATATTAGATGGTTATGCTCAGTGATCAGCTGGGGCAAGGGTAGATTGATTAATCTATTCGGCTTATCTTCAAGCATTTTACCGAATATAGACAATGCCCCACTTGATCCCATGAACATTTAGTCCATACATTCGGCGGTTATGCTCAGTGATTAGTTGGGGTAAGGACAGATTTATTAATCTATTTGGCTTATCTTCAAGCACTTTGCCGAATAAATACAGTGCCCCACCTGAATCCATGAATGTTTAGTTCGTATATTCGGTGGTTATGCTCTGATTAGCTGGGGCAAAGGCAAATTTATTAATCTATTCGGTTTATATTCAAGCATTTTGCCGAATAAAGATAGTGCCCCACTTGATCCCATGAACGTTTAGCCCGTACATTCGGTTGTTATGCTCAATGATCAGCTGGGGTAAGAGAAAATTTATTAATCTGTTCGACTTATCTTCAAGCATTTTGCTGAATAAAGACAGTGCCCCACCGCATCCCATGAACGTTTAATCTATATATTCGGCGGTTATACTTAGTGATTAGCTAGGGTAAGAGCAAATTTATTAATCTAGTCGGCTTATCTTCAAGCATTTTGCCAAATAAAGACAATGCCCCACTTGATCCCATGAGTGTTTCGTCCGTACATTCGGCAGTTATGCTTAGTGATCAGCTGGGGCGAGCAGATTTATTAATCTATTCAGCTTGTCGTCAAGCATTTTGCCGAATTAAGATGTAAAGGTCATGATCTCTATTAATATGGCACATTTTTGTTTTCCAATACTTAATGATTAACATTCATTAACAAAACGGACATTTTCATTACCAATACTTAATGATTAACATTTATTAACAAAACAGACATTTTCATTAATAAACTGTATGAGTACATCCATTTTATACATGAAAATGGCCTACATCTGAAATAAAGTGCTAACAAAAACTAATAAAAGTTTGCAAAACAAAGCTAACAAAAACCAATAATAGCTGAATATCCATTACAAAACCGCCAATCAAAAGTCCAAATCCTCTGGATCCGATTCTAGCGGTTTGACTTCCAATTGTTCATAAGGAATCGGTTGATCGAGAGTCACCTTAGCGGCCACTAAAACTTTTAGCCATCCATGCTTGAAGCCTCGATTCTTGAACTTCAAGGCTTCATCAGCGTACAACTCCTTGGCTTTCAGCTGGTCAGCGTCAAAGGCTTTGGCCGCGTCCGCCTTAGCGAGCTTCCTCGCCTTCTTCTCAGCTTCAAGAGCGGCTTTCAGATAAGAGACTTCTTCTTGTTCCAATTTAAGGCAGCCGTTCAGAAAGTTCGTTTGCTCCTCAGCATCCTTATGTAACTGGTCGGCGTGTTGAGATTTATCTTGCGCAGCAACGGCCCTCGCCTTCTCTTCCTCTGCCTTCGTAGTTTCAAACTCGGTCTTAGCCGTTGCCACAGCCAAATCGGCAATTGCAGCCACGACCTTCCCCTTCTCAGCTTCAAGCTGGCCCTCAAGGACACCGAGTTGCTCCACGGCATCGTAGTGATGACGGCCGATCTTGGTAATTCTTCCCGCCGCCTAACGAAAGCAATAAAGCCAAGACTTATTAGTTGGCACTAAAAACAATTTATACGATCCAAGGGGTCGAAACTTACTAATATGGCTGACTGTGCTGCCAGAGCAATAGAGACAACATCCGGTTCGGCGTAGAAAGCGGCCTTATCAGCTGGCAGAGAGAGAGCCGAAGCCACACTTAAGGCCACGATAGGATCTTTGATGGCCGATCCATTGGCGAGAACTGGCCCATTCTTGATCCGTAGTTGGATGACAAATGGCTCAGATACCTTATCAGTGGAAGATGACATCTCAATTCTTTGCCGTTTGTCTGTCGGCACTTCTATTATATCGGGGACGATCTCGACATGCCATTTCTGCCCTGAAGGATCGACTTCCACGATTTGCTGGCGCTCTTTTGAAACATATTCGGCCACTATCGTTTCAGGGGCTGTTTCTTCTCTGGGAACTTGGCGTGTTGGAGTGACTTGGCTCATCCCAGAATCGCCGACCTCCTTCCTGGCCGCCATCTTCTCGGCATTACGCTTCCTAGTGAATTGAGCGAGGGACTCTTCGCTCATCTTTTCAGCTTCGGATTCGGCCCCAGGAAGATTCTCTAAACCAGTGAAAATGTCATCCTCTGGAGCTGAGAGGTCCGCTTGGCCAGAGGTGGATGGTTGGTCGGCTTGACCGTCAGGGTTGATGCACTTCAAAGCCAATTCAATTTCTGAATTCAGTTCTTGGTCTTCTATACGGTCGTCGGACTGTGCGTTTTCAACGATTTGTTCGTCGGCGTTGGACCCATCAACACCAATATCCCTTAGGCTTTTGAAACTCGGGAATATAGGTGCAGCCAGATGTTGTTCGCCTCTCGGCACGGGGATATGGTCAGCAACCGAGAAGGTGGCATAGGTGGGGTCGTACCTCAACAGAACATAGGCTGCGCGTCCTTGCCCTTGAAAGTTGGCGCGGCCTTTGTAGTTAAGAGCAGCCTTCACTTGCGCAAGAACGGCTTCGTCTGCTGATGTCAATGCCCTTTTTAAATCATTACCTGTATGACCATCATAGATCAATACAAAATTTACGCCGAATTCACAGTATACAAAAATAGTATCATAACAATCTAGTCGGCCACTTGGCTTCCCTTTTTGCCTCGGCACTGGGTCTTGGCGATCTTCTCCTTCGCTGAATTCCTAATTGCCTTGGACAGCGACCATGACATCATTAACCCTCTTCCATGAGCTGGCAAGCATGGTCACCAAGTGATGATCTATGTCTTTAGCTCTCAGGAAGTAATGGCCCTGTCGACTAGACGACTTCGCCATGACGTAACAGTGCCAAATAGCTGGGATTCCTAGGTTAAGTCTTAACTGCCTATTCAACTCTACTATTCATATGATTATGCGGTAGAAGTTCACATTAGATTGGGAGGGAATAAGACCCTAGTAATGCAGGACCGACCTAAGGAAGGGATGGAGGGGAAATTAGACTCCACCCTTAGCGATGGACAAAAGGGGGAAAATAATGGTGTTTGTATCAGCTCGTTCCATGTCCAACACACTGTCTGCAACAAAAGACAAGTGTACGTCGTCTGGAATTGAAAAATGACGATGGAAAGTTGAGACTCGTTCCTCTGAGAGGAGGGTTTTCAAATGTCTCGCCATTGAAGACGGAATATGAACCAAATGTATATTAAATAAAAACAAAACAAGCAGGGGACTGGAATGAGAACTGAATGAAAAGAGAAAGGGGAACTTACAGGTTGAAGGAGAAGATGAACAGTAGAAAGCAAAATCACAGAGGTCGCAAAGAAGGTCAACGAAAAGGATGCCAGGGAAGTCGCAAGTCTCTAGAGCTAAAAAAAATATATGGAAGGACAGTTTTCAAATTGAACATTAAATGATTGTCAAATGCGAAGGGGCGATAAGTTGAAATGATTGCGATATGGCGTCTGTTTTGATGAATCAGTACCAAAAGGAGTGCAACCGCCGTATGTCCAACTTTCAAGGATTTGTCCGACTTGAAAGCTAAAAAGTCATTGACCAAACATGCCGATTATCGTAATCTAACTCGGATGTTTGGGGGGCAATTGTGGTGGCCAAATATAAAAAGCTACAATTAGGTGGAACCATATGTAAGTCGGCTCTTAAGGGCTGATGAACTGTGGTTCGCCTCGGCCGAATAAACTTACCTTTATAGCCGAGTATGTTGCAGATCATATGGCGTAACTGAGGGCCCAGCTGTGAGGGTAGAGTTTCCATAAATAAGAAGGTGGGCCCTAGAAGAGTATTATAAAAGGAGGAACATTAGCGATCCAAGAGCGTCTACCTAGATCAGAGAGTATTTCCAAATCACTTTACCACAAATTTATAGGGTAGTTATCCCTGACCTGTAGGTGGTATTGAAATATGCAAATTATGTGATTCTTAATTTAGTATCTTCTTCATCAAGTTCTCTGCACATCTTTGATCTATGATAAGCCCTTCATCACTCCATTTTCTTCAGAAAAAATATGTGATATGATGTAATAGAGATAGAAACAGAATGAAGAAGATAAGATGGGAGGGCACATCCCCTTCGTCCAAACCTTTCATTCGCAAGAGAAGAGGGAAATTATATAAAAGATAGATGAAAAGACAAAAAAATAGGAGAGAAATGAGAGTTGATAGAGACAGAGAGAAGAGAGAGGTAACTGAAAGGTGCTCTGCCAAGTATTTTTAATTTTTATTCATTGTGTAAGGCTACTGTCATTTTTCCCTAATAGGCCATTTTTATGGGCCTTACAAAACCCCAATGACAAGTCATTGCCATAGAAAACTACCTCACTTAATATGGTATCAAGTCATGCTCCAAAGCTTCATCCCTAAAGCACTAAGAAAATAAAAAAGAACTGAAATACAACCACATAGTTATGAAGAAGACTTTTTAATAGAAATCTAATGACTCATTGACAGTCTTAGTGTCAAACTTGCACCAATTAGGCTGACATATTAGTTGTTCAAGCCACATGCATCTACAAAAGGAAAAGATTAAAGCGTAAGTGTTTGCACCTCAGAAACTGAGAGCGAACATGTAATGATGTGTTGTGTATTCGGGCATGCCAGGACCAGTGAACCTAGTCCAAGGTTGGATTTCTGACTTTATGTAGGCCTTCTTGCTTCTTTAAAGGGAAGTTAGGGGGTTAATGTTCCATGCATTGATCACAAGAAGGGTATTGAACTAATTAATGTAAAGAAGTTCAAAGCCCTCTAGGCTATGCTTGCATCTTCAAAGAGAGATAATTGTCTTTGCATATTGAATGCACCTTAAATTAATTTAATACGATCAAGTTATAGCTTGAAATTCTACACATATTGATGGACTTAGTTTCCTATACCAGTTGAGAACTCCTAAATTACATTGGTGCAAGTGGTTTTAACTTTTTTGAGGTAAATAAGAAAGGATGGATTTATCCACTCTGTATTGGACAGTTAGTCAGCAATGAGAGACAAGAAGAAAGATGGAATATTGAAGACTGGATTTGAATGTGTCTAGGTCTGAGTATCTTTTGAGATTTCAGCTTCCTTGGACAATACACTATACTTGCTTACTATATGGAGCTCCTCACCACTGTTGAATTGGTAGCCCTTAAAAACAAACACCAACATTGTAGCAGTGTGGAGATCTTTTACATATTTATATATTTATTTGTTTTCTATTTTTGCTTTGAATGATCCTTCTGTCAGTGAAGTTTTTGTTTTACAATACACTGGAGATTGGCTGATATTTTACACATAACAATATATTATCATCTTTGTATCTGTCATATTTGAAGCATGTGTACTTAATGTTTTTTCTTTTGTTAACAGGTATTGTTCATCACGTGAGAACTTAACCATTGACCATGTTCTGCCAATTGCACGAGGTGGAGAATGGACATGGGATAATCTGGTAAGATGATGTAGGAAGGGTACGAACCTATCTTTCTATTACAGCAATATGCCAGTTATAACATTCCAATGCTCCACTGTTGTTCTTGGTGTTCTATTCTATTTAGTGGCCTACTTTGCTGAAATTCTCAGACATTTTTGTATGTTACAGTAGAGACATACATGGTTGAAATGTCTGAGAGGGAGTTTCTGTGACTAAAATTTTCCAGTTTGTCATTTTTGTTGCAACTATTTTTTTTATTTTAATACATTCATTTTGCTCTTCTTTGTAACAGGTTACTGCCTGTTCCAAATGCAATTCAAAAAAGGGTCAAAAAACTTTAGATGAAGCAAAAATGAATCTACTTAAGGTCCCCAAGGTACCTTTTGGTTCCCTTTGCCCAGGCTTCCTGAAAGGATAATAAACTACTTTAAGCTTTGACTTTTGTGGCTTGGGGTTCGTTTCTCCAAAAAAAGAAAAGAAAAGAAAAAAAAAAGAACAATTACAATGCGAGTTTGTCTACCAGTATCAACAGCAATACCTATGCTGATGTGGGTTGTTCTTCCCACAGGAATACAAAGCAAGATGCATTTTGTAACAATTACTAAACTAATTGAATGAAATTAATTTTCTTGAAGTAGTGTTATGTTATCTGGAAAGACGAAACCTATTCTTCGTTCTTTGCTCACCAGTGATTGGATTATTTACTATTGATCTTGTAGGCCCCTAAAGACTATGACATACTGTCCATACCCCTGACAAGCACAGCCATAAAGATGTTGAGAATGAGAAAGGGTACACCCGAAGAGTGGCTCCAATACCTATGAAAGCCATCTTCAGAGCCATGACATCAATCTGTGGTTGGCTGCAATTTGTACATAGCTCTTGTGAATCATACAAAGTAATATTCTTCCCAACAATGATAGAGAGCTCTAATTTTGGAGTTCTAAAGAAAGCTCTAATGATGTGGCAAGAAAAAAAAAAAAAAGGAAAAAAAAAACACAGTGCACACATCACATCACATGTAGCTCCACTCATTGCCACATTATTAGAGCTCTCTTTAAAGCTCCAAAATTAGAGTTCTCAATCTTTATTCTATTCTTCCTGTCTTGTCTCACTAAAAAAGCCTAAAATTGTTCATGTATTTTTTAGCCAAATAGCTGTTGCAACCTATGTTTCCTATGTAGATAATATTCATGCATAGCGACTGTTATCTGCTGCTGTATTTTCTTCTTTTAGGCTTTGCTTTGCCCATTCTTAGGGCCAAGCACTTGTATGATCTTAAAAATAAACACCTTGGTTCAGTTATGCTTGTAAAAATGTAATACTGCCTTTGTAATGATTAAATTATTGACATTTAATCTCTTGGAATTGTTTTCCCATGCTTAAACAAAGTATTCTATTGAGTATCCAATCTTTAATATGCAGTATTGGCTTCACATTATTAGATTGGGTGCAGAAATGGAAATGGTTATTAGTGTGTCCCCCCCCCCCCCCCCCCCCTCCTCTTTTTAAAGTTACTTCAATGATATATCTACTCTGAATCAGCCATACTACGGGTACCTGCATCAAAAAGATCACAGGTCCTGTGAGAGAGTCTTTACACTTTTTGGTGTGCTTTTCAATTCTAGGTGCACACAGACTTTTCCCTTGTGAATTGCAATAAAGTCCAGTTGTGGTTGCTAGGGTGTTAAATCTTTGAAAGCTTGCGTAACCGAGCTGCTCTCACACCCATGCATATGCATTGCTTGCTATTTTCCTCTGCCAAATGATGGATGGAAGGGCTTGATGGATTCATATCTAGTTTTCTCTGAAAGCCCAAATTATTTCAGGAAGTACTAAAACTTTCTATATGGCAAATTGAGAACAAGTAAAGGGTTGTTAACATTGTGTTGCCGGTTCAAGTAGTTCATCTCAAAAAAAATTCAACTTAGGCTCAAGTTATTGAAATTTTAAAAAAAAGCACAAAATTTTCTTTGATTGATGATGAAACTAATGTATTACATTTTTTGAAAATAAAAAGAAATATAAAAAAATCTCAAAAAGTTACCAACATGAAAAATAATAAAGAAAATAGTTCGAATTATGTGAACCAGACAGTATAATATATTACATTATAATTTTATTTTTTAATATAAATTGTGAGAAATAAGCCATATAATCTATTACATAAATCAAGATTATTTTGATTTATTTGAGTCACATTACATCTATATATTTTTATAAAAAATCAATAAATTAATTTTTTTTCTCACTTCCCAAAACAAAAACAAGCCTTAATTTGATGTAATTTCAAAATTTCTAAAATAATGATTGTAATTTGAAATCGAATCAAACCGGGGTCCGTCTTTGCGTTTAAACGGAGACCAAAGCCGATTACGGGAGGAGACCACATCCAACCCACAACGGAACATACAAATACAATACACAAGCCTCTCTATCTCTCTCTTTCTCTCACCGAATCAGAAGAACCCTAGCTCTCGCTCTCGCTCTCGCTCTGTGTGTGTGTGTGTGTTTGAATTTGTGGGGTGGGATATATAAGATAGAAAAGATAACAATGGCATCAGGGGGAGGGAATAATAATGCAACAGTGGTGGGAGGAGTCGGAGGAGGAGTGGAGTGGCACCAGAGACCTTCGAACCCAAAGAACCCAATCGTGTTTTTTGACATTACCATCGGTACTATTCCTGCTGGTCGAATCAAGATGGAGCTTTTCTCCGATATTGCCCCCAAATCTGCCGAAAACTTCAGGTATATTCTTTACTTTACTTGATTCATACTCTTTTGTTTTCCTTTTCCATTTTCTATTATTATTTTATTTTATGTTTGTGTTGCTGCTGGATAATTGAAGTTTCCCCTAACTCTTAGGCTGTGTTTGGTTCTGAATCCCTCCCCAAATCCATGAACCAAACACAGCCTTTGCGATTTGATTTTAACCAGAAACAACCTCAACTTGTTCTCATCACTAATCATTATTTGTAGTAATGGAGAGAATTTTCAAGTTTTTACCAGTGCTTCTCTATCAACCAACCATATTCAAAATCACACAAAAAAAAAAAAAAAAAAAAAAACCCTTCTCTCTCATCAGTGTCAAAAATAATTCAAATAGGTTACCGCTAACTTCAGAGTACTCATCAGCAAATCACCCAATGTTGGAACAATCTTCTGTGTAAATAAAATAAATTGAAACTAAATCAAACAAAATAAATAAATAACGTTCCAAATTTATTTATTGAACCAAATGAAAAATAAAAGACCAAGTCGAGTAAGTCGAGTGTGTGATACTCTGTCCTTAAGATAGATTTGCCTCGCTATGGTGCTTACAGTTGAGTGGCATCTATCTCCCAAGATACAATGATCTTCACAAATTTATAGTAACACTCCACATAAATTTGTACGGTGAACTAGAACTTTGTGTTCTAATACTCTCTAAATATTTATTTTAAAATTAATATGGAGAATAATGCATCAAAGATGATAATTGGATAGCAAAAGGTATTTTTCAGACTGATATTTTTGGATCTTCCGGACTGCTGGAAATTGGGCTGAATTTATAGGCAAAAAACTGATTTGAATAGGTACCAAATTGAAGTGAATAGGTGCACAATAAAATTGAACAGGTGCAAACACTATTCAAACATATAACTGTTTGAATAGTTGATTTGTCCGTTGCAAGAACAAATTTTCAAATAATTTGAAAAAGAATCCGTTGGTGGAACAGTTTCAACACTGTTGGAATTTTATTATTAAACTATTTGAATAGTTTAATCAATAAAGCTAATGGTGGAGAAGTTTTTTAAAACTGTTTGGAATAAATATATTAAATTATTTGAATAGTTTAATTAATAAAGGAAGAGGTACAAACTTTAGGAAACCACTTAGGAATCCAAAATTTGAATTTAGATTTAAATTAAATTTCCATAATAATTTTTATTGAAAAAATTCAAATGAATTTTATCTAAAAAATTAATGTTAGACCCGAAAACGACGTCAACTTCTCATTCACTCATAAATGGTTTTGACGTTTCGTCTTCACCGTGTGACTTGCCATGCGGCAAGGAATACTTCATCTCTTCGGACTCACCCCAAGTCAAATAGATTCAAAATTAATGAGTGTGACAAATGTATTTATATTAAAAACACAGACAAAGGTTATGTCATTGTATGTCTTTATGTAGATGATATGCTCATCATAGGTAGTAATAATGATATGATTAAAACTACCAAGAAAATGTTGAATAAACATTTTGACATGAAAGACATGGGCATTGTTGATGCAATTCTTGGTATGAAAATTACCAAAACATCATAAGGATATGCTTTGTCACAATCTCATTACATTGAGAAAATACTTGACAAATTTAGCAAAGATGATGATCATCTTGCTAGAACACCTGTAGATGTTAATTTGTATCTTTCTAAGAATGTACAGGAAAGTATTTCTCAATTAGAGTATGCCCAAATTATTGGAAGCTTAATGTACTTGATGAACTGCACTCGCCCGGATATAGCTTATGCAGTAAGTAAATTAAGTAGATATACGAGTAATCCGGGAGTAGAACACTAGAAAGCTATTATAAATGTTCTAAGATATCTCCGATTCACTCGTAACATTGGGCTGAATTTTACTAGATATCTAGCAGTACTTGAAGGATACTGTGATGCAAATTGGATATCGGATACTAGAGACTTAAAGTCCATCAGTGGGTATGTCTTTACTCTTGGTGAGGCGGCTGTATCTTGAAAATCTTCCAAACAGACTTGCATTGCTAGGTCTACTATGGAATCAGAATTCATAACTTTAGACAAAGCAAGGGAAGAGGCAGAATGACTTCGCCACTTCCTTGAAGAAATTCCAATTTGGCCAAAACCGGTGCCTGCTATATGCATACATTGCGATAGTTAATCAGCAATAGGTAGAGCACAGAGTCATATGTATAACGGTAAGTCTAGACACATTCGTTGTCGACATAATACCGTAAGACAACTACTCTCTAATGGAATTATTTCCATTGAATACGTGAAGTCTAAAGACAACATAGCGGATCCACTAACCAAAGGGCTAGCAAGAGAGTTAGTTGAGAATTCATCGAGGGGAATGGGATTTAAGCTTATTAAATAAGAGTTACCACAACGGCAACCCAACCTAGTTGACTGGAGATCCCAAGATCTAGGTTCAAAGGGACAATCGAGTTGTGTAGGACTCAGAAGGATCACTGGGGAGTCTAACTCCTACCCATTTCTATGATGAAGTAGTAATGTCTGCAGCGTTTTAGGTTAAGTAATACTTTTAATGATTCTTATATCTAGGTATACTTAGTGGAGTATGGTAGGATACTCTTCATAAGAATCACCTATATGAGTGCGAACTGGGCCGGTTCTATGAGATTTGTGAAGGGCTACAATTGTCTAGAGCACTCATGAAAGACCAGGTTGTTCAGGGCCAAAATGAACACAATAGTGAGAACTAAACTGTGTCTGGGAATATACTGTGTGAGTTCTATTGTCTTGGTTTACACAAACGGCTGAACAGTTTAAGATATCATGTTCACTGGTTAGCTAGTAAATCCGATGGTGTCTCACAAGGGAAGGTTCAAAGCCAAAAGCTACCTATCCTTTGCAGAATATTTTCAATTTCTGTACTCTCTGTAATTAGATCATGTTGTTGAATTTTCTCTCTGTCAAATTCCATTCATGTGGGGGATTATTGGAAAAATAGTTTAATATAGGCATATTTTTGAGCCCAAATTTGAGTGGGCCCCAAACGTCTTTTGGGGTGGGTTCGAAGAGGTGAAGTGTTTGGGGGTGGGTTCGAAGAGGTGAAGTGTTCCTTGCCGCGTGGCAAGTCACACGGTGAAGACGGAACGTCAAAACCATTTATGAGTGAATGGGAAGTTGACGTAGTTTTCAGGTCTAACATTAATTTTTTAGATAAAATTCATTTGAATTTTTTCAATAAAAATTATTGTAAAAATTTAATTTAAATCTAAATTCAAATTTTGGGTTCCTAAGTGATTTCTTAAAGTTTGTACCTCTTTTTTTATTAATTAAATTATTCAAATAGTTTAATATATTTATTCCGAACAGTTTTAAAAAACTTCTCCACCATTAGCTTTATTGATTAAACTATTCAAATAGTTTAATAATAAAATTCTAATAGTGTTGAAACTGTTCCATCAACGGATCCTTTTTCAAATTGTTTGAAAATTTGTTCTTGCAACGGACAAATCAACTATTCAAACAGTTATCTGTTTGAATAGTGCTTGCACCTGTTCAATTTTATTGTGCACCTATTCATTTTAATTTGGTATCTGTTCAGGTCAGTTTTTTGCCTATAAATTCAGACCAATTTCCAACAGTCTGGAAGATCCAAAAATATCAGTCTGAAAAATACCTTTTGCTGTCCAATTATCATCTTTAATGCATTATTCTCTATATTAATTTTAGAATAAATATTCAGAGAGTATTAGAACACAAGGTTCTAGTTCGCCGTACAAATTTGTATGAAGTGCTACTACAAATTTTAGAATAAATATTCAGAGTATTAGAACACAAGGTTCTAGTTCACCGAACTTTGATGCATTATTCTCCATATTAATTTTAGAATTAATATTCAGAGAGTATTAGAACACAAGGTTCTAGTTCGCCGTACAAATTTGTGTGGAGTGCTACTACAAATTTGTGAAGATCATTATGTCCTGGGAGATAGACGCCACTCAATCGTAAGCACCGTAGTGAAGCGAATCTGTCTTAAGGACAGAGTGTCACATATTCGACTTGGTCTTTTATTTTTCATTTGGTTCGATAAATAAATTCGGTACGTTATTTATTTATTTTGTTTGATTTAGTTTCAATTTATTTTATTTACACATAAGATTGTTCCAACACCCAATTCATTCCTCCATCCCATCATCCTCCACCCTTTTAGTTACTAATTCCTTTCATCACTTCAATAGAACCAGTCATATCCTTTAAATTTGGACTAATAGCTATAACCCCCGCCGGGGGGGGGGGGGGGGGGGGGGGGGGGGAGATATATGAGTGCACTCCACCCAACTCCAAGTCACCTCTACCACCATTAACATCAACCATTCCTCCCTTGGAAACCCCAACCACTTGCAAATCCCCTCCTTGACATCAATACCATATGATTATAATCCATACGCTTCTTTTCATTAAATCAAGACCGTCACAACCTTCCTTCAATCTCCACCAATGACCCCTTTTCATGTGGTTTCTCCTTAGTCGACACCACAGCTAAACAACTTCCCCCAATCAAAACCCTAACATTATAGCATTGGAGAGAGAGAAAGAAAGAGACTCCCAGTCTTGTAATTCTTTGTGTATCTTATTGCTTACTATAAGCTGTAATGTTCTCTTTACCTTTTTTTTTTTTGGTAAAAAATTATTATTATTATTAATTTTGCTTTTAAGACAGATAATCATTCCGATTTTCTTGTACTTGTGCCTGGAAATGAACTTAACTGTGTTAAGTTGTTGGTTGTTTATGCTCTGCTTAGCTTACCTTCCAACTTCCTAGTGATCAAACATAGCTTGAGATTCCTTGATCTTGGAACACATCTTTTCAAGCCTGGGTACCTTGTGAGCCAAGCTTGGGTTGGTTAAGACAGACATGAGAGTAACATTTGATTTACATCAACTTATTAGATGAATCTTTAAAAGTTCACAAAGTTAAAGTTAAGAGACAAAGTTAAATTGAAGTGATGAATTATTTTGGAGTGGTTAGCTTTTATGATTATCCCTACCATCCTTGTGAATATTCTAAATCTTTTAGATATTAAAGAGTAAATTTCTCCAAAAATGTTGCATCTGTTTGATTTTTAGACGTTTATGTGATTTCACCTATTTGTTGTTGCTACTTTCACTTGTTTTCTTCATAATTTCTTTCTTGATATTTCTGTACAATTTATCCTACTGAAGTGCTATTTTTTATTTTATTTTATTTTATAATATTTGGCAGGCAGTTCTGCACGGGTGAGTACAGGTTGGTAGACAATCTAATTTCCAGTTTCAGTATTTGTTTGTAGATGACTTTTATGTTGGATCTTCCTTTTATTTGTAATTTGCATTGGAATCACTAGAGTATAAAATATTAAGAACCTTTTTAACGGTTAGTTTGTTTAGGTAATTTTCTCCTGTGGAACTCTCCAAGTGAACTCAATAGCTTTGACCTTTTTTTTTTTGGTGATAAATAACTCAATAGCTTTGACTTGAATGTCAAATCAACCACGTTTCTTTCTTTCTTTCTTTCCTTCCTTTTAAAAAAACTTTTCCACTGCATTAAGCTGTATGATTTAGTTGTAAATGGGAAAAGGAATTGAAACAAAATTGGAAATAGAATGGGAAGATAAATTGGTTCACGGCTTCAAGCATTTCCATGTAGTGATTGAATAAGTTTGAAGATATTGTATGACGAGGGTATGTGTAAAGCATAAGTAACTTGGTTCATGGCAAATTTGAAGCTAGGAATTGAATAAATTTTTTAAATCTTTATGATAAACATTGATAAAACAAATTTGGACACTTAAAGGGAACTAAACATAATAAATCCTATGAAGCATTCACCTTATTTGGTTTTGATTGATTTTCTGAAAATTAAGCTTTTTTATTTTTCATGAATTTTTTTAATATTTTAAGTAAATTTTTTACTTTCTAAATGCATAGAACTTAGATGCACCTAAAAACATGGTTATCAGAATCTCGATCCGGATCTTACGATCCTACGATCTTACGATCCATTTGAGTACAATCGATCCGGATCGTGTAAAAAATTTATTATAGGTAGGATCTTTCGATCTTGGTAATGGGATCTTATAGGATCGTGGAATCCCGATCCGAATCCGATCCTATGCGATCCAATTTACAAGCCTTGTTTTGTATTGTATGACATATTTTATTATAAATTTTATATTTGTTGTCTAAATACTAATTTATGTGATCAAAATAAATAATAAAAAATAAGTAGTATTGAATCAAATAGACTAAGAAAAACAAATTAGGAAACAAACATTCAAATATTGTGGTAATTTAAGAAAATTAACTAGTTGGAAAAACAAACTTAGCTTTAGTGGAGTCTAAGGAGGGTAAGATGATTGCAACTTTATCCCAATTTTTGGAGAGATTATTTTTGTGACTTGAATCCGCTCCACCAGTGATGCTAACGACAAACCTTATCATTCGGTTAAGCTACTCTTTTGAGTTCTTAATCTATTTTCATATCCAACTTAGTTAAATATTTTTTCTTCACTTTTTATGCATTAATGTAAATTGCAAAGTATTTTGTTATAGAATTCTTCTTCATCACCTTCTTTTTTGATGAAATAAAAAACTTTTACTATCAAGTTTTCTATTTTATAATATTATATGTACATTTTACATGGAGTATTTTATTTTTTACAATATCTTCGTTTCTTTTTAATAGAATATATGCTCATTTTGTGTATACTTTTTAAGAAATGTTTATTTAAATTAAATTATTATGTAATTTATCTTTTTCGGTAGGATCTTACGATCCTGGATTCGATTCTACGATCCGATCCTTTAAACACCTCCTACGATCATTTTAACAACCTTGCCTAAAAAGTAAAACATTTGTGAAAAAATATTTAAAAAATTCAATAAATACAAATATAAAAGGATACGAAAATGTATTGAATTTTGGAGGACTTACGTCTAAGTCCTAATAGGTGGACTTATTATCTAATAGGTTCTATGATAAATAATGACATTTTTTTATCAACACTATTAAAAAAGTCACTAATTGTTAATTTTTAGTGACAATTTGAAAATTTTGTCACAAAAAATGTCACTAATTATAAGTTTTAGCAACAGTTTCAAAAAATCTTCATAAAAAGATGTCACTAATTTTTAACTTTTAGCGACAATTTTGAAAAATTCATCATAGAAAAAGTTATTAATTGTAAGTTTTAGCGACAATTTATAAAAACTGACAAAAAAAAGTCACTAATTGTCAATATTTAGTGACATGCAAAAAATCATCACAAAAAATTATTTTTAACTACGATTTTACTAGGACTTATTTTCAATAGGACTTGATAAGAATTATGTTCAACTATTAGGACCTATTGGAAGTTTACCCTTGAATTATTATTATTATTTTTTATTTGGTTGTATTTGATGATTTTTTTAAAGATTTTTTTTCATAAATATTATACTTTTTAAGTGTATTTAGGTTAGATGCATTTAAAAAATTAAAAAATTAAAATTTTTCACTAAAAACAAAAAAATACGAAAAATAAAAAACTTAATTTTCTAAAAAGTGGACTCAATTTTCTGAAACCAAACAAGGTGCCAAAACAGGTGCAGCAACAGTGTCAGGTGCAGTAACAGTGTCTGACAGGGGGACACAACGGAAACATGTATGGGACACGCCAGTTGGTACTTCTCTTTATTCAATTAATTTGTTTTCAAGGGACATGCTAGGAACCATCGAACTAGTTTTCTCCCCCCTTTATTTAGTATTTTTTACGGGTGTTGAATGTTGAATGTTTATTGCTTAGATTTAAATAATTAATATATAATATATCATCCATAAAAAAGACATAAACGATAAATATTAACTTAAGAGTAGGGTTTATATATGCATATATTGAATTAGTGTTAGTAGGGCTGTTCACGGGTCGGATCGGCTCGGTTTAGCCGTTCACCATCACCCGAACCGTCAACCTCGGTTTGAAAAAAACATCATCCGATGTCGACCGGATCATTGTTTGAAACCGTTTAATTCGAGTTGGAGAAAATACGGTCGGTGCTATAATCAAGCTTGAACAATAGATTTCAAACCAGAGGATATGAGAGAGATGAGAGATTTTTCAAAGGATGAAGATTTGAAGGTTTCACTGCCGTGCTTTTGCACTGTTGCCTTCCTCCACCACAATCTCAGGCTGTTTGTTGTCATGATCTTAGAGTGAGAACTTCCAGTCACAAGGAAAGTAAAAGAGTGACATATTGAGAGATTGTAAATCGTGAAAAATAAGCTAAATAAACTGTAGAAAGGGAGAAAAATAAGCTAAATAAACTGTAGAGAGGGAGGGGGTAGAGAGATCGGAGTGAGGGTGAGGGAAATGAAATGTTTGACAGAAAAATAGAGACGAAAGAGGGTGAGAGAGATAGAGAAATAAAAAAAGAGAGTGCAGGTGAGAGGAAGAAAAGAGGTTTGAGGGAGTGAGAGAGAAATGAGAGGATTGAGGAGACCTAGTGAGTGGTCAAATCTCTTCTTGGGAAGGGTTTTTTTTTTTTTTTTTTTTTAAAATTTATTGATGGGAAGGGTGAGAGAGAGAAATGGAGATAAAAATGTGTGAGAAGAAGATGAGAGAGATAGAGAAATGAGAGGATTGAGGAGTGGGGAAACAAGAGTTGTGTAGTCAAATCATTTGTTTTATTTATTTATTAATGAGAAGTGTCAGTTTGTACATTGAGAAGATATATTTGCTTTGGAAAAAAAAAGAATTAAAATTAAAGGTGAGTCTTACATGTTTAAAATATATAGGTGAATAAACCTGATATCATTATTGAAGTATATAAATATATGTATATACATAATTCGGTCAGTTCGGGTAAGGCAGATTCTGAATCATTTAGCCCGACATCCGACCAAAAATTGAAATTTTTTTATGAAATTGAACCGCAGCCGACTGCGTGATTGGCAAAACCGCCCATATTATGGTCGGGCCAGTCGGGTTTGGGTCGGATTTCAGGTGATTTGGATTTTTGAACACCCCCAAGTGTTAATTTATGTTAATTTTAATTGTTTGTGGATGTAATATTAATCTCGATAGCAAATAAAAATATATTTTTTATTGCTGCATCTCCACCGTGTTGATGTCCCCATTTTCTGAAATCACAGTGTCCTGTGTCCGTATCTATACGTCTTATCATAAATGAAATGTTACAAACTATTAACGTACTTTCAATAAAGTTTAATGAATTGTGCACTAACTAGAGTTAAGAAATCTGAACAAGACATACTTGTTGAAAGTATATTTTTAGCCAGTTCTTTTCACATTTTATAGAACTTTCGGAAAGTCCTATTAAACCTTTGAAAGTTTTGTCAAGGTTTTTCTCATCATAGTTTGTTAAGGTTTTGCAAAGGTTTCCAGGTCTCTGCTTAAATTTTTATATGATCATTCTGACTTTTATACTGATGCATGCATTGAGGTCTCATGCAAAGCTTCTTGTTCAGGGCTAAATGTTTAAAACTATGCATAAAGCTGCTGGCCCAAAATTTTGATATCACCTAAATTTCTTTTCTCGAAGAATTTTCATTGCTTATCCATTCATCTACTGGATTGGCTTTGGCAGAAAGGCAGGATTACCTGTTGGTTACAAGGGTTGCCAGTTCCATAGGGTGATCAAGGATTTTATGATTCAAGCTGGTGATTTTCTGAAGGTTGGTCTCTCTCATACACAAATTTTCACCTTTTAGTTATTATTTAAGGTGTTATATTTGTTGAATCATGCATGCAAAGTTTTTTTTATGCAATAATCGCATTTGCGTAATCCTTCAACTTCCTAGTTCAGCACTTTATGACTTCAACTTTCAGAAGAAATTATATTTGTTGGCAAAAAATGGGCTTAAAAGGACTTTATACTACAGTGAATGATATTTATAGGAGGTCATTTGGAATTCTTAATTTTCCTAACATTTCCCGTTGTCATTTTTACCTGTCAATCTTTGATATGGACTTGGTTAAGGTGTTCAGTTTTCATGGTAGACAATCTTAAAAAATCATATATGGAAGCCAAGCTGCAGATTTTAGCTTGAAGTCATTGTTTCTTTAAGGACCTAATGGTGCCTGTGCTATCATCCTCCCTTGTTGCTTGTGGATTTGATTGAAGTTCTGGTGGCCTTGCATTCCTCAATAAAAAAGTTCAAATATATGTGCATTTTACTGTGCTGATAATTGAAGGATTTTTTTTTTTGGGTTATGGAGCTTTACTAAATAAATAAAAGATAAAGAAGTCTTTTTTGCTTATGCAACTTTAGTTGGAGAAGAAACAAAACCAAAAAATGCTGCGTCACTGTTCTGACTCTGTCGCTGTCTTTGTCACTGTCTGTCTGAGTCACTTACTATGACAGAGAACTCTTACACTCCACATTTCTAGGAGTACTTTCATTGAAATTCCAGGGGTATTTTCATTTAAAGACAGCAAGGAGTACTTCTATTAAAATACCTCAAATTGTGAACTGGTCTCAAGAGGACAGTGGCACAGATTTATTGAAAGACTTCATCTTGGATCTAGTTAGATGGAATCATTTTGATGAAGTAAAAGATTATACAGTTAGATGGTTGGATCTGAAAGCTTCCACCTCATTTTCTATGAGCTATTTTAATAAGAGTGATGGTAGGCTTAGACATTTGACAGTTTGTCTTGCTTTTCAGGGTGATGGCAGTGGATGTGTATCCATTTACGGAAGTAAGTTTGAGGATGAAAATTTTATCGCAAAGCACACTGGTCCCGGTCTGTTGTCAATGGTAATTAATTTTTGTACCCTGGTGAAATTTCTGTCAGGCTACCTTGGGGTTCGGTTTCTTTCTTTTGACTTTGATAAAACAGCACTGCAGAATTTGATGGATATTAATTATGCTGTCTAGATAGGAAGATGTGTTATTCTTTTTTGGGTAAATTATGCAAATGGTCTTTATAGTTTATATGATGTGTCAATTTGATCCATGTTATTTCAATTTGCTCGATTTTGCCTCTTAATTTAAGAGATTGTGTCATATTAGTCCAATAAATAACGACCGTTAAGTTTGGTGGACGAAAAGTTGTCACATGCTCAAATGATGTGTCAATTTGTTCCTTGTTTTAAATTGCTCAATTTTGATAGGGACCAAATTAACACATCATGTAAACTACGGGGATCAAATTGACACATTGTTTAAGTTTCCATCCACCAAATCTAATGGCCGTTATTTATTAGACCAATATAACATAATCCGTTAAATTAATGGGCAAAATCGAATAAATTAAAACAAGAAGGACTAAATTGACACATCATGTAAACTACATGGACCATTTGCATAATTCACCATTTTTTTTATTATTATGAATATTCGAAGTCGCATGTGAATTTGATTTTGTAGGTGGAATTTAATAAGTTAAAAACTTGCAAGTAAAAAGTTGAAAATTGAGTTTCATGAACAGGACAACTGCAAACCTTTACAACTATATACGCATATACATGTATGTTTGTTGTGAATCATTTCAAGCATTTAAACTTCAATTGTTTTTTAGAGTTTTTATGTGCACTTCACTATTTACTACTGCGGTACTTGTGATTTACTTGCCATTTCTTATATATGTGTGTATATATGTTTTTTTATTATTTATTAAGCTTTGAAGTTTATCGAAGTGAAGCTTCGTGATCCTTAGCCCTATTTCAGTTCATCATCTTCACTGCAACTAAACATTATTCATTGCTTCTTGTCATCACCCTTGCCAACAATAGCCGCCAGAGAGTTGCTAGTATTGATTGTGATGGACTATGAAGCCTAGCTTATTGTACCCTTCCCGGAACTTCTCATCATCGATTGCTAGACATGTAACAAACCATTTTTTGTTTTTCCTCATTTCTCATCATTAATTTGGTATCAGGTGTAGCTATTTTTTTTCTTTAGAGATGTTAGACTACATGGGTTACCTACTTCTGTTGTGTTTGTTAGAAATGTTAAATTTGAGTTTATTTTGGAAAACAATTTGGAATTATTTGGGACTAAATGGTGAGACGATGGAGTTGGTAGATGTTATGATTAGGAAAAGAGTTAGTATAATTTGCGTGCAAGAAACTAAGTGGACGGGTGAGAAAGTTAGGGAAATTGAGGATACCGGTTTTAAACTGTATTATAGTGGTAAGGATAGACGCAGGAATGTGATAGGAATCTTAATTGCCAAGGGTCTTGTGGAGAATGTAGTGGCGGTCATTAGGAAAAGGCATAGGATTATGTTAGTTAAACTAGTTATTAGAGGGAATATAGTGAACGTTATTAGTGCATACGCCCCTCTAGTAGGATTAGATGATCAGATTAAGAGGGATTTTTGAGAGCAAATGGATGAGATCTTACAGGAGATACTCGTAGGAGAGAACCTGGTTATAGGTGGAGATTTTAATGATCATGTAGGCATAGATAAACCAGGCTATGAAAGGGTGCATGGTGGATACAGTTTTGGTGACAGAAATGAGGCTGGAGAGAGTATCTTAGATTTTGCGTTAGCTTCTGACCTGGTGGTGGCCAATACTATGTATAAGAAGAGGGAGGAGCATTTGATAACCTTTAAGAGTGGGTCAGTTAAGAGCCAAATAGATTACTTCTTAGTGAGAAAAGTGGGCTGTCTAAAATGCAATGGTTGTAAGGTGATTCCTGGAGAGAGCCTGACCTCTCAACATAGGATTTTGGTACCAGATTTATGTTTTAGAGGGCAATATCAAGCTAGAAAGGATTGTGGGTGTCGTAGGACGAAATGGTGGGACCTAAAAGGGGATAAATTAAAAATATTTAAGAATAGAATGGATAAGGAAGGTACTTGGGACTTGGAAGATGATGCTATCACTCAGTGGAACTCGATGGCCAATTGTATGAGGAGAATCTCAAGGGAAGCACTTGGAGAGTCGAAAGGAATGGGATCCAGCTCTAGGAAAACTTGGTGGTGGAGGGAAGAGGTTCAAGCGGTAGTTAAGGCAAAAAAAGAGTGTTTTAAAAAGTGACAAAAGAATAGAACTGAGAAAAACGTTAAGAGCTATAAATTGGCTAATAAGGAGGTCAAGAAAGTAGTGAGAGACTAAGTTGAAAGTTTATGATGACATATACACTAGACTAGATAGTAAGGAGGGAGAGAAGAGGGTATACAAACTTGCTAAGACACGGGAGAGGAAAACAAGAGATTTTAATCAAGTTAAGTGCATCAAGAGTGAGGATTCTAAGGTATTGGTGAGGGATGAAGAGATTAAGGAAAGATAGAAGAATTATTTTGAGAAACTATTAAATGGGGAACATTGAGGTACGACAATAGGGGAAGAAATAGCCAGTATTATGATAAATCAAGACTATAGGTTCTATTGCAGGATTATAAACTTTGAAATGGAGATTGCACTTAAGAAGATGAAACCAAATAAGGCTTTAAGATCAGATGATATCCCTACTGAAACTTGGAAGTGTTTAGGTAAAAAGGGGGTTGCTTGGTTGAATAGGTTGTTTAGAAAAATTTTGTTGATTAGGAACATGCCAGATGAGTGGAGGAAGAGTATTTTAGTGCCAATCTATAAGAACAAAGGAGATGTCCAGAATTGCAACAACTATAGAGGAATCAAACTAATGTGTCATAATATGAAAGTGTGGGAGAGGGTGATAAAACGCCGATTGCGGGATATAACAGAAGTGTGAGAGAATTAATTTGGGTTTATGCCTGGCAGGTCAATAATGGAAAGTAGAGAGAAAAAAAAAGAGATATTCATATGGTGTTTATTGACCTTGAGAAAGTATATGATAGAGTGTCTTGAGATACAATATATTGGGTGTTAGCGAAGAAAGGGGTGACAAAAGATTACATTGATGTGATTAGGGACATGTATGAAGGAGTGGTGACCATTATTAGATCGCCTACTGGAAAAACAAATGAATTTTCCATTACGGTAGGGTTACACCAAGGATCTACCTTAGGTCCTTATTTTTTTGCTTTAGTTATAGATGAGTTGACGAGAAATATTCAGGATGACGTGCCATGGTGTATGCTTTTTGCAGACGATATAGTGCTAGTGGATGAGATTAGAGCAGGAGTTAATACAAAATTGGAGATTTGGAGAAAAGCTCTTGAATCTAAAAGATTCCGGATAAGCAGAACTAAGATAGAGTACATGGAGTGTAAATTTAGTAACAGTAACAATGAAAGCAGAGGAGAAGTGAAAATTGAGAACCAAGAACTGCCTAAGAGTGAATATTTTTGTTATTTAGGGTCGATTATCACAACAGTGGGAGAGATTGATGCGGATGTTGTCCATAGGATTAAGGCGGGATGGTGTAAGTGGATAAGTGCGTCTGGGGTACTGTGCGATAAACGAATACCTACTAGACTTAAAGGTAAGTTTTATAGAACGACTATTAGACCAGAGATGTTGTATGGGACGGAGTGTTGGGCAACCAAGAAATAACATGTAGATAAGATGAGTGTGGTTAAGATGAGAATGCTAAGGTGGATGTATGGCAAGACTAGACAAGACAGAATTAGGAATGAGTGTATTCGAGAATGGGTAGGAGTAGTACCGATAAAAGATAAGTTGATAGAGAATCGATTGACATGGTTTGGTCATATTTAACGGAGACTAACAGAGCTGTAATGGTAGATGGAAGTGGTAGGGGACGGGGTACGCCTAGATTAACGTTGGTTAGCATTGTAAATATAGATATGGATCTATTTAATTTGACTGACGAATTGGCCTTTGATAGGGTCGCATGGAGAAGAAGGATTCATGTAACCGATTCTATTTGATGGGACTTAAGGTTTGGTTTGGTTTATTTTGTATCTAAACTAATGAGAAAATTGAGGTTGTTAATACCTGACCTGGTTTTTAGGTACTATCATTTTCATTAATTAAAACTTGGCAGCAGTTTTAGCCTTTGTGAGTTTGGCTAATTCTCAAATATTATATTGAGATCCTATTTTTACTATTAAAATAATCTGGCTTCCTTATTTTGCAGGCAAATAGTGGACCAAATACAAATGGATGCCAGGTAATAGAATCAAAATTGTTTTATTCTCTTGTAGCTGTCTTCAATTTGTGTTTTCTTTTTGTATTTCATGTGTGTGCACGTTGTTCATTAAAGTGAGTAATTTAAGATCTTACGTGCTTTTAACTTTGTCTTTGGTACTGAGCTAGTGATCCTTTCTCTTTGCAGTTCTTTATCACATGTGCGAAGTGTGACTGGCTTGACAATAAGCATGTTGTCTTCGGGGTATGTTTAATCTTTTCCTCCTAGAGTCTGATTATATGTTCATTATCTGGCAATCAACTTGATTAATGAATTATTTGGTAGGCTTGCAATCAGTTTGCATTAGGTTGGTTTGACATTATCCATTATTAATATCACAAGGGACTTGGTGTCAGTCTTTACCTACTTCCAACTTGGAAACTATTTCCCTCCGTGTCAACCCTAGAGCCAGAAACTGAACCCAAGGCTTCAAAATTGACTCTTACAGTGTACAACTATGTCGGTTCATTTTATGTGGTTTATGAATAGCCCACATCCGGTACTGGATATGAAAATAGTTGTATTGCGATGGTTGAATTGGGTTTATTTTGTAGTGTGGAGTCAAATAGACCCAAGTTGCATTTGGTGTTCACTGTCTATGGCAGTTCTATTTTACAATCAAGACGGTATATTTGTAGTCATAGTTAGTTTTACCGGCTTTGTTTTGTAAAATAAAAACTTTCCTCCATATTTGTATGAGTGTATATATGTAATTATTTGATCTTGTTTCTTATGCAGAGAGTACTCGGAGATGGACTTTTGGTTGTCAGGAAGATTGAAAATGTGGCCACGGGACCCAACAACCGGCCTAAACTAGCATGTATTATTGCTGAATGTGGAGAAATGTGAAGCTGAATCCATAATAGCTCTTTTCACTATGAAGATATTTAGCAACCAGTAGTTACTACAAAATTTTAGTATGTTCATCAACATTTTTGCCTACTTAGCTGCACAATGAACTATTGAGTTGACTTGAAATGAGATTGTTCCTTCACTGTTGTTCAATTGTGGAGTTTTCTGTTAGCTATGATAGATGGTTGAAGTCACGAATCAAATCTCCGAAACATAGAAATGTTCATAATATGCAATTAACGGTTGGATTCATTCACGGTTGTATGAATCAGTTTAAGAACACAGAAACCTATGCAATTCTAAGGCTGCTTATTACTTCTTTTTTTTAATAATTTTGGAAATCTCTGCTAGAATTTTTAAGTATTTCTTTGATATCTTGAACCATGAATATTTTGAGTATATTTGTTTGTAAACACTTCTAATTGCATTATCAAGAGTGAGCTATATTTTTAATTGAAATTAATTAACGTTAGGTGTGATTAATTAACTTATTTCATGATTAATTAAGTTTGTTAGCTCTATGATTTGATTTTGATGGCCTCTATGATGCAATGAATAGTTATATTTTATTATGAAATATGATGTCTTGACATAGAATTCGTGCTTGTATACGACGCTCTTGTGCATTGAATTGCAAATATTATTCGAAAACAAAAATGTATAATAATCGCCTTTACAATAATCATGAAATAAGTTTGATAGAGTCCAAATTGACTTTTCATTCTTCCAACGGGTGGTTGTCCAAATCCATAAAAAAGACGTGTATGGCCAAATCAAAACCTTTCCGCATGACCATACAGTGACAAGTGAATCGATTCCTTCTTTGATGGCATATATTATCAATCCAAACACTTAGTTTCGTTTGAAAAGTGGGTTGATTTTTTAATTTTTTTAACTATTTTAACTTGGGTTAAAAGGTTTGGTTTGAAAAAGACTTTTTGACTTTTTTTTGTGAGAGAAGAGTGTAATAATTATGGGTTGAATGTGATGTTTTGTTTGTTACGACTAAAATAGCTTATTTTATTTTTTGTGACTAAAATAGTCAAAAAAAACCCGTAACTCAACTTTGCCAAACGGAGGCTATTTTAGCTTGTAAACTTGTAATGTTTACAAGCTAAAACAGATTAATGAATATTCCCTGCAGTTTTATTGAATGAATACCCAATTGTCTCAACAACATACCCAAAAACAAAACATATATAAATGAAGGGGGGAAAAAAAAAAAAAAAAGAGTTCATCCGAAGTATATACAGCAACAAATCTATAACATCAAAAGCACGGATACCACCAAAAATGCCAAAGTCAGTGGAGAAGAATGCCAACGCCCCGGAGAAGAAGAGGAATCTATTTGAATGATGAAATCGCAATTTGCTTGTGATATATTTTGTGTAGTGACCATGGCCATGCCTTGGAAGTAACAGCTTAAGTCCGCTTGATTCTGGGCCTGAAAGTACATATTAAACGCATATGAAGCATTTCCATTTGCATCCAAACCATTACAAGAAGATCCATACCCAAGTGTCGTGCAATCCGCAAACGTGCAAGCGTAATTGATATTATCTGCAAGTTTGCTCACATTCTTGGCATTCGGATCAAATGTGCACCATTTCTTAGGGAGATATTTCACATTCTGCGCAGCCACAAGATACTTGTTTTGACCTTGTCCAGAAAGATCAAGAGGGTATTTTGGTTGACCGTCATACCTGAAAATTCCCCAGTGGCGCTCAAAGTTCCCCGGAGCAACGCTCTTGGCGTCCTCATCGATAAGTCCAAATAAATAAACTTCTATATATCCAGGCCGAAGTGGGGTGCCCTTATTGGCTGCAAGTCTCGGTAAAAGCCCATTGTAAAACCTAAAAGCTAAATTGGAATTAGCATTCTTGTCACCCTCCGTGGGCCACCCCACCTCCCCTACCAAAATGGGGAGGTCCCCGAACCCTGCTGCTTTTAGGGCCGAAACCAACGTATCATAATTCGCATCAAAGACGTTGGTATATTGAATGCTATTATCAACAACGGGAGCACTAGCCCCATCAAAGAAAGCATAGTCGACAGGGAAGTTGTCGTTGCCATAGAGACTGAGGAAAGGGTAAATGTTTACTGTGAATGGTGCATTGTTCTGGTGTAGGAACTGGGCAATCTGAGTCATGAGGTCACTGATATCTGGCCTGAAAATTCCAGCAGAAGGGACTGGATTGCTCTGTGGTGATTCGTAGACATCGGCATTTAAGGGTACCGTAGCTTTTATGGTGTCTCCTAGCCCAGCTTCATTTAGGGCATTTTGGATGTTCTGAAGGGCTGGGAAGGTGATATTCAAGAATGAGTTGTTGTAGGACTTGAGAAAAGGTTCATTCCCAACTGCTACATACCTGAACCAAAAATAAATCCAAAATAAATAAGAATAGACTTAGTTGTAAGTCACTGCTGGCAGTCACAAACTTGAGCCAAATATGGAACGAAGTAAGTCAGCAAAAAACAAGAGATGGAAGTTATAAAGTGGAGTAACAGTCCAGACTTACTGAAGCAGTTTTCCAAGTAAACAACCTAACTGATAAAATATCGGCTCTTCAAAAAATTATCGACTCTAGAAATGTTATTCATTTTGTGTAGTGGTGTTAAGTTATACTACTATTGCCAACAAAATTGTATTAAATTATTATTCAACACGTCCAAGTCGAATTCTTAGAGTTTGATCTCTTAATTTAATGGAGAAGAATCAAGCTATTCTTCAATTTAACTGAATTAGAATTCACAAAACAGCTTTCTAGTTAAATATTCAAAGCCTCCTCCTAGACTCATATAAAAGGACTTTATTGAGCTCCAATTACAAGTCAAGAAAATATCAGAAAGGTTCAAGTTTCAACAAACAAAAACAAAACAATAACCCAAAATAACGGAATGGAAGATAAGCCCATTGGCGAGAGAGTTCTTGCAATGGATTTTTATAGATTTCGATTAGTAAAAGGTTGCTTTAACTAGGAAACTCTCTTGAGTGAGTGCGCAACACTGGTACCTCACAAATCACTGAGAAGGGGGAGTGATGTTGAATAGTAAATTCATATCATATGTAGTGCACACAATATGTATCCACAACTAGTAGGTTCTGTTTCGTTGTTTTATTCCTCAATAGTACATGTCCTATCATGGGACATATGATTATCTTAATTGATGCTACGAAACAATGAACTTTTCTAAACAATCCATATCCGTTTTTGATGCAACAATTATCAGATGTAATGTAACACTTTGAAGAAAGAAAATTGAAGTGATTGGTATAGGATATGAACATATCTATTTGCTTCCTACTACATACAAATTACCCTTCAGCAATCAAACGCTTGATTTTTGTTCCAAGAGAGGGGGTAGAATAGAGGGGGAAATTATGTATATTAGTATATCAAACCATGTGAAATGAAAGACTTAGGTTTGAAATATATAAATAAATAATGGACTTGATGATAAAAAAAAACGACTATGTTCTCAGTATTTTGTGAAACATTTGTGCTGCATTTGGTTAGGAGATTTGAAAAGAGATTTGAAAAAGAAAATGGTAAAAGGGTTTGAAACTAGATGAAATGTATTTTTTCTTTTTCCTTTTCCCTTTCCTTATCCAAATCCCTTCCTAAATCCCCATTCAAACAGCGTAGGAATGGCAGAATCTTAAACTAAAAGAAAAAACTTGATGGAGATCACAATTTAAATCAATTAATAAACAAATACCATACCACCTCCTTGCTCAGATCTCTCTCTCTCTCTCTCTCTCTCTCTCTCTCTCTATATATATATATATAGTAGACCAAAAGTAACAGATACGACTTTGATTACGCATTAATCTGTATGCGGCCATGAGTTACGAAATGCTTATGCCTCACAGTCGGTTCAGTTTGGATTGAGTGATTTTTTTTATTTTTTTTTGGGGGTGGGGGGGGCAAAGAAATCCATTTCTCTTGGTCCTAATCACCTGTCTTGGATTCATGGGGAAAAAATTGGAGAGAAATTAGTTTCTCTTAAAACTTGTTTTTTGAATCTCTCAAAAAAGTAGAGAGATCGGAAGAAAATAAATAAGATAGTCCATCCAACGAAGACAGTCAGAGAAATCATTTTTTTCTTTATTTTATTTTCTGTCCAGCTTAATCAACATAAGAGGAGTTCTTTTCTTTTTTTTTTTCAACTTGAAGAAATCATTTCATAAAATTGGGAAAATAGGCCATAATAATTAGAGAAACTTAATGATAAATCAATTGAGCAAGAAGAATTGAAAAGAGGAAGGAGAGAAAGCAGAGCAGCAGAGAGAGAGAGAGAGAGAGAGAGAGCTGACTTGATTTTAACACCTCCGTTGAAATTGTAACGAGTGACGTTGTGGCGAACCCAGTCCTTAGCTTTATCGTAATCGGCTACGGTGGCAAGCATGTTGTTAGGAATGGCAACCATAACTTCAATACCAGAGCCTGCAAGAGCACTCATGCTTGACTGCTCTGTATCAAACAGCTTCACCTTCCCAATTCCATTGTCCTTCAACATCTGTACCACTACTTCTGCTGGCAACTTGTGGGTTGCCATGGTTCCCCAGTTCACACCTAGCCCCTCAACACCCATGGGTAATCCACCCATCAGCCCCACCATCACATACACCAATAAACATATCCTAAACCACAGATTTAACATTTTTCTGGCCAAACCAAACTGCAAAATAATATAACTCTCAATACTGTAGTTGAAGAGGAACCAAAATAAATAAAAAGATCAGATCTTCCTCGGTGATTTTCTGAGGAAATTCGAGGGAGTTAACGAAAAGGTAGGTTGATTGTGAAGTGTACCTTTTTTCCTCTAGTGAGAGAAGAAGGAAGGATGAAAAAGGCAACGGTTTTTGGCAGATGGGTACGCGGTATGAGCGAAAATTCAGCGATTCTTTCCCAGGAAAAGCTGAGATCGTGAAGAGAAAATTATGTAACGCTGGTAAAGGGAAAAATTTCCCAAATAAATTATATCCCAAGGGAAAATAATATACCTGAAAGATAGGGAATATGTATTGTGTGCTGTGTATCAAAAACTGGAAATGAACGCCCCACCTCACCCACTCTCTACTACTATGTGATGTGTGTGTCAGAGAGAGAGAGAGAGACCAAAGGATAAATTTTGCAAATATGGGTTGTCGATATATATGAAAATTGAGAAGAAAAGAGGATTAAAAGAGGGGGGATGCAACAAAAGCTTCAAGTCGGCAAAACAAAGCAGATTGAGAAAGGAGAAGAGGGAAACAGAGTCAGAGATGCATATTAATAGAAACGCAGAAAATTTTAGAAACAGGGGAATGAATGAATTCTACTGTGTGTGTATATGTAACTGTATCTGTATCTGTATCTGGATTGTTAAGACAATAAAACACTAATTATTATTACCAGCGAAACTGCTTCCAAGGTTGTGATCTGGATTTGGGGTTTCTAGTGTGAATGTGAACGTCGACTGAGAGAGAGAGAGAGAGAATTAGATCATCGTGGTGGGCAACCAACGGCTATAAACTTTGATAAGACAATTGAAATCCAAGTAAAGTATTATTTAATCAATTATCTCCAAAAAAAAGGTATGACCAATTTACTTTATTAATTGGTGTAATAATTAATAAATGCCCGTTTGATAAAATTATGAAAAAGTAATTATAATTTATAATTTAATAACTTATAATTTATAATTTTGAATATAAGTTGATTTTTGACATATAAATTAAGTTTTTCCTCTCTCACTCAAAGAATAAGTTGATTTTTGACTTATAAAAAATTATAAGTTATATTGTTAGGCTGAACCAAACACATCAAAATAGTTTAATTTAAACTAAAAATTAAAATAAGCTGAAAATAAGTCCTGTCAAACAGGATCAAAGTCCAATTATATGTTGAAATATTAATTGATGTATATAATATTATTGATAAAAAATAAAATTATATGCATTAATTGATATATATATATTTACATATTATTATTTTAAAATTATAAATTCACTTATTATATAAATTTTAAATTTTAAAAAATTATATTACATTATTTATTAATATATTAATTAATATATCAATATATATAATTTTAGAAAAATATGTGAGAGTTTGAATGCGTAGAGTTTAAATGGCCTGAATGGTACGAAAAATATTATTTTATCAATAAGAGAATAAAGTTTTTTTAAAATAAGATCGTTTTAAAATTTCGAAACATTCGAATCGTTAATATTTCGAAATGGAATTGATAATTTTATTACTTACTTTATACGCAAGTATCCAAAGATGACAGATGGACACACATAGTCCAGTAGAGGAAAAGGTATTAAAAGGTTCCTTTTCCAATGAAATCTACTTCTTTTAAAGGATTCGATTCCTGTTTTTTGTAAAATTCAAATACTATACGCAAGCTAATAAATTTAGGATTTGGTTATGGTGTGCAATTTACACCTTACACCTTATATTTTATATTTATACTTTACAAATATATTTTTTTGTGAAAAATTAAACCTTAAACTTACATCTTTTTTGAGGTTACACACCATATGCAACCTACTTACACCTTACACCCTACACTTACACCTTACACTTACATCTTATACTTATACTTACACCTTACACTTACACCTTTTGTGTAAGTGGCACATGGTGTACACTTGCACACTTAAGAAAACTCTATAAATTTATGAGTAAATTATATTAACACACCTTCAAGTTTATCTCTAATACAAATATTTTTTTATGTTATGAAAATTATATATATTTTTTACATTATATTTGATTAGAGGGTTTAAAAGAGATTTTAAAAAAAATGAACAAAATATGTAAAATTAAGTGAAATATAAGTATATTTTATTTTATTTTATTTTCAAATAAATCTCTTCTCAAATTCTCTAATCAACATAGTGTTAAGATTTAAACTGTCATTATAATCTAATCATTCCATTAGTCAACCATTAAATCAACTAAAGAAAAAAAAACTAATATAAAAAATTTATTTTTTAAAAGGGAAATTTTTTTTTCAGCTCCCTAATAATACTAATTTACAACATAAAGGATACCTAAAAAAATAGTGATGCATCAGGTCCCTGGACAACTTGGCGCTCGTTTTTAATTATTTTTGTGGACCAAAATACCCTTACCGAAATCAACACAGAAACAAAACTATTCCGACGTCTCAGTTCCATTCCAACCATCCAGCATCTTCACGAACAGCAGAACAACAGAATTAGGGTTTCAACATCATCTTCACCATCGACATTAGAGTTTCGTTCTGTTCTGCAAAATCATTCACATTCATTCCTCACAAATTTCTCTGACCTCTGTTAGAGCTTCGTTTTCACTGCTCATCGTCATCTCAGTCCATCTTCGTCACATCGCATCTTCATCTCAGGCCATATCAGCTCGTCATTCAAGTTTCATCCTAACTCTGGTAAGTTTTTTTGAAATACAACTAGATTTTCTCTGGAAACAAAGTTAATACCATTTTAAATTAACCTTCCATAAATTAGGATTTCAATTTTGTAATAAAAAGCTACCTGAATTTGGAAACAGTTATTTCTGTGTGTTTTGAACTTATTCTTGAACATGTTTGTGTGATTTTATCTGTAAATTTCTCTGGTATTAGAATTTCTCTAATTTTTGCTTGATGTATGTTTCTTCTTTCAATTTTCTCTGGCATCTTTATTTTGAAAAAAAACAATTTTCTATGTTTTTATCTTATTCTTAAACATGTTTCTGTAATTTTGTCTATAAATTTCCCTACTCTGTAAATTTCTCTGTAATATGTATTTTTAATTGGAATGTCTATCTTTCTCTGGAATGTCTATTACTTTCTTGCCTCTGTCTAAGTTTTTCTGGCATTTATAATTTTCTCTGACCACAAAACACCACTTTCCTCCCTTGTGTGTCTCTATCATGGTTAATTTTCTTTGGTTCGGTATGTAAATTTCTCTGGCATTTTAATATCATGAATTGAAATTTTCTCTGGAATAGAAATTTCCTCAAGAATGTGTATTTTTCTCTGGTATGTTTATTTTGTTCAATTCTTGGTTTCAATTTGGTGTAATTTTCAGTGGCATGTTTACATTACTTTGTTTATTTTATATTGTTAATTGTGGCATGGAAATTTTCTTTGGCTTGCCATGTTTACTTTTCTCTGCCATTCATTTTCTCTGGTATGTTAACTTCTATATGTAATTTTAACAAAAATTAAAAATTTATCTCCCATGTTTATGATGCTTTGTTGATTTTCTCTGACATTTCATTTTTAATGTCCAATTTTCTCTGGCATGTCTAATTTTCTGTAATTTTCCCTATCTGTAATTTTCTCTCTCATTTCTAATTTTCTCTTACCTGCAATTTTCTTCTTTATCTGTAATTTTCTCTGACATGTCCAATTTTCTCTAGCATGTTCAATTTTCTCTGGGTTTTGATGTTGACATCTTTATGTTTTAATCATTGTCTAGAAATGGCAAAACGTAAAAGCAGCGAAACACCGGAAACACCAAGCAAAAAACAGAAACTCTCTCAGTCTTCTTATGGGCTAAGATAAAAAACCAGCAGCAAAACACTGGAAACACCAACCAAGACAGAACAACTCTCTCAGTCTTCTTATGATCTAAGATAAAAAAAATAGCAGCAAAACACCACAAACTCCTCTTCAAATCACACAAGGTGATGAAGCAACTAGCATATAGATGAGTACCTCAACTTCAAAAGACTCAAGCTCAAGGGAGAAAAAACCTGTTAAACTCCACAGAAAGAGAGCTCACTACAACATTCAATTCCGATCCAACCTCTCATCTGTTGTCTCATTTTTTCAAACACTTAAATTCAATTCAAAACAACTTCTAGAGCTTCAAAAGACACCTTTCTGGTATTTGATCCAAGCTTTAACCAGTGGAAGGACGGACCCAAAGAAAACTAGGAAATCCGATGATGATGTAGTTGCCATAATCAAATGTTACAATGAAAAAACAAAATCATTCACAGTTGGTAAGAAGAACCTGACCTTCACAACAAATGACATGACCTTGATTTTTGGTTTGGAAGGAAGTAAACGAGCCATGTCATTAAGATACTCTAAAAAGCCAAAATCTGCATTCCTAAGAAGAAGATTCCAAAAGGACACAAGGCTCACTGGCCCTGTTCTTAAAAAGGCCTTGGTCAAAGCAATGAAAGGCAAGTAACCAACAGACTTCAAAGATGTAGCAATCATTGCTACATTGTATTTGTGTCTCACCCTATTTTTTGCAACAAGTGGGAATTCAATAGGGTGGGTTTTTATACAGTATGTGGAACCTCTTGAATCAATGAAACAGTATGATTGGCTAGAAGCAATCACATCAACATTGATTGATTCTATTATGGCATTGCACAAAACTCCAGAAAAAGTTACGGGGTGTGTCATTGCATTGCTGGTAAGTATAATATCCATTCAAATTTATAATTATCATACTTATAAATTTGTGCATTTAGAAAATTTTATTTACTTTAATTTTCATCACAGTATTGACTATGTGAACATGCAACTATCATTGACTCAGAACACAGTAACACAACTGACTTCCCAAGATGTGCGAAGTGGAACCTGCAAACCTTGACAAACAGCTTCAGAAGACACCAGTCCACTCTCTTGTACCTCGACAGGTTAGATTCCCATTGCTCCTGAAATCTCAGTGAAATTCCAAAATTTCTCTGACCACTGCTTTGTTTCCCTCCTTGTGCATTGATTGATTAAGATCAATTTTCTCTGAACTATCAATTTATGTTTTCTTCTTTGGTACCAACTGGTTTATTTCTGCATTGTCATCAATTTTCTCCGCAATCCAAATTTTTCTGACCACAATTGTAACACATTAACTTATATGTCCTGATTGCTTTTCTCTAATATATGAATTATGTTGATTGTTTCATAATTTTCTTTGACCCATAAAATTGTTTCTTCTTGTGTGTAATTTTCTCTGGCCTATAACTTATTTGTCTTGCATCTTTGATAAACACTGTTTATTTCTGCCCTTCTAATGAATTTTCTCTGGAATCCAAATTTCTCTAACACAATTATAGTCAAACATTAACTTACATGCCTTGATTGATTTTCTCTGATATCTAAATTATGTTGCTCATTTCATAATTTTCTTTGTCTCATAAAATTAACTCCTTATCTGTAATTTTCTCTAACCCATACAATTTTCTCTGAAGTTTGCCTCCTAGTACAGATAGATAACAAGCAGCTAGTCAAAAACCCATTAGAGGAGTTCTGTCTTGGTAAAAAGACAAAGAAAGAATAAAAAAAAGCAATTGTCAAATTCAAGGAGGCATTACAAGATTCATCTGAAGGTCAAGTAATTGTCAAATTCAATGAAGAAGCAGAAGGCAATATAGAAGAATACGAAGCCAGCAATGGACAATAAGCCCAAGCAAACAGTGGAGAAGAAGAAGCTAGAGAAGAAAGTAAAAGCAGTGGAGAAAAATAAGCCAGAGAAGAAAGTGAAGACATAGAGGCAGAAGACAAAGAACAAAATGAACAGAAAGAAGAAGACAGTGAAGAAAAAGATGAAGAAGAAGATGAACAGCAAGAAGAAAACAAGGAAAGTGATGAAGAAGAACGTAATGAGCCGGTCGACCAACAACGTGATAGCATTTTTGGCTCAACAATGCATCAACCTCAACAATTTGAGGAATCAAAGGATGCCCAAATTGCTGATCTACGTCAAAGACTGAAGGCACTTTCTCACGCTAAACAAGAAGAAGACCAAAATTGGATGAAATTACTTGCTGACAAGGATATTTCAATAAGAACCCTGACATCACTTAACTCAGAATTTGAAGAAAAAGAAAGCACAATCCAAATGAAACTAAGGATGTTGGAGGTTGAAAAAGAAGACAACATGAAAACAATTCAACAGTTGAGGAATTCAAATTCGGAGCTTGAAACAGAAAATGCTAAATTGCATGAACAAGTTCAAGAACTGTCAGTCCAACTAGCAACACAACCATATAGAACACCAATACAACTTCAACTACAAGGTCAGTGAAAATCTTGAGCCACAAAAAGTTATGTCCTTGTGTCAGCATAACTCAGAGAAATTTCTATTTATTATAATTTTCTGTCATTGGTAATTTTCTCTGGAAGTTATATTTCTCTAAACACATTAGTTTCTGTCGCTTATTTCTATTGATTTCTACTGCTCATTTCATTTTCTCTGTCTATTTTCTTATTCCATTTTTGGGGCTTGTTTGATTTTCACTGTATCTAGTTGGAATCCAAGTTGAACAACAACCAACAACCCAACAAGAAGAAATGACACACAAAGAACAACCGAAATAAAAGACGAAAATCTATAGTAATTGGAAAATATTGAATCACATAAATTTACATATTGAAATATCATTTGTTACTTCAGAGAAATTTCACTTTTACTAATATTTTCACTGTCTACAGTAAAAAAAAATCCGACATCAATGATCAAAAATTTAAAGGCAAAAGAAAGGAAGGAAAAGCAGCACGATCCAGAATTTCAATATTCCAAAGTTGCAAAAGTGACTAGAGCTTCAAAACAAGCTGCAAAGCAAGCTGAGCAAAGCACGAAGGACAAAGAAGTGCTTGATGCTGATGCGTATATCTTGCCTCAACCTATAAACATCAGAAAATCTTGAGTCTTATCTTGCCTCAACCTATAAACATCAGAAAATCTTGGGTCTTTCCATAAACTCTTCCGATTTCAAGATTGATAAAAGATCACGTAAAAGATATATTACAGCACATATCAAATATGTCTGGACTTGAGTAAGTACAACAAACAAAATAGAAGATAACAAACAACAAATTACAAACTTATATTGCATTAACAACAATTAAATCCCTTCTTTCTCATCTTGTGGGGTTTTAATTTGGACAAGTAAGTTGAACCTCACTACTTTCGAAGACATTGGAAACCTAATAAAGCAAAAAGAAATTGCCAACAATGTAAGTCTTTCTCTTTCATCAAAATTTCTCTGCAATGTTCCATCAGCCTTTATAAACCAATATTACAATTACAAATCATATTTTTCAGGTCATTGATGGCTATGGAGAGATACTTTTGGCTGACCAAATGAAAGAAAGACAACAACCAACCTCATTTTTTTCCACATCCATGAGCTTAGTATATTACTACTATTTTATTTGATTTTCTCTGGAATTTACTTACTACTTTCTCTTCTTAAGATACTTCTTGGATTTTCTCTGAACAAAACCATTTTTGGATTTTCTCTGAACACAGAATTTCATCAAGATGACAGAAAATCAATCTTTTCGAGTGTCCTTATTTGACAAGCATATTGAAACAGCATGGAGAAACTATAGGTTCCTTCATTTCCCAATAAATACTGGAGGTAATGAGAAGTCCACAGCTGGAAATCACTGGACCTTGCTTGTCCTCGACAAACAAGACAGTTTATGGAGGTTCTACAACTCACTAAGGCCAAAGAGGGATGATGCAGAAGACAAATATGTCAAAGATGCAAAACAATTGGTAACGAGTGCAAATTTCTCTGATCCATCATAATCTTTATGTGATGATAATTTTCATACAATCCTATTGATTTGTCTGTAAATTTCTCTGTTATTTAAAAATTATTTTCTTGCAGCAAGAATATGTGGAGAATTTTTTGAAAGCTTGCCTTGAAAGAGACACTCACTCACAACCCTCTTTCAAATTGATAAACTCACAAAACACAAGTTACGACTTTGAGTATGTCAACAATGCTCCACAACAAGAAAGTGATTCGTAAGTTTTATACATCTATAAATAAGATACTTTGATTTGTATGTTTCTTAAAACTAACATACCTATAATTTGTATGCAGTCTGGATTGTGGCCTCTTTGTCTGCTATATAATGAAACAATATAGCAAGTATGAACCTATCAGCTCCAAATTGTCCACACAAGAGATCAGGTTGATGAGGGCAGAACTCATAGAGAGATTTGTGACCGAAGTTGGCCGATCATGGACTGAACCAATTGAAATACCTCCAGAAGAACCAAAAATGTAATAGTGAAACTAGTGAAAGGAAGACAATGTACATAGCCAGACAGAGAAAATTATCTCATATATATGTATATATCCATACAGTATTAACCACTCAGTTTTTTGTTGATACATTGAAGGAATAATAATGCTTGACTTATCCATATACATCATTTCTTGACTAATGTAAATTTCATTTTTTTTTATTTCGACTAATATAAATTTCATACCTATCGATGGTTAAATATATATATATTTTTTATTGTGATTGTCAACACAATCCACACAGAGAAAATTGTCTGCAGAAATTTCTCTGGTATGATATTACCAAAAATTCACAAAGAAATTTAACTTGTATCGTCCCAAGGGGATGCCTATATGATCATGTAATCTGCAATGCTTTCTGTTGGTACAAAACAATCATCAAACTCAACAAAACACAAAGCGCATAGTAATTTTATCTGCTACTGGAAAATTTCACTGGATGAATTTGAAATTTCAAAACACAATGCCCAAATAATTTTCTCTGATAGTGGAAAATTTTTCCAGATGAAATTGATGGATTTGAATGGTGACACAAAATAGAATCTTTGAGTTGTGAATTTCTCTGGGTTGGTGAGAAAAATTTCTCTGGCTTTGAGAAAAGTTTATGAGTTGAACTCATTCTAGATAAATTCTTCCCTGGTACAGAGAAATTCTAAACTCAGAGAAATTTCAAAAGAGCTTCATTTTGTTTCTTGGTTGTACTCACTGTAATAATTTTGATGAATTTGAAGCTTCAAAACACATTACACAGAATTTTCTCTGGATGAATTTGACAGGTATTACAAACCCACTGTCTATAGTATATATCAACAAACACAATGCACACTTTAACTGATATTGTAAAAATTTCTCTGAAAGAATTTGATTGATATTATTATATACACTATCTAAAAAATACATTTTACAAAACAAAACATACAAACTAATCATCAAATGTATTATTCAATCAATAAAATGTACTATCCTCAACTATTTAACAAAGGTTCCTTGCATGTCCTCTTATTATGGTGACTAATACTCTCACACCGACTACACTTAATCACCCTTTTAAACTCTCCAGTAGAAGCAATTCTGTTCTTCTTTGGCCTACCAGCTGGTCTCTTGCTCAATGGAGGTAAAATCATAGCATCTTCAATGCTACACACAAGTTTTTCAACAGTTGGAACTGGGCCAATCGAAAACGAGTACGCTTGACGATACATATCAGCATGAAAAAATGGTTCAACAAATGAATTCAAATTCCTTCCACTCCTAAAAATTGTAGCAACAGCATGTTGACATGGATACCCATTTATTTCCCATTTTCGACACGAACAAGTTCTCAACCCAAGATCAACCATAACCGAAGGAAAACAATGCACTTCAAAGACATTATCAGATGACAAACTCACATTCCATATCCTCTCATCCAAAAAATACTTCTCCAATCCACTATCTATATGAGGACACAGAACTTTATTCCATTTACTAGAGAGCAGCCTCCTACCAAACCTCATACTCATAATTTGCAACTGTATCATATCCACCAAATCTGTTATTGGCAAGTATCGAGCTTCTCGTAGCCATGAATTGAATGAGTCAGCAACATTTGAATACATCTCACCATAACGTTTCCCTGCAAAATATGCATCACTCCAATTTTCATATGGCAAACTTGTAATAACCCGCACCACTAATTACCGATTAATTACCGATCATTGCTAAACTGAGACTGATTATGATGGATAACCGAAGTAATTGAAATGTTGAACTGACTGACTGGAATCTGCAACTGATTGATTGACTGTATCTGTTTAAATGCATCTCTATCTGTTTGACTGTTTGACTATCTGTTTATATTTTTATGTTTAAACTGCAAATTGAAGGCCTTATCGGCGGCCGAACCAGAAATTGATTGATGTTTTGAGATCACAGGAATTTATGTGATTTTATGGCATATTTATCTGAAAAGTGATTTAGTATGATTAAACTAGATTAAAATAAGTTAAATTGCATTGTTGGGCTTATTTACCGAAATGCCACTCTAGTGGCCCACTACATGAGCCATATTTGAGCCTCCTTATACACTTAAACAACACAATTTCCTCAGCCCCTTTTCTTGCCACAACTGACCAAGAGAAAGGGAGAGTGAGAGAATTGAGTTCAATTTGTTAATTTGCTTGGAGAATTGAAGAAATTGTAGAAGAGATTGCATATTTGAGCTCCCTTCTTGAACTACAAGACTTAAGGTAGATTCATTGTCTTCTTGTTTATGTTTTAAGTTGATTCTTGCATGGTTTAGAGCAAAGTCGAGTTTAGAACCAATTTATGGCTCAAATTGTTGTGTTGAAGCTTAATTGTTGCATGCATGTATATATATTGAAGTTTTGAGGTTGTAGTTCATAATTCCTCACATGCATGTCTATGTTTTGAGAATATATCGTGAATTCATCTTGATTTTGTAAGATTTGGCTCTTTAGAGCATGAAATTGAGGCTTGAAAGTGGTTTAAACTCATGCATATCATGTTTGTAGCATGTTCATGAAAATTGGTTTGAAATTGAGTTTGAATTAAACACCCTTGGGCTTTGATTTCTCAAGTTGAGCTTTGAACCATGTTGATTCTATGTGTTTACAAATGTTTTCCAAAAAATAGGCCAAAGAGGATTGAATTTGGTGCATTTAAACTTGATTTGAGCTTAGAAGTTCAAATATGGAAATTCCAGATTTTGGACTCTCGCTTGAGTAGGGAAAGTGGCGCTCAAGCGGGAAATTCGTGCTCCAAGTACTTTGCACTGTTTTGAAGTCCGCTCGAGCGGAAGAATTGACGCTCGAGCGGGACCTTGTGTCTTACGCTCGAGCGGCTATCGAGCGCCCATCGAGCATGATTTTCGAGCATCCAGTACTTTTGCCATGTTTTGCAGTACGCTCGAGCGTGGGAAGTGACGCTCGAGCGGAAACCTTTGTCTGCATGTCCGCTCGAGCGGGACTCTGTTTCACTAAAAATTCTGAAAATGTTTTCTAAGTGCATCTTTGCATTCTCATTTTATCCTAGGCATTCTTAGGCCTAGTTTAAGGCATCTTAATGAGGATATAGATGTAGAACACACTGAGGCAAATTAGGGATTAAGTTATTATCTTCCCCAACTGTGTAGCTTAGTGTGTGTTCGATCTGTTAACTGTGTAGGGTTGGCGACTGGGGACGCGCTCTAGCTTTACTGTAGCCCAGAACTCTGTGAGTAACAACTGTGTAAAGATATGTTCAAAAATGATTATCTTCTGAACAATTGAACTGTACTGTTTTCTGAACTGATACTGTTAATTGAATGAATGTATGTCCTATATTCTGAACTGTATTGTGGCATCCTTAGCAATTATCACATCGTCAGCTTACTGAGATCTCTGTTAGTTCCTTGTTGGGACCACTATCATTTCTTGATTGATGGCCATCATTTCTCGCTCGGTTTTTAAGACCTCATCCTTTGTCTCGCTATGCTAATGGATGTACTACATATGACTGAATGATTGACATACCGAATCAATGAACTGTTTTTATTACTGTAAGGACATTCATTCTAAACTCCTTTACGCATTTATGTTATTCACTGGGTTTTAGCTCACTGTTTATATATATATATGTAGGTGTTCAGGCACCAGACTGGAGCTAAGAGCGTGGATTAGACTCCCCTTTTTGTCAAGCCAACCACTATGCCTCACTGCGAGGTTTCGATTCTGCCAAGCTATGGCTTAGGGGTGTTTTAGTCCCCCGTCTGTCTCTGTATCTGTTTTGTCTACTATATATACTGTATAGACTGTTACTACTATTTAATAGGGATTAGGTCCCTGAACTGAATGATTGTATATATGTACATATTGTTTTGTCACTGACTGTATATATGTATAAAAAGTCTTTTTGCATATAGACTGTCACAGCTCATTAGACGTTGTTTATTTACTGTATTGGCTTCCGCCATGCCCCTCAGATTCTTTATTCAGACATCATATAAGTGCCTTGATAATCTCGGATTATTGGCCGATTACGGTGCTAAACTGTCACGACCCTAACCCGCCCCCGTGGGTGAAGGACGTAACCGGCCAGTAATCATGAGATTACCTACGGCCTCAAAGGGATCCAAATGAATTTTAACAGAGTTAATAGGGGCCAAACAGAAGCAAATCAAAACTTTGTCTATAGAGCTATGCTTACATGGCATCTCAAAACAACTATATACATTGACATTAATATCCCACAACAGTAAAATAGTAGCATGAGTTCTGTATAAACAGGTTCATATAAGTTCAAGTCAACCCATCAAAACTATATACAGAATTACACAAAGTCTTCGTCATCATGACAACATAAAATAGATAACAAAAAGGCAAAGATGGGTCTCATGCGTGAGACACGAGGGCTGACTCTCCAAAACTTGGGTTGTTCTACACAGGCTTCACTGAGGCTGGGTCTGGACTTCTCTTGGCTCACCTACAAAGACATGAATGAGCATGAGCGATAGCCCAGTGAATAATATCAATTACAAAATTTATGCAACAAGACGTAAGACAACATTTTCCAAATGGCCTTGGGCCCAATTCATATCTGTAGTTAATATATATATGGGTAATTTAAATCAAGTAACCATAGTTCCGTACATACGGGCCTTTGGCCCATTCAGATTTACATTCATGACAAAACAGCCTTCGGCCCATTCATTCATTTCAAAACGGCCTTTGGCCCATTCATTCATTTCAAAACGGCCCTTGGCCCACTCATTCATTTCAAAACGGCCTTTGGCCCACTCATTCATGTCAGAACGGCCTTTGGCCCACTCATTCGTATCAAAATGACCTTTGGTCCATTCATGTTTATCAAAACGACCTTTGATTCATTCATGTTTAACAAAACGACCTTTGTTCCATTTATGCTTATCAAAACGACCTTGGGTCCATTTATGCATTCATATCAGACTTACGTCCACAATCCCAATTAGCAATTCACAAAGCTTTAAAGGGAGCAAACAATTGGACATTCACAAGCATTCAAATATCGATATTACTCACAGTGATCGGCTTGTGGATTTGCCCTGGAGCTTGACCCTACACATTTCATGAATACAAAAGGGTCATTAACAGTTCAATCCGTTCTTTAATTCACATATTCCTCTTTAGGCTTTATTATTATCTCATTAACTCATTTACAATGCTTAACATATGCCTAAGAGTGTTTGCAAGTGAAAGAGAACGGAAAACAGAGCACAAAATACAAAAGCAGGATGTCAGAAAATAGGGTCCCCGCTCGAGCGGACCCTTAGGTCTACAAAAGTATTGGTTGCCTTCAATTCCAGCTCGAGCGTGAACTCGGCCGCTCGAGCGATCGGCTGTTTACATAGCTCCTCGCCGAAGGCCAACTTCCCCGCTTGAGCGAGAACCATGTCTGCAGAAAATGCTGGGAGCTCGATTTCTCCACTCGAGCGGCACTTCCCCCGCTCGAGTGGACGTCGAAAATTCTGGGTTTTCCAGAACACTCCCTTGAGTTCAAACTCGACATTCAACCAGTTTTTCTTGCTTACAAAGGATCCAATCTCACATATATTTGTACTAACATGCCATAGACACCAAAACACATCACAATGGAGCTCAATTCCTTGTATTACTTACATGCATGTCTCAAACTAACCCAAATTCATCACCAACACATCACATTCAAACATGCAAAGCTTACTCTTACATGATTCATTCTTGCATGTGAGAAATATGCCTTCATATCAACTTAATTGGTGAAGAGGGGTCCCAATACATGGTTTTTAAACAATATTCAACACAAATCATACACATTGTGCTCAAACATAAAGATTCTTGGCCATTTTTTACATGCATGAACATATTAGGCTTCAATTCAACAAATACAACCCAATTTCATTTCAATCTCACTCTTGATCACCAATTTAGCTTGAACACACAAAATCACAAACTATAATTCAAGAATTACTCACCTAGAAGCTTTGATCTTTCAAGCTCTAGACAATCCTTGAGCTAAATCTCCAAAATTATCAAGCTTTGAGGCCAAAATCCCAAATTCCCTCACTCCCTCTCTCACTAGCCGACCCTCTCTTTTCCCTTTGGGTTTTTTTTTTGATCAGCCAAATGAAGTGAAGGGATGGAAATTGAGTGTAAAATGCCTTTACATAAATCCCCACTCACAATATAATAATAATAATAATAATAAGGCAATTTGGCACTATTCATCAATTTAATCAATTTAACCTAACCCGAATCAATTTTCAATTAAATTTCACCGTAGGCTCTAAAAATTACGCTAATCACAAAGGCGTAATCAATTTCACCGTAGGCCTTCAATTTAATCTCCGAAGTGGATTAATCAACAGATATTCCTATGGTGAACAGATAGAATTCCAAAATCACATATATCCATATAATGGTACGCAAAATCATATCAAAACATTTAACTACATACGTATTAGGGACCAATTAACATAATACAGAACAGGGGCATCACATAAACCCATAGGGGCGGGTTCGGGTCGTGACAGAGTGGTATCAGAGCGATACTTACTACGAGTTATACCGCACACACGTGTCCAAATGAGCTATAGGATGTCCTAGAAAAGTGATTTGGGCATTGCATGAGCATGATAAGTGTGTGGCTATGACATGACTGAATATATGCTAATGTGATAAACTGTTTAAGTATGCAACTGCTTATGTTGATAACTGTTATAACTGCTTATAGTGAAATAGATAATACAAGAACTGCAAATGAATCTGAATCCTCATCCTCTGAGGCAAGAATGTCAAGACTGGAGAGAATGATGAAATTAATAACTGCAAGATTAAATCAACAACAGAACCAACAGCCCTTACCTCCTCCTCCGGTACAGTCGGAACAGAATGTCAATGTTAATGATGAGGACATAATTGCTCTTACCCAGAAGTTCAGCAAAATGAAACCGCCATTCTTTCAGGGAGTTCTTGAACCGCTAAAAGCTGAAGCATGGGTTTTAGAGACGGAGAAACTGTTTGAGGTGTTTCCGTGCTCGGAGGCACATAAAGTACTGTTAGCTACCTTCACCTTGCAAGAAGAGGCCAGAAGGTGGTGGATGCTAATTCGTGACACCAACGCTGTAATGACTTGGGCTCAATTCAAGGGAGCCTTCTTTGAAAAGTACTTCCTCGATGTGTTAGAGACGAAAGGTGGTGAAGTTTGAGCAATCAAACAAGGCACCATGTCGAGGGCGTATCTGAGACAAAATTTACTGAGCTTGCCCGTTATGTACTACACATGGTGGACATTGATTATAAGAAGGCCAGGAAGTTTGAAGGTGGCCTTAATGTTGCAATTCTTGACAGAATTGATGTTTTAAAATTACCGAATTATGTAAATGTCCTCGACCGAGCTTTGATGGCTGAATCAAACATCTAGGCACTGAAAACTGAAACACCAGCGTCTGAATGGCATGGTAAAAGACAGGGTTTCAAGTTTAAGAAAGGCAAGTATAACCCATTGAACAAGAAACAGAATACGGGGTCAACAACTAGCCTCAACCAAGGGAGTGGTTTCATACCACCCTGTTTTGAATGTGGTAAGAATCACAAGGGAGTTTGTTATAAAATCTCTGGTGCTTGTTACAGGTGTGGCAAGGTGGGCCATATGGTCAAAGATTGCCCTTCCACTCCTCAGGGGCATAGTAAAGCTGCACTAAGCGTAGCAGCATCAACTGCTACACCAAAGCCTAACCCTAAAGCTACCGGAAAGGAGCCTATGAGGTAGGGCCGAGTGTTTGCCCTAGTACCGGGTGACGTCCAAAATACCGAGACCGTTGTGTCAGGTATTCTCTCTATTTGTACTCAGAATGCATATTGTAGACACCCCATTTTTGACCGTCCTCAAGACTTGGACGTCACCGCTTGAACACTCGGTGATTACCCATGTTTGTGTTTGTTTGGAGTTCCCGGAGTCCTCGGCTACACGCCCTGCCTTAGGACCTCCGAACTTAACCGTTTTGTGTCTGGTTTTGCACCAAACACTTGTGCTTTGACTTTGAGGGGCAGGGAATGCTTTCTGAGGCATCCCCACACACCACCGGCAGTGGCTAGAGGCCACCGGCTAGTTGATGTTGCCATCGGCACTATTTTGTGCCGGTCGGCACTCCTTTTAGCAAAATGACCATTTTGCCCTGCCGATCACTTTACAGCTGTTTTTGGAGATATTTTCAGACAGCTTTTTACCACTTTCTTCCCCTCTATACACGTGTATGGAGGGATGAGCCCCTTGTTTGCTTGGTTGCTAAGCTTACAAGATTGCCTCCTCTATAAGAGGAGGCCTTGTCTTCTTGGCTTAAGGGTTAGCCATTTGAGAGACTAAAAACCAGAGCTCACATATCTCTCTCTCTATATTTTCCATCTCTCTCATCCTTGTGTGTGTGTGTTCTAAGCCTAAAAGGTGTGTTTTACCATACTTTTGCACCATTACACACACCATTACACCTTAGCTCGAGATTGAGAGACTTAGAGGGTTGTTTGTTGAAGTTTTGGACTGACTTTGATCACTAGAGAGTGGCTGCTCCACCTGTTCTTCAAAGGATCTTCAAGGGTGAGCTTGTTACTTTAGTTTCCCCATTCTTGCACTAGCTTTCTACCCCTCTTTCTTTGTGTTTTTGGATTTGTGTTTAACATAAAAAAGACTTGTTTTTCCTTGCTTAAGAACATTCATCAAGGTTGTTTTGTGGTTTGGGTAGAGTCTCATCCTCTTAGGCCTTGTTTTGGCCATTTTGGAGCCTTTTCTTGAGGCCTTGTTTACTTGGTGTTTTTGATCCTCTCACCACTGAAAACCAGTGGTTTTTCAGTGGTGAGGAAGGTATTTTCGAGTCTCATATAGGGGAGGGACACCCCCCTCCCCTTTGTCCCTTGCTTGCCTTTGTTTTTGGGCTCAAATAATAGCATGTATGCATGGTTGGTTTTGGCTGCATTTCAGAGCATATTTGTGGTTCATATGACATGTTATGCCTCTGTTTTAGGTTGGTTTTATGGTCCTTAACATGCCTCTTATGTTTGCTTTGAAATGCTCTCTTATGCCTAGAAATATGCCATGTTTTGAGGCCATGTTTTCTCGCATGTTTTAGCTTAGTTTCATGGGGATACTAACATCATTTTGCCATGTATAAGGGCTGTGGGCCACTATTTTTGTCATATTTAGCATGCTTGACATGGTTGTTTTGCATGATGGCTTGTAAGCCTTGGATAGGTGATCCATGTACATGCATTGGATAGTCTATTTAGATGATTTGTGATCATTTGACATATTATTTCAGACCCTAATCCATGCTCATATGTTTGTACTTGTCATCTCTTTCATGCTTTAAAGGTGTGTCCTTTTATGCCTAAGAATAGGCCTTGTGTATGCTCCCATGATTAATGCATTTTGGGGGTGCCATGTGAGGGGATTTGGGTGTCATTTTGCATACTAAAAATCTATTTTTTTTGGTTGTTAGATTCATGCCATGAGTGGTTGTGTAAGTGGTAGTAAAATGCTCTTTTTGGTGCCTTAGGTTTAGGCCCATGAACTTGCATGTTTGTGTAGTATTTTGGTCATCATTTAGGGCTTGTTTTGCCACTGTTTTGGGGTGGTTTGAGGGCTGCCCCATTGAAGTTAAGGCCACCATTGTATGTTCATTATATGCTTGATGCATGCTTGGTTCATCGAGTGTTGTAGTAGGTTGGTCCCATTGCTTGATTGGCCCATGTTTGCATGCCACTTATACCCTGCATGCTCTAGCATTTTGCATGCCTATTGTGATAGTTGCATGACACTTGGTATGCCTTGCATCTTAGTCCCATTGTTGCATCATTTGAGCTATGTTGCATACATGCATTCCATGGCTTGGCTTGGGGATTGTCAAGCCAAGCATAGGGTTGAGAGGAGTTCACACTTCAAGTGGTGCAACTCGTCTCAATTCTTGGTCACCAAGACCTTTGACTAACACATGATAAGGCATTGGATTTCATTTGTTTGTTTGTATGCATTACCATTAAAATGCAACCTTGGTTCCTTAGGCCATCATGCATCAAGATGCATAATTGATGGCCCAAGAACCAAGAGTCATGCCTCATTGAGTCCCCAAGCATGATAGGAGGCATTGGCCATGCTTACATATGCTCAAAATCCATGCCATGCACCTTCCGGGTTTGTCGTGTTGTCAAACCGTCTCTCGCAGAACTTTTCACGACCGGCAAGAGATATCGTGCCGACCGCACACACTTTGTGCCGATAAACTCTACAAGAAGCCGGTGGCCAATTTAAGCAGCCGGTGGTCACTTCCTCCAGCCGGTGGGGTACTGCAGCTCATGTAGAAGGTATTCTGGGACTTTGGGAATTTTTGGAGAGGCAGGCGGAGAAAGCAACAAATACATGACACGGGTTTTCCTGCAAGTCGGATCGAGCATGCATCATTCACAGATCCCAAGGCGGGCTGGCTACCTTTCCTTTTGCATTTATTTGATAAATAATTAGAAATTTTGTAATAATTAATTTATTCATTATTCTGGACGTAATATTTATTCGGACCCTCTGCGAGGCGTAATTGTAATAAGTGTGGGTGAGTGGTGTGTATGTCTTCCAACCCCCATTTCTTTCTCCCTTTTATTTACCTGCTTATGTTGGTAAATTAGGGCATTTTTTAAATTAGCATACCTTATGCAATGCATGCGTGCATTCATGCATTTGTTTACATGCATCGGGCTCGGTACATCATACAAACTGCATCGTACTTTCAATTCCAGATTGAATACGTGTTATTTGTAGCATTCCATATGCCATGTTTAGGATAGCCGGGCCTGTCTAGATCGCATCATTGCCTGTGTTGCATTAGCCACTTAACATGAACTAGGACATGCATGTTTGCTAACTAATTTATTGTTTTGGCACGGAGTATGATGTAAGTATTTTACGCTTTAGCATACCACATGCGTGTGAATGTTGCCATGACAGTATGCTTACCATGTGGCTAAGTGCTTATGTGAGATAAACTGTTGGAATGCCTGTGGATGGAGGTTGGATTGCTTGAGTTGGAATAACTCATTGAAATCCGTATTTTAGCCTACTTGGGAGTAGCAATTTCAAATTGTTTTCCAAACAAACGGATATGCAATGTTTGTTTCCAAATTAGGCAATCTAGTCTATACTTGTTTGCTGCGCGCATAACATAGTAATTCTAGGCTAATAATTGGAATAAGAGCATGTAATGTTTTCAAAAACGGATATCACGATTAGTAGAGGCCGGTCTTCGGACCCAAGTAAAGGTGCTCATAGTCGACCTTCCCGATCGTACCCAAGCTCGAGCCAAGACCACTTTGGTGATGACGGACATGTGGCCTTCAGACGCAAGTCGTGGTTTCCTAAATTTCTCATTTTAAAATATTTAGGTGGCGACTCAGAATCCGCAAAGCAAATCCATGTTTGGCACTACTTTTCAAAAATCTGGTTTCTTCAAAACGATTTGCCAGTGTTGGACTCTTTGGTTCAAATTACGAACCGCGACAAACAAAAGGAGTCCGAATCAGAAGCATAGCGAGGTCTTCATGGTATTAATACATATGTACTGATTGATTCGGGGTCTACACATTCTTATGTATCGCATGCTTTTTCGCGAAAATTGAATAGACCCTTAGAACCCATGAATTATCTGTTAGCTGTATCATCACCCGTTGGGGGATCCATGACTTGTGCATACATGTACCCTGCTTGTGAAATTATTGTTGGAGATGCACATTTGTTTATTGACTTATTGCCTCTGAACATAGATCATTTTGATGTAATATTGATGATGGACTGGTTAACGAAATATCATGCCACCATAGACTGTGTAGCGAAACAAGTAGTTTTCCGTCCACCGGGTCTGCCTAAATTTGTGTTTAATGGGAGTGGAGTGGTACCTCCTCCATATTTGATTTTATCTGTGAAGGTTGTTAAATTGATTAGGAATGGATGTAAGGTGTATTTCTGTTCTGTATTGACTGTACCTACTAATGTTAAAACTGATGTGAACTATATTCCTATAGTCAGAGAATTCCCAGATGTTTTTCCAAATGATCTGCCAGGGGATTTGATTGACAGGGAGATTGAATTCACCGTTGATGTGATTCCGGGTACACAGCCTATATCGAAAGCCCCTTACAGAATGGCTCCAACCGAACTGAAAGAATTGAAAGTGCAACTGCAAGAACTGTTAGAAAAAAAGTTCATCCGGCCTAGTACTTCACCGTGGGGTGTACCTGTCTTGTTTGTGAAAAAGAAAGATGGCTCACTGAGACTTTGTATCGATTACCGTGAACTGAACAAGGTAACTGTGAAAAATAAATATCCATTACTGCGTATTGATGACTTATTTGATCAGTTATAGGGTGCTCAAGTGTTCTATAAGATTGACCTCAGATCCGGATATCATCAGCTGAAAGTTAAACCAGAAGACATTGATAAAACTGCTTTTCGAACGAGGTATGGGCATTACGAATTTTTAGTTATGCCTTTCGGAGTTACCAATGCACCTGCTACATTTATGGACCTCATGAACAGAATCTTTAAACCATACCTGGATGACTTTATTGTTGTATTCATTGATGACATACTGATTTATTCCAAAAGTATAGCAGAACATGAATATTTTCTGAGACTTGCTCTACAGACCCTAAGAGAATAGAAACTTTATGCTAAACTGTCTAAATGTGAGTTTTGGCTTGATCATGTTATGTTTTTAGGACATGCTGTTAGCAAAGATGGAATTTCTGTTGATTCGTAGAAAATTGAAGCTGTAGTAAATTGGCCTAGACCAACAAATGTGACAGAAGTCCGAAGCTTTTTGGGACTAGCTGGGTATTACAGGAGATTTGTCAAGGATTTCTCCAAAATTGCCTTACCGTTGACTCAGTTAACTCAGAAGGGGATATCATTTGACTGGACTGACCAAAGGGAATCAGCTTTCCAAGAGTTGAAAACTCAACTTGTGACTGCACCGGTTCTTACCCTACCTTCAGGTACGGATGGATTTACCATTTTTAGTGATGCCTCTCATAAGGGCTTGGGATGTGTTTTAATGCAGAATGGGAGAGTTATTGCTTATGCTTCCCGAAAGTTGAGACCGCATGAAAGGAACTACCCAACCCATGATCTGGAACTTGCTGCAGTAGTATTTGCACTGAAAATCTGGCGTCACTACCCTTATGGGGCGACATGTGAAGTATATACTGACCACAAGAGTCTGAAATATTTCTTCACACAGAAAGAACTGAACATGAGACAATGGAGATGGCTAGAACTGATTAAAGACTATGACGTACAAATTTTGTACTATCCGGGAAAAGCCAACACCGTTGCCGATGCGTTGAGTCGGAAATCGATTGGGAACTTAGCCTGTTTGCTTACCGGGCAGAGAGAGTTGCTTTGTGACCTTGAAAAATCTGAAATTGAAATTGTTTTGCGGGAACAAGGTGGAACAATAGCTGCTATTTCTGCTCAACCAGCACTGATTGAAGAAATCAAAGAGAAACAGCAACAGGATGACTTCTTGAAGAAGATCATCGAAGAAAAGGAGTCTAAGCCAAGATCGGGTTTCAAATTCGAAAATAATGTACTGAAATTTCAGGGAAGACTATGTGTACCGAATGACTCTGAATTGAAAAGGAGAGTTCTACAAGAAGGCCACAATTCAAAACTGTCTATCCATTCAGGGAATACGAAAATGTACCAAGATTTGAAATTGAATTTCTCGTGGCCGGGGATGAAGAAAGAAATTGCCGATTTTGTATCGAGATGCCTTCATTGCCAACAAGTCAAAGCGGAACATCAACGACCCACAGGCTTATTGCAGCCCTCACCGATACCGGAGTGGAAATGGGAACACATTACCATGGATTTTATTGTTGGGTTACCTCGCTCCAGTAAAGGTATGGACTCAATTTGGGTTATTGTTGATGGACTGACTAAATCTGCTCACTTCTTACCTGTTAAAACAATTTATAATGCGGACAAATTGGCTATACTCTACATTGATGAAATTGTTAGACTGCATGGAGTGCCTGTGTCCATTGTTTCTGACAAGGATTCGAAGTTTACATCGAGATTCTGGTAAAGCTTACAGACTGCATTGGGTACTGAACTGAGATTGAGTAGTGCCTATCATCCTCAAACAGATGGTCAGTCAGAAAGGACCATTTAGACTCTGGAGGATCTATTGAGAATGTGTGTCCTTAATTTTCAGGGAAACTGGGAAAGCCATTTGTCCTTAACTGAATTCGCTTACAACAACAGCTATCATTCAAGTATTGGTATGGCGCCTTTCGAGGCATTGTATGGCAGAAAATGTAGATCTCCGATTTGCTGGGCAGAAGTTGGAGATGCACCTTTGCTCGGGCCCGAGATCGTTTATGAAACGACTGAGAAAGTGAAATTGATACAACAGAGACTGAAAACTACACAGATCCGACAGAAAAGTTATGCAGATGTCAGAAGGCGAGACAAAGAATATGAAGTGGGTGATCATGTTTTTGTGAAAGTGACACTGATGAAAGGCCAGACTCGTTTTGGAGTCAAAGGCAAGTTAGCGCCAAGATATGTTGGACCGTATGAGATTATTGAGAAAATCAATCCGGTGGCGTATCAAGTTGCGCTTCCTCTTGAAATGGAGCATATGCACAACGTCTTCCACATCTCTATGTTAAGGGACTACCTCCGAGACCATTTCCATGTGATTGAGCCGACCTGTGTAGTGCTAAGTGATAACTACACTTATGAGAAACGGCCTATACAGATTGTGAACAGACAGATCAAGAAGTTGAGAAACAAAAAAATCCCGTTAGTGAAAGTTGACTGGCAAAACCATGGTGGCGTGTATGCCACTTGGGAAAGGGAAGATGACATGGCTAAAAGATATCCTGAACTGTTCCCACTGAATCCTGTTTTCTTCCAGAATGAAGGTAACTCGAGTTTAGAGGACTAAACTCTTTTTAAGGAGGGGAGACTGTAATAACCCTCATCACCGATTACTGATTAATTACCAATCATTGCTAAACTGAGACTGATTATGATGGATAACCGAAGTAATTGAAATGTTGAACTGACTGACTAGAATCTGTAACTGATTGACTGATTGTATCTGTTTAAATGCATCTCTATCTGTTTGACTGTTTGACTATCTGTTCATATTTTTATGTTTAAATTGCAAATTGAAGGCCTTATCGGCGGCCGAACCAGAAATTGATTGATGTTTTGAGATCATGGGAATTTATGTGATTTTATGGCATATTTATCTAAAAAGTGATTTAGTATGATTAAACTAGATTAAAATAAGTTAAATTGCATTGTTGGGCTTATTTACCGAAATGCCACTCTAGTGGCCCACTACATGAGCCATATTTGAGCCTCCTTATACACTTAAACAACACAATTTCCTCAGCCCCTTTTCTTGCCACAACCGACCAAGAGAAAGAGAGAGTGAGAAAATTGAATTCAATTTGTTAATTTGCTTGGAGAATTGAAGAAATTGTAGAAGAGATTGCATATTTGAGCTCCCTTCTTGAACTACAAGATTTAAGGTGGATTCATTGTCTTCTTATTTATGTTTTAAGTTGATTCTTGCATGGTTTAGAGCAAAGTCGAGTCTAGAGCCAATTTATGGCTCAAATTGTTGTGTTGAAGCTTACTTGTTGCATGCATGTATATATATTGAAGTTTTGAGGTTGTAGTTCATAATTCCTCACATACATGTCCATGTTTTGAGAATAGATCATGAATTCATCTTGATTTTGTAAGATTTGGCTCTTTAGAGCATGAAATTGAGGCTTGAAAGTGGTTTAAACTCGTGCATATCATGTTTGTAGCATGTTCATGAAAATTGGTTTGAAATTGAGTTTGAATTAAACACCCTTGGGCTTTGATTTCTCAAGTTGAGCTTTGAACCATGTTGATTCTATGTGTTTACAAATGTTTTCCAAAAAATAGGCCCAAGAGGATTGAATTTGGTGCATTTGAACTTGATTTGAGCTTGGAAGTTCAAATCTGGAAATTCCAGATTTTGGACTCCCGCTCGAGTGGGGAAAGTGGCGCTCGAGCGGAAGAATTGATGCTCGAGCGGGACCTTGTGTCTTACGCTCAAGCAGCTATCAAACACTCATCGAGCGTGATTTTCGAGCATCCAGTACTTTTGCCATGTTTTGCAGTACGCTCGAGCGTGAGAAGTGACACTCGAGCGGAAACCTTTGTCTGCATGTCCGCTCGAGCGGGGAAAGACACGCTCGAGCGGGACTCTGTTTCAATGAAAATTCTAAAAATATTTTCAAAGTGCATCTTTGCATCCTCATTTCATCCTAGGTATTCTTAGGCCTAGTTTAAGGCATCTTAATGAGGATATAGATGTAGAACTAGGGGTGGGCGCGGGTCGGTTGCGGCCACGAAACTTCCAATCCGCCATTCGTCCGCCAGATTGGCGGATTGAAGAAAATCAATCCGCATCCGTCCGCCAATCCGGCGGATGTGGATTGAGCGGATTGGCGGTTTGGCGGATGGATGCGAATCGGTTTGGCGGTTTAAAATTTTATAAATTTTCAACATAATTCAACTTGTGCACTTCCTCAAAAAAAAAAAGAAAAAAGAAAAGAAAGTATTACAGTTAATGATTTAAAAAAATATTACAATCACTGTATGCCTTATCTAAAGAAAAAAAGTTTGAAACTTTAGAATATCACGATCACTGCATACCTTATCTACATATTACAATCACAGCATGATTCATCCACATAAAATATTACAATATGTGATTCTTAAAATATAATAATAATTCAAACTACCAAAACCATGAACAGAGCAATAGTAGAGATTGTATGTCTCTATATTGTTATATCTACATATGTTTTTTAAAACAAAAACCAACCAATATATATCATATTTTCTATTTATTATTTTTAGAGCTAGATTTAAAAACCAAAAAATATAGATAAATAATATGTTTATTTTTTTCAATTCAAAAAATATATTCAAGTTGAAAACTTTTTTTCAACAGAATATTTGAACTTTTTTTCAATTGAAAACACAAACATAATATTTAAACAAATTGAAAATATAAAATCTTATAAATTACTAGGGTGCTCGCGATTTGGCGGTTTGGCGGTTCGGTTGCGGCCAAAGAAATCTCAAATTCGCCATCCGTCCGCCAAATTGGCGGATTGGAGAAAATCAATCCGCAACCGTCCGCTCGTCATCACGCATCCGTCCAAAATGCGGCGGATCGGTTCGGTTCGATCGGTTTTGACGGATCGGTATATCCGCTGCTCACCCCTATGTAGAACACACCGAGGCAAATTAGGAATTAAGTTATTATCTTCCCCAACTGTGTAGCTTAGTGTGTGTTCGATCTGTTAACTGTGTAGGGTTGGCGACTGGGGACGTGCTCTAGCTTTTATCAGAGCCCGTAACTCGTGAGTAACAACTATGTAAAGATATGTTCAAATCGATCTTCTCAACAATTGAACTGCATCGCTTCAATCGACATCATAATTGAATGAATGTATGTCCTATATTCTCGAATCAGACAGGCATCCTTAGCAATTACTATTTATCGTCATTGTTATAGAGATCTCTCGGTTCCTTGTTGGAACCACTATCGCTATCGATTGATGGCCATCATTTATCGCTCGGGTCTTTTAAGACCTATCACATCGTATACATGACTGAATGATTGACATACCGAATCAATGAACTGTTTTTATTACTGTAAGGACATTCATTCTAAACCCCTTTATACATTTATGTTATTCACTGGGCTTTAGCTCACTGTTTATATATATATGTAGGTGTTCAGGCACCAGATCGGAGCTAGGAGCGTGGATTAGACTCCCCTTTTTGTCAAGCCAATCACTGTGCCTCACTGCGAGGTTCCGACTCTGCCAAGCTATGGCTTAGGGGTGTTTTAGTCCCCCGTCTGTCTCTCAGATTGTTTTGGTTCATCAGATATATCAGTATAGACTATTACTACTGTTTAATAGGGATTAGGTCCCTGAACTGAATGATTGTATATATGTACATACTGTTTTGTCACTGACTGTATATATGTATAAAAAGTCTTTTTGCATATAGACTGTCACAACTCATTGGACGTTGTTTATTTACTGTATTGGCTTCCGCCATGCCTCAGATTCTCTTTTTATCAGATATCATATGTGCCTTCGTAATCTCTTGACATCGCGTTACTGATGCTAAACCCATAGAGGCGGGTTCGGGTCGTGACAAAACTTCTCAAGAAAGCAATCACAATGTCTCCTGCCTCACTTTTTAATTCATTTAACTTAAAATGAAATTATGCCTTTGTTGGCGCATATGCACATTCTGAAAACTTGGACACAATCGTCTTCTTAACCAAATTTGTGTTTCCACATGACAACTTATCCCTCAGATTTCTTTTTAGATATTCAAGACAAAATCCATGAAAGCAATTAGGAAAAAACCTAGCAATTTCCTCCACAATACCACAATGTCGATCTGATATGAAACTTATCACCCTTTCTGATCCCAATACTCCACATAAATGTTCAAGAAACCAACACCAATTGTCTTTATTCTCAGCATCAACAACAGCAAAAGCTACAGGGAAAAAACCTACAAAACAAATAAGAACAAGCATATCATATATACACATGCAGAGAAAATTAGAACAATAAACAACCAGAGATATTTGACACTACAAACATCCAGAGAAAATTCACTTCGTGCCCAACTCAAGAGAAAATTCATACATTGGCAACATCCAAAGAAAATTGACTTAGTGAACAAAACACAGATAAAATTGACTTAGTGACCAAAACAAATCCAGTGAAAATCCACACAGTGGCCAAAACCACAGAAAATTCAAAGTGTCAGAGAAAAATCACATTCACTCAATTCCTACATGTATAGAAAATTCACATAGTTAGATAAAATTCTATATATTTACAATTACCTTCATTCCCATCTTTCCCCGTTGCAGCAAGCATAACTCCTTTGTATCGTCCTTTCAAAAATGTTCCATCAAGAAAAAGCAATGACCGACAATATTTGAAACCAGCAATGCATGCATGAAAAACCACAAACACTCTTTTGAAACGCTTGTTATCTTCAAAATCTAACTCAAAACGACTACCTGGATTGTTCTTCAATGCCTCATCAAAATACCACCGTAATTGATCAAATGACAAACAAGAATCCCCATATGTACTACATTTTGCTTTTTCAACACCCAACCAACCACAGTTATAACTGATTGAGACCCCATACTTGTCTTTCATTTCTTTTACAATATCCACTGGACGAGTTAAAGGTTTTGCACTTACCTCTTCAAGTATCAGCTCAGAAACTAAGCTGGAAGTCATTCTCGAATGTTTACTCGTACGAACCGCCACACCACACGTATGTTCATTGTTCAAAGTCCTTATGTAGAAAAATCCATTTGTTTTTTCAACAGAAGCATGTACACGCCACATACATCCCCTTGATTCCTTATATGCACATTCTGTCGTAACCCTCAACTTGTCATTTTTAACATACGTAAACTGAAAACCAACCTCAATAGCATACTTGCATAAAAAAGTACGAAACTCAAGCACACTACCCTCAAACTTTTGTCCAACACTCGTAATATTATTCCACCAACGAGCCGACAATAACACCTTTTCTTGGTGAGAACAAAACTTAGAGAGTGAATTCCTTTCAATATCCACCAGCCTATCACACTCACCATCCACAACATCTACCCAATTAGACGCCACTTCATCCTCTTCATTAGAAGTACTACATCTAGTAACTGAAACATCAACTATATCAACACTGCGTGCACAAACAACCCTCAACATTCAGAAAATCAATATTATTTCGAACCATATAATTCGGATGGCTCAAAATAGAATATGAAATACACATAGTCTTAGGTTTCATATTCTTCCATGTTTTACACAAAATGCCAACCAATTCTTCAAAATTCAATTCACATGAAACATTAATGACAATAGTATCATTCCCATATTTGCACAGCAACAACACTGCACTGTCCATTGAAACTGAAACAAAAAACAAGAAAAATAATTTGTTTAACATAGAAACACTTCACAAGAACAACATAAAAGTCTAGAGAAATTTCTAAAAATTATAATTTTCTCTGAACTTAAAATAAAAGTCCATAGACATCTACAAACTAATATTCACCTTCAAGATGATAAAAAACAAAATCACAGAAACTCAATGAATCACAGAGAAATTTACTACTAACTATTAAACACAATCATAAAAAAAAATCACACAGAATATCTGTTATGAAATTATAGGCTTCTCCGTGATTTTCACCTCACTACAACCTAACAATTTTCTATGCATTATTCTGCAATATTACAAACTGAAAGTGAGTAACAAACTTACAATTTTCTCTGAACTACAAATACAAGTCCAGAGAAATTTATGAACTTATATTCACTTTCTCACATTCTGTCTGCATTAGAAACTTCTAATAATATGTCCATATACACTTATAATTTTCTCTGGACTACACAAACAAAAGTGCAGAAAATGAAATTTCTCTGGTTTGAAAAAATATAGAACAAAACTTATCATTGATCAGCATGTTGATAAAAAACAGAGTACGAAAAATGAACTCTAAACATCAAAATCACCTACATTGTCAATACTATTTGAAATTGATCAAAAAACAAAGAATGAAAAATTAATTCCAAAAATAAAAATCAACTCTATCAAGCTGGCCTCTCTCTAAACAAAAATCAAAATCCATGTGGAATCTAAATTGAAAACAAACTTGATTCAACTCCACTCAAAAACCTACGTAATCAACACACTGTCAACACTCTTTGAAATTGATTAAAAAACAAAGAATCAAAAATTAATTCCAAAAATAAAAATCAACTCTATCAAACTGGCCTCTCTCTAAACAAAAATTCAAAACAAAAATCAAAATGCATGTAGTATCTCAATCGAAAACAAACCTGATTCAACTCTACTGAAAATTTACGCGATCAACACACTGTAACACCACTGAAATCTCCGACGAAATCTCCAACGAAATCTACATGATCGTATCAATCTTTCTTGTCAACTCCATTGAAATCTCCGACGAAATCTCCACCATGAAATCTTCACTGAAATCTCCGACGAAAACTCCAACGAAATCTCTACTGCAAATTCAGTTTCCAAAATCTATCAGTTAAGTCAACAATATAATATTCAAACAAATTTATGTTATAAAGGAAGGGTAATTTAGGTACTTTATAACCTAAAATAAATTTCAGGGACCTTAGCCATCAAAACATATTATTTTGGACCTCTCCTCCTATTAAAAGTAGAGGAGGAACCTTAGGCCAATTTTTCTTTTTTAAAATATCTATTTTACCCTTATTTACATACATAAAATTGGCAAACAATTTGCCATTTAGAAAACTTTTGTACGCCCCAGTCATAATATTTGATTATGACCAATTATGTTGGCAATTATAATTATTGATTATAAGATTATTTTGATTATGATTCAAAAAATATTTGATTATACTTTATGTGTAATGTTTGGTTATAACTATTTTTTCTACTTATGAATGAAAAGGGTCTAATTATAATATTTGTGATATTTAATTATGACCAATTATGATGGTAAATATAATTATTGATTATAACATTATTTTGATTATGATTCAAAAAATATTTGGTTGTATTTTGTGTGATGTTTGATTGTAACTATTTTTTCAACTTATTAATGAAAAAGGTCTAATTATAACATTTGTGATACCATAGCATTGTCTAAATGTTTAATAGTATAATAATTGACGTATTGAATGAACTTTTATAATTCCCTACAATTTTTTTTTTTACTTTTGTAGTAATTTTTTTTTAATAAGAATAAAATAGGCATTTAAAAAAATGGATTTCTTATATTAGTTTTCTCCCTTAGTTAACTTAACGATTGACTAACAAAATGATTAAATTGGAATGAAAATTTAGAGAAATTCTTGGTAGCTCGAAAACAAGGCTCGACTTTGGCTCGAGAGGGAGAGAAGAGAGGAGAAGGAGAATGAGGGAGAGAAGAGAGGAAGAAGGAGGAGATCGGCCCACGGTCGTCATTGGCCAGCCGATCGCCCAAATTGCCGCCGATCTCCCAAATTGTCACGTCGCCGATCTCCCAACCCGTCGCCCAGCTCCGATTGTCGCAGCAGCCTCCTCCTCCTCCTTCCTTCTTCCTTCTTCCTTCTTCCTCTTCCCTCCTCCGCCCCGCCTCCGCCTCCTCCTCCCTCTGTGAATATGCCCCCTCTAGTCCTCCTCCTCCTCCCTCTCTTCTCCTTCTCTTCTTCTTCACCCTTCATCTTCGACGACCTGTAACAGAAGAAGGAACAAAAAAAAAAAAATCGAGCCAAACTCGAGCCATACATTTCGAGCTACCAATCGCAGTTCGAAAATTTAAACTTTAAGGAGGGGATGTAATTCCCAGACCATGAAGGTTGTCAGTGTAATTTATCCTAAATTTATTCTTATTTAATTAAACAATGATTTTTGAAATATGAAATAGTATCAACTTTGGTAATATTATAATCACTTTAATAAATAAAAAAAATTAAAATTTAATTTTATATAACATTACTATTTTTTGAAATGAATTCCTTCTTACGTATCTCAGGAAAATGGGCGCTCAAAAAAAACATACAATATAACTTATTTTTTCTCATTCAATTAATCACATTAACCAGCGTTATTTTTGTTTATTGTAGTACCCACCCAATTTCTTTTGGAAAATGTTTGGTGACTTAAATTTTTGTGACTTGAATAGTTTGAATGTGTCAAAACGACATCGTTTTACACTCAAAACGATGTCGTTTTGAGTGTTTCGAGCCATAATTTTTCAGGTCACCTATCATTATTGATTTCTTTTGAACTCCCATCCCCCCCCCCCCCCAAAAAAAAAAAATTACAATTTTGAGCTTGTTTGAGAATTTAACTATTTTGATTAATTTTTTTAATTTTTTAACTATTTTAGTCATACTAAAATACTTATGTTTAGAATAATAAAAAAAAAAATTATAATTGACTTGATGATTGTGAGAAAAAAAAAATAATAATTGTGATTTAAATATGATATTTTATCTTATTAATTATCTCAACCTATTTTATCTTTGTTAACTATTTTAATCAAAAAAAAAAAAAAAAAAGCTACCAACCCAACTTTCCAAAGCCTCAGTTTGGGAAGTGAGTTGAATTTTTAACTATTTTAGCTTGGGCTAAAAAGTTTAGTTTGGGAAGGACTTTTTGACTTTTTAATTTTTTTTGTGAGAAAAGAATATAATGATTATAAATTGAATGTAATATTTTATTTATTATGTCTAAAATAATTTATTTTATCTTTTATAATCCAAATAACTCCAAACCTCCTTGCGAAACGGATCTTCTTATAAAATTTCACTTCCAACTCATACTCCAACTCTAATTCTGAGCCCTTCACGCCACCCCGTCCTGTAGCCCAGTTTTCTCCTCATTAATGATTAATAAGTACTTCTTTTCATTTTAAAATATTAGTCATTTTTTAAAAATTAATAACTAAAATTAGATGATTTTTTTATTTTGTCTTTTTTAAAAATTCATTAATAACATAAAAATTACAATTATGACAATTTATATTTTCAAAAAAAATATATTACCAAAGATAATTTTAAAAAATTAATATTTTTAAAGGACAATAACTTTACTACTAAAGAAAAGTTAGATTTCCTAAAAAGAATTATTATTTTGGAATGAATGAGTAATTTTTATAATTATTTAATGAATAATACTATATGCACTAATTAGTGTACAAATTAGTATATCAACTAGTGATGTGACATAATTTTAAAGATTTTGAATATTTATAATTTGTATAATAAATATGGTCATTAATGATATCATAACACTAGTTGATATTCTAGTGTATGTACTAATTGGTACATATAGTACCACTATTATTTAATTTATTAATATACACCTTGATTTCACAAAAAAAAAAAAACTATTTAATAATCTGCTTTGACAAAAATGATGTCATTTGATTTGAACCGGTAAAACACTTTGTATTGAGATTAGGCAAAATAATATTTTAAAAATAGCTCCCTCTATATATATTACTAAGCCCTCCGTTTGGGAAGTGGGTTGACTTTTTAACTTTTTAGTTTTTTTAGCTATTTTAGTTTGGGGCTAAAAAGTCTGGTTTGGGAACGACTTTTTGGCTCTTTTGGCTTTTTGACTTTTTGGTGAGGTGTCATCTTGTTAAAAGACCAAATTATCCTTTTCCATTTTTTTTATTTTTTAATTTGGGTTGGGATTTGGCATTGTTCCCGTTTTTTTTTTTTTTTTTTTTTTTTCTTTTATACAATTTTGGCTTTTTGGCGAGAAAATTTTTTTTTGTAATTTTTTTTGTTGTATTTTTTTTTACAAATCCAAATTTTGGCTTTTTTTTTTTTTTTTTTTGTATTTTTTTTTTTTTTGTATTTTTGTTTTTACCAAATACAAATCCAATTTTTTTTTATTTTTGTATGTTGGGTTTCGATCTACCGAATTTTGCAAATCCAAATTTCTTATTTGTTATTTGTTTAATTTTTTTTTTAGTTTGGAGTAGGCGGATATTGCGTTAATTTTTTATTTCTTCGACAATTTATGTATTACTTTTCTTTTTCATTTGTTTTTATTTTTTTCACCTTTTTGTTTTTCCACAAGCAAAATTCGTATGGATTGTTGTTTTTCAAAATTAGGCACGTCATCAATTGGAACGGGTTACATCACCGTGCAAACTCATACATATTGTACATGATAATATATTTTAATACAGTCTGTTCCACGTGTGTCATTATGTGACAACCATACGAAAATTATTTCGTTAATTGTTGACAAATTCCGTTAATTTTTTTATTTGTTCTATAGGTTTTTTATATTTTGTAATTTGTTGATAATAAACTTCCTTCCGAAATTGAATTGGAATTATATCTAATTTGTTATATACATTTCCTTTAAATTGTGTAATTTGTTCTTAATATATATTTTTTTTAGTAAATATATCTGTTGGAATTTTTTATGTTTGTTATATATTTGTCACAAATGGGAAATGAGTATTTCTATTACAAAAAATTCAGGATTTAGCATTAACTATCAACAAAAAATATAACAAATTTGCCCGAAATGTGTGATAACCGAACAGATATATAAGATGTGCACATATAACCGAACAGATACATGGATTGTAGACCGATTTGTACATCATAATGTACATAACATTGGCATTTCCAATGGTCACAGATATATAACACATATGTAACCAGATTTGTGCATAATCGCCAAATTTCGATTCGAATAAATAAGAACAAATAAGATGAACAGATCGATTTTCATAAATAAGAACAAATATTTGAAGCATAACAGATATATTTTATACATACAAATCACCCTTAATCGCAGATACAAATCGTAACGGATATATATACAAATCGAACATATATATATATATGTATGTATACATACAAATCATTTCAAATTTACGATTAGCGACGATTTTCAACATCACAGATCCAGAATCGCAGATTTTTCACCGAAGCGCATCGGTGCCCGTCAGGTGTAATCTAAGCGTAATCAACCCAACGAGGATCCGTAAAAACAGATCGCCATGGACCGTCTTTGTTATGGACCTAAACTATGCAGATGGGAAAAATAAGAAGATAAATCGAGCCTCCATAGAGCATTACCGAGCAGGTTGAGTTTGAGACGCGTTGCTCGTCGCCGCATGCGGATCGTACTCGGCCGCGATTTTTGTCGGCCAAGCTCACGAGATCCTGCAAGGATAAGCGCCGTTACGTCTTCTCTCTCAGACACGAGGCTACAAGCGTTTGGGAAATGGGTTTAACCTCTCGGGGGGCAATTCGGCAAATGTACATACCGAACTCAGAAGCTAACCCGTGAAATTGGTTTTTGTCGCGACGTGGCTGATTTAGCCAATTTTGTCGCGACGTGGCTAAATCAGCCCCGTTTTGCCTTCCTAAACACAGGCTAAGCGTCATTTAGGAACATATTTTAATAATTTTTTATTTTTTTAATTAAAATATGAGATAAAAAATAACAATAGTAAGAGTATTTACACATTTACTAACAATCTTACTAAACACTCACTAGTTTTGATAAGATCAATCATCACTTGGTATGGGAGTCACATCAACTTGTGAGTGTGTTAGTAAAATTGTTAGTATCCCTAACATTTTTCTAAAACAATTAGTATGTTTGGAATGATTTTTTGATTTTTACGAAAAGATGTGCAAAAAGTAGAGATTTGTTAAAATTTGATTTTTGTAATTGGTAGTGCTATATGCACCAATTAGTATACCAACTAATGTATCAATACTAGTTATGACTTAGTGCATATATCATTATTTTTTGTAATAATTTTTTAATTTCTAAACTAAAATGTATGTTGTCCATTGAGACCTAAATATTTTGTCAAATTTAAATGCCTATATCACAGCATGTATGATATGAGATGAACTTGTAAGGGAATTTGAGATTATTAATTATTCTCTTTGTCTCATTTTGTTGATCCATTTTTTCATTTTAATCTGTCCCAAAATATATGGCCACTTTCTATTTTAGGATGCTAATTTGGTTGGATTTCTAAAACTTCCCACTATAAATTATTATAAACGTATTTTAAAATTCAAATAGAAGGGTAATGGTGAAAAAACATTCTGCTTAGTAAGTTGAATTTTCTTTAATGGACAAACAAATTGGGATGGAGACAGTATAATTTAAATTTGAGGTTATTTATTATTCTCTCCGTCTCATTTTGTTAATCCATTTTTTCATTTTAATCTGTCCCAAAAAATATGTTCCGTTTCTATTTTAGGATGCTAAATTTGGTTAAATTTCTAAAATTTCCCACTATAAATTATTATAAACACATTTTAAAATTTAAATAGAAGGGTAATGGTGGAAAAATAGTCTGCTTAATAAATTGAATTTTCTTTAATGGACAAACAAATTGGGACAGAGACAGTATAATTTATTTTAAGTTAAAAAATAATAATTTATATACACAACCTAAGCATTCGTTTTTCAATTTATTTATTTAAACCATTTTTATTGCAAAAGTTATAGACAAAATAAATGTATCATACAAATAAATTAAGGGTTTTGCTAAGAAGTATCTCAGGCACAAGTAAAGGAAAATGTCATAAATTCTAAATAATTTATCAAATTTTTTACCAAACATTTCACATGAATATGAGACTTACACAAACACACGTGTATGGATCCCAAATCTATGTGAGAAATTTGGTAAAAAATTTAATATTATTTGGAATCTTTAATATAACTCACAAGTAAAAGACCAAAGAATTGAAGAAAATAAAACATTTTTTACTAAATTTAATACACTTCTATTAAAATTAAGATATTTTTTAATATTATCACATATTTTTAAAAATAATGCTATATGCACTAATTAATGTACACACTAGTGTAATATAATATAATTTTAGATATTTTAAGTATTTATAATTTATATAATAATATCATAACACCCGTTGGTATATTAATATGTACACTAATTAGTACATATAATACCACCGTATTTTTAGAACATTTTTTACACATTCTCAACATTAAATAATGTCCTAGGGAACCTATTAGAATTTGCCATGAATGAAATAAGTAAAAAAGTGGCAACAAACAACTCAATAGTCCATGATAAGGTTGTAATATGAGGATCGTGGGACCCCAGTTATCCCAATTGTCTCACTCATGGACAACACCTCCCACGTTATTCTCGATCAAAATTACAGTTTTAGGAGTGAGTGGGGGTTTGCCTAAAGTAATTCTGACACTACTCTCTCTCTCTCTACTTTTGTCCAGATGTGTGGGTGTGGATCGACAGGTGAGGTCGGTAGCCGAAAGAGACCCAAATTGCCGACGCGAATATGGGTACAGAATTTTGGCCGCTACTGCTCCCCCCCACTCAGCTTAAGCCATTTGATGTTCGTTTGTTGGCTTATATATATATCTATACATATATGGGTAAGAGAGAATAAATACTCTTCCCTACTTCAATATTTTATGAATTCTTTTTGTTATAATTGATGAGATTTTATCCTCAAAAAAAATTGATGAGATTTAAAATATAATAAAATTTAAAATGTCTCACATGATTAATGCAATAAGTGTTACATTAATAATGAAAAGATATTTATAAATAATATTAATTTCATAAAAACTGAAAATCTAAATCAAATTTTTTTTAAGTTTCAAAACAATTTCAAAATAAAAACCTGCAAGCAACAAGAGTGAGGGTAATTTGGTCAAAATTTAAGACATTGAAATGTCAAAAGACATAGCCAAAACTTCTATTTTCATTATGAAAGGTCTTTGTCGAAGAAATCCACATGCGTGGCCGGAAGATGTTGAAAGTCGTAATAAATTAGTGTCAAATGTTTCTTTATCGAAGTAAATATCTATTACGTGCCAGTCTTTTAATGCTGTATTTGGTTAAAAAAAAATTTTTTTTGTTTTAAAAAAAAAAAAATTAAAAAGAAAAGAAAAGAAAAAAAAAATACATAAAACTATTTAAATTATGTATTTTTTATTCATATTTCAACTATTTTTTTTTTTTATTTCTCTTTTCAAATCCCACAACCAAAAACGTTATAAAAGTATAAAAATAACATTGATTTAAAAAAGAACTTTCTAAAAAAAGCCTTACAAACATATTAAAATAGGCCCAACTGGTTTTGCCCAATTCTCCTTTAATCACTTACAAATTATGTTATCATATAGAGTAATATTAGGAATATCAAATTTTTTACCAAACAAATGACCAAATGTCTCATATGAGTGTAGGATCCACATGTGAGACATTTGATCATTTATTTGAAAGAAAATTTGGAGTCTATAACATTTTTCTACCATATATATGACCCACAAAATAATTGAATACGGTAAAACGAACCGCAAAAAAACGAGTATGCCGCGTACAAAAACGACACAAACACAAGCAGGGCAACCATAAAAGATCAGGAATTCAATAAATTTCAGTCCCAGGGGCAACCAATTTTACAATCCATCCCAAGCAATATAATAACCTTCAAACATAAAACACAAACCTAAATGCCATATTTTCTAATTTATAAATGTTGATGAACAAAGCAAATATAATATTGATTCATCATCCATTGTCAAGTCACATCTTGGAGTTGCTTCCTCCCCTAGAGAATATTAGCCGTCTCCTTCTGCACTTCATAATATGTAAGTGTTGCCACAGCATGAGACTCTGATCCGGTCTCAGGCATGGCTTGAATACTATCAGAGAACATGAAGAACCAAAACACTTTCCAACAATATGAGAACCTAAAACAAAAAACAAATTCTTCAAGGTCAACCCACCAAGAAATGGGAAATCCTCAAGCGCAGGATACTACTAGCAGGCTAATCATGCAGATTTTTTCCTCCTTCAATTCCTAAGTAATCTGAATCTCCAATTCATCTGAGTCTATTTTGAAAATCACTCCAAGTAATCTAATGATATCTGACACACCAAGAGGTCTGTCTATGTCACCAAAGCTCAACGTCAACACATTTCCTTCTGTCAAAAGTTGACCACAAATGGATAATGATCGTTGGTTCTGAGATTCCTATACCGATATTTGGCAGCAAGCAAAGTTCAACAACTTGGATCTTAAATTTGTGTGAGGATATGTGGAGGGAATAGGTAAGCAAATGGAAAAGACATAAACATTTAGCTTACACTTACCTTCTCACTTTCTCTTTCTTTTCTTCACTCCACAAATCCAAGATCAAACATGCCCTTAGGAAAACAAGTAGGGTTCGAAAGAGAGAGAACTTCAAAGGTGATTTGCTAGCAAGATTTTGCACGGGTATTAAAAAGAAAAAAAAAGGGGGGGGGGGGGGGGGAGGCAATTTTACAGGAAGTCTGATGATAAAGAACAATAGAGATTTAGCTAATCCAATGTTACACTTAATCCTCCAAAGAGAAGCCAAAAAAAAAACAAAAAAAAAAGGGCCCCAAAATATAACCAGGCTTTTAAATTGAAAATTAACAACTCACATGATTGTATGAAATTTCAAGTCTTGTAAGCATTGGCACAAACCGGGAAGTTAAAGATGATTATCAATCTGCTGCAGGGTTCTATACGACAAGTTCATCTTCAAGAAAGTTGTATTCGAAAGTGAATTCAGTCTTGATTCTTTGGCACCTGAGGATCAGTAATAGAATGGCCAGAAGTCATTACAACCACACATACAAGATGCTTTTCCTTTCAGAAACTACACCTTATTTCCATGTCAAGATAAACCCAAAATTCTGTATCTTATATCTAGCTGCTGAACTTTTTTAGTAGCAGAAAAAAAGCTCAAACATTGTTAGAAGTCATATCTGAGCAATTTCAAGTTGGAAGCATATGAAGATCATAAGCAAATGTAAAAATAACATAAACAAAAACAGCAAACAGATCTGATTCTGTAACAACAATGATAACAATTACGAGTCTTCTTTTAAACTCAAGATTCTAAGCTAACAAAAAAATCCAACACCCCTTGAGCCTCAAATTTTCATTTTTTGAGCAATATTTAAGGCTCAACTAACTGAATCAATCCATAAAGTAGGTGTTTGTTTTGAGAGATTGAGCCATGGGATTAGACTAATAGTCCATCCGGACTAATAGTTCGTTGTTTGGTTCAAAATTTGGTTCAAAATTTTTACACCGGACTAATAGTCTAAAATTCAATAAAATTTAAATGTCTCAATTTAAAAAAAATATAATTTTATTTAATTTTTATTGATGTTTTATTTATTTAATTTTTTATAGACATTTTATTGATGTTTTATTTCAAAATTCTGTTTATATTTAAACTTTAATAGATGTTTTATTTAATTTTATTATTTAATTATTATTATTATTTTAAATAAATTTATTTAAAATTTTAATTAAAAAATAACATATATTTTTATTGATATTTTTATATATTTAATTTATTCAATTTTTTAAAAATAAATTTATTTAATTGTGTAAAAAATAAAATAAAATAAATTTTTATTTAAGCTAGCTAAAAATAATTAAAATATTAAAGATATGTTTAATATTGCTATTACTTAGTAAATAATTGCAAAGGGTAAAATAGTCATTTGAGCATTTATCTTTCTCCATAATATCCCAAACAAATATAAGATTCATATCCTATCAAACCAAATAGTCATTTTCGGACATCTAATCCCATGACTAAACAAACATGAGATACAAATCCAGTCAAACCAAATAGTTTGGGAACAATGAATCACAGAACTTACAGTCCGGTGGATTCCAATCTCCCTTATCCAGTCCGTCCAAACAAACACACACAAATAGTCTTACACTTTCAGATATTATAAAATCCCTTTACCCTCTGTATTATGTGAAGAATAATGACTGGTTGTAATATGCAGGTATAAAGAGTGGTTGTGATATTTTTCATTTTTTCCCTTGAAAATAATGGCTTTATTGGCAAGACTCAGATATGCCATCTTGAAACTGTTCCCTCTAATCCCAAAGCAAATCAGGGCCCATCACCATGCAACTGCCCACTCAACTGATCCATTCAACCACAACCAAATACCATAACTATCTAGTAGATTTAATTATCACTCTAGTAAACAAAGGTCAAATCCAACTCACACAGCAGATGGAAGATCATGGTCCTAATATTGTTGTTACTTCTGGGGTTAAAATTATAATAAGTGCGACAAAACAAAGATAAGGTTGAATCGTAATAGAGGTAGCAATTGAAAAAATACATCACATGGATAAATTGCTGTTGCAGGGGTGGACACTTGGCATATCAACTTAATTCTTGAAATATCAAATAAGCTGTCCAAAATAAATCAAAATGATCCAGGGGGACACTCCGTAGAATAAATAGAGCAATATGATTCATAAAGAAAACAAAAAAATTCATCCCAAGCTCTTGTCAAATATTAAACTCGATATCATAGATCAATGGAAAGATAGGTGATACAACAGAAAAGAAAATAGGGTAACAGAATAAGCAACAGCATGTAGATGAATCACAAGTAATATGGTTCATAAATGAGAAAGCAGATTCATCAACAGTAGCAAAGATTACTCGGGAAAAATGTACCAAGAAAATGGGTGGGGGAGGAAGGGCAAATACATCATAGCAAAGGGCATTGTTTTCACTTTGCAGATATAAATATCCAATCAATTATCACACATGGCATATTCTAAAAAAATTCCTGGGTGTATTTTGTTTTGATGAAACTGGAGGGCTCAACTCAATCTAAAACTACAGAGTAAAGAGAGATTCTTTCATCTACAATGTCTTCTTAAACAGACCCAAGACATTATTTTGAATACAAGCATGTCACCTCATAAAACTTGACAGAACAGAAAGAGGTAAGAGGTCAAAAGACACCTCAACGTGATTTGATCTAGAATCAATAAGAAAGTTTAAGAAGACATTGTCCACATTATAAGAGTAAGACATATTTAGTAAAGAAGTGCTTCTACAAAGAGGACTACAATAATGAATGCCTGTCAAATTTTTTGCAAAAGAGAAGTAATGATTCGTCATAGAGAGAGAGAGAGAGAGAGAGAGAGCAAAATCATGTTTATAAAGAGACAACACACAAATGAGATGTCAAAATCAATGTAGTAGTGATACATATCGCGCATCCTTGTACCACTTGTAAGTATTGTATGTAGTATGATGCATCATAAAATACATTAACAAATTAAGGTTGAAAATAGAAAATAAAAATCCTTATATAGAACATAAATATATTTCCTGGACAAAATATTCAGTATCATTTAACCAATCACAAGCTTTTAAAATGACATGATAAAAATTAAAACAGCAAAACACATGCATTTGTCAATAACCAAAGAAGACAATACACGAAATAGATAATATTAAATAAATTACGATAAATTACATGGACCTCTCCTGAAGTTTTTGACAATTATCGAGACCTCCCTTGTGGTTCCTAAAATTACACTGCTCTCCCTTCTCAGAGTTGTTTAGTAATGACTGTTGATAGAAAATGTACTTTTACACTTTTACCCTTCTACAAATTTACTTACCTCTGTCATCAAACATTCCTAATCCGAACTACCATTTTTATAATCTCTGGAACCAAACAATAAGCTCCACTTCACCATTATTCATGGCCAACACCACAACATAACACATGGATGAACAACCCCCTCCCACTCTCTAAACCCTCAGGTTTCGAAACATGTCATGATCAACCTCTTTCTAAAGTTTGTGTTTCTCAAAAATCTCAGATTTCATCCATGACCAAAGTTTGGATTCACAAACTCTCTTTCCCTCTACACTCTGATAATATGCATCTAAATCCATACAAGATGTTATGAATCATACAATACATATCAGGTATCGTACAATTTTGACATCATTTGTTAGATGAAAGAATCGGACAAGGCAATCTAAGTCATAGAAAATGGCCTCATAATGTAACCAATAAACCTGAGTTTCTTTCTCCAGATATACAGTCTAGTTATGATCATTACAAAGACTTTGAATAAAGTACCAGAGTTGAGTAAGCATACCATCCATGTTGCATCTCGTCATTGGTGATATGGAAATCGAAGTAAACATATGTGCCCTGTTCATACTCATCAGTGGTCACCTTAGGCTCTTCATGCCGTTGAAACCATGTGTTGTATTTCCGATGGTATCTCCACGATTGCTTCTTCAACTCCTTTGCAGCCAAATATTGCTGATAAGTATTCTGCAGATAGGGTTAACTTGAGAACAAGATCAAGAAAACTGTGCCACTAAATTATATTGCAAGAAGAAGAAGAAAGTCAATAGAAAGTTCAAACTGCCTGTTGATAGTAAAATGCAAAGAATAGGGTATCGGTGCCATAAGATTCAGCTCCTAATCGTTCCCAAAATGCAGGATTATTGACAATGGGTGCCTGTGATTGAGGATAGCTAGGAGGAGTCGCTGCAGGGTGTCTCTGTATGAAGACAAAACAAAATTAAAATATTTTTTCCCAAATCTTCTGGCCCAACATGATATAGATCAAAAGACTTCCATACCGGATTGTAGCTCTTTGCACGTTCAGAGTCTTTGGGTTGAGGAAGTTTGTAATAAGCAGCCTCAAGCATCTGAAAATTGTATAATTGGTCATGCATTCCCCCCGAATTTGTAGATGATCCACCAAGGTTATCACCAATTGTGCCAAGGTCTGAAACACTTCTTCGACCAATAACACCAAGGCTTCCAGAGGTTTGATTGGATTGCAAAGGCTGACCAGGAGAAAGATCAATATCCCTTGGCACTTGGGCAGACTCTGTCAAAGAGCCAGATGCTCCTGCCTGTATCATACAAGGTTTCACACAACTAAAACAAGGTCAACAAAATAACCAAACCTTCTCTTCTCAACAAATGACCGATTGCATACCATACAACACTGTTCAATTAGCAATTCCATATAATACAAAGAAAAGAAGAAAATAAATATTCAACCCCATTTCTCATCAGTGGAGTAAGTTGTAGATGCAAATTAAATAGTTCTACAAAGTGACCCACCAATAACATCAAGCTCTTAGAAATGTTCTAGCAACAAAAGGCATAATAGGTACAGTCCAAAATAAAGGAAGGTTGCTTTACTCTAGAATGTGGGTGGGAGTATTAAAAATTGCAATATACTTCTTCTCAGGTAGCCCTTCTCCAAGCCTACCCACACACAACCCTAAATCTATGGACAATCCTAATCACTAGATTAAATCAGATTACACTAATTTTCACCCTTCAGCAACTAAAAACAAACATACACTTGATGTACAGCACAATGAAGGAAAAATGAAAAATGCAATATACAGTAAGACAGTACAACATCAAACACAAGTTGCCAGTGCTGATAATTATCAGAACACACTGAATGAGGAAAGATGGTTAACATACAGGTGTATCTACTGGATAAGAAGCTTTCAAATCACCATCATTAATGAGATTCATGCCAAGCCCAGAACTTGGAACAGGTTCAGCGGTTGAATCATCAGATAGATTCTGCTGTTGCTGTGTCTCCTCAAGTTTTGCATGACCGACTTCTGCATCATGTATAATTACACATCTATTACGATGCTTCATAATGTGCTTATTCCAATATGCTCTATATTACCGTATTGATTTTCACTGTATTTCTAAAGAAATCCCTTCTTTATGGTATTACATACTTTGGACACACTTAAATTAAGAATTAGGTTGTCATTTTCAGTTATGCATGCAAGCACACATGCACAGACACAGAGAGCAATATAAACATACTATTTAACCATACCAGCATCATTTGGTCCTGTTGATATCAATGCCTGCTGAGCAGACTGTTGGTGGATCGAATTTGGCTGCTGCTGTGAGGAAGATGCAACAGTGTTAAGACCAGGTGCTTGGACTCCAAGTCCCAACCCAACTTGAGGCAAGACAGGCGAGCCTTGAGAATTGAACTGAGATAGGATTTAGGTTCATGCAAAGAAAATTTATAGTGGTGAAGCAAACCATGAAAGAATACAGGGTGCTAAAACATTGCTGCTAAATAAACACTATCAAACATAATATGCACATTGAAGAGGACTACCACGGAAGTATAGAGGAAAAGGAAATAGATCACTAGAAAAATACAATGACAAGTATATCACTTTAAGCAGATTTGGTAGATATTCACATATCAATAAATTTCTTTCACGTAATAAAACAATGAGACATCCCCTAGGAGACACCCAGTGGCTTTGGCAACTTTTCCCCAATAAAGAGACTTAAGTTTGAGTGTAACCTTCCCAATCAAAAAAACAAACAATGAGACAAAAGAAGAGGCAAGAAATGATAAAGAGGGAAGAGGGGGTTATGAAGGGTCCTGCAGTATAAAACATATATTGTCACCAAAATTGGGATATGCTTCCACAGAAGCTTTATAGACCATAACCAAATTTAAACTTTGAAGGGGCAGCAATAGCTTGGCTGGACAAGGCATATCCACATTGGAAGACTAAAACTAACAAAGTCATTGGCCTCTACACAGGGCATGACGACTTTTCTTTTTGGTAAATTGGAGGCCATAGCCTGGGGGAGGGGGAGGGGGAGGGGGAGGGGGAGGGGAGGGAAGAGTTTCTCCCGTAGCAAGACTAGAACCGTTGACCCTTAATCAGGTGCATGGGTTCAGGACCACTAGGCTAAGCCCAAGTAGTTAAAAGAAGACTTTTTGGTCCAAAACAAAGGTGTCCATGGCAGTATTTTTGGGTCTTTATTTACATTTAATCTGAGTTAGTATGCTGCTAGAATTTTTTTATTTTTTTTTTAAGACTGGAAGGAATTTTGGTAGGGGCATGACTTGTCATGATGGAAAGTCCTATCCAATCCTGGCCTTGGGATTGCGGGTTTAAGTGACTGTAATCAGCTTCTCCACAAAATAATTGGAAAGGCTGATTGCCAAACCCTTCTACAAAAGTAAGACTACCTACCTAGTACCAACTAGGCCTTGTGGTACAACTTTTTAAAGGTATTTTGGTAACTGTTCATTTTACTATACATGAGTTGCAGTGTATACCATGAATCATATATGGTCAAGCAGTGTTTCTGGGTATATGGCTTTTAGTAGGTCTAGGATATTCTAATTAGTAAAGGTTTATTAGTTGCTGTTTTGTGAGTTAAAGTCCTTATAGAAATAGCAGAACATAGCAGCCTATAAATATCCATTTTGGAAAACTTGATATTATGTTTGTGAGATTTTGCTTAAGCATTTCTTCTATCTCTTATTCTTCTTCTTGTTCTCCTTCTCTTCATAAGAACTCAAAATAGTATTCCCGGGTTCATATTTACAATCCCCATCTCCAAATAAAAAAGTGCTCTTTTCAGCCACAGAAACATAGCAAATCAAGCTGAATCATACCTATCCCCTTCCCCTGCCCACTGGTCTTCAATTTAATCATTAAACTTCAGTTCAAAAACTCATTCACAATAAAAGATTGAATAAAAATGAGAAGTTCCTAAGGAAATCGACCGACACTATCCCCAAAGCAGAAGATACCAATCCAATTAGAATTGCATAAAATAAAAAAATAAAAAAGGTAAGAGAAAAAAAATTCCACAGATAAAAAAGTTCAAGAAAAGGAGGAATATCAAAGACTCAAAACTTGACGAGAGAGTAGCTCTTACCTGCTGCAAGAGAGAGTTCTGTTGTTGTGCAGAGAATTGCTTATGATTTCCCCCACCAAGAGGAGGCATGCCAAGAAGGTTACTCTGACCTTGTTGCTGCACCTGCTGGAATCGCTGCAAAAACTTCTCTCTCTGATCAGGTGCAATTTCAGTTCTTCCACGGAACTGTCCCTGAAAGTGCATATAAAAAAGTTCCACTGAAACTGAAAGACACCAATCTAGTAATATAACAAAAGAAAATTTAAAATCTATCAGTGAAGTAAAATCATTTAATATAATGCATTAAAAGCTCTAGACACCTCAAGAAATCACATTTATACAGTGATTGATTAACATAAAATAAATTAAAGCTCCACCCAGAGACTTTTTCTTTTTTTATTTTATTTGAGAAGTAAAAATTTATTAAGAAATGCCACAAAACACCCTATATACATGCACAACCTACATATACGAAGAAAAAACAAAACAAGACAAGAACTTATCCCTCCTATATATCTACGGATGTACAACTCTCCTAAAAAGTCAACAAAATTGTTTAAAGAGAAAGGAAAGGTCTCCCTAACACACACACACACACAAAAAAAAAAGGAAAAGTAAAATGCCTTTTAAACTGGGGGAAAAATATTATATGGAGTGGTGGATAATATGAAAGTATGAAATGGATTAGTCCGAAAGTGCAGGGATAGCTCAAGTATTAAATTTGTGAAGCATAGAAGCTTAACAGTGAAGCACATTATTAGTTTTTATACACGTTAAATAGGTGCTAGTTTCAAGTTGAGCAAGGACAAAGACAAGGTAATCGACATCTCTTGGGTTCCTTTTATTGTAAAAGGAATGAACCGTAAATAGTTTTTTTTTATTTTTTTATTTTTTAAATAAAGAACTAGTTCTAAAATTGTAAATATTCTACTCAAATCTCTTCTCCTTAGGACCTCCCTTATCAGTTCTTTAACAACATATACTTTTTTCTCAGTATATTGACAATCATACAGTAGCAGTCTTACTTAACTCTATTAGAAGTGCCATTCTCAGAAAAAATGGATCCAAAAGACCTTTTAATGAACCAGTTGAAACAACAAATCGATATTCAGTAGTGTGAAGTAAGAAACAATAATTGAGCAGCTCAAAATTAACACATGCAGCAAAGACTATACAAATACACATCTAAGGTTTAATTACTGGCTTTTCCACTCATAAATTTGTCACATGTCACTTAGAAATATCACAATCCAGTGACCACAAAGAAGAACTAAGGCATCGGAATTGAGAAAACAAAGTTACATACCACTTCACTCTGGTTCTGAAAGGAACTTCCAGGCCTCCACTGTATACCAGAAACTACAGAGGGTGAGAAGACCCTGCCAGCCATAACTGCAGCCTCACCAATGTTGCCACCATCAGCTGAGCCAGCCCCATCGTTAGCCTTCGCAGCCTGGGGCATGATCATTCTATTACTTAAAGGGGAAACCAAAGGCTGCACCATGCCACTACTACCAAGTCTCTCATCAGTTCCCAATATATTTCTCTTTGTCATTTCAGAAGCTGAAGGAACAGCACCAAGGGCTCCATTGCTAGGAATTGCACTGCCAGAACTATGACTTACACTAGTAGGTGGAAGAGTGGTTAGGCCACCTCTAGCAATGCCCCTAAGTCCTGTTTCAGCAAGAGCCGGAGATGATTTTCGACCAGGGAAGCTTGCAGACTCTTCTTCCTTAGCAGAAATAGACAGATTTAAAGAAGATGAAGATGCAGCAGCACCAGCATTTTCCAAGACACCTCGAACAGAACTCGGACCTGGAAGGATCACTGGAGCAGCTGATGCAATAGACAAATTATGAGTTGAAGCATTTACCATACCAGGAGTTGCATGGCTCCCCACTGGTGTTGTTGGAGAAGAAGAACCAATTGGACTATTTTTAGTCGGAGTCCTTGCAACCTGATCAGAAATACTGTCCTGGGAAGCGGTCTCCTCAACTTGCTCCTGGATGGAAGTACCCTGTTGAACAGAAGATGTCACTGTGGCCTGGAAAGCATCAACCAGCACTACATTACGCCATTGCTTACTTTTTTGAACACTTTATATACAGGAAAATGAGACACAGATTTTTAAAGAAAAAGTTTGACACAAGCACATGGGCAGAAATTAGATATAGTACTTGACGCACACTTAATATAGTAAAAATAGCAGTTTTATTTAGAAATCAAGCAGTAAAAGATCAAAGCACAAATGCAGGTACAAGAAGAAACCTTTCGTAGGCTGTCCAAGGACAAACTAACCAACACCAAGGACACTTGAAGAAATCTGATTTAACAGTGTTAGAGCGCTTGATATGTATTTTGTTGGTCCCATATTCTATCAGATTAACCTTTCAAGCAATTGGTGACTAAAATGGTATTGTTTCCCCTTTAAAAATTTGATTTTAGCTTAAAAGAAGAATTTAAACCCAGCTTTCAAAAAGTTAGCTTTTTTTAGTTTATTTTGAGTTTTATAAGCTAAGAAACAAATAAGCGAAAAGCTTGAAAAGTGGAACCAAACACACTTATTGTACACTATATTTTGTGTGTATTTGTGCATCATGTTCATTTCAATCTGTCCCTCCATGCGTGAGTCACGGTTGCTTGTGAAGGAGAGTATAAGATAAGTTTGACATACATTGTTGGGCCGATTTTCTGTCACCTTAAGTTTTTGAGACAACATATGATCTAACAACACAATTCCATGTTCAAGAATCTCAACACTAACAACACTCCCAAGGATATATGTCAAACACCTGTTTGCCATGCCCACTGTTTTAAGAGAAGAAACAATTCATGTACTTGTGCATCATGTTCATTTTAGTCAATCCATGTGTGAGACGGTTGGATGTGAAGGAGAGTATTAAATAGTTTGATATAATACATTGTTGGCCGAATTTCCTATCAGCTTTAGTTTTTGGGACAACATATGATCTAACAACACAATTCGATGTTCAAGAACCCCAAAACTAACAACACTCCCAAGGATATGTCCAACACCTATTTCCATGTCCACTGTTTCAAAAGAAGTAATTCATATACAAGACTTGGATGAAACTTCTCAAATACTACCCAACACATGACAAGCACAAACACGTGATTGATTCTTATACTTCTGTTACCAGCCCATGCAGATGAGTCTTCTAGAAATAAGTCTCAGGCTTAATTTGTTGCATCATTGGACCAATCTAGTTTAACTCCTTAACAGCTTCATTCCTCGGCTACAAAACTCCATCTAACAAAGTAACTAGCTCTTCTACTTAAGTTGTCAAAGAAGATGATACTCTTCAATGGGCCTCTTTGGTGTAGCTTTTTGTAAGCTAAACCTAAAAGTTAATAATTAAAAAGCAGAAGCCAAAAGCATCCATTTGCCAACTTCAAGATAATCACCTTTTCTTTTAGCTTATTTAAGCTATTTCTACCTAATAAGTGATAAGTAAAGGCTGCACCAAACAGTTTGGCACGGATTTCTAAAATAAATACAAGAATAAAAGCTATAAGAAGCTCATATAAGCTGCACCAAACAGCCCCAATGTGGCATGAGTACGAAACATTTCTCAAACATTTAATGTAAGAAAATGTTATTCGTTGTGGGGTTCAATTGGGGTTGCGACAGAAGCATTTGTGTATTACTCATCAAATAAAACTTTGATCCAAACTGGAAGGATACATCCATGTCCAAATTGGAAATATCTCATAAACAGTTCTTTTCAACTAAATATTGTAAATCCAAGTTGAATTCTTCTTTCCTAAAGGATAGAGAAACACATACAGGTTGTTGAGCTGGTGGTGCTGTCAAAGAAGTTTTTACGCTTAAAACTGCACTGGTGGTACCAACACCCTGCCAAAAAGCATAAACCATGAGAAGTTTCTACTCATCTCGCATGTTTTTATTGACAAGAATACGAGAACAGAAACTTAAAATAGTGAACAGATATTCCATATGAACCCAAAGTTCACATGGACAATCCAGAAATAATACACGAAGAACGTTCATAAAAAACTTAACCTTGTCAATGTGAGTAGTCAGCTACAATAAGTATTGAAGGAAATCCAACTTCCATTCGTGATTCAATTGCAGTCACACAGTTTTTAAATGCAAATGCAAAACACGATGTGTTTCACCCCTCACAAGGTGAGACGTAAGCCTCAAGAGGTTGAGGCGTAAGCATTTTGAATTTTTATATTTAGTAAATAAATAAAATATTTTAAAATTGAAAAAAAATATTACTAATTAAAAATAAAGGTATAAATACATTTCTTCTCAAGACATCAAACATTTCAGTGCAAAGAAGAAAGCTTGCCCTCATCGAAGGTGAAAACGACATTCTTAGTTTCAGTTATTGAGCTTCCTACTTAAGCCTTAGCTTTGTATGTTTTCTTAGTTGGTCATTTATTTTTTTTCCCACATAGAATATAGCTACAAAAGAGGATCTTTTTTTATTTTTTTATTTTTTAAAGTTAAATGTTAAACCATGTATTAGACTATGTTTAACAAAAAACATAAAACTCACTTTCCATATACATACTCCTCGTATGTTTATGTGCAAAAGACGTATAAGGCTCACACTTCAGACTATGATGCGTAAGCCTTTGGGATTGTCGCCACAAATCAAAGCCTTTGTGCGTGCAAAAGGAGTATAAGGCTCACGCTTCAGACTGTGATGCATACGCCTTTGGGAGCGTTGCCAAAAAATCAAAGCCTTGGTGCATTTTGTATTAGCTTCAATAAAGCCTTCTCATTCTTCCTCTGTTGCTGTCTCTTTTTCTTCTCAGCTGAGAATGTCTTCCTTGCTTTCTCCATTTCTTCTTTGTTTCTCTGCTCTTGTGTGTGCTGCTACCGCTGGTTCTCTTCAAGACCTTTTCCCCCTTATTGCTTGGTGACACAATAGGTTTGAATATCGGTTTTAGTTTCATGTAATAGACATTTTGTTTGTTACTTAACAGTGGCAAATTAAGTTCTACAAGTGGTATAACATATTTGCTTATTATATGGTTGTTTATTGCTTACTGAGTTCTTGTTATCTATTTGGGATACTGAACTAGTTAGCTTTTGAAAGTTTGGGGCCGATTCTATAAAGTTTTCTGCTTGTTTATTCACATTGCATGTTTTAAACTTTGGACTACTTCAGAATCCAGGTGCACTAACACAACATATCATGTCTAATAGTTTTGATTCTTTTTCAAGCAGTAACCTACATAGATTTAATTTAATTTACAAGAAATGCCAGACAGCCACTGGAATGTTCTGGTCACAGCAAAGTTGAGTGGGAAAGCAGCAGGTTAAGCAATGTATCATGGTTAGTAACTAGCACATTACTATATTTCAAGAATTACATGCTCAATCATGGCTCTGATTTACCATGTCAAAGTTTCTCCAAGCAATCAGAAGAACGAATATAGGGTTGAAATTTATTTCACGTATAAGACAAAAAATTAAACAGCCTTTTCTTCAGCAAGTTACAAGCTAAACAACATATGCCTTTAACAAACATATAACTATGGCAAAACCAACCTATTACATTGAAATGTATAAAAGATCCTTTCACAATCAACAGCTGTCCAATCTTTCATACAAACACTGGAAGTGTAAAATTGGTTTTTAATTTTCTCTTTTTTTGATTTTTTTTTTTTTTTGATTTCTTTTTTGTTTATTTGGGGTGGGGGGGGGGGGGGGGGGGAACCAAAAAGAGAAAGCTAGGTTTGCATTTCCAAATAGAAATGATATGCAGAAAACTATTATGTCAGATGGCAGAAAAAATTCACCTTAGCAAGACCAGGAGGCACAATTGCTACAAGATCTTCAAGAGACTCCACCTTGTCTAATGGCAAAGTGTTGTAAAGTTCATCAACATCATTAAATTCATCAAAGACCTCCTATAAATTAAATTAACAAAGTAAATAAGACGATAAATAAAATGGCAGGTAAATAATAAGATGGAGAAAAACTATGATGGTAAAAAATAAATCAAATTGAATGAGGTAAACCTGATTACGCTCCACGTAGTCATCCAAGAAATCTTTAACATCATTGACCTGCTCGGGACTTAGTTCATCATTATCCAATAGCCTTAAAATCAATTCTAACTTCATTATATGAGCCTTGTGTCGGGTAATGGATGCCTCTAAATGTGTCTGTAAAGCAAAGATCAAGTCATCAGTTAAAACAAAAGGCAATGTATAACCATTTGCACGATCATATTGTGTTTCTTTCGTCCTACCAATCTGGGAGGCCTTGTTTTCCCTTTCTTAACAGAGAGACCTTCAATCTCAGCTTCAAAGCTATCAATTTGAGATTCCAACTCTCCCACCTACTCAGGGATATACAATAAGTTACACATTTGTTGGCAGTGATCATGTAAGCTAAACATATAAAACACTGCATGTAGCATGAATAACCACCACTTATTCCAGAAACAAGTAATATGAAAGAGAAGCATGATAGACGATTTCTATTGCCAATCTGTCAGAGGAACTTGAAGTGATTAAAAACACAATGCACTAACCACAGCAATTTTAGGGGGTGTGGGTGTGGGTGTGGGTGTGGGTGTGCGTGAAGGGGTGTGTATGATTTGAACAATAGAGTTGGTTCAATACCACATTGTTCAACCAATCTCTTGTCTCTGATTTAGCCTTCTCCTTTGGATCCTATTACAAGATGAAAGAAAAAGGAAATTTAATTAAATATAAGAAATATCAAAATAGGTTTCAAAGCTATATATCGGAGTTTTAAACATATAGTCCATAGGAATAAAATTACAGCAGTAAACAAGCAGACAAGATTTAAGGCATAAAAAAAATTAAAATATTGCAGTAGAAATCTGTATAAGTATCCTACTCCTTTGATATTAAATAAAATAAGGAAAAGTAAGGAGAAAGAAACACTAGCATTCCACCGTGAGAAATCTTTCCACAAATTAGCATTGCTACAAAGAAGGTGATGAGTGCAAAACATCGAATTCATGCATGGATTATGTATTTAATACCTTTTTTTAATAGTTTACAATTGCCATCAGCACTCAGCATACTTGCCTCAGTATCAAATTGGAAAGAAAAATGTTCAAAACTTACTGTCTTAGGTTGTTGGCCCAGGCCTTCCTTGGAGAAAGCTTTTGTCTTAGTTTCCTTTTCACATATCTTAAACCTTTCCATTTCACGCTCGATGAGCTTGCGAGAATCCATCAGAGCCTGCTCATAAGAGGCACTAACCTATGTCAACATATATCAAAGAAGATTTATTGTCAACTTCGGAATCAAGAAGTACACATTAAAAAAACAATATTAACATTTATACAACATCAATCAGGTCATAAATAACTCTAGAAGAACCTGATAAAATCAATACTGGAAACTAAATGAACTACGTGACCAATAAAATATTATTGTGCTAAAAAGCAAATAAAAAGACCATATGCAGGCACACAAAATATTCTAAGTCAGTACTAAAAATCAGATAGATACCATCCATCAAATCAATGATTAGGATGGAGAACAAGAAAGAAATAAAATTGCATATGCCAGAAGCATGAGTCTTCTTCACGCTACAGAGTTTGTTAGCTTTTGCTACACACAAACTCAGTGTTAAATATAGAACTATAATCAACTGAAATAATGGAATCTTTTCTTCTTCTTTTTTTTTTTTAATTTTTTTGTGGCTAATTTATTACTTCATTCATCATCTTTATTACCTTCCTCTTGATTGATCAGAGTTCACACATGGTAGTGGATTATGAATAGTGTAATGAAGTCTAGTGCAGCATCCAGTGGTCCGAAGAAAATATTTGTACATAATTTGATTGCCTATGGGTTGTGCCCCCTTGGCACATTCTTTAATACAATTCTATTTGTCGGCAATCATAAAAGAGGGGGAAATTTGTACGTTGTTTCATCTGATTTAGATATGATTACGAACCACAACATCCCTTTCCAATTAAACAACTAATCCCTATGATTCTTGGCTTTATAACTTTCCAATATTATTGGCGGTGGAATATCGTGATGAATGTCTTTCCATTTACATATATTCAATGAATGGTCCCAACCCTCATCTATTTAAGCAATGCAAGTGTAACACTCTGTTTGGATCATGTGATGGAAAAGAAAATAAATTATTCTGGTTTCGCATTTAGGTGAGAAGATAAAAATTAAAAGGAAAGAAAGAAATATTGTATTTTCTCACTATCATGTTTGAATGAATAAGAAAGCAAAGTATGTGATATAGAGATAAGGGTGGGATTTTTTTATCTTTCTTTGTATTTAATGGACAATCACGGTATTATAAAAATATACAACCAATCATTCTATTTCTCACCATTTTGGTGAGACGTGAAACTTATAAAATAAGAGACTTCTCTTTCTCTCTGTCTCTCATGATTTCTCATTATTTTTTACAATTTCTCACCTAAATTATAAACCAAACATGATAAAAGAGTTCTCTTTCTCTTCCTTTCATATCAGTTGTCACCAACTCACACAATTCAAACGAATTGTTAAGGAATTCACCGTCAAAAATTGCTATGCACAAAATGAAATGGAGAGGGTTGAAGATCTATTTGGAAGAAGCTAGTTGGATTGTTGGATGTGTCACTGTGAGTGGTGTGCAACCTGGCAACTAGGGGTGTAGCCAGAAGAGGCTAGAATGCAAATCATTCCGCTAAGAGGAACATCAGCGGTAATGTGATACAATAAGGATAGACTTTTTAATTTGACATTGGATTTCGTAGAGAGTATTTTTCTTCATACTAATCAACAACAAAGTTCTATGAAAAGTATGACCATTTTTTTACATTTTGTCAATCCAAAACTCTACTCATCTAAACTTTAGTTCATTATATTTGACTTTTTCCTTATTACCAATAACTTATAATAGAGAGCATAGAAAATTTATGGAATCGTTTTGGATTGTTAAATTTACCGTTTTAAAACGAAAGTGCACCATATTTCAGAACATGCATATTCCAAAACATAAATCTTTTCATTTTCTGGTAACACTGGCCAAAGCCACTGCACCGTGAACTTTCATTGTGAATGTCCCATTATGAAAAGACCCAAATAAATACATTATATTTCACATATACTTGCACATACATAAATGCATAAAGTGACATGCCCATATAATAAGGCCTATATGCTATTAACCAATCAACAACACCCGGTGCATAGAGCAGCAATAGCAAACAGTAGGACCAGTGCAGCATGGAGCAACCACAAAGCACAGCGAGACAAGCAGGTTTTGGAGGGCCATGAAATATTTTTGGAGGACAGCGACAGCCCCTACATACGCAGTGCAGTCTCAAAATATTTGACTGGTATTGATAACTCTTACCTTTTGTGCATTAATTAATTAATCCATGAGATGAGAATATGTTTATCATTTATAAAAAAATAATTTTTTTTTTTTTTTTCTATCGTGATCTCTCTAAATTCCCCAAGTAGTTGAGAAAAAATCTTATATATGCATAAAAAAACATGTAGTTAACCAAGAAAAAAGCAGGGACTGACCTTCTTATCCTTGATCTCACTGGACTGAATCCATGTTTTGATCTGATCCCTGTACCTCTGGAGTTTCTTGATCTCCTTCTTCAAATCGGCCTCGAACTTCTCCTTCTGATTCGCATTGTCTGTGTCATAAACCTGAAGTAATAAATAAAAAGAAGAGTAATTAATAGACAAAATTTAATGATATGCGGTTGTTAAGAAAATGAATAAGAAAAGAAAGAAACAATTGAAACATCGAAAGCATAAGGAGACCTTGTTCCAGATGCTATCAAAAACATCGACGCCCTCTTGAACTTTCTTCAGAACACGATCGATTTCACCCTGTAGTTTTCGACTAGCTCCCATTGTAAAACTGAAGAGGAGGAGGCAGAATGGAGTAGATTGGTTGGATTAATCATCCAAAACCCTGTCGGGTTCAACCAATTTTTCAATTTTACACGAGGGTAGAGACTATTAAGACTTCGTGCGTCTCTGTGGAGTTTGTTTGTAGGGTTTTCCTTTCGTTGGACGATCTGCCTTTTTGTCTTCGGCTTCGGCACGCAGAGAGATGGGGAGAGAGATTGATTGATGATTTCCACACGAAGGCTGCGGGCTTGGGCTTTAAACAGCTAAATATTCCCTCACCAATGATAAATTGGGCTTCTAACTTCTCTCTTCTTTTAGTCCCCCAAAAAAAAAAAAAAAACTTCTCTCTTCTTTTCTTTTCTCATTTATTTATTTATACCTTTTAACCCAACTTTTTTTTTGGGCATGGCTCTGTCCAGTCCTTAATCGGAATGAACCGTACTGTTGGACCTGTGAGGGTCTATCACGGGTCCCGTTTTAATAATCTGAACCGTTTAATGTGTAAAACTCGTCGAGTATTATATGTTTGTAAAAAATCACGTTAATCAAATATCGATAGCTATGCAATCAAATCAGTTTTGTATAAAAAAAATGGACGGTGAATAAATTAACAGTTGAAAAAAAATATGTTTTGATCACATAGTTATCGATATTTGATCAATGTGATTTTTTACAAACATATAGTACTCGACGAGTTATACACATTGAACGGTTCAGATTATCAAAATGGGACCCGTGATGGGCCTCCATGGGCCCAACAGCACGGTCTGGACAGAAACCATTCTTTTTTTTTTTTTTTCTTTTAATTTCATATCTAGACTATCAATTTCATCTATTTAATTTGTAAGCTCCAAATTTTAGTTTATGGAATCTAATTGAAGAAAATAGTACAAATCAATAACTGTTAATACATAATTTGATAGTCAAAAAATATAATTTCAAAATTTAATCATATAACTAAAATACCCATCAAATTGATTTTAAGGTGTAATTTGTTCAAAATAATAAAAATAAAATAATGTTTCGTTGTATAGTTTCAATTATTTATATTTTAAAATAACATTTTTGCTTATTAAATCAAGCTTCAACAATTGCTAATTTTGTACACCATCATCTCTACTTATACCATATATAAAGTACAAAATAAGAAGAAGAATAACTCAATAAATGAATTTTATAATTTATGGATGAAACAATTGAAAAAAATTGTAATAATTTATGGATGAAACATAAAAAAAATAATGATAGTTTTTGAGATAAATGTCAAACTAAACCATATTTTGTACAAATTATATTATATATAACTAAATATTCTTAAACATTTTACATATCTCACAAACGTCCTTAACATTTGAAAGTTGTAACAGTAAGATTCACAAATATTATCAACAGTAAAAGGGAGTTTGCGCCAAGCAAATATGCCGAGCTAGTTGTGACTTGGGCCTTGCTGTTGGATTATGCGACCGAGTTGGCATAGCTGAGGGTAGTTTGGCCAAGATTCTAGATCACGCGGCTGAGTTAGCCCGAGATTCAGAAGTTGGACCGAGCTAGTTGTTCTGCGTGGATCATTAGCCGAGCTAAGTGAAGCAATGGTCCAAGACTGAGCAAGGTCAGTGGGGACAAATGGGTACGACTAAAGAAGTCGGCTAGACACCTCATATTTTGACCGGTCAAGAGTAATGCGGTTCCAAAGAGCGGATTGTAGCGCCATGCAAGAAGTAACTCGGTAGGATTTGCTACATGGCCTAATCAGAATATAAGGAGAGGAATCCACTAAAGTTGCGCATTAATACCATTTTGCAGTTTGGCCAAATATTGTTTATGTCACGACCCAAACTCGTCCTATGGGTTTAGCACCGTAACCGGTCAGTAATCCGTGATTACTGAAGGCCTGCTTAACAGTAATACAGAGTATAGGGGCTGACGGAAGCCAAAACAGTAATAAAAGATGTCTAATGAGTTATGACAGTCTGAATGCAAAAAGACTTTTCTGAACACATTCACATTCGGAACAAAAGCAGTATGTACATACAACTTATACAGACATTCAGGTTAGGGACCAAATCCCTACCATAACAGTACAGTGCCAGTCTCATACAGTCTATACAAAATAGAAACAGAAATGGGGAATCTAAAACACCCTAAAGCAGCCTTGGCTTGGCAGCACTTGGAACCTCGCAGTGAGGCACAATGGTTGGCTTGACAAAACAAGAGCTAACCCGACGCTCTTAGCTCCGGTCCGGTGCCTAGACACCTACATATATATATAAACAGTGAACTAAAGCCCAGTAAATAACATATGTGTAAAAAGGTTAAGAATGAATACCCTTTCAGTATTTAAAACATCGATTATAACAAGATATCACTATTCAACATAGCAGTCATATGTGGTACATCCCATAGCAAAACAGTACAGTAGGTCTTAACAGACCGAACAGCCAGTTGATAGCCATCATAACAGTAAACAGTAGTGGCTCTAACATGGAAACTGATAGAGATCTCTATAACAGTAGCAGTAACAGTACAGTAACAGTAAATTGCTATGGATGCCACGAATACAGTTCGCAAAATATCATTTCAGAAAGTAGTACAGTTGGTCATTCAGAAAATATTCATGATTGAATATATCTTTACAACATTGTTACTCACAGAGTTCTGAGCTACAGATAGGCTAGTGAGCGTCCTTGGATGCCAACCCTACACAGTTATAGGATGAACACACACTAAGTTACACGTTTGGGAAACAATAACTTAGTCCCTATCTTGACTCGGTGTGGTTCTATAGCATTATCCTTATTAAGATGCCTTAAACTAGGCCTAGGAATGCCTAGGATGGAATGAGGATGCAAAGATGTACTTTAAAACACTTTTCAAATTTTTTGCTGAAACAGGGGTCCCGCTTGAGCGTGGCTTTCTCCGCTCAAGCAGACATGCAGACAAAAGAGCTACACTCGAGCGTGACTTTTCTCGCTCGAGCGGACTGCAAAAGTACTGGATGCATGAAATTCACGCTCGACGGGCGCTTGACCCCCGCTCGAGCGTGAGACACAAGTCCTCGCTCGAGCATGCATTCCCTCGCTCGAGCAAACTGTAAACACATGCAAAGTACTGGATACACGCATTTCACGCTCGAGCGTTACTTTCCCTGCTCGAGCGAACTGCATGAACTCAAAGTGTACGCTCGAGCGTAGAGTTCCCCGCTCGAGCGTAGATCCAAAATCTAAAATTTCCAGATTTGTCTCCAAGCATGAAACTCAACATTTAAAGCATCAAATCCGATCCTTTTGGACTAATTTTCTGGAAAACACTTTAAAACTCATAATATGACATGTTTCAAAGATCAATTTGCAAAATCAAAGCCCAAAGGTAGTTCAATTGAACCCATTTTCAAACAAAACTTCAAGAACGTAATGTACATGCAACATGCATAAATTTAATCAACTTCAATGCTTCTAATACAAGAACAAATAAGTCAATCCTTCCAAAAACATGCTGAATTCATGGCCCAAAGCTAGAATATGGACATGCATGTGAGGATTTCCATGAAATCAACCTCAAAACTCAACAATGTATATATACATGCATGAATTCCTACTCAATGCAACATATTAAGCTAATTCATGCCTTAAATCACTAACCTTACCATGAAACATGCAAGATACAACTTAAATACAAGTTCAAGAAGATAATTTTCTTACTTTAGGTCCTTAATTTCAAGAATGGAAGCTCAATTTGTGCACGTTCCTTCAAATCTTCCAATTCTCTAAATAATCTCCTAGTTGAAACCAATTCTCCCTATTCTCACTCTCTCTCTCGAAATGGCCTCAATATGGCTGAAGAGTGATGTGTGATCAAGTGTAATAAAGCTTCAACATTGTCTTAGGTAGTGACCCACTAAGTGGCAAAATGGTAGATAAGTCCAACTAATGTAATTTAGCTTATTTAATCAAATTTAATCATACTAAATCAAATTTCAACTAAACATACCATAAAATCACATAAATTCTAATTAACATGAAACACTAGTCAATTTTAGATTCGGCCGCCGATAAGGCCTTCAATTCATAGTTCGACACTTAAAACATAAACAGATTAATTAACAGTCAAACAGATAGAAACGCGTTTAAACTAATACACTTAATCAATCAGTTCAGAATATCAGTCAAATCAGTTACTTAATCATGTTCAGTCACAGTTTAGCAGTAATCAGTGGTATTATCAGTAAACAGTGGTGAGGGTTGTCATAGTTTAGTAGTATTGACGCATATACGTGTAAGGAATAGAGAGGGCATACAGCCACGCGTCCAGAAAATGACGAGTAGAGTGGTGCGCACAAAAGCTATTTAAACTACGCAGCACCTCTATACAACAGGTCTGGAACATCTGGTTATCAGAGCTACTTACTCTTCTCTCTCTCTCTCTCTTTTCTTCTCTTTAAGTGTCCTAATTTGACCGTCGAAGGGGTTTTCTGGCTGCACACCGCCAGGTAGCTCACTATCTTGGTGTTCTCAAGTTACTCAGAAATAAACGAAACTTGGACACGAGGAGTATGGAAAGCGATAAATATTTGTTCCCCGTACAATTGGCGTCGTCTGTGGAAATTCGACAGACATTATCCTCCAAGCTTTTTCGATTATCTTTTATGGCGAACAATGACGACATTCCGCTGTTCGCCATCGACGGTATCATGCCAGAGTTCGTTCGGCGCAGAAATGGCCTGTCCGCCATTCCGACGATGGTTGGTTTAGAGACCTCCACGCGAGGACTTCCTAAAGATGCGCGAGACAAGCGTGCAAGGAGTTTTGGGCACTCTGTCAGCCCAGAAGAGCGTCACTGATGGCGATACTCACACACTCAGCACTTGAAAGACAAGTTAAGAGACCAAGATACAATCATCAAGAAGATGGTGACGGAAATGGAGGCCATGAAACACCAGATGAAGGAAAATGGCGTCGCTGGAGTGGGGAACCATAGTGAGCACACACATTCCCACTGTTCTGACAATCAGAATAGACGTCGCACCCCTTTGCTCTCCATCACGATAAGCTTCAGAGTTGAAGACTATGTCGTGCCAACGATGACATCTCGTACGCAAGATAGCAGTTACCACCCCTTACGTCTGATGACGACGTCGAGATATTCATGTTCTGACCTTTCGAAAGACCTGAGAGAGTGACCACTCTGTCATGACCCAAACCCGTCCCTATGGGTTTAGCACCGTAACCAGCCAGTAATCCGTGATTACCGAAGGCCTGCTTAACAGTAATACAGTAATACAGAGTACATGAGCTGGCGGAAGCCAATACAATAAATAAATAATGTCCAATGAGCTGTGACAGTCTGTATGCAAAAAGACTTTTCATATATATATATATATAATCAGTGCAAACAGTATGTACAACATTTACAATCATTCAGGACAGGGACTTAATCCCTGTTAAAACAAGATAAGAATACTATACAGTCTATACAAAAGCGAGCGAATGGGAAACTAAAACACCCCAAAGCCGTAGCTTGAACGGGCTCGGAACCTTGCAGTGAGGCACAGTAGTTGGCTTTGACAAAAGGGAGTCTAACCCACGCTCTTAGCTTCGGTCTGGTGCCTGAACACCTACATATGTATATGAGTAGTAAGCTAAAGCCCAGTGAATAACATAATGCATAAAGAGGTTAAGAATGAATGTCCTTACAGTAATGAAAACAGTTCATTGACTCAGTATTTCAGTCATTCAGTTATAACAGTCATATGTGGTACATCCATTAGCATAGCAAGATAAGAAATGATGAGTCTTAAAGACCGAACAGTCAGTGATGGCCGTCATAACAAGAATAGAAGTTCCAAGATAGAAGGCGACAGAGATCTCTGTAATAAAGAATAAAGAATATGATAAAGATGGTTGCTAAGGATGCCACAATACAGTTCAGAATAGAGGACATACATTCATTCAGTTAACAGGACAGTTTAACCATTCAGAAGATATTTGTATTTGAACATATCTTTACACAGTTGTTACTCACAGAGTTCTGGGCTACAGTTAAGCTAGAGCGCGTCCTCAGATGCCAACCCTACACAATTACAGATTTAACACACACTAAGCTACACAGTTGGAAAAATAATAACTTAATCCTTAATTTGCCTCGGTGTGGTTCTACATCTATATCCTCATTAAGATGCTTTAAACTAGGCCTAAGAATGCCTAGAATGAAATGAGGATGTAAAGATGCACTTTGAAAATATTTTCAAAATTTTCAGAAAAATAGGGTCCCGCTCAAGCGTGGCTTTCCCCACTCGAGCGGACATGCAGACAAAGGTTTCCGCTTGAGCGTACTACAAAACAGTCAAAAGTGCTGGATAGGTGAAATTCACGCTCGATTGACCGCTCGACACCCGCTCGAGCGTAAGACAAAATGTCCCGCTCGAGCGTAATTTACCTCGCTCGAGCGGACTGCAAAACACAACAAAATGCTGGGAGCACGATTTTCACGCTCGAGCGCCAGTCACCCCGCTCGAGCGTGAGTTCAAAATCTGGAATTCCCAAATTTAAACCTCAAGCTCAAATTCAACTTCAACTGAATCAAATTCGATTCCTTTGGGCTCATTTCCTAGAAAACACTTGTAAATACATAGTATGACATGATTTAAAGCTTAATTTGTAAAATCAAGGCCCAAAGGTAGTTCAATTAAATCCAAATTCAAACCAATTTTCATGAACATGGCTTCAATGTAACATGCATGGGTTTAATCAATTTCAAAGCTTCAATTCCATGCTCTAATGAGTCAATATCTTCAAAGACAAGATGAATTCATGGACTTTAACACAAACATAAACATGTATGCAAGATTTTCATGAAATCAAACCCCCAAACTCAACAATGTAAACATGCATGCAAGATTCAAGCTCCAATTCAACAACTTAAGTTAGTTCTAGACTCAATCCCATAATTTTGACATGAATCATGCAAGAACAAGCTCAATTCATAAATAAGAGGTGATTATACTACCTTAGGTCTCCAATGCAAGATAAGGGAGCTCAATTTGCAATCTATACTTCAATTCTTCAAGCCAATTCACAAAACCAAGTTAAAATCACTCCTATCCTCTCACTCTCTCACTCTAGTCGGTTGTGGCCTCTAGAATGGCTGAGGGAAAAAAAATGTTATGTGATCAAGTGTAAGGCTCAAATGTGCTAGGTAGTGGGCCACTAGGATGACATGTTGGTAGTTAAGTCCAACTTATATAGTTAATCATTGTTTAATCTAATTTAATCATACTAAATCACATTTTGGATAAATATGCCATAAAATCACATAAATTATGATTAACACAAAACATCAATCAATTTCGGATTTGGCCGCCGATAAGGCCTTCAATTTGCAGTTTAAAGCATACAACATAAACAGATACTTTTAACAGTCAATAGATAGGTATGCATTTAAACTAGCACATTCAATCAGTCAGTTCAGTATTTCAGTCAATTCGATTACTAATCATATTCAGTCTCAGTTTAGCATTAATTAGTAGGGTTATCAGTGATCAGTGGTGAGGGTTATTACAGTTGGAGGAGCGCGCTCACTGGCAGGAAGGGCTGAAAGTGCCTGCATTACAAAGGTTGGCCCCTAAAGAGCGAGCCAGTAAAAAGGTTGCCATGCCACCACTACGCTTGGCAATATATGCGCCACCAGACAGAGAGTTGGCAAGGCTGAGCGCCACCCCCTTTTCCATAGAGATCGAGAACGCATCGCTCTCCTCCAGGTTCTATCATCCAAAGTTCACACTTTATAACGGAAAGACCGATCCGTACATGTATGTAAGCCACTTCCGGAAGGTTATGGTTAGGCATAGGCGAAACAATGTGCTCATCGAGTTTAGGCATGTTGGGCCTGAAATGGTTTGAGAGGGTGCCAAAGAAAAGTATCGAGAGGTGGCAGCGATTGGAGTAGGCATTCATGACACGATTCAAGACCAATACTAAAACACCTAAAGAAGTCGACCACCTTTTGGGAATCAAGATAGAACCAAGCGATTCACTGAAGGCGTACAATGCCAAGTATTGAGAGACATTCAATGAGATTCTTGATTGCCCGATGAACCTAGCAATCACCCAGTATAAACGTGATCTTCTAATAGAACATAGACTGAGAGACTCGCTCACAATGAATCAACTGTTGGCCATGGAACTGCTCATGCAACACATTAATGAACACATTCGAGTTAAAGACGATGTAGTTGTAGCTACTGTGAAGGCAAGTCCGGTAGTAGAGGACAAGAGAGTAGCGAAAAAGATTTAAGCAATCGGACAAGAGGATGGTTGTGCAAACAACCATGGAAAAAATTTAGGGAGTTCGATTTTGGAAAACGTCAGTAAGCAGGCAGAGGAAAATGGGTATAAAACTCGTAAAATATAAATGACCGATCTATTTCCGAAACGTCGAATACTACCAATATGAAGTTTTATTCTTAGTTTTACTTTTGTAACCCTTTCTACTATTGACGTAATGAAACAAGTAGACCGTTTTTTGAGAAGTGTTGTATTTTCGTCCCACCAAGAAAATTTAGAGTGGTCTAAAGGGCAACTGACTATCATTTTGACGGAAAGATCAAATTCTTTGCCGGGTGAATTTTGCTTGGCTAGAGGTTTGTTGATGGTTTTGATCAACATTGGAATTCCTTGCTGAAATGGATTTTGCTCGACAAGAGGTTTGTTGATGGTTTTGATCAATTTTGGAATTCCTTACTGAGCAGATTTTGTTTGGCAGGAGGTTTGTTGATGGTTTTGATCAACTTTAGAATTCTTTTCCAGGCGAATTTTGCTCAGTAAGAGGTTTGTTGATGGTTTTAATCAACTTTAGAATTCCTTGCTGAGCTGATTTTATTTGCCAAGAAGTCTTGTCGAGCTGATTTTGCTCGTCAAGAAGCAAGTTACCAAGCTGGCCTTGCTCGCTAACTTTGAAGTTCCTCACCAAGTTGATTTTGCTCACCAAGAAGCAAGTTGCTGAGCTGAACTTGCCTGCCAACTTTGGAGTTCATTGCCGAAACCGATTTTGCTCGCCAAGAAGCAAGTTGCCGAGCTGACTTTGCTTACCAACTTTAGAGTTCGTTGCTGAGCTGATTTTGCTCACCAAGAAGCAAGTTACCGAGTTGACTTTGCTCACTAACGTTGGAGTTCCTTGCCGAGCTAACCTTGCTCGCTTGCCAATGTTGAAATCCCTTGCCGAGCTGATTTTGCTCGCTAATAAGTAAGTTGCCGAGCTAACCTCGCTCGCCAACTTTTGAGTTTCTTGCCAAGCTAATTTTGCTCGCCAAGAAACAAGTTGTTAAGATGACTTTGCTCGCTAACTTTGAAGTTCCTTGCTGAGATGATTTTGCTCACTAAGAAGTAAGTTGCCAAGCTGACCTTGCTCGCCAACTTTGAAGTTCCTTGCCGAGCAAATTTTGCTCTCTAAGAAGCAAGTTGCTGAGTTGACTTTGCTCGCCAACTTTGAAGTTCCTAAACCGAGCTGAAGTTGAGTAATCTCAATCATGTTACAACATAAGGGATTTAAGGCCAACGACCGAGCAAAGCGAACCACCGAGCAAAGAGTTTAGCTCAGCCTAGTAATGTAATTTCGGTCACGTGAATGTAGACGGAATTAAGGGGCGATTGAGAGGGGAATTTACACCAAGCAAACAGGTTGAGCTAGTTCTGACTTGGGCCTTGTTGTTGGATTATGTGACCGAGTTGGCATAGCCAAGAGTAGTTTGGCCGAGGTTCTAGATTACGCGGTTGAGTTAGCCCGAGGTTCGAAAGTTAGACCGAGCTAGTTATTTGGCATGGATTATTAGCCGAGCTAAGTGAAGCGATTGTCCAAGGCCGAGCATGTGATAACCCAACCCATACTATGCTTAATTATGCATGTAATTATGTGTTTGATATGAATTTGCAAGTTTAAGTATATGAATTATGGGAATTTGGAATAATATCTGTTAAATGTCAGAATATTTGTTATAATTGAAACTTTGAACTGAAAATTGAAAGCCTTAGAGGTACGATAAGCCAAAACCGACTTCATATTGTGATTAGCATAATTTATAGAGCTTACGATGAAATTTTGAAAAATTATAATTCGTAATGTTTTAATTATCCTAAATTATATATCTCTAGCTTCTTGGGTTCTTTATTTTGTTGAGAGACTTGCTAGAAAGTGAGTTAGAGAGAGAGAAAAAGAGGAGAAACCAGGATCTTACAAGAGATTCAACGGGCAAACGCTAGATTTGAGCTAAGGTATGATAATCTACTTATAATCTTTGCATATAGTTCATCTTTTGCTTGAAATCAAGAAGAAATTGGGAATTTTGAGCTAGGATGTAATGGATTGAACTAAATGTAAGAAATCTCTTCATATTTGTTTGATTTGAGTCCAATCTTGTGCTTAATGCATGAAATGAGCTCTGGATTGTGCATACAACAAAGATTTGTTGAAGAATCATCCATGTTTTTTTTTATGTGTTTGAGTTTGATCATGAAATTCATGAAGTTATGAAAAAGATGAGACCTTAATTTTGTTATTGACTCAAGATTGATGTGTTTGAGATATAATTACCCTTGAATCATGTTAGTATATCATATTTTTGGGTTAGTTTTGCATGAATTTGGGGGTGGAAATGAGTTTGGGAAATTTGCAGTTTTGTGCCATTTTTAGACTGTCTGAATTTGCCCAGACCGCACGAGTGACCACGAGCTCCGCACGAGCAGAACATGAACAAAAAAGGAAATTGCATTCTGCTTAACCCACCGCTCGAGCTGCCTAGTCACCGCACGAGCAGTCAAATTGGGCGCACGTGTGGCTAGCCTTGTTTCAACTTATACCTGGTAACTTCAAAAAAGCATATCTCTTTCATCCGAACTTCGTTTTAAGTGATTCTTGAGCCTAAATTCAAGCCTTGGAAGTCTAGTTTCTAATGGTGGTGGTCTCACATCCAAATTTTAAGTACACAAATAGATATGCTCAAATTAGTGAAGACTGATTATTTTCTTTTAACCGTTTCATGTCATTTTCTACCCTAACTTAGTTCCTTTTCACTTCTTGCTATTTCCTTAAACATTAAATATGTAAACATGATATTTTCAATGGAAAACATATGAAATTGTTGTAGGAAACATTAATTTAAGTCATGAACATTTAGGGTTGTTCAAAGTACATCTTTGACACAAGTTTTGTACGTGAATCACATGTAGAGAAGTTTAGCATTAAACACTTGAGAGGGATTAAAGAATGGGGAATGATTGAACAAATATGTAATGAATAAATCGATTGAGTGAATTGAAGGCAATGTATTTTAAAATGCTATACTTGGTTATGTTTCTGCAAGCAGAGTCATTAAGGAGTATTATCCGACCAAGCACTGTGAATAATTTCTTTGTGACGATATTTTCATATGAAATATTTTGGAATTGTGAAACTTATGCTTTGTATAAATTATGTGCCTTGAAGAGTGTTTTCGAAATGATAAAATATGCTTGAAATCTTCAGAGCAATTATGCTATGGCAAGTTTCTGAAAGAATGTTTTGATAAGAATGAATGAGTTTCCTTTTGAGCAATGATTATGATAAATTGGAAAAATGTAATTTGACCCTCAGTAACTGTTATTTGTCTATGATCCGTCTTAGATATTTTGCATAAGCTAATGATTCGCGATAAATGTTTTGTATGATGTCTACCTTTGACGATTGTCCTGTATGGTAATTCAACAAGTTAATTAAGGATTTCAGGTACTCCGCTATGACTTAGAGTTATAAAAGGTTTGATAAAAGGTTTGGTAAGCAATATTTCATACTATATGATTTGAAACAAGTTTTAATGTGATTTGGAATCAGACTTAAATGTATCATTTGATCGAAATGAAGGAACTTCATTAATATTATATGACATGTGCAATTTGGGCCCGAGGTCGCTTGTTATATGATTGGGCCTGAAACCGTTTGGATATATGATTGGGCCTAAGGCCATTTTGAATATATAAATATATGAATATGGACATTGTAAGAATCTTATGATCATCTATTTACACTGCTTTACCGTATTATTACTCACGGAGCTTCGCTCACCCAATATTATGTATCCATATGTAGGTGATCACCAGCATGGAGCACACCCCTAGAGTCAGCTTCAGGAGCTATTTTATAACCCAATCGAGTCATGCCTCTAAAATGGAGTTTTGTCTTTGACTCACACCACACCTTGACCTTATTTTGTTTTTGCCATTATGGTCTTAGGTTTGTAAACAATATGTGTAAATTTCTTGTGGCACTTATATTTTTGCTTTGGCATGTAAATGTGTTAATGTGTTATGAGGTTATTTTCATAATTTTTGCTCATGATTGGCACAACTCAATGAACTTCTCTTTTTTATACGCTTCTGTTTATGGCCCTATTAGCACAAATATTCTATATGATCGTTTGAGGCCTTCGGTAATCTATGGGTTACTGGCCGGTTATGACTCGAACTTTTAGAGGCGGGTTCGGGTCATAACAGAGTAAGGTCAGTGGGGACGAATGTGTACGGTTGAAGAAGTCGGCTAGACGCCTCAGATTTTGGTCGATCAAAAATGGTTCCAAAGGGCGGACTGTAGTGCCATGCTGGAAGTAACTCGATAGGATTTGCTACGTGGCCCAATCAGAATGTAAGGAGAGGAATCCACTAAAGTTGTGCATTAATACTGTTTGGCGATTTGGCCAAATATTATTTGGCAGTATTGATGTGTACACGTGTAAAGAATAGAGAGGGTAGTACAGCCACGTGTCTAGAAAAGGACAAGCAGAGTGGTGCGCGCAGAAGCTATTTAAATTGTGCGGCATACAATAGATCTGTAACATCTGGTTATCAAAGCTACCTGCCTACCTCTCTCTCTCTCTGTCTCTCTCTCTTTTTCTCTCTAAGTGTGCTAACTTAACCATCGGACGGGTTTTCTGGCTACACACCGCTAGGTAGCTTACCGTCTTGGTGTTCTCAGGTTACTCGGAAAGAAGCAAAGCTTAGACACGAGGAGTACAGAAAATGATAAATATTTGCACCACGTATAAACAATAACACATTTGCTAATGTCAACCAAAATATAATATGATAAAATTTCTAACTACTATTATATATAACAATAAGATTAATCAAAATTATTAATTGCAATATATTTATGACATCATTAAAATTGGTAATTGACTTAATAATTTATTAATAAAATATGTCATTTGTTATATAATTATAAATTTAAAAAGGAAAAATATTTATAAAAAAAAAAACATTTCATATTTTAAGTAAATCATGAGAAATGTATTTTTAATTTCAGTACCGTTACATCTATATAATTTGCTCTGTCTGAATGCACACAACTATTTGGACAGAGCAAATTGTGTGGATAAATCATTAATTTTTTATTTTTTTAAAAAAATTTACTACATTTTATCCAAATTTAGAAAAAGAGTTGAGCGTGATTTACGGGAGGTTCTATTTACACACCATAAATCTTCTCAACACACATTATTTAATCATTAAATTTATATGACAATAATAGATTCAAGTAAAATGACTATTAAGGATAATATGAGTGTATATGTACTAATTCCAATAATTCACATATGAAAACACAAATTTTTCTTTACGTACCATCACCTATACATTATATCTTTTGGAACAAAATGCCTGTTTGGTGCAGCTTAAAAGCTGCTTATTTCAACTTTTAACTTAATCTAAGTTACAATTGGTATGTTTGGTAGAGCTTAAAGTGTCTGTTTGGTGCAGCTTAAAAGCTGCTTATTTCAGCTTTTAGTTTAATTTAAGCTATTTTGATGTGTTTGGTTTAGCTTATAGCTTTTTGGAAGTCAGAAATCAGCTTATTCTTTGAGTGGGACAGGAGATGCTTAATTTATAAGTCAGAAATCAGCTTATGTTCATAGTTATAAGCTATAAGCTGTTTAGGCATAAGTTATAAGCACTTTTCCACAGCTCTACCAAACAGGGCCAAAATCACTTTTTGTAGCTTAAATTAAGCCAAAAGATTTTTGGCTGAGTGGCCTCCGGGGTGCTTAACCCATTTAGCTTAAGCGGGAAGCTAAAACTTGAGGGGCAAAATTACTTAAATGCCCTTTACTGATTTGAAGTATTACCAAATTGCCATTATATAAACTACAAAAAGCATCGCTGTTCATTCTCTGAGAGAGAGAGAGAGGCGATTTCCAACGCTCAAAACAAACTAGTGCTCTCCCCTCTCTCTCTCTCACGAACCAGTGTTCTCCCTCTCTCCCACATTCACGAACCAGAGCTCTCTCCTCTCTCTCTTCGCTCTCTCTTTACTACCACCATTGCGTTGTAAATCCCAGCTTTGCGATCGAAACGCTAACCATCGACTGCGTGACGATCGTGATCTGAAACCCTAAAGTCACAATTGACTGCGTGACAATCGACAATGATGATCAACCGTCTGTCGTCGTCCCCTATCCCCTATCGCCGCTGTGCCTTCGACGGTGATTATCAACAACCAACTCTCTCTTTCTTCGATGTTGGTTCGTCGTTGCTGTTCTCTCTTTGCAGCGATGGATTTTAGTGTTTTTTTTTTTGTTGAGGTTTTCAGTAATTTTTAATAAAAAAATAATAATAATTAAGCATTTTAGCCATTAATGAAATAAATTTTATATTAATTGATACTAATTAATAATTTTAGTATTAATTGATATTACGTAAGCCATTCATTGACACTAATTAATTTATAATGTAATAATTTTACTAAAAATAAAAAAATGAAATATCACTAAAAAAATGATATAAATTGAAAAAAATGAAAAGATTTGTCAAATGAAAAAATGAATTACTAAAAATGAAAAAAATGAAATATCACTAAAAAAAATATTTCAATTAATATTGAAATCAATTGTGTAATTTATATCCATTAAATAAATTACACAATCTATTTCACAATTATTGATATAAATTGCACAAGTGCACAATTTAAATAAAGAAATAAATTGCACAATTTTATTTCAATTAAAAAAATACAATTTACTTCCACTAATGAAAAGAAATACAATTGTTATATTATTAATTGTAATGAAAAAAATAATAATAAATTAAAAAAAATAACAAATGTTATATTATTAATTGTAATGAAAAAATTAATAAAACCAGAATCACAATTTAAAAAAAAAATTAAGATTGAAGAAAAAAAAATGAAATAACTTATATTAAATGATTTTTTTTTAATATTGTAACTTCTATCAAATAACTAATTGAAATTAATATAAAGAAAAATAATGTAATGACATCACAACATTAATACTAAGGAGAAAAAGAAAGAAGAGAAAAGAAAATAAGGAGAAAAAGAAAAAAAAAGTATTGATGCTAATTAAGCCATTAATTGACACTAATTAATTTATAATGAAAAATTGAAATAATTTTATACTAATTGATTCTATTAATGAAAATAATAATTTTTTGAATACTAATTATATTAATTTTTATTAATGAAATAACTTTTTTAAAATTAAACTGAAAAAAAATGACAAAATAATCATTTTTATATCATATAAGTGCAAAAAAAACAATTACACAGCAAAAAGTTATTTTACAGCTTATCAATCAAATACTACTCTACTATTTAAATCCATAATTGCACAGCTGCACCAAACAGGTTAATAGCTTATGTGCAAAGTTATAAGTTATAATCTGTTAAGCTATAATCTATAATCACTTTTTCACAACTCTAACAAACAGGGCTAAATTTCCCTTCCAATGCTCATCCAACATTGTTCATCTTCACAATTATAATCTAACATACGACACTCATCATTTTCACCATTATAATCTAACACACTACACTCATCATCTTCGTCATTATAATATTCACCATTATTTTTCAAATTCAAACATTATTGCCTTTAAAGATTTAGAGTTTTAAGAATATTGAAATCAATGGATTTTGAAGATTTGCATACCATGGATAATACTAAGATTGTTGATTTGAAGCAATACAATAATGAAAATGTCAATTTGCATTTTTGTTTATTCGTTCGTATAGAAAATGGCTTTTTTGTTTGTCACGTATTCGGAGAACCAGTTTTAAACATTTATAAAATGTTCAAAGTATTAAGGTTGATCAAATATTAAGGGTGTATTTGGTTTGTGTTTTAAGATAAATTTTCAAAAAAAAAATAAAAATGGAGAGAGAGTTTAGGGCTCTGTTTGGTAGAGCTTTTAAAGTTTAATTCTACTCCTTAGTTTGAGTGTGTTGTTTGGTTACAGCTTTAGAAAATTAATTCCACACCCATTTTTCAAAACACTCACTTTTCAATATTATATGTCACATCACTCAATTCAAACTCTTTTTAAAACTCATAACCAAATAAATTTTCTACACTCAAATCATAATTCTAAAACTTACAAACTCAAAATACAACTCTATTCTCAAATCAAAATTCTAAAACTCTACCAAACGTAACCTAGAATTTTTTTTTGGTTTGTTTGGTTGTATATTTTGAAAATAGTTTTGGAGTTTGGGAGTTTGGAATGATTTGATATTTTGTTGTAATTGAGTAGATAGATGTGACAGAAAAAGTGATTGAGAAGGAGAGAGGAAAGAGAAAAAAATGATTGATTGACGTGTAATAGAGAGAGAAGTAATTTTAAATTTTTTTGAAAAAATTTGTAACCAAACATGTTTTTGGAAATTTTCTTCCAAAAACATGTTTGAAAACACAAACCAAACCCACCCTAAGGGAGCGTTTGGTAACGTTTATGTTTTTTGTTTATGTTGACAAGAATTTTGTAAACTAATTTTTGTTTATTTTTAGAAAAACATAGACTATAAACGCATTTGGTTTGGACAAAATATTTGAAAAATTTTAAAAATATAAACTAAAAAACATGTTTGCTAAGGCCTAAAATATTTATTTATTTATTTTTATTATTTTTGACAATGGGATCATACTCATTATAATAAGCATTCATAATAACCATATTGATACAACACCGACCATAGATAAATTTAATAACCATATTAGTAATGTTCATAATAGCTAACATACAAACTATAATAATAATATCTCAATTTTTCCACAAACCATAAAAAACATCTTCCACAATCTATTATATGCATAAACAAATTTCAATTGTTTCTGACAGATTCCCAAATTTGATCAGCAATTTAATTCCTTACATCAGACATGTGACGTAGTTGAGGTTGACTAATGTCTACGTCAATTGGTTGCTGAAAACTATTTCCTGCATGTCTTGAGCTGTTACTACCACTACCACTACCACATCCACTAAGCCCAGCATCTTCAACGATACAATTTGGATTGGCCCATTTAGTGAACAATGTGTCACCTTGAGAATGCATCCTAATCTAGTTGTGTACTGTATAACATGTAATAGGGATGTACCTCGTCTTGGTTGAATACGGAGGCATGTCTCTCAAAATTAGAAAACGAGCCTTCAAGACACCAAAGCATCTCTCAATCACATTGCACAGTGAGAAGTGTCAGTAATTGAACATTTGCTTCTTATTTCTCGGTTGTCGACGTTGAGTACGAAACCCATTTAGATGGTACCTCTCACCACAGTATTGCGATAAAAAGCCAAGCATATTTGTATAACCCGAGTCGACAACACAGTATTTATCTGTTTAACATATATGTATCTATTATTATGGGTTGACAGAAGAATATTTATTATAAATTAACAAAATGCCATATAATACGTGTGAGAACTTGAATATACAAATCAAATAAATATTTAAGTAATAATTATTTTACAATCTCAAATATTTTGCTTGTAAATCTTTAAGTGCAAACTAAATATTATTAGAGGGCCTTTGAATTAATTTTAAAACCTAAAATAAATTTATGGTGAAAATCTTTAATTTAGAGGCAAGATTTATTATTTAAAAAAAAAAATAGGGGCAAATTAGTAAGCATATTTTGATTTAATAATAATTGTATCTCATTAAATTATTGGAGAGAGAAAATAAATAAAATAAAATAAAAGATAATAATTTAGAGCCTTTTGTTTAGATACATAAAGTAACCCTTTAGTTGCCTAATATAATATATAGCAGCAGTAGCCAAGCAACAACATGAGAGTGAGGGAGAAAGAGAGAGCAAGAAATAGAAAAGAGAGCAGCAGCAACAAAGTGAGAGAAAGGGAGAGAAAGGAACTTCCAGTACATTTGTAGCTCAACAACTCTAAGGTATTATCCTATTTTATTATATCTATATATTCTAATGGTTTATGTGTGTAATATGCTTGTTGTTGGGAAGGAATAGGAGAAACAGGTGTATTGTTTGGGTGCCAAGTCAGTGGTTGGTGGTGAGAAATAATGGGTGTAATTCTTAGTCCAAAAATTCTGTACACAAATACAACTTTAAAAATTAACAAACCATATCAAATGGATGAATTTTGAACTAAAATTTTTGCAATAGATTAATTACATATTAAATTGCATATCAAAATTTTCTCATAAGTTTTGGGAGTCAAAATCTATATAAACTGATGTGTTCAAATCTGTCTAAAAAACTGGTGTAAAACAATAACTTCGGAAGTGTCGTTCTCGTTGTATATAAATATGAAAATTAGCAAATCAGAGTCATTAGAACCAGTTACAAGTCTAGTTTCTTAAATTTTTGGCCTTGCATTTGATTGCTCGTGTATACTAAGAGAACCATTAATTTCTTTTAAGTGCTACATAAAACAACTTGTTTAGATATAATTAATTGTAAATAATTATTTTGACAAGCAAATCAAGTAAAACAAATTGGGTTTGAAACTTAAGATATATTAGTTGATATGTGGAGGGTTTTGGAATTTTTTGAACAACATGGAGTGGTTTTGTAATTTTCAAAGTTAGCGAATAGATTGGGAAGCTTGTTTAAAATTTTGTTTTATCTTAAAATTACTTTTAATTAAGTTTCGATTTGAACCCATGTCTTGGGTGATTTTAGACCTTGAAGAACACGAGCTTAGGTAATATTTAAGAGTAACGGTGAGTTGGGTTGAGTCGTGTTAGTGCGCTTTAGTTTGGGGTTAATTAGTTTCTTATTCTTTAGTATTTTTAAATTAGTAGTGACGTATAGTTTTCATACTTGGTTCAGGGCACTAGTTGGACTTTTATACTCTATTCGAGGATTACATTATTTCATTTTCAGGTGAGTAGTTGCATGCTACATATTTTTATAAATGTTCCCTTGCCCTGAACTGTTGGAAAATTTAATTATTATTTCAGGACTAAACTGTTTTGATAAATTATTATATTATCAATGGAATTAAATTATTTCTGAAATATGTGTAAACTTGGCATACTGTAAACTATTTGTTATGGTCTTATGTTTATAATGGTGAACTACCATATTTTGCGAAACTGAATTTTATTGATTATCGGGACCATATGTATATTTTAGTCCAAGGAAGTTATTCCACTATGTATGTGGTGACTCTGGTCACTAGGGAACAAATTCGAGTTGGACTGTGATGACTCTAGTGCTCAACGATTGTAAGGAAAAGACCTAGGCTAGGCTAGGTGACCTTCAATTGGATCGTCTTAGAGAAAAGGCTCGGGTTGCCATTCCGAGGATGACTCTTGGTTCGATATTGGATCCAATGGACATATTGCCTTGAGAACTTTGTGACATGTTACTTATTATTCTTGGTACCCAAAAAATTATTGGTGTTCATATTGTAGTCTGTTATAAGTAGAAAATGTCATTTATCATGTTCTTGAGAGATATGAGTATTTTAACTGTTGAACTGTGGAACCTTCTTTTTTAAATAGATTATCTTTATTAAAATTGTATGCCAATCTAGTTTCTATGATACATATCTTATTTCGAAATTGAACCCTGTTTTCAAAATTGTATTTACTATTCATGTTACTACTCACTGAGCTATCAGCTAACTTAGTTGTTTATCATTTCCAGGTATTAGAAGGATTTTGAGTGGACTCATGGCGTAGCGGAGACTCAATTGCATGGACCGATAGGACATTCATTTATTTTATTTTAGATTGTTATGTCAAGTTTGTGCATATTTCTTTTTATTTTTTATTGAGGTTCATTTAAGATTATTTTGATATGTGGGTTGTTTATATCCCATAAGTTTGGATGGTATTGATTACGGTTGGCTTTGCCGTTTATACTTGTGGTATGTCACTGGATTGAGTTTTGGTTATTTATTACTAGACTATTGTATAGTTGTTCAATGTGATTATGGATTCGTGTTTAGGCTTACGTGTGCCTTGGGCTAAGACCTTGTGGGCCACGGCTGGTCATACCCGGGTTTGGGGTGTGATAATACGTACCGCTTGGTGGCATTGGAAATAAATTTGCTAGATCATGTACGGTTTCAATGACCACTTTTGAATCATTTGCAGTGCCCCTTCCAACCAGCCAATACATACGTAAATCGCATGTCAAATGAGCAAACACACATTACATTTTGCGTTGTAATAGTATGCTTGCCACGATATGGTATTTGCTCTGATGCTGGCACCCTTGCAGATATGTGGGTACCATAAATTGCTTTAACACAATCCTATTTGACAAACAACTTTAATAATGCAAGATATTTTACTAAAAATTATACTTCAAATATTCTGTAAGTGATTACCTTAAAGAAAGGGTAGAATTGTGGATTATGTTGGATTTCTATAGGCATCTCATCAAAATTTGAAGGCCTTATAACTTGTTTACCAAGCCTACACACTGCCTTTAAGACGCGGTTGAAGTATTTGGAGATGGAATGGCCAGAATGTTGTATTCGCTCTTGGACAACACGATTACGTTCGTTCTGACCAATTGTTAGCAAAAATATACAAACTTGCTTTTGGACAGTTAAATAACGTAAGTGTTCCAGTTTACCATATACCTTAAGTGCCTCGTACAAACTAATAAATATATCTGATTCCATTCTAAAATTTTCCTTAGACCTTGTTTCATTTCCATTCAATATTTCTAATACATAGTCATACCCTTGTAATATGGACGTTCGACATGGTCTAGGTCGAAGGTAAGTATTACAATACTCATGTAATGCTATACACACCAACAATTGTACATTTTCATTGTCACTGTCTGAGTCAAAACTCAAATCAAGAGCATGCATTGGCTCTATATATATCACTGTGATATTGTGTTGACCCCTTAAAAACAAAAATATTAGTGATAATAAAAAAAACATGAAAATACAGCCACACAAGAATTTTTAATTTTTTTAAAATCTAAAAATTGATTTTGAAAACCAAACCAAATAAAATAATTTCCATAGGAATAATGTTATTAACATTGTTACAATTACGGAAAATCTTGATCACCAAAATAATGCCATGCACATTATGCAAATAAAAGTGAGAGGTCAAAAATTAGTGATCCAAATTTTTCATGTGCATATTTTTGTCATAATGTTATACAGATTTCTCATCAATTTATTATTACTAGAGACAAATGTAGTGGATCCTAAATACCATGGATTTTATAAATTTGTGAACCCAGATATATATATTTATTAATGTGAGCCTTTATGTTTGTCTAGTGTAGTAAGAAAATATGATTAAAAATTTATTTATAAATATATATAATGTAATGCAGTAAGAATCTTTGTTGGACTCTTAAGAAAACAAATGTAAATATTGTCATACATACCTTTTGTAATTGTTGACAATGCAGAAGCTTTGTTGGACTCTTGATAAAAAAAACTTGGAATGACCACCAACAAGCATTATATAGGAGAAGATCATTGAATATAGTAGTAGCATTCAAGTTGGTTTGTTTGTGTTCAATACTTCAACTGCCCAACAACTCCCATTGTAATAGCATTCAAGATCATTGAATATAGCAGTAGCATTCAAGTGCATTGTCAACAATTTGAGATCTACCCATCAACTCACAATGTAATAGCATTCAAGTACAATATTAGAAACATACTGCATGCATCCAACTTTGTTCTATAATAAATAATTATAAAAAAAATAATACAATACTCATTATCAGCAAATACCATGAAAACATCCATACGAACTAACATACTGAACTATCAAATATTATCCAACATTACTAGTAAATAAAATAACACAAAGACATACCACACTAAGCTTGAACTCTCTGAGAATAACTTTCAAAGATTAAGGACCTAATCCCTCATCCTACCAGCAGGCATATCAACAAATACCTCCCTTATTATGGGATATGATGCAAGCTTGCTCACAGCTTTAGTGTAAGCAAGTACAGGAATTTCCTCCATAGCATGCAATAATGCCATGAACTCTTTTAGTAGTGAACATGAGGCAGTAGAGCCACCTTCAATTGAACCATTGTCATCGCCAACATTAGTAACTGAAGCACTTGTCAATCGTTTTTCCATTAGGTCCGCTTTCCTCTTGCTATTTTCACTCATTTCTTTGAGTGCTTTAGAAATATTAGCTTGAAAAGAGCTCATCTTCTTACTCTTTCTATCTGCCATTTTGCTCTTGCCCTTGCACTTTCCCTTGCCCTTGCCTTGGCCATTTCCATTGTCATTATCAGTACCAATTTACAATGCATCTAAGTCCTCATTCTTTACTTTAAATTTAGGATCAGAACTAGCACTACTTTCAGAAGGTGATTTGATGGAAAGGTGAGCCAAATGACCAATTGTAGATGTGTCTCCTAAGATACATGACAACTCATGGTAGTAAACCATCCCTTTCTTCGTGAACCTCTTTGCATGGCTATTAACCTACAAACCAATGAATTTCAGGTTGACATGAAGAATTCCCTAATTAAATGTAGCAAACAAAATGCAAAAAGTTAATAAAACCTTGTAAAGGGCCTCCCAAACGTCATCTGATGCAGTGATAGTAAGTCGTTGGTTATCTCAACCAACACCAGTATGTTTCAGTAATGCTATAAATTTGTTGAACATAATATGCAGTTGATTATATTTATTCCAAAGCTGGTGTGCATTATACTGGTATTGGATTTTTGCGTTCATTTGATCCCTTAACCTGCTCCAAGCTTGTTTAGTGAATGTCCCAGTTAGTTTATTACTCATGGTTTTGACCTCTTCATCCATAAGGGTAATGAAAAGAGCCTCATTTGCCTGAGGCTATGGACCATCGTTTCCTCTACCAACTTCAACAACATCATCATCATCAATTGGGAGATCATTGTGTACTGTTGTTGTCATTGCCTAAATACCATGGTTTGAAAATAATCCATAAATTTTAATAAGTTTTCAAGAATAAATTCTAAGACTAGACATGTATAACAATTCTTAATAAATGAACTAATGGCTTAAATACCATTATGTATTCTCTGTGTGTGTGGGTGCTGTGTGTTTATGATTCATGTTTGATTTTACAAAAATTCAAATTAGCTTGAGTATTTTTATTCATTCACTAAAACATGAGCAAGTAATATATATTATATGCAGCAGAAGATTATTCCTATTCAAAATCTCAAATCCTTAATCCATGGCAGAATCAGGTGCAAGGGAAAAATAATATAACAAAAATGATAAAAACTCCATTAGAAAACATAGATGAGACACAAGTCAGCTCTGCTATCAGACTACGTGAGGACTAACATTCAATCAACAATATCATTAAAATCCACTAAATCTAGTGTTTGATAATTACATTTAGGAACCAAAACAACTAAAACATCTAATGCATGGAAATAGGGGCAAAGTGGTGCTAGAATTACTACAATAATTCACTAGGCAATCCACTCAAGATAGAAGGGACATTCAGCAATCAATCACTAATCATGATGAAACTATAGTAGACTCATGTTGTTTTGAAACAGATTTACCCCACTTAAGATCCAGAAAAAAGGAAGGAAACAAAATAATTGTAATTGTTAATATGCAATTTACCCCACTCAAGATCTAGAAATTCAAAGCAAAATGAAGAATCACAATAACAAAAAACATATGTCAAAACTTACCACCTAAAACTAAATGAATTATACACAATACAACAATGACTATCTTCATACAACCCAAGCAGCAAACAACCCAAAGGGCTATCTTCATACAAATTGCCAACAACAAAAAAAAAAAGAAAAAAATGACTAGTAGCTACCACCAACAGTATATGTTCTTTAAAAATAAAAAATAAAAATAAACAAACAAACAAATTTACAATGGATCTAGTAAAAATCTACAACAGATCTACAAAGAACCACCAAAAATATTTATATATATAAAAAAGTAGATATGTTGTTAAAAAAAAAAAAAGAGGAAGCTTTCTGTGAAACAGAGAGCAAGAAAGAAGAGAGAGAGAGAGAGAGAGAGAGAGAGAGAGAGAGAGAGAGACCTGAGATCGATTTGGTTGGGAAATTTGCAAAAGATCTGCAGATTTACAACAAATTTGTTGTTTTAAAAAGAAAAAAAAAAAACTATGGAAGCTCTTGGTGAAACACAAAAAAGAGAGAGAAGAGAGGGGAGAGGGAGATGAGAGAGATTGACCTGATCTTCAAGATTCTTTCAACATGAAGCAAAAGAAGAAGATGATAAGGTTAGATACAATGTTTTATTACCATTGGAGAAAAGAAATTGAAATGTGGTGCTCCAAAGATTCGAAACGTGGTCGCTATTATGCCTACAGCTCATTTACTGTAGCTCCGCTACAGTGGCTTTCGTTTTTCTGTTTATAAACCAATGGAAACACATTTTTTGAGTTTACATTTTTTTTTCCAAATTTACAAACTGAGAACTATTATTATAAACCAAAAAATTTACCAAACAAGTTTTTATGATAATTTTTAAAATTTTTGTAAATATAAATTGAAAACTGAAAATAAAATGGTTGCCAAACAAGGCCTAAGTGTTCATACATAAAAATTAAACATTTTAGTTGTAGTGTGTACCAGTTTATTAGCTTAGGGTTAAAAGGAGAAAGTTATTGTAAATCAAGTATAACATAGCGGGTAAAAATTTCAGATCATACCTTAAAAGATAGAACCTGAAGCGAAGAACCTTGTGGGTAAATCACATGCTTCACAAACCACGAACAACGAACACCCAACAGCGGAGTGATACTACAATATGAGTATCACCCACACAAGTCACAGTGCAAAAAGCCTGATTGTTATTTTAATGGGAGAGAGTCAGTATGGGAAAAATCATTCGTTATTCAATATCTCCCATATCCCATCTATCCATATCAGTTGATATGATAGATATAGATATCAAGAGTGGGTTATCCAAATAGGTTTTGAATTCAAATTCAAATTTACATAGATAAGTTCAAAAGGGTCATGGGTCATGCCACATGGTCGCCCAAGTTCTAACATCTCCCACTCGTACATGAGTTGGCATGACACTACCACATCTTTATCTCAATCTCCCCCAAAAAATTGAACAATTTCATACTAGCCAATGAACCGTGCGACCGCTGAGAACACCTGCATGTGGGAGCGTTATACTAGAAACTCAATATGAGTCAGCATAGAGACATCAACCCAAAATGAACAGAAATAGTGTCTCATGTACCCAGATCCATCTAGCTACATCAATCCAAAAACATCTCTAACCCCTCAAAGAGCATGTTTGACCCTCCTAGGTCCCGCATTATATTCACACCCAATCAGCATCCCACAGAGAGCGATGTGAGTTGTCGACAGTGAATATAGAGCAGAGATATAGAACTAGATGATCTTCCCTTCACCCTTATATCATTTAATTCGAAATTGACCGCTTTCCCAGTAATGTCCCTTAAAGCCGAATCATACATGATCGTAGGCAACATACCAAAGTAGCTGAACATCAACTCCTCATCTTATAACAAAGTCAAAGGTCACAAAAGGCACAAAGTGAAGTCATTTAGAAAAAAATGACTTTTAAGACTCACACGGTGAAGAAGCAAGGATCCATTCTCTCACCTCGCTAACGGATCAATAAGTACATGCAGTACGAATGCATGCTATAGTGAAGTTATTCTTCCAAAGAGTGATGTTAAACTCACACACCATACAGATTTTAGTCTAGTCGCTCTTAAGCGCACAAGTCGCTTCTTAGCATCTAACTCGAATTTGCTATTTGCTCACCTCTCAGGCATCAAATGAGATCTCGCATCTGGCTATCCATAATAGGCACATTATGGAAAAGTGGGTACTTTCATATCTATGGTCGGTCTCTAACAAAACCTCATTTTGGCTCCAACCAAGGCGACATAACTAGTGGATAATTTCAGCTTCTCTATTGGCTCCAAATATAATAAGCCACTAGTCTCATCCTTGCTCGCTACCTAGTGCTAAGGGCGATTGCTCGTGTGAGTAAGCCAATATTGCCTACTAACATTAATTTATTTATTCTGTGTATGCTAATTCACAAACCATTGCAAAAAGTAGTAAACATAAATGTGTAATAGAAACAAATACGAATACTAATGGCATAAATATCCCAAAAAAATATGAGTTCAACTGAATACACATATATATCACCACCTACGTAGTCCTAAAGCCCTAACATGAGTAAGATAAACATCTCTAGTAATGGGCTTAGTTAAAGGGTCCACAACTATGCTTTTCGTAGGGATGTGCTCTAGGATCACTTCTTTTTCGGCCACAATGTCTCTGATAAAGTTGAACCTCATATTAATGTGTTTGGTTCTCCCGTGGTACTTAGGATTCTTATCGTAAGCGAGTGCAGCCATGCTGTCACAATGGATAGTCACAGGGTCTGAAGTGTGTGTAACAATATCCAAATACTGAAGGAATCTCCTCAACCAAATGGCTTCTTGAACGGCAAATGAACAAGCCATAAACTCAACCTCCATAGTCAATAAGGCGATACAGGATTGCTTCTTATTGCTCCAAGAAATAACACCATCGCTAAGCATGAAAGCATATCCTGAAGTAGACTTACGCTCATCTAAGTCTCCTGTCTCCTCCCCAGTCAGCATCACAATAGCCAACTAGACGTAGATCTGAACTTTGGTAGCAAAGTATGTAATCTGCAGTCCCTGTAAGATATCGTAATATCCTCTTAACTGCTTTCTAATGAGCTGGTCTTGGGTTGGATTTGTAACGACTTACCAATTCGACTGCATAACAAATGTCAGGGCGTGTGCACATCATAGCATACATCAAGCTTCCAACAGCATTTGCGTAGGGAACACAGGCCATCTTTTCATTCTCTTCTGGAGTCTTAGGACCCATATCAAGGCTTAGGCTCTCGCCTCTCGCAACAGGAGTGTCAATGGGTTTGCAGCTCTGCATCTGAAATAGCTCTAGGATAGTCTTAATGTAAGTCTCTTGAGACAAACCGAGAAGTCTCCTAGAGCGATCCCTAAGGATCTTAACACCGAGCACATAGCTCACTTCACCCATGTCTTTCATCTCAAATGTAGAGAACAACTACCTTTTAGTGGCGATAATCATCTCCTTGTCATTTCCAGCCAATAATATGTTATCCACATATAATGACAATATTAGAAAAATGTCCTTAGACCGCTTAACGTACGCACAGTGATCTTCATCAATCATCGTAAACCTATTAGAAACAATGGCTCGATGAAATCTCAAATTCCACTGTCTGGATAATTGTTTTAAGCCATAAATAGATCGTTGAAGCTTGCAAACTTTGCGCTCCTGACCCACTACCACAAAGCCTTCTGGTTGATCCATATAGATCTCTTCATTCAATTCTCCATTGAGAAATGCGATCTTAATGTCCATCTGATATAGCTCTAAGTCCAAATGAGCTACTATGGCCAGAATTAGGCGAATAGAGGCAAACCTCACAACTGGTGAAAAAGTTTCCTTATAGTCCACACCCTTTCGTTGGGTGTAACCTTTCGCCATTAGGCGAGCCTTATACCTTTCTATGGAACCATTCGCCTTGCGCTTGATTTTGAGAACCCATTTGTTCCCAATAGTTTTGTACCTTGGCGGCAAATCAACCAAGTCCCAAACATGATTTTTCTTCATAGACTTTATTTCTTCATCCATTGCAGCACTCCATTCTTTACTAGCAGGGGATGAGAGAGCCTCTTTGAGATTCTTAGGCTCCATCTCATCACTCGGAGCAATCATGAATGCTTTCCCTTCAATCTCAAAACGACGACGAGATATAGCTCCACGTTTACTTCTACGCAGTTGAGAATCCTGAGAATCCTCATCCATTGTATCTAATCCATGGGCAAGTAGATCGCTCCCACTGTCCCTAGGAACTTGAGGGATTATCTCATCATTCTCTACTAGGCTACTAGGTGTGCCTTCAAGTAGATCCTCCATCTCATAAAGTTCTACATCTCTAGTTACCTTACCTCTGCTAGGGAAATCCTCCTCTAGGAAATTCACATCTCGTGACTCAAATTCAGTCACACTTCCATCTGGATGCTCCCTAATAAATACATAGCCCTTAGAATGCTCACTATAGCGAATGAAGATACACTTATTTCCTCTAGGGCCCAACTTCCCAAACTTATGAGAAGTGTTGTGTATGTAAGCTGCCGAACCCTAAGGCCGTAAATTGTCCAAATCAGGCTTTTTGCCAGTCTACATCTCATATGGGGTGGAAGGAACTGATTTGGAGGGCACACGGTTAAGAATGTAGGCAGCAGTCAACAAAGCATCTCCCTAATAAGAAATGGGAAGATTAGCTTGCGCTATCATAGATCTAACCATGTCAAGCAATGTGCGATTCCTTATCTCCGCTACACCATTTTGCTGCGGAGTTCCAGGAATTGTCAATTGCCTAATAACTCATTTTTCCTCACAGTGCACTTTAAATTGGTCAGATAGATACTCGCATCCCTGGTCATTTTTTAAAGCCTTAATGCTCTTGTCTAATTGATTCTCAACCTCAATAACATACCGTCCAAAGCAATCCAATGCTTCTGATTTGTGAGAAATCAAATAGACATGGCCAAAACGCGTGCAATCATCTATAAATGTGATAAAATAAGGGGTTCCATGCCTTGCCCTCATATTCATTGGTCCACATATATCAAAATGAATAAGTTGTAATGGGATAGATGCCCTTTTGGCTTTCCCAAATGGTTTCCTTGTTTCCTTTCCAGCAAGACAGTGCTCACAAGTAGGCAAAGTGACTCTGGCGAGTGGGCCTAAAAGACCTTCTCTAGCCAATCTAGTCATCCTGTCTTGCCTTATGTGGCCTAATCTAGTATGCCATCTCATAGAATCATAATCACAAAAAGATGCAATATTAGAAACAAAGCCATTGGCATTTTTATTAAAACTAGAATAATCCACATCCAAAGCTAAAAAATCATTTGAAAGATAACCAAAACCATAAAAAATAGTTCCCAAATAAATGCTAACACCATTATTCTCAAAACAAAAGTTAAAACCAAGGCTCATCATGCTAATAACTGAAACTAAGTTTCACTGAATATCTGGAGCATAAAGAACTTCATGAAGATACAAGGTGCGCCTTCATCGCATTTCCAGCTTGTATGTGCCAATGCCAAGCACCTCTACACTGGACTCATTCCCCATATAAAATTTTCTGCTCTTAGCAGGTACTCGGCGATACTTAACAAACCTTACTCTGTCCCTCGCGATGTGGTCTGTTGCTCCGGAGTCTACAACCTAAAAATGAGGAGAATGAGCAATTAATGCTTGATTAGAAACAAAGCATTGAATGCGAGAAATTAAGTAAGGGAGTACCTTTATCTGCTCAGGATAATCTCGAGCGAAGTGTCCTTCTTTGTTACAGTTAAAGCATATCAATTTAGCCTTTACCTTCTTGCCATCTCTCTTGTCCCTACGCTTGAAATTTCTAGCGTCATTGAGCTTTAGCGCAGTTGCTGCTTGCTTCTTAGGAGCACCTTTTGCTTTTCCACGCTTGAACTGAGAAGTCCTATGTGAGCTTGACTCAACCACCATAGCAAAACCATCAGACTTAGTCACCTCAGGGCACTCAGCCTCTAGCTCTAAATAACGCGATATGTCTTCGAATGTTTTCACACTCTCATTATGCATCATGTTCTGCTTCATCTGCTCCCAAGAATTTAGCAGAGAACGAATCACAGCTTGTACTTGCTACTCTTGAGTCAAATTGTGCCCAGCAGTTGCAAGCTCGTGTATCATGGCTGACATAACCTTTAAATGCTGCTTCATCGAGTGATGCGCCCTTTTTTGATAGGAATCAAACTTCATAGTTAGCCTACGTAGCTTTGCTAAAGAGATAATACCAAACTTTTGCTTAAGAGCTTCCCACATCTCAAATGTAGTCGAGCAATGCTCAAACTCACTAATCAAGTTGTTGTGCATGCTGCTCAACATGGTAAAGCGTGCACACCGATCTTTGTTACGCAAAGTCTGAAAGACTTCAAGATCACGATGATGTTGAGTTGTATTGCTTGCTCAGGCTCAACCATCACTTGTTCAAGTGTGGTCAACATTTCTTGCTCATTGAGGAGGTATTGGATCTTACGGTGCCATATGTCATAATTGTCGCCATCCAATTTCTCTCCCTTAGTTAAGTCTGCCACCACTATCTTTGTAGCCATTTCTACATACAGAGTAAACAAATACACAGGGGCTATTAATGATAGAAACAAAAAAAAAAAAAAATTGCAGCAAAAGAATCTAAATTAAATAATGATAATATTACATATGTCTCAAGATCGAAAATTTGCTATGCTCGTAATCATCTCTTGCGCCTCTAGTGACAATTATCAAAATTTAATTTAATTCCATGCGCAAAAAAAAAAAAAAAAAATCAACCTCCCACTACTTATGGCATGTACAAAGCATGATAAATTCCATACAATAGCATCTTAATGTAAATTTACAATTAACTCATGCTATATTAATTTAATAATGGAATTTAAATAAATAAATAAAAAACTAAGCATGCTTCTGTAATCACAACATATTACAAACCCTAAAAAAAAAAATATATGTTGTGTTTAATATTTAGATTATGTCATAATAGAATGTACATCATTCTGAAATTTTTTAGAATTTTTTTGAAATTTTTTAGAATTTTAAATAACTAATAAACACACATAAAATTAGAAATAAACATTCCAAAATCTGGTAAACTGAAACAATTATATCAATAAATAGTAAACTTTTACAGTAGTCTACAATAAAAATTTCAACACTAGAAATGCAACACCAAAAGCATTTTAAAGCAGAAATTATTATCTCAGGAAAAATATTTTTTTATTTTCATAAAATTTTGAAAAATTTACAACAGATAAAAAATTTAATTCTAAGTCCAACAGTACCAACCATGCTCAAAACAAAGCTATAACGAATTATTTATGACCATTTAACGCGATTCAGAATTTTAAAAAAAACAAACAGCGCGTTATCACCTAGTAGCCAAGCCAGCCAAGTTGGCGCAGAAAACGGCGCGGCTCGGCTAGGAGCACGGCGTGCGCGTGAGTAGCGCGAACGGCGAGTGCATGCGAAGTGAGCCTGGCGCGTGTGGGCTATGGTTGACGCGTGGCACGCACGTGTTGGCGCTGACGTCGTCAGATGGTGCGTGCGGATTATGCGTCGTATTCCAGGGTGTTTTTTGGTCCAAATTTAGTACTGCTGGACTCTATTTTCCAAAATAAAAATATTTGTGGTTTCAAAAATGACATTTAATGAACATAAAAATGAGATGTATTACACACACTCTCTCTAATGAGAGTGGAAGTGCAAAAACCCTGCACTTCATCTTCCTCCTTAAGCTATCAAAAAATAAAACGAACCCAAATTAGGGTTTGAAGTATCTCATCAACCGTAAATCCAAATCTAACAAATAATATATGGTTTCGAAGGTCTCGAAGCAAGGATTCTAAATATGTAAGATTTGTAGACTGAAATTAAAGCATGTAAAACCATCATGCATGTAAAGTTTCAAAAATATAAAATGGGTCTTCATTTTTCTTGAAATCTAACCGTTGGATTTTCATGAAATTTTGTAACTATGTTCTACATTAAATATACTACAACATATACAAATTTCAAGTCGATCGGAGAGAGTTCAAAAAATTATTAATTTTCATGCATATATCGTGTATATATTTATATAAATTATACACATATTTTAATGCATAAAAATAAACACGAAAATACCCATTAATGCTCTGATACCAATGTAAATCAAGTATAACGCAACGGGTAAAAATTTCAGATCATATATTAGAAGATAGAACCTGAAGCGAAGAACTTTGTGGGTATATCACGTGCTTCACAAACCACGAACAACGAACACCCAGCAGCGGAGTGATACCACAATATGAGTATCACCCACACAAGTCATAGTGTAAAAAGCTTGATCGTTATTTTAATGGGAGAGAGTCAATATGGGAAAAATCATTCGTTATTCAATATCTCCCATATTCAATATAACGTATCAGATATATAGGCTGAGTATCACATCTATCCATATCAGTTGATATAATAGATATAGATATTAAGAGTGGATTATTCAAATATGTTTTGAATTCAAATTCAAATTTCCATGGATAAGTTCAAAAGAGTCATGGGTCATGTCACATGGGTGCCCAATTTCTAACAGTTATGGTATGAATTAAGATATTTTCACAACCTAAAAATCGGACTTTTTGCGATGCTCTCAAACGTCGCAAAAGGTCCATACATCGTCGCAAAAAGACTTTTACGGCGGAGCAGTGATAGGAAATGGGGGGTGGCGGAAGGGGGCGTGACAAAAAGTATTTGCGACGGTTACAAACCATTGCGTTCTTGCAGCGACGGCTAATCAATGGTTTTTGCGACGGTTTAACCTGACACAAAAAAAGGAAAAAAAACTTCATTATTAGTGACGATGTTGGTTGCTGTCGCTAAAACTTATTTAGCGACGGTATTTGATGTCGCAAAAACTATTATTAGCAACGGTCTAAAACGTAGCAAAAAAGTAAAATTAAATTAATACCATATTTGCGACAGTTTAAACTGTCGCTAAAGATTTGAACTAATATGTATATGCTACAAGTTAACCCGTCGCTAATAAAATGTAAGGAAATGATGATTACATTAGCAATGGTTATTATTGTCGCAATAAAATTATTTTTATAAAATCAATATATATTTTATTATTCATTCCCTATACAAATTATTAATATTTTTTAAAATAAAATACATCCACATCCACATTCACATTCACAAAATCATACGTATATATGCACCCTATAACAATTATCAACCAAACATTCTTTACTAAAATATATAAAACATTCTCCAACAATACTAATAATTTTTTATATTCAAGAACTTAAATTTTTGTATATAAAGCAAAACAAAAGTACTGACAATGCAAATACAAAAACATATATATTATAGTTTGTTTTAATATCAACAGTAAGCTCTACTATCGATATGCAAAGATATCATCACGTACTCAAAAAGGATTGCATCTGTAAAAAGAAAAAAATAAAATAAAATCATTTACAATATAATTAATTTCAAGCTTACAGAAAATGTAAAACATTTAATATTTGTTTCAAAAAAATAAATAAATACAAAAAGGATTGTAAGCTACAATATCGGCATGCGAAGATATTATCACGTATTCAAAGGGTTGCATCTGCAAAAGAAATCAACAAAACAAAAAAATCATTTACAATATAATTAATTTCAAGCTTACAGAAAATATAAAACATTGGACATTTATTTCAATAAATAAATAAATACATAAATAAGATTGTAAGCTCCAATATCTTCTCCTATAAGTCACTTGTGTCTAGTATTTTGTATGTGTCAAGTTTCGTTGACATCTAAGCTTGTTTGAGCATCTTAGTGTGTCAACCGGTTCGAAAAAAAGTTTGTAAGGAATAAGTTTTCATAAACAAAAATTAGGCTCTAGATTCAAAACCGGAAATGGGTTTCGAGTCCTGTCTTCTCCTACAAGTCACGTGTGCCTAGTATGTTGTGTGTGACAAATTTCGTTGACATCCAAGCCCGTTTGAGAATTTTAGTGTGTCAACCAGTTGAAAAAGAGTCTGTAGGGAATAAGTTTTCAGAGGCTCTAGATTCAAAATCGGGAATCAGTTTTGAGTCTTGTCTTCTCCTACAAGTCACTTGTGCCTAGTTAGTCATGTGTCAAGTTTCATTGACATCCGATACCGTTTGAGAATTTTAGCGTGTCAACCGGATCGAAAAAAAGTTTGTAAAGAACAAGTTTTTATAAACGGAAATTAGGCTCTAGGTTTAAAACTGGAAATCGGTTTCGAGTCCCGTTTTCTCCTACAAGTCACATGTGCCTTGTAAGCAAGTTACACTAAATATTCTACCACAAATTTCCAAAATATACATATATATATAATTATAAGAAGCCCTAAAAAACTGACACTAAACCGGACCTTAATGAGGATTTCAAAGACTTGGTATTAGTGGGTAAGTTGCACAGATATTGGGACAAGCCTCATTACCTAGGCTCAAGTAAGCACTTTCACAACAATCCCGTGAACATATTCATCTTACTAGTGGTTTAGAAGGCATATATAATAAATAATAAAAATACATACAATTACCAACCTTTCAGAGGCATAAGAAGTGGCAAAGTAGCTCCTTGGCAAAGACTATTCGCCCACTGCAACAACCACAAAGGAGAAAAAAACCAGAGTCCATAAAAAGGGGGAAAAGAAACGTTGAGTTAAATGTTGTTTGATCTATATAGAAGAATCCTTTAGTTATCAGCAATCCCAGGTTTGAAAGAGGAGAGCCACCTCGTGAATAATATGTCAGGGTTTATGTTTTCAGTAGCACCTTAGATGATACATCTTAAGCACATAATGCACTACTTTTTCATTCTTCCTTCTATTATAATCAGATGATAGAATTGAACTCACATCATCTTCTTTATTGAGTCCACCACTTAGAATCTAGCTACCATGAGAACTGTATTGCGTAGCTATATAGTTCACTTTTCAGACCAATCCAATTTTTAGGCTATTCACCAAATCTTTCCTTGGAATCGAGGGAACTATCAAGTAGATCCAATCAAGTACAATAAATATACACTACAAGAAAAATATGATTTAGTGGCATTTTCTAGCAAAAAGTGCGACAAAAGTAATTTACTAGCATGTTTTAAAACATGCCACTCAACCATTATATATTTTTCAGTAATATTTGGGATCTTGAATTTGTGGAGGGATTTGTAAAAAAGAGAAGAATTGGAAACTCTGTTCCCTTTCTTTTTCTTCTCTCTCTGTAAACCTCTACAAATCCAAAATATAAACAAAGCCTTAATGGAATTTCACTTAAGATGCCACAAGAAAAAAATTGTTTCTTTTTTGGGAGAAATTATTTTTTTCTAAATCTGCTTCCCTCCCATTGAAACCCTCATTTTCATCCTCTCTATCTCTCATTTCTCAACCTCACTCTCATCACACAAGATTAGAATTTTATTGTGAACTGAGTTGGCTTTCATAAAAGTATATGCTTCATGTTCATTTACTATATATTTAATCAAAAAGTTGTGATTTGCTTAAATAGCATTGCTCTGTTGGTTGTCAACATGTATACTGCACACTTTGACAGCACAGAATGCCTTAAGTGGCTAGTTTTTTCCATTAATGCAAGGACCATGTTATGATGTTCTAAGCAGAAATGATTCACATCTCAGAGTTAGGTGGGCTGATGAGCACATTTAACTAGACATGTGGATAACAACCTCATAGCCCAAGCACAATGATGCTATTTTCAGGGATGCAATCTTCGTGAGCTAATAACTTGTCATGTGAGCCTCCCACTATCGAGTGCATGCAAACGCAATCAACAAAATTCACAAGAAAACATTATGTAACTTCTAAGTGCCTCATTCATAATGATTCTGACAATACATTATTTTTATTGCACTTTTTAATGATTTTTTATGTGCATGTAGTATAATTGAAACAATATAAAATATCAGCTACAACATTATCTAGAAACCTTTAAAACTATTATGGATTTAGGTAGAGATTATTAAGAAATAAAAAATAAAATAAAAATTTAAAATTAAAAAAAAAAACTTATATTTCATTCACCTTTCCTTCACCTTTTCTTTTTCTTTTCAAATTCCTAAACAAATCCATGATTCAAACATAAAAGAAATTGATGTGGTTCAGACTTGTTTCAAAGAGCACAAGCAATTTATCTAGAAAAGCACATAGAGCTTTGATTACAAGCTACTCCAAACAATGCTCAGCAGAAAATATGTAATTTGAAAATTATATATATAATTGCACTTTTGTTTTGAGTAGTTGACAAGTACATTTAACATTCCATTTACACACAAGAAGCTAAAGCAAATATTTAGGTTGAGTTTGGATCTTGGATAGGGAAAGTAAATGAAATAAAAGGTATAAAAAAAAAATTGTTGCTTTTCTCTTACTTTTACTTTTCCCTCCACAAGTCTAACATCCAAACACAACATTAGTTAATTGCAGGTTTCAGTCATTTAGAGACAGCGAGAGATAGCCCACAGGGACGTGTTAATCACAACGGATACAGATCCTCTCCATTACACCATCCAATGGTTGTGAAACTACCACCTCAATGGGTGTAATGACTTCTTTTTTGAAAAAAATTTGAAATAATGATAAGTTCGTGTGACAAATTTATAGCCATTAGATATGTCATGGAGAGGATCTGGATCCAATCACAATTGTCATATTGCCTTACTATAAGAGACAAAATATTACAACATTCTAAATAAACCAAAGATACAATCACCGCGATGAGATTGTTAAACATAGCATAAAAATGCATTAAAAATCTTATTCATTGACAGAACTAAACAAGCCTTAATTACTTACTTGGGGTCACCTACATTAATCTGTTTTCTCTAGTTTGCTTTATCCAAAACTATTTCCTTGATTGAAATTATAAAACAAGCTCCTCTATAACAATTGCCCATTTATTTGACATTAGAATATTGAAATTAAATCATTAGAGGTACATATCAAAGGGAAAATCAAGATTAGAATTGTAGAGAGATTTTAAAAAAACGAGAGATTGATGATTACCTCCTCTATAACAACTGCCCCATTCATTTGACCCTCTTTTGCCTACAAAGTAACAAATCACAAGTAACAACCATATCCCCAAGAAGAAGAAAATGAAAGAGAAAATATAAAGAGAATATAAAAGTGAGAGTGATTGATGGTTACCTCCTCCATAACACTTTCTCCATTTATTTGATCCTCTTTTGTCTACAAAGTAACAATCACAGGTAATAACCATATCCCCAACAAAAAGAAAATAGAAGAGAGTTATAAAAATATATGAGAAAAGAAGTCGTCATTATTTACACAATGGTATGGATAATAGAAAATAGCTTCTTTATATATCACCAAAAATAAAGTGGTACAAGTAAAATCATAAATTAATATGTTGTCATAAAAAATAAAAAATAAAAAATAATCAATTTGTAGACATCCAACAAACACTAAAAGACAATCATCAATGGGATACCACCTAGCCTATTAAGTTAATCACTAAAGGTAGGTTCCTCAATCCCCCAAAAGAAAGCAAGATAACATAACATTCCATTCAAACAATCAATTTTGATCTTACAATCAACTCAATTCATTTGTATAAACAAATATCAAAGAGAAGAAATAATACACTGCACCAAAAATCTTTGTAAATAAATTGAAATTCAATTTGATTTTTTACATGAAAGAAATTCCTAAGCAAGGTCACACGATGCAAAAAGAAGACACATATGCAAGAAGACCAACTCTAATTGTTATCTGGCCTTTTCTGGTTTAGGAAAAACAAGGATCTAAAAATGCATAAGTAAAATATGCTATAAAATCTTATGCATAGAAGGCATTGAAACTATGACTATGGTGGATGGCAGGGATTCCCCAACTAGAGGACACATGGCAAGCAGATGTCTGAAGCCCCCTTGATGGCATGGGTTAAAATGGTGTTATCTTGTCCATCAAAAGTGCAAAAAACAACTAAGATATCAAAGACGCAACTATTAATGACCGCCAATGGCCAAGAATGATGGGTAAGAGAAACCAAACCAAACCAAGCCTTACATTCCATCGGGTAAGAGAAAGCACAAACAAAAAAAGAAAAGAAAGAAAGAGAGACCATTACCCAATGTCGGACAAAGCACAAATTATTGATTTCAAATTTATAAACAAAGCTCACGGTAACACAATCTAAGAATGCAATGTCTTAATTACCGAGTTACCCTCATCAACAAAGTCAAGACCATGCTTGACTATGGTGTCTACTTTTCTTACTAGCAAGTCATCCAGTTGAGCTCTGTCCACCACTAAATCCATTCCATGGCACCTCTTCTTGTAAATCACCTGCAGAGGAACAGAAAACTTGATGATTCGCATATATAAGTGTCATATATTTATAACTTTAATTTACCTCGCCACGTCCATAACCACCAAGCTCCTTTTCTCGCTTCTTCCTCTCAGTAATTTCTTCCTCACCCCATGAGAACAAGTTGGGAGCAACAATGGGGACCGATTCACAAGGCCCTCTAACAGAGATTCTCTTCTCTCATAGTAGAAAAGCTGTGAACAACTACAGAGATAAAATTCTAATCCAATTGTTTGGTTGCATTTTTGTTTTCTGTTTTCAATTTTCAAAAATCATGGAAAACTTGTTTAGCGCACTGTTTCCAAAAAATGTTTTTTAGAAAATTTTCAGAAAACCTTTTTTAGGAAATACTAAAAAATTCTCAAACTGGACAAAGTAACAAGTACCTGGAATAGCAAGCTTTCAAATCTAGGAATGTCAGTGTCCAATGGCAATTTCATTGTTCCCAAAAGACACTCCATCCTCATTTTCCTTGGCACCATTTCCTGAAGTTGCCTTTATGGCAGCTGTCAGATTCCAGTGGCTGGAAAATTCATGTAGCCTGGAGAAACGACCGATGTACTTGGTCTTGAATACAAGTAAGCAAGGAACAACCCAAGATGGGCTCAATTGAAATTGGGAATATTTAGTACATTTGGGCTGGTGGACTTGCCTAACACTAGCATAAGAAGCCATGGCTTCTCCTCAGAATCTGAAGGACTCTAGTTTTTTATATAACTTAAATCTATATAAAAAAACCAGAGTCCATAAAAATAAATTCAATTAAGTATTGAAATAGATAATTCTTATCTCTCAGTATTTAAAATTTAAGCCATAAATATGCAAATATTAAGTTTTATATAGATTTAAAACTAGGGTTCCAATCCCCCATCTCTTAATCTCCAATCTCTGCACCACTTTCTAGGGTTCCAATGAAGAGGGTTTGATTCCAATGAAGGCAAAAGAAAAGAAAAAGAGGAGAGAACAGTAGAGGAGAGATACCTGGATGTCGGAGCGAGAACCGGTGAGAAGTCGCTGCTACTGCTACAGATAGACTGTGAGGGTAACGCGAGAGCGAGAGTGTGACAACCCTCACTATTGATTACTGCTAAACTGTGACTGAACATGATTAAGTAACTGATTTGACTGACATTCTGAACTGACTGATTGAGTGTATTAGTTTAAACGCATTTTTATCTCTTTGACTGTTAATTGATCTGTTCGTGTTTTAAGTTTGAACTGTAAATTGAAGGCCTTATCAGCGGCCGAATCTGAAATCGATTAGTGTTTCATGTTAATTAAAATTTATATGATTTTATGGTATGTTTAATTGAAATTTGACTTGGTATGATTAAATTAGATTAAAAAGTTGGATTACATTAGTTGGCTTTAAATTACCAAATGTGCCATTTAGTGGGCCAGTTGTTAAGACACCTTTGAGACTTGATTCACACACTTTTCCTCAGCCATTTTGAGACCAAAAACCGTAGGAGAGAGTGAGAGAGGAGAAGTTTGGTTTCATCTAGAGAATTACTTGGAGAACTTGAAGAATTGAAGAGTAGATTGCACATTTGAGCTTCCATTCTTGAAATTGAGGACCTAAGGTAGGGGAACCATCTTCTTGAACTTGTATTCTAGTTGTACCTTGCATGGTTGATAGGAAATTGGTGGTTAAAGTCAAGAATTGGTTTAAAATGTTGAATTGAGAGCTAGATCATGCATGCATGTCCTTATATTGAAGTTTTGAAGTTGTTTCATGAGAATTTCTACTTGCATGTTCATATTTTGGGTCTTGATCCATGAACTCACCATGTTTTGAAGTTAAATCTTGCATTTGATCTTGTTTTAGAACATTAGAGTTCCTAGGAACCCATGCATGTGTTGAATTTGCATTGTTCTTCATGTTCTTGAATTTTGAATTGAAATTTGTGTTTAATTGAACTACCTTTGGGCTTTGATTTTGCAAATTGATCCTTGAAACGTGTCATATTATGAGTTTTAAAGTGTTTTCCAGAAAATTAGCCCAAAAGGATCAAATTTGATGTTTTAAATGTTGAGTTTCATGCTTGGAGACAAATCTGGAAATTCCAGATTTTGGATCCACGCTCGAGCGGGGAACTCCACACTCGAGCGAGGAACTCCACGCTCGAGCGTACACTCTGAGTTCATGCAGTCTACTCCGCTCGAGCGGGGGAATGCACGCTCGAGCGAGGACTTGTGTCTCACGCTCGAGCGGGGGTCGAGTGCCCGTCGAGTGTGAATTTCATGCATCCAATACTTTTGTAGTCCGCTTGAGCGAGGAAAGCCACACTCGAGCGTAGCTCTTTTGTCTGCATGTCCACTCGAGTGGATAAATCCACGCTCGAGCGGGACCCCTGTTTCAGCAAAAATTTGAAAAGTGTTTTAAAGTGCATCTTTGCATCCTCATTCCATCCTAGGCATTCCTAGGCCTAGTTTAAGGCATCTTAATGAGGATAATGCTATAGAACCACACCGAGTCAAGATAGGGACTAAGTTATTGTTTTCCAAACGTGCAACTTAGTGTGTGTTCATTCTGTAACTGTGTAGGGTTGGCATCCGAGGGCGCTCACTAGCCTATTTGTAGCCCAGAACTCTGTGAGTAACAATGTCGTAAAGATATATTCAATCATGATTATTTTCTGAATGACCAACTGTACTGTTTTCTGAAATGATATTTCTTACTGAATGAATGTTTGTCCTATTTGCGAACTGTATTCGTGGCATCCATAGCGATTTACGGTTACTGTACTGTTACTGCTACTATTACAGAGATCTCTGTCGGTTCCCATGTTGGAACCACTATTGTTTACTGATATGATGGCCATCAACTGACTGTTCGGTCTGTTAAGACCTACTGTACTGTTTTGCTATGGGATGTACCACAAATGACTGGTATGACTGAATGACCGATATACTATTATAACTGACTGTTTTAAATGCTGAAAGGACATTCATTCTTAACCTTTTGCGCATATGTTATTCACTGGGCTTTAGCTCACCGTTTATATATATATGTAGGTGTCCAGGCATCGGATCGAAGCTAGGAGCATTGGGTTAAACTCCCTTTTTGTTAAGCCAGCCAACGTGCCTCACTACGAGGTTCTAAGTGTGTTCAAGCTTAGGCTTTTTGGGGTGTCTCAGTTCACCATTCTATCTCTGTTTTGTAATACTGTATAGACTTGTACTGTACTGTTATGGTAAGGATTTGGTCCCTAACCTGAATGCCTGTATATGATGTATGTACATACTACTTTTGTTCCGAATGTGAATGTGTTATGAAAAGTCTTTTTGCATACAGACTGTCATAGTTCATTGGACATCTTTCATTTACTGTTTTGGCTTCCGCCATTCAGACTATGTATTATCATATTATCATAGCGTGCCTTCGATAATTACTTGACATCGATTACATGCTAAACGCATAGGGGTGGGTTTGGGTCATGACAGAGAGCGAGAGCGAGAGAGAGAGAGAGAGAGAGAGAGAGAGAGAGAGATTGTGAGGGTCTGTGCGAGCGAGTGTGAGAGGAGAGAAAATGAGAAGAGAAGAGGGTATCTGACGCTGGTGCTGTTGGGGCTCCGAGATAGAAAGAGACGACTAGGAGAAGGCAAACAGTTTCTTTTCCTTTTTTTTTTGATATGAGAAGAGGATATTGAAAGGGTATATGGAAGACAGAGCAAAGATGAAGGGCGAGGGAAGCAAAAAGAATTTTCTTTTGCAACAGGAATAAATAGCGTTGCAAAAAATATAAACAATTCCAAAGTGACAAATCGTCGCGTAAAATACTCTTTTTGCCACGGTCTTGGATTTTTCATCGCAAAAAAATTATTTGACGACGACATCGTTTACCGGCGCAAAAACTTGTTTTTTGCAACGATTTTCAAACCATCGCAAAAAGTTCTGTGTCCAATACTCCCTTTTCTAGTAGTGTATATTAAGTAATAGTGTATATTGAGAAGATCAATGGTGTGTAAATAGAATTATGTGTAATTTACCATTCAAATTTTTTTTGTTAGTACTAGGAAAAAATGTATTTTGGTTGCCTCAGTTAAACCCTCTTGTTAGTAGTGAGGGTTCGTTTGGGATGTAGGTTGACTTTTTAGATTTTGGCTATTTTAGCATGAGGCTAAAAAGTCTCATTTGAGATAGGCTTTTTGGCTTTTTTGACTTTTGTGAGAGAAAAAATGAAATGATTATGGTTTAGATGTGATGTTTTGTGATTTAAATAGCCAAAAAGCCTAGCATACCAAACGAAGGATAAATTGTTTATGAAAAATTCTCTTACACTTCGTTGGATTGAGAGGTTCGGAGAGAGAAAATAAAAAATTGAGAGGTTCAGTGAGGTAAGAAAAAAAAATGAAGATCAATTATTTGAATGATTATCATTTTCAACTCAAATTCAAATATTTCATTAAATTTTGGTTTGATAAAAATTTAACAAAAATGATATTTCAATAGTTTCACTAAATTGGTATCAAATGAAGGGAGTATTATTTGTTTTTTTATTAAATCCATGAAGCATTTAATCTTTTATCAAATATCGAAGGTAACCGTTAGTGGACAACTAGCCAAACAATTGAATGGATGACCAATTGGAAAAAATTTGAAGAAAATTTATACTAAGTTAGATGATCGTTTGGACATTCTCTTGGTCATCCATCCCGATCGACCAATCGTTTGATGAAAATTAAAAATTTAGCGTTAGAACGCTTGATATCAAATAAAATTTTTAACCAAAATTTTTCCTCCAATTTGATTAAAAAAAAAATCGTTAAAGAGATTCTAATAAAATAAATAATGATAATTTTTTTAAAAAAACGATGAGGAAAAAGTCAAATCACATAAATTTAAATATTCTTTCTCACAAAAAATAATAAATTTTGAAAAAAAATTAAAATTAATAATGTAATCATACTCCAAATCAAACCAATAAAAATCAAACCTCAAGTCCTATTAAATAGAATCGACTGCATGAACTTTTTTGCACCAAATAAGATTCATTTCATAAGAATTCGAACGATTGTTTTACCTATTGACTGTCGAGTTTGAGATCGGTGGGGTTATTAATCCATCAAAAACAATAACAAAAAAAAAAAAAAAGAAAAGAAAAAGAAAACTGAAAAATCACAATTATTTATTTCCTCTCTAATCATTTCATCTATTTTCTCATCTCTCAAGGCAAAACAATCACTTCTCGCAGAATTTCCTTCTCTCTATCTCTCTCACCATTTTTGGCTTCCATTTGCAGCAGCAAGCATTTGATCTCATTCTACTATATGAGTTCGTTCCAGTAATTGGCTGCACTCGGAGGTACATATTTATGTGTAGATATGTATGGTAAGCCTTCTTTCTGCAATTATTTATTCATCAATATGCGAGCCACAGTGTCAGGATCTTAGCCCGCCCCTAGAGATTTAGACCTTGATTGGCCAATAATTCCAGATTACTTCCGGCCTCACTGACAAATCTGATATATAATAATAATAAAGGGACACTATGGAAACAATATTAAAATATAAACATGTTTATCGAGCGGTGCATACATAAAAATCATACAAATTTAGAATCCCAACTCCTTCATAAAATGTAAATACAAAAGTACATCACAACATCTTGACACTTATACAGATTGTCCATCTATTCATGTTCCAAAACAAAAAAACTAAACAAAGAAGTAAAATAAACAAAACAAGTTCCATAATTCACAAGGTTGACACATTTGGCTCCGCATGAGACCAAGTTCGCCCCATCACGGAGGCACTCTAAAACGGTTGACAAAAGGATGGACTCCCAAGGTTGCCTTATATTTGACGCTCTAATTGCTCACCTACATATATATAAGGAAAGGGCGTGAGCTAAAGCCCAGTGAGTAATACTAGCATAAAGAGGTTAAATGAATGATATCTAACATTATACAAAATCATATCACATGAGTTCGAATCATATCATAAACGATTACTTGTCATATCAATGTTCATAAATCACGTCCATATGTGGTACATCTATTAGTGCATGATGGGACCATTTAGGTCAAAACATGGGGACCCCTTAGGTCTATATCATAGATCTCTGTAACAATGGGCATAGTATTGTTACTCCTGGGCGAGGGCCATTTAGCATAGGCTACGGTATTGTTACCCTCGGGCTACACTAAGGATGTCACAATTACATTTTGAACGAGACAATCATTCATTGTAACAAAAATAATGAACTTGCAATAAACCCAAACACTTTAATAACATATATTTACAAAAGTACCACTCACAGTGGATTGGTACCAACGATAGACCTTGGTTGACCACCTACACAAAGCACATAGCACAAATACACATTGAACACACATTTGAAACAAGTAACGTGTCGTAATTCATTTCCTTTACATGTGTTTTTAGCTTATTCTTTGATTATGGATGTTCAAATAAGGCTTAAGAATGCCAAAATGGTCATGAGGAATATGAACTTCGAAGAGTTTGTCAAAATTTGTTGAAAATAGGGCCTTCGCTTGAGTGCACACTAGGTCACTCGAGCGGTGAAGCCTGACTGCAAAAGTACTGGCTGCTCAAATTTTATGCTCGATGGTTGCTCAAGCCAAGCGTTGAACAAAAGTGAGTTCGCTCGAGCGCACACTTGGTCGCTCGAGCCAACTATCAAAGTCTGCAAAAATACTGGATGCCTTCAAATTTCGCTCGAGCCATGGTTCCTTCGCTCAAGCGATATGTGCGAATTCTAGGTTTTCCAGATTTGTGTTTGAAATTCAAATTTAATCCTTTCAAGTGCAAAACTTGTTTGGTTGGTCCCAAAAGCTTAGAAACTCATTACAAAACTTGAATTGATGAAAATCATGGAACCAAGATCTCAAATATTCTCTCAATTCTTCAAAACAAAACTCAAAATATTATGTTCTTGACATGCATGTAACAAAATCAACTCTTGTCTTTCTAAATCATGTATAAATGAAATGTTGAGTGCAAAAACATGAAGAATTCTAAGAAACAACTTGACTAAGACTCATACATGTGTGAATTTGACAAAATCATGTTCAAAAGATGAAGAATTATGCATGCATGTACACAATTCACTTAAATTCTCTTGACCCTTGTTGATTCATGCTCATATCTTTCATTTACATGCAAATGGTCCAACATATTGATGAATTCATCTTCTTACATGGATTAACTTCATGAATTATGGGTATAGATCATACCTAGAGCTTGAATTGAGTCTTGGTTAAACTTTATCTCTACAATCTCCCTTTGTTTCTCTTGAATTCTCCTTATCTCTCTCTAAAGTGTTGAATTCTCCCTCTAGCTCTCAAATTTCAGCACAAATTTATGTCAAAATAACAAGCTTAAGCATGTTTAACATATATATATATATATAGGGTTATTAGGCTTAGCTAATTAATCTTGATTAAGGCTAATCATTTGGACTTAATTCTAAACAATTACAATTAATTTATTCTAATTAATTTGATCCGAATCAAATTTTAATCAAACTCACCATATGATTCTAAAATTCCAACTAGTGTATTGAATTACTCAATTTTTGTTTCTAAACCCGTTCGGGCTTTTAATTTCGCATTCTACATTGACATTTAAACAGATATATCATCAACAAATAAATAAACATTAAATAAACACATAATCATGCATATAGGCTCAATAAAATATTATCAAAAAAATAATATGAAAGTCGGGGTTGCCATACACACTATAAATGCAGAGATGTCGTATCTTATTTGACACATTTTACTAGTGAATATTGCTGATTTCTGTAGATTAATGAAAGAATTATGGTGTGATACTTGATGGGATTTTTACTATACAATTAGTATAGGCCAAAACCAGTTATGGATTATTCCCAAATCATCAACATCCCCTCTTATTTTTGAGTCCCAATCTTACCTCCAAACTTGGATGAACCTAAGGAGGTTGGCTGACTGGCGGTGCCCGCCCCCCAGAGTTTTAAATTTATTCTTATTATAGCAATATTTATTAAGAATATTTTTAGCTTTGCAGATTTATTTTATTTTAATTTTATTGTCGCCCTTATTTTAAAAAATATCAGAGGTATTAAATAGGTTTTAGTGTATGGATCACTTTAGGAATTTTAAAATATTTACCTTGCTTTGTAATTGATCACAATCTTTGTCTTTGGTGTAGTTTATAGAGTTGTTTATAACTTTTATTTTATTTTTATTCTTTTTATTTTAGAAATTTGTTTCAAAATATTTGGTGCAACTTTTGCTCATTGCAGCACAAATAGCTTAAATAAGTTTTTTTTTTAAAAAAAAAAAAAAAACAGATTGTTGAGAAGTAGAAAAAAAAGGGTGTTTTTAGTTCATGTTTTTTTATTATCAATTTTTTAGCTTGTAAGAATCTATACTGACATAGGTGGGTCTATAAGAGCTTTTGGCCACCACTTAGAGCCCAATACATAATTTAAACACTAAAGCCCAACATTGCTGGAGCCCAACGTTGCATCAAGGACCAATGACATCTAAACACGTGTCAAGAGAGGAACCAGCTACATAAGCAGACAAAGATCCTGCAAAGTTATTACACCACACATCAGCCATTAATGAGGTCCCCTGCAGCATTTATTACGATAACCCCTTCACGTCGGAACAGGACAGCCTCACCATAAACAAGGCAACCTAGAGCATAGATTTTCGGCCAACATGATAGGTCAGAGTGGACAAGGAAATGATGAGCAAAGGATATAAGTAGGTTTCTAAGATAGAGAAAAGGTTAAGTTCTTTATCACAATCCAATCTCAATAGTTCGTTCATTATTATTTCTCTAACTTGCTCGTCGGAGGGTTTGCTGGGGGACTCCCGTTCCCCGCTGAACTCTTGTGCAGGTTTCTTCGTGGGCTTAACAATCGGACAATTGTGTGGAAGGCTTGGATCAGTCTTACCTGCTCTTCAGAGACAAGTTGTGCTATTAGCTGGCTCCGTCTATGGGAAACTTTCACTCCGTGTGGCAACTGTGCTCATTGTCGTCGGAGATCCATTCCCGATAGTCCCTACTTGCTACCCACCAAGGTGGATGGTCACAACTAGATCCATGGCTTCTCAACACAATGCTGCTGACCCCCAAGCCGACCCTCCTAACCCAAACGACCCACCGTAGTATTTCACAGAACTCACCAACAACATTAATCGCCTAGCCCAGCAAAACTAACCCCTGATTAATGCTTTACTACAACGAGACCTCCATGTGCCTCCTCTACCACCACAAGATATCCCACCTAACCAAGAACGAACCCCGAGCCATCCCTTCCAACAAGCCCGCCCTTTCAACTTGGAGGGTTTGCGACCCCCTCCCCAAGATATGAACTCGCCACGTCAGGGTCCACCTTCATTAGTCCAAGCACTTGCTCCCGAGGGAGAGGCCAGTAGTGTCCAGCCTCTATTGCATTCTGGTGGTAACAACGTTCCTATCTGGGATGCAGAGCTCCGAGCCATGAAACTCCAACTTCAAGGAGTCATGTAGAACATACAAAACAAACCCTTCACAACAACCAATTTGCCATTCGTCGCCTCCATTAGGGATAAACCCCTACCTCCTAAGTTCAAAACGCCCTCGACTGACTCCTTCGATGGTATAACGGACCTAGTCGACCATTTGGAGACCTACAGGACCCTGATGGTCCTCCATGCATTCCTCGATGAGATCATGTATCGGGCTTTCCTCGTGACGCTTAAGGGGTCGGCCCGACTGTGGTTTAGTCAGCTGTCGACGGATTTCATCTCTACTTTCCAGTACCTAAGTGACTCCTTTCTTAGCCACTTCATTGGTGCCCAGCGCCAACGGTGTCCGGCGACCTAGCTCCTCAACATCCGCCAGTTAGAGGGGGAGTCACTGCGTAGCTTCGTCACCCGTTTCAACAACGAAGCCTTGCAGGTGGCAGAAAACGACGAAAAGGTCATTCTCACGACTTTTATAGCTGGTTTACGATCATCCGATTTCCTTTTCTCCCTTACCAAAAACCTTCCAACCTCTATGGCAACCCTCCTTTCCAAAGCCCAAAAATACATGAATGCCGAAGATTCTCTGGCCGCCCGCTAAGATTCCACTACCAAAAACCCAACCCTCAGAGATAAGAGAAAGGAATCTGAAACCAGAACCACCAAAACACCCTAGTGTATCGACCAAGCTACTTGAGCCGACCAATCAGCACTTACCCGACCGCTCGGTCGGTTCGAATGGTACACACCCCTCAACTCTTCCATGGAACAAGTCTTAAACCAGATCCAGCGCGATTATAACTTGAAATGGCCACAACCCTCACGGTCTCCTTCTAATCGGCGAGACCAATCCAAATACTGTCGCTTCCATTAGGACCATGGTCACAACACCGAGGAATGTGTTAACCTTAAAGACCAGGTAGAAAGCTTGATACGCCAGGGGCGCCTCAGTCGGTTCACAGCAGCCCGCTCTCAGCAACAGTCAAGGACCGAACCTGCTAGGGGTAACTGCCGACACACTCCTTCCCGACAACCAGCACAACCTAACCAAGGCAATGATCAGCCCCCGCCACAACCCTGAGCACAAGGCAACCCTGCTCCCCCTGTTGGAGAGATTAGAGTAATTGCTGGCGGACTTGCGTGCGGAGGACCATCCCGTTCGGCCCAGCAAGCCGAACTCAGAAAAATTAGGCAGGGCTCCGACAAAGAAGTTGCGACTTTGGATCGCCCCCTCAAGCTCTCCAAGCAATGGATGGAGCCCATTACTTTTACGGAGGGCAATTGCATAGGCATCTGTTACCCTCACGACGACCCCCTCGTCATCTCTACTCTCCTGTCCAACTATAAAGTCAGATGAGTGCTTGTTGACAACGAAAGTTCTTTAGACATCATCTTCCTAAATGCCTATCGTCAGCTCAAGGTCGGGGAAGAAAGTTTGTCCCCTCTCCAAACCCCACTGGTCAGCTTCACTGGGGATCGGGTGACCTCCATAGGCTCCATCGATAGTCCTATCACCATCGGAGAGTATCCACGGCACACTACCAAGTTGCTCACTTTCCTCGTCGTCGACTGTCCCTTCGCTTATAACATCATTCTCAGCCGCACCTCCCTTAACGTTTTTCAAGCTGTCACATCCACATACCATCTAGCCATGAAATTTCCTAACTGACCTTGGGGTCGGTACCGTGAGGGGGGAGCAGACTGTGGCCAGAGAATGCCACGTCGCTTCACTCAAAGAGATCAAGTTAAAGGAGGCTATGTTCATCGAAGGACTCGACGTTAGAGACGAAGACGAGTTAGTCAGGGGGGAACCAGTGGAAGAACTTGTTGAGGTCCCCACCAACCCCACCAACCCAACAAAAACAGCCAAGATCGGTAGCCAATTATCCTCCTAAGCCAAGGCCGACCTTACAGCCCTCTTAATATAGCACAATGATGTGTTTGCCTGGACCCATTCCGACATGCCAAGTATCGATCCCTCCTTCATCACTCATCGTCTTAGCATCGAGCCCCATTTCCGACATTTTTGCCAGAAGCAACGTATCTTTCACCTAGAACGCAATGCTCTTATTGCCTCTGAGGTTGACAAACTACTGGAGGCACGGTTTGTCAAAAACGTAGACTGCCCCAGATGGCTGTCAAATGTGGTCCTGGTCCGTAAAAGCAACGGTAAATGGCGACTTTGCGTCGACTACTCTGACCTTAATCGGGCTTGCCCCAAAGATAGTTACCCCCTCCTCGACATAGATCTGCTTGTCAACGTCACGACCAGACATCAGATGCTCAGTTTTATGGACGCCTTCTCTGGCTACAAGCAAATTCTAATGCACCCGGCTGACCAGGAGCACACCTCCTTCATGATAGACAGAGGAACTTATCACTATCGCGTTATGCCATTCGGATTGAAAAATGCCAGAGCCACTTACCAACGGTTGGTCAATGTCGTCTTTCACCATCAGACAGGTCGGAACATGGAAGTCTACGTCGATGACATGCTTGTCAAAAGCAAACTCTCCTCTGATCATTTGGTAGACCTGTGAGAGACTTTTGAAACCCTACGAAAATATCAAATGAAGCTGAATCCAGAGAAATGTGCCATCGGCATAGGATCTGGGAAATTCTTGGGTTTTATCGTCAGTCAGCAAGGTATCGAGGCCAATCCCAAAAAGATCAAAGCCTTGATAGAAATGCAGTCCCCCAGAACGGTTAAAGAGGTTCAAAGGCTTACTGGCAGAGTCGCCGCCTTTAATCGTTTTATTTCTCACGTAACAGACAAGTGCCTCCCCTTTTTCAAAGTCCTTCGGTAGGCCTTTGAGTGGACCACCGAATTCGAAGAGGCCTTTCAACAATTAAAGCAGTGCATGGCCAACCCCCCACTATTGTCTCAGGCGCTCTCTGGTGAGACCCTCTTTCTCTACTTAGCTGTATCGAACACCGCAGTCAGCGCGGCCCTCATCAGGGAGGACAATTCAGTACAGCGTCCGATTTATTACATTAGCTGAGCTCTCAAGGGGGCAGAACAGAACTACCCTCTATTGGAAAAAATGGCTATTGCCTTGGTCATAGCCTCAAGACGACTCTGACCTTATTTCCAAGCTCACTCCATAGTGGTCCTTACTGACCAACCCTTGAAGAAGGTAATGCGACAACCAGAGTCATCCGGCAGGCTTATGCAATGGTCTGTCGAGCTCAGCCAATTTGAAATTTCTTACTAACCACGAACGGTGATCAAAGGACAGGTTGTTGCCGATTTTATCTTGTAATTCACCAATCCCACTCCAACCACACCTCCACAGCCCAGGCAATTCAACACTGAGACAGAATATGCCCACTCCTGGACCCTCAATGTCGATGGATCATCCCGTAAAGAAGACAGTGGTACTGGTCTTATCCTCATCGCCCTCGAGGCGGTTATTTCAAGTGTGCTATCCGCTTCCTGTTCGACGCAAGCAATAATGAGGCCGAGTATGAGGCCTTGATAGCAGGTCTTCGCCTAGCCAGAGACATTGGTGTGAGCCATATCCAAGTGTTCAGTGACTCCCAACTGATCATCGGCCAGATTACGGGGGAATTCGATGCAAAGGAAGACACAATGCGAGCCTACAAGGATATTGCACTCCCCCTTGTCTGCCTTTTTAACACTTTCTACATCAAATACATCCCTCGGTCAGAAAACTCCAAGGCAGATGAAATGACCCAATTAGCGTCGGTTGACCAGTCAGACCTCAGCCACGGCGTCCGTCTTGAATACCTAGCCCACCCGGTGTAGACGTCCCTGAACGTCCCGGGAAAGAATCCCGTTTTGTTCGTCTATGGGTCTACTACAGTTCACGACTCAATTTGTCACGGTTCTTAATCTGAACCAAAGAGTCCAAATCCGGCAAATCGTTTTTTTAAAAACAGATTTTTTGTAAAGAAGTGCCAAACATGGACTGTTTTGCCAGATACAGAGTCACCACCTAAATATTTTTTTAATGGGGGAATTTAGGAAACCCTGACTCGGTGCCAAAGGCCACGTGTCCATCATCACCAAAGTTGCCTCGGCTCGGGAACTTGGGTACGATTGGGGAAGGTCAGCTATGAGCACCCCCTCTCGCCCGATCCGAAGATCGGCCTCTACTAACCGTGATATCTTGTTTTGAAAACATTATGCATTCTTATTCCGGTTATTAGCCTAGATTTACTATGTGATGCACACAGCAAAACAAGTATAGACTAGATCGCCTAATTTGGAATAAAGCATTGCATATCCATTCGTTTGGAAAACGTTTTGAGATTTTGCTACTCGCAAGTAGGCTAAAACACGGATTTCAACGAGTTGTCCCAACTCAAGCAATCTAACCTTCACCCACAGGCATTCAGGCAATAATATCACATAAACAACTAGCCACATGGTAAGTATGCTGTCATGTTAGCATTCACACTCATGCGAGATGCTAAAGCATAAATACTTACATCGTACTCTGTGCCAAAACAATAAACTAGTTAGTAATCATGCGTGATTCCTAGTTCATGTTAAAATGGCTAATGCGTCACATGCAAAATGCAACTAAGATAGGCTCGGCTATTCTACAGTGGCATGCGAAATGCAACACTTAACATGTATTCAACTTGGAATTGAAATACAATGCAGTTAGTATGATGCGCCGAGCCTGGTGCATGCAATACGTATGAATGATGCAAACATGCATAGCATAAGGATGCTAAATTAAATATGACCTAATACTAACCATCGAAAGCAGGTAAGTAAAAGAGAGAAAGAAGTGGGGGTTGGAAGGCATGCACACACGCACCCACCCACACTTATTACAAATTTGCCCTCGCTCGGAGGGACCGAAAGAATAATACAATTAATTAACCTACAAGCTAATTAATTATTACAGACCGATTAATTAATTAAGAAATTAATTAATCGAAAGCAAAGAAATGGGAAGAGGGTCTAATGCATGTGCGCTTGATTCCGCTCGGAAGTCACTGCCATGCACAAGATGCCTCTGCTTTGACTGTCCTACCCCTCTAAAGACTGCACAAGCCCCAGGATATGCTCTCTGCACACTGTGGAACACCACCGGCTAGGAGGAATGGCCACCGGCCATGGAGAATGGTCACCGGCCACAAATTGAGTTGTCGGCCACTTATGGATGGTCGGCCTTTCAAGATGGCCGGCCAAATCTTCTGCGCAGAATCTGCTTTTGACAGAGGGCAAAACAAAGCATGGCAATGCATTTCAAGCAATGTATGCACCAATCACACTCCTTATTATGTGTATGATTCAAAGGAGGATGGGCCTCAATTCTCGAACCATCCATCGCATATTTCCATGCATGATGGCCCAAAGAATCAAGTGTGCATTTTAATTTCAAATGCAATGCAAACCAAATAAGCAAACAAAGGGGCTTTCAACCTCTATCATGGCTTGATCAAGAGGTGAAAGATGCATGCAAATGCAATGCAACCTAAGTATGTTAACTAGGCATGCAACATGAGGGTATGGGAAGCATGCAAGGCATATAACAAGCATACAAGTTGAATGAGCATACAAGGTACAATGCCAACGCACAAACATGTAAAACATATGGCATATTAAGCAACCAAAACAAGGAGGAGAATGCATGCCAAATGCAACACTATTTCAACATGCAACAACATGTCATAAGTTAAGCATGCAACAACATGCCAAAGGATGGACTTAAACTAAATTAGGCAGCCTTTAAACAAGCCTAAAACAGTGGCCAACATGCTCAATAATGGAGGCTAAAACACATACCAATAGACATGCATGCAAGGTCCAAGACTTGGGCATAAAAGAGAGACTTTTAAGCACACTTGAAAGGATTCAAACATGGATGCAAGGCATACATGGAAAGCTTTGAAATCATGTTAGTGATGGTGCCAAACCAAGCAAGCAAGACAAGCCAAACATGCAACCAATGGTCCAAAGCCAAAGGCAAGCCAAAGAGGTATTGAACTACCCTTAACAAAACCAAACATGGCATGAATTGAATGACCAAAATCAGAGGTTTAGTATGTTAAAACAAAGCTAAAAACACAGTGACATGGCATCCTAGGGGGCCTAAACATGATGGCATGCATGAAGGCCTAAACATGAAGCATGAGATGACAACCTTATAAAGCATTAAAGGGACATTAAATGCAAGCATACAAGCACATCATGAGGTCTGAAATAACATGCCAAGTGATTCCAAACCACTGAAACAAAGCAAGGATGGCATGCTAGAGGGGCCAATGCTTAAGGCATACAAGAGGGATTACATGGTGGCTATACAAAGCAAAGCATGGATGACCCAAACAACCAAAAACAGTCCTCAAGCACACTAAATCATGCACAAAAGCTTCACAAAGCTGAGCCAAAATCATGCTAAAACAAAGGTCAAAGCTTAAAGCATGTTAAGGCCTAAACATGGCATTACAAGGCATGTATGCTAAGCAAGCATGGTGTACAAAAACCAACTCAAAACTGTGCTAAATCATGACATAATAAGCACAAAAAACAACTAAGGCATGGTCAACATACACTTAAATTAGATGCTCCCTCAAGAGGCAAAAGTGGCCCTTTTTAAGGACAACAAGGAGAGGGGGTGGCCCTCTCCTTCTTAGGACCTCAAGGCACCATCCTCACCTCTGAAATCCCTCAAGATTTTAGTGGTGATGAGGCCCAAACACAATGGTCTCGGAGCTCAACCAAAATGGCACAAAACATGGACCAAACAAGCCTTAAGAGGGGTCAAACAACCCTAAAGCTTAAAACACCCTTAAACAACTATTTAGAGTAGGCAAAAAAGTGACGTTTATGTGTTATATGCTAAGCTCAAAAACAGATGCAAGATAGTCAAAAAAAGCTTTGCAAAAATGGGGTATTTAAAAGTAAAGTCCTTACCCTTGTTGACCCTCTTCAAAAATGGTAGACCAGCTGGTTCTTTGAGCTCAAAACCACCCAAGAAGTCCAAGAATAGCCCTCTAGTGCCTCAGCTCCAAGAGAAGGTGTGATGGTGGGTGTTTGTGCACAAAAGTGAAGCAAAACACACACAAAACACAAAAGATAGGAAGGTATAGATATGGGATAGATAAAAATCCTAACCCTAAAACTAGAGCCCCTCTGAAAATGTTGTCTAACCCTAAAACAGGGAGAGGAGGCCTCCTCTTATAGAGCTTCAATCTTGTAAGCTTACAAGACAAGCTAGCTAAGACGGAAATCCCTTCATACACGTGTATGGAGGGGAGCCAAGTGCATGCCAGCTGCATGAAAATATCTGCAAAAGCAGATGCACAGTAGTCGGCCGGTCAAACATTTGGCCGGTGGCAAAGAAACACAGCCGGTGGCCTCAAGCCATGGCCGGTGGTGTGTGGGGATGGCCCACAAGCCATTCCCTGCCCCTCCAAGGCAAAGCACAAGTGTTTGGTGCAAAACCAAACACAAAACAGTCGAGTCGAGAGATCCTGAGGCAAGGCGCGTATCCGAGACCTCTGGGAACTCAAGACGAACACAAATAATGGATGATCACCGAGTGTTCAAGCGGTGACGTCCAAGTCTTGAGGACAGTAAAAAATGGGGTGTCTACACTCGGCTACTTTGCCAACCCAGCAGGAGGTCCACTTCCTCCAAAATGAACATATCCCATGGGCAGCGGACATCATCCTGTTTTTGATAAGTAGGGAGTTGCCAGATGACAAACAGTAGGCCGCCAAAGTTAGAGCCTGGTCGTCTAATTACATCATCATCAACGGCCTACTATACAAACGCGAATTTTTATGCCCATACCTCAGGTGCCTCCGTCCTGCTCAAGCGACCTATGTGATAAGGGAAGTCCACGAGGGTGTATGTGGTAATCATTCGTGTGCCAGGTCGCTAGCCCATAAAATACTTCGCACTGGCTACTTCTGGCCTACTCTCAACCAAGATGCCATTGAATCCATGCTTAAGTGTGATAAATGCTAGTGCTTTGCCAACATCCCCCATGCTCCACCTACAGAACTGATTACACTCAGCAGTCCCTACCCATTTGCCAAGTGGGGCATCAACTTAGTTGGCCTATTGCCCACCAATAGGGGCCAAACCAAGTTCGCTGTGGTCGCCATTGATTACTTCACCAAATGGGTGGAAGCGGAACCCCTCGCCATAATCACTGAATGGAACACAACCAGATTTATCTAGCAGTCAATCGTATGCTGATTTGGAATCCTTCAAGCCATCGTCTCAGATAACGGCAAGCAATTCGACAATGCCATGTTCAGGAAATTCTGTGTAGAGATCCACATTAAACCATGTTTCTCTTCCCCAGGTCATCCCCAAGCCAATGGACAAGTTGAGGTCACCAACTGCTCTCTCTTGAAGATCGTCAAAACTAAGTTGGAAGCCGCTAAGGGACTCTGGGCTAAGGAATTACCAAATGTACTCTAGGCCTATCACACTACTACCCCAAACCCCTACTGGGGAGACCCCTTTTCACTTAACATACGGCGCTAAGGTGGTCATCCCAGTGGAAATCGGCCTGCCGACCCTAAGTTCTGCATCCGGATCCAAAACTAACTAAAGATTTGCGTCGGGCTGACTTAGACCTGATTGAATTGCTCCGAGAGACCATTGCTGTCAGACGGGCCTCATATCAACAGAAATTGAGAACACACTACAACTACAAAGTCCGACCAAGGGAGTTTGCGATGGGGGACCTCGTCTTGTGTGAAGCGACTTTTGCCACAAAAAATCCTGCCGAGGGAAAGCTAGCAGCCAAATGGGAAGGACCTTACATCGTTAAAGCCAAACCTCGCTGTAGACACCCCATTTTTGATCATCCTCAAGACTTGGACGTCATCGTTTGAACACACGATGATCATCCATGCTCATGCTCGTGCTCGTTTTGAGTTCCCGAAGGTTTTGGCTGCGCGCCTTGCCTTAGGATCTCTCAACTTGTCTGTGTTGTGCTTGGTTGTGGACCAAGGACTTGTGGTTTTGCTTCTGAGGGAAGAGGGTGGCTTGTTGGCCATCCCTACGACCCATCAGCCAAGCCTTGTGCTTGTCGGCCTTGTTTTCTTGTCATCGGCCATTAGTGATGGCCGATCGACACTCTTTTTGGCCGATCAGCACCTTTTTTGGACGATCGGCCATATCTTTTAGCTGAGCCCCTTTTTTCTGCTTTTGCATATATTTTTCTTCCAGCTGGTGCCAACTGTAGGTCACTTGGTGTATCCTCCATACATGTGTGTAACATGCCCGGGGGGTACCCGCGCGCGTTAAATAGTTCGGACTCCCGAGATCTCTTTGATCTAGTCTCACGAGTGCAATGTGAAACATAGATAAGAGTCCAATTTTGGCAGCTTTTATTAAAAAATCCATTTTATTGCAATTTTGTCAAAAATGGACTGCGTCATCAGATCTCAGAGTCGCCACCTAATATTTTGGGAAATTAAGAAACCCATGACTTGTGCCAAGGCCACTGTTCGTCGTAACCAAGAATGCTTGGTTCGGAACCTTAGGTATGAGAGGGGAAGGTCAATGATGAGCACCCCCGCTCACCCGATCAAAAGATCGGCCTCTACTAAACCATGATATGACTTTTATTTTTTTATATGTCCATGTTCTGATTATTTTAGTAAATCCTAAAATTTACTATGTGAAGCATACAAGTATAGACTAGTTTGCTCAAATTGGAACAATTCAACTTCATGTTTGCTTATCGAAAAGGGTTTGATTTGCCACTTGACAAAGTGGGCTTAAAGTTTGTGAATTTGCCACTACAAAGTGGACTTAAAACGCACAATTGTTGAATCATTTAAATTCAAGCAATAAGCCTTCATCCACAGGCATTCAAACAGTTTATCATTTAAGCAATTAGCCTCATGGTAGGATGCTAAACATAATAAGAAAATTATGTACAAGCGGGATGTTAAAGCATAAAAACTCATATATTTACCGATGTCCCGTGAACAGCTACAAAACAAAGTTAGTAAAATATGCATGATCTTATATACAGAATCCTAATGCAATTCACTCATGAGATGCAATTAAAGATTTGGCTTCTAAAACATGGCATGTGAATCATCTCAAGAACATGAGGTAGCACATAGAATCACATAAGAATTGATTAAACCCACAAATGCAAACTTAGCCGAATCAAGATGTATAAAATATGGATGCAAAGCATGGATATGCATGGCATGTCAGATATATACATATGTACAGTTAGGGAAAACGATTAAAGAATGGGATAGATAAGAAACGGGATGGGGGGATTATTACAACACCTGAATTATTACATATCTGAAGGAGAGAGAGAGGGGAATAATAAAATAAAATAAAATAAAAATCTCACAAAACACTCAAAATAAAAAAACAAACAAACTAAAAGCCCACAATTAATAACCAACTCAGTAGTCCACTGACGCATTCTACTCATTTTCTTCAATAAAAATTGAGTCATCAAAATAATCAGGGGCTTCTTCACCAAGAACAAATTTGTGGGCCTAAGGAAGAGAACATACAGCAAGCTCAAAAGAACTGGACGTAAACCACTTGCATAATATATATATATATAACAAGTGTATAACAAGTGAATATGCATACTGATTGTATGCAAAACCAGCTGTAGCACCCTCCTTCACACACTACATACCAGCCCACAGATATAGAAACCACTAACTGGTTTGTCCAAAATTCAAAAGATCTTTCACGTGCAGCACCAACTTCCTTCACACATGCAAGTAAACGTGTGCAGCCACTCGGCTCCCTTAACTCATTCTTGACCATTATAGCAGCCATGGACGTAACCTACCTCAGAATAGCAGCAAACCATTCGAACTCACTGGGGAGGCAAGAGTAATGAAGCTTACACCTATATAAATTCTCTGCAACTGAGTTGGTGAATTATCAACACCGGCCCAGATCCGTAGACTCTGACTTCATCTACTACACAGATGCAAAGCTTCATCCAATGGAGCAAACCCAGCGGGGCTGCAACTCTTCTAGACGAAGCCCCACATACAAGCACACTAAATAACTAGCAAGGCAGTTGGTTATACACAACAAAACACAGTGAAACTGAACATATACAGGCCGAACGGAATAACCAGAGAGAGAGAGAGGTGCTGAGAGGGAGAGAAGATCAGGGATGATGAAGCAGAGCCGTGGTCAGTGAGAAGGGAAATAGAGCTGTCTGCCGAGAGAGCTTCGGCTGTGCATGTTTTTTTTTTAGTTCAGATCATTGTCCAACCCGAGAGAGAGAGTGCATGTGTTGAGAGAGAGAGTGAATGTGTATATTTTTTTTACTCTCAAATCTGCCGAGAGAGAGAGATGGCCATGTGTGTGTTCATTATTGAGTGTATCAGTGTGTGTATGTGTTGTGGTGTGTGTGTGTGTGTGTGTGCCGTGTGTATGAGTCTCTGTGTGTGTGTGTGCCATGTGTATGAGTGTGTGCTCAGCTAATGTATGTGGTGTGTTTTGTATGGGTGTCTCTCAGAATGGGTATGTGTATGTTGAGTGTAGGATAGAACTGCTGCTGTGTGTGTGTTGAATGTGGGTTGCCGTGTGTGTGAAGTGAGAATGATGCCGTGTGTGTGTTGAATGTGGGTGTGCCGTGTGTGTGTTGAATGTGGGTTTGCAGATGAAACTTCCCTCCCTCTCAATCTCCCTTAGAAAATATCACTCCTCTCCCTCTTTTTTTATGAACACCACTCTCCTCCATTGGAACACCCAGAGAGAGCCTCTCTCCTCTTGTCTATTTTCAGCCCTCAACTCTCTCTTATTTCTCTAACCCGAGAGAGAGATCGTCCATCCATCCGTTCTCCCCCTCCAACCTTGAAGAGAGTGAGGTGTTTGTTGTGTGTCTCCTCTCCACCCACTCTCACCTGCTCTCTTTTCTTTTTTAATTCTCTTCCCTCATGATCATGTTCTCTCCTTTTCTAAAAATAATAATTGTTTTCCACTGCCTCCACACAACCTCACCAAAAATCTTATCTCCATCCTCCCATTTATTCATTCTCTTTTTTTATTTTTATTTTATATATATACTTTTTTTTATCATTTTCTTTTTTTATCAAATATCAAAATTAGTTATACCAATTTAGATAAAAACATAAAAAACTATGTACAACACATAAAATTATAAAATATTATGAAATACTAAAAATTAATAATTTGGCCAACATGGGTGAGGTTTGGGTTAAAGTTTTTTTGATATTTTCTACTGAGAAATTCAAAAAATAGTATATTCCAACTTTCATCATGGGGTGTTCAAAAGAAGGTACCTAAGTCTTAGGGCCGGTCAAAATGAGGTGTCTACAACGTGTATAGAATGATTTGAACCAAGCTCTAGCTTGCTAAACAAGCTTGCGACTTGTTTTTCTATAAGAATGGAGACCCCTCTCCCTTTACAGAAGTTCTGAAAATTGAGATACAAGATATATCTCTCTCTGTGTCTCTCCCTATATTTGTGTGAGTTTGTGCTCTAAAGTGTGTTTTGTCTTCACTTTTGCACTACAACACCTAGCAACACATCACCATCTTTGAGCTGAGATTCTTGGGAGTGTTATTTGAGCTATGAAAGTTGGTTTTTGCTTCAGAAGCTGCTGGTTTCAAAGTTGTGCTTCAAGGGTGAGTGTATTCCCCTTTTAAGCCTTTGTTTGTATACCTCATTGGCCATCCTTGCATATTGTTTTAGGCCTTGCTTTCAACTGAAAAAAGTCTTGATTTTAAGTGCTTAACATGTTGGTTTGAGACCTCTTTGGTGTTGGAGGTAGTCTACCCCCTTTGGAGCCTTGTTTGGCCTTGTTTTGAACCATCTCTTTAGGCCCTCGAGATCACCTTTATTTGGCCTCTTCACCACTGAATTCCAGAGGAATTTTAGTGGTGGAAAGTGAGTTTTGAGGTCTTAAATAGGAGGGGGTTGTCCCCCTCCTCTTCTCTTGTATGCTTGTGTTGATGGCTCACAAAGTTGACATGCTTTTATACCTCTTTGTGGTTCCATTTCAGCATGTCTTAGGCTTTGTTTTGGCATGATATAGCACTGTTTTGGGTTGGTTTGATCACTTGTTGCATGCTTAATATACTTGTAGTGCAATCCCCTCTATTACCTTAACATGCATCATGCTTTTGATCACCATTCTAGCATGCTTTTGGCTATCCTCAAGGAAGCTTTTATTCATGTTTTAGCATGCTTAAGCTCTGATTCATGTTGTTTTGATCATGCGTGCCATGCTTTGTATAGCCATAGTGTATTCTTGCTTGTTAGCTTTGAATTTCATGGCCTCTAGTATGGCTTACTTGAGATGTTTGCATGCTTTGGTCTCATTTCAACCATGATTTCAGTATGTATGGTGTGGCCATACTCTCTCATGCTTCATTATTTCAATGCTTTTGGTGAGTCATGCTTTATGCCTCAAACATGAGCCTATATGCATGCCTTTTTGCCTAAGCTTTTGGACTGCTATATCAGTGCATTTTTGGTGTTATTTTGACATGCCATAACTCTGATTTTAGTTGGTGAAGTCATCTCGTGCTTGGTTTTGGTAGGTGTAGTGCAATCATCCTTATTGGCCTTATATGCATCATGTTTTGTGCCTTCCATCCTAGCATGAGTTAGCCCTGTTCAAGCATGTTTCTAGCCTTGTTTTGGCCTGCCTTGGGACTGTTTTGAGTCACCTTGGCCCTTTGGGGCTTGGTTGATACGGCCATAGTGTAAGTCCCTTGGCTAGCTTTAAGCTTTGAGTCCATTGGCATGCTATGTTTATCATATGTGCATGATTTGGCATCATTCCTTACATGATTTCAGAGCCTATTACATTACCATACTCTCCCATTTTATACTCCTTCAATGTGCTTGAGAGTTGGTGCCTTTATGCTTTGTTTGTGGACCAATTGGCATGCATGCTTGCATATACTTTTGGACTCCATTTTCAATGTACTTTGGCCATTGTTTTGGCATGCATGAAGCTCATTTGTGGTTGGTTTGGTCCTTCAAATGTTGCATTACATAGCCCTTGTGGCATTGCATATTGTTACATGCTCATGTTGCTTACGTATTGTTGTTGCATGTTCATGTTGTTTGCATGTTGCATGTTATATTACCTTTGCATGTTTGTTGCATTGCATTGTGTTTGGGTTGGATGTTGATCCAAAAGCGGGGAACGAGGGGCATTTCATACTTGAAGTGATGGAACGCGCCTTATTCCTTAGGTCACCGACACCTTTGATCATACATGATAAGGTGGAGGTTCATGGAGTCTTATGTGGTTTTTTTTGTGCATTCATTTGCCATTAACTTGTGCAACTCGGCCTCTTTGGCCATCATGCATTGAAATGCGTGATTGATGGCTCGAGAGCTGAGCACTACACTTCTTTGATCTTTAAACATGATAAGGAGTGTGGTTGCACACACATTTTCTTCCAAAGACACTGCTATGCCTCTGTTAGTGCTCTGTTGCAATAAAAGGAGCAGTTTACAGAAAGAAGTGGCCGATCGACTATCTAGTGTGCTGATTGACTATCAATAATTGGCCGATAGCCTCGAACTTGGCCAATGACCATTATTCTTTGGCCGATGGCCACACATTTTGGCCGACTACCCCTCAGATGGTCCCTAAGGTAGGTCAGAAGTATCATGGAAGTTGGGACAATTTTCAGAGGTGCAGAAGTGTGCAAACAGAGGCCACATGAGGCATGGCAACGGATTTTCGAGCGAGGCGATCGAGCATGCATCTTTGAACTCTTAGAACTAAGTTGAGGCTTTGTAATTTGCAATTAGCTTTACTTGATTAGTTAGCTTTTGAATTTGTAATTAAACTAGTTAATTTGTTAATTAGTTAACGTGTTGTAATAATTAGCTTAGTGTTAGCTAGTTATTCAATTTGATTATGTAATAATTAGTTTAATTAGCTTAGAATTAGCTAGTTAGCTTCTTATTCGGACCCTCCGTCGAGAGGGCACAACTGTTGTAATAAGCGTGCGTGTGTGTGATGCATGTCTTCTAACCCCCATTTCTTTCTCTATTTTACTTAACCGCTTACGATGGTTAGTTTTAGGGCATATTTCAATTATCATCCTTATGCTAGTATGTTTACATTCATTCATCTGTTTTGCATGTACCGGGTTCGGCGCATCATATTAACTGTATTGTATTTCAATACATTTACTTGAATACGTGTTCAACAACATGTTATCAAGTTGCATTCATATGCCATCTTAGAATAGCCGAGCCTATTTTAGCTACATTTTTGCATGTGTTGCATTAGCCACCTTAACATGAACTAAGATCATGCATGATTTCTAACTAGTTCTCTGTTTTGGCTCGGAGTACACTGTGAGTGTTTACACTTTAGCATCCTTGCATACGTGTAAGTGTTACCATGTTTAGCATGCTTGCCATGAGGCTAACTGCTTAAGTGTTTAACTGCTTGAATGCTTGTGGGTGAAAGTTGGATTGTTTGAATTGGAACAATTCATTGAAAACTGCGACTTAGCCTACTTGCGAGTAGCAAACTTCAAACTGTTTTCAAACAAACGAAAATGCAATGTTTTGTTCCAACTTAGGCGATCTAGTCTATACTTGTATGCTGTGCGCATCACATAGTAATTCTAGGTTAATAACCGAAATAAGAACACATGTGTTTTCAAAAACAACATATCATGCTTAGTAAAGGCCGATCTTCGATCGGACAAGCGAGGGTGCTCATCGCATGACCTTCCTCTCTCGTATCCAAGTTTTCAAGCCGAAGCAACTTTGGTGATGACGGACACGTGGCCTTAGGCACGAGTCAGGGTTTCCTAAATTCTCCAAAAATAAAATATTTAGGTGGCGACTCTGTATCTAGCAAAGCAGTCCATGTTTGGCACTTCTTTATTAAAATCAGTTTTCCAAAACGATTTGCCGGATTTGGACTCTTTGGCGATTTGTCGGTCTCACATTGCACTTTGTGAGATTAGATTCAGAATCGTAACACGAGTCCGAACTTGTAGTAGCTAAGAACAAACGAATTTGCGCCCCGCGCGCGCAGAGCTCGAGAGTTCTCGAGCGGTCTACACTCGCCCAGGCACTTACCGACTCCAAGACATGGAGGGCAAAGACCTCCCCCATCCTTGGAACGCCGAGCACTTGAAGCATTATTTCCAGTAAAATGGCGTCTCCTATTTTTGTATTGGTCAATTCCTGTATGTTTTTTTTGGTGATTTACACATTTGTTCATTTTTTTCGTTTCCATACATGGTGTAAACTGTTGATCAATAGACCACGCCTTAAATGACAATGACTTTATATCTCCATTATCTACGATGTGTTTCAATAACGACTTGTTAACTAGAGCTCAGCCATACTGAGTTAATTAAAGCCTTAGCTAGACTGAGCACGAAGAGCTCAGCCAGACTGAGTTAGTTAAAGCCTTAGCCAGACTGAGCACAAAGAGCTCAGCCAGATTGAGTTAGTTAAAGCCTTAACCAGACTGAGCACGACGAGCTCAGCCAGACTGAGTCAGTTAAAGCCTCAGCCAGAGCTCAGTCTGACTGAGCACGACGAGCTTAGCCAGACTGAGTTAGTTAAAGCCTCAGCCAGATTGAGCATGAAGAGCTCAGCCAGACTGAGTTAATTAAAGCCTTAGCCAGACTGAGCATGAAGAGCTCAGCCAGATTGAGTTAGTTAAAACCTCAGCCAGACTGAACACGCAGAGATTAGCCAGACCTAGATAACTTAACCCTCAGTGCGGCAGAGCCCTCCAAGTTTTAGTCAGAACTTAAATGAAACATTCGGCCGGTCCATTTTCACAATTCAATATTACGACATAGTTTTCATACCTAGTCAAAATCCAAGTTCTGATCATCCATTTTCACTAGTCATACAAGTTAGCATGTCTGCCCATTTTTAACATTTTTCTCATTATGGTTTCCTTACGAAATTTCATATTACTTAGCTATATTACAACATGGTTTGCCCATTTTTAACATTTTTACTGATCATCCATGTTTAACATGGTTTCACATTTTCACTTCTCATTGATTGCCCATTTTGACCATTTTACATCATAATTTACTCACAAGTTTCACAATTTACACACAAGTCTCATTTTTTACGCATACTTTTTGGTACATTCCGCTCAGTCATTTTTACCATCCCAAATTTAGAACTCAGAATAACGACAACAATAATATACAAGAAAACTCATTGTTTTATTCATAACCTTGCGCTTTCATACAAATCCTTGCACTAAATTACATACAAAAAAAAAAAAAAAACAAAAACAAAAACAAAAACAAAACAAATCAAAACACATAAACATAAAAATTTTACACCAATCACTCCTTCTCACTAGAGGTAAGATCTTCCTCTTCAATCCCCTCGTCCAGGGGGGTCTAGGCGACGTCGTCTTCGCCTACTTTCACGAGGCTGAAGTCCACGTCTGAGAACAGCTCTTACGCCTTGTGTTTGAAGGTCATTCAGCCGCTGTCCCAGAACTCACTCATTTTGTGTTTGTAGAAGTCAGACCGCTGGAAGCTCTGGATCACTTCCTCTTCACTCCTACCTCCAACGGCCGCTCCTAACGGGCTAGCCCCCCCCATCCCCTGCCTTCGCCAAACTACTGGCGATAGCGACATCAATGGCTATTTGGAATTCGGCGGACCCTTTGAACTGCTCCACGGCCGCCATACACAAGTTGGGGTACACCGCCCTCTCAGAAGCCAATTTTGCCTTCTCCTCTGCCAGGGCCTTCTCAAACTCCGCAATTCGACCATCTGCCTCTTCTCTGTCTTTGATCGCCTGGTCATGAAGTTCTTTGTTGTTGGTCATGGCCTTCTCCCACCTCTCATTGGCAGTGGTGTAGGCTTGCTGGACCAGCTCTAACTGCCTCTTCTCACCCGCCAGCTCGAACTCTAACGATACCGCCTTGCGGCGTTCTGTTTCCAGCTCTGACTTGGTCGCGAAGAGCTCAACACCGGCACGCTCTGCTGCATAGCTCTGCACCACCGCTAATACCTCCATATTCTTCGTCCGCTGCGCATAGTCTAGCCCCTTCGCGTAGGCAATTCGAACGGTTTTCTTCCAACCCGCCGTCTCCGCCTTCAGTTTCTGCAGCTGTGCTTTCACCCCTTCTAGATGGGTCCTCAGCGGCTCTATCTCCATCTTTGCCCGCGCTGCTTTATTCATCAGGGTAGTTGCCAAGGTCACCGCCTTCATCTGGACCGAGCAGACCCCTTTTAGAAGGTCGGCCTCTGTCAACCGTGCCATTGACCGCACGGTCGCATCCTCTAACGCTCTAACGAGTCGATTAGCTGTTGCCCTGGCCTCCCGCCCTTGTTCTGCCGACCGACCTGCATCCTCGCGCACGTGGTACATAGCGGTCTTCAACGCGGCGTTTGCCTCTGGTCCGCTACTCCCAGTCCTCCTTTCACCAGAACTAGGAGATACCTCTACCACAGCTCCCAACGTCGCCTCCGCCTGGGCATGTGAGCCCACGACTTCTCTCAGCACTTCGGCGCTTGGACCCATATCTTCTTTTGGCACTTGGGCGCTCCGACCCATATCTCCTTTTGGCACTTGGGCTCTTGGGCTTACGCCTTCCTTTGCCGTTTGGGCAATTTCCCTTCCTGGCACCTCCTTCGTGCTCCCCTTATTCATCTTCTTTAGAGCAGGGGCGTCCTTACTCCTCTCTACACCCTCTGCCGCCACCCTCTTCTTCTTTCCCTTCTTCAACACTGCCACCACCTCCTGCTTACCCCTCTCCTTCAGCGGGTCTACTAGGGGCGGCGGCCGCAGGGCAAAGTCGGTCAGCTCTTTGCCTTCCAACGGCTTTGGGCGAGGTCGGACTCTCTCCCTTATCACCAACTTTGGAGCAGGCCCCAGTCGAGCCTCCTTATACTTTTCTGCCCTAGGCAGGGTCTTCCGCTCCTCTACCTTCTCTGCCTTTCACCTCGCCTCCAACTTCTCTAGGGCGGGGTCCTCCTCCATTGGCTGCGGTCCTAAACCTAAGGCACACAGCGCTGAAGGACGGACAAGGTCGTTCCACCTCACACCCTCCTTTTCCCTAAACTCCTTCACCTTTTTCACCATGCCCTCTACCTCTGCCTCCGCCCCTAACTTTGACTCCACCAACTTCGTCGGGACTTTCCATGTCGTACACACTCCCCCCCCACTATTTGCTGACACATAGAACCACCTCGGCCTCCACCCCTTCACTGACGAAGGCAACCCATCTACTAACCCCCTGCCCGCCACTGCCTGCAAAGTCACTCACGTCTCTTGTTGATCGGACGCTTTGTAGCAAGAAAAGAATTCTTCCACTGTCATCGCCGCTCCATCGGTCACCTGTGGCCATGCGATCGTGCAGGCCATTATAATTTTCCATGCGTTGGGCATCAGCTGCCCTGGCGCTACCTCCAGTCGGTTCAGTATGTCTACCACTACTTGAGGGATCGACAACCTTAGGTCTTCTCGCAATGCTTCCTCATACAACGAGAATTCTGCCGGCGGTGCATCCGACACCCTCTCCTTAGCTGTGGGCACCCTCAGCTCTATCTCTGCCAGAATTTGGTACTTCCTTCGTACCTCCTCCAACTCCTCCGCCGTGAATGTCAACCTGTCGGCCTTGGTGTGCCAATGGTCCAGCTCTACTTGGCTAATTGGCCTAGTGGTGGCGATCATCGTCGTCGGACGAGCCCACACCACTTACCCCGCTCCTATCTCCTTCCTCTGCTCCGTCCGATACTATTCCGCCAACTCCACTATGTCGTCGTCCCCCAAAGAATCTAGTCTCATGGTTGGCACTACATCTCAAGCCGTCTCTTTTATATGTCTGCTTATAGCTTCAGACGCTGGCACAAGGAAGTTCGCAAAGTGTTAAAGAGGTGTATCACACGAAACAAATGAGTTCACTTCTGGGACGTGTTGGTTTTTTGCAAAAAGGTAGGTAAAGCAAATAACTCCAAATGCCCATAGTTTGCCTATATTCCAAGGGTCAAGATTAAATTTTGCTTGTTTGAAAAATTTCGAAAATTTCCGCCCCCGCCTCTTCAACACCCTATATTAGCCTATTCCTTCATTTTCTGCTAACACATCATTTCCCTAGTTACGGGATTGTGCCACGTGTACGACCATGATCAACTATTCTCTTTCCCTTTCCTGTCTATTCTACTTCACATCATCACGTGCCACGCCGCTCTTCAAGCCCTGTGCGCCACCGTGTCCCCTTTTCACTAGGTCACTCTTCGCGGTTGGCCCTCCTCACAGTCGACCTTCTTACCCAGTCACCTTTTGTGATTGGCCCTCTTCGCAGTCGGCCTTTTCACTAGGTCACCCTTTGCGATCGGCCCTCTTCGCAGTCGGCCTTCTCACTTGGTCACCTTTCGCGGTTGGCCCAAATCCCAATCGGTCCTCTCTCCGTCGACCTTTCACAACCCCTGTCTTCTTCCTTATTCCCTTTGTTGGACTGAAGCTGCACTTGGGAATGAGGGACTACTGACATAGGTGGGCCTATAGGAGCTTTTGGCCCACCACTTAGAGCCCAATACATAATTCAAACACTAAAGCCCAGCATTGCTGGAGCCCAACATTGCATTAAGGACTAATAACATCTAAACACGTGTCAAGAGAGGAACCAGCCACATAAGCTGACAAAGATCCTGCAGAGTTATTGCACCACACATCAGCCATTAATGAGGTCTCCTGCAGCATTTATTATGATAACCCCTTCACGTCGAAACATGACAGCCTCACCACGAACAATGCAAGCTAGAGCATAGACTTTCAACTAACATGACAGGTTGGAGTGGACAAGGAAATGATGAGCAAAGGATATAAGCAGGTTTCTAAGATAGAGAGAAGGTTAAGTTCTTTATCACAATCCAATCTCAATATTCCGTTCATTATTATTTCTCTAACTTACTCGTCAGAGGGTTCGCTAGGGGACTCCTGTTCCCCGCTGAACTCTTGTGCAGGTTTCTCTGTGGGCCCAACGATCGGACAACTGTGTGGGAGGCCTGGATCGGTCCTACCCGCTATTCAGAGACAAGTTGCACTATCATGTACCAAAAAGTTTGAAAGCCAATTTAAGAATCAGTTTGGTTTTCCTCTTAAGCTAAAAAATCACAAAAGGACAAAAAAAGAAAAAAAAAACAACTCAAAAAGTCAAAAATTACAAAAGGACAAAAAAAAAAATTGCCATTCAAAAGCCAAAAAGCCCAAAAATCAAACAAAAAAACCAAACAAACAAAAAAAAATCTCAAACTAAAAAATTCAAAAAAGTCAAAAAACGAATTAAAAAAAGTCATTGTCAAACGAAGGCGAGCTGCTTATGAAAAGCTTTCCCATCTTAGCAGGATGAAGCAACTCTGGACTATTTTGCAGCTTTCTTGTAGTAGTTTAGGATGATGTTTCGTGTTTGAAAATATAACAGAAATACAAAGGTTCTGTTTGATGGAGTTTTGGAACGTTAGTTTCAGAATTTGATTTAAATATAATGTTTGTTTACGATTTTTAAAAGTTAATTTCAGATTCACTTTTCAAAATGCGGTCGAAGGTGGAAAAATTTGAGCTAAGCGATCGTCCCACTGGACGTCTTACTGATCATTCGGCCAGTTGATCGGAACAGTGCATTTTTTTTTAAATTTTTTATTTTTGCAATTGACCCATGTTAACTTTGATATATTCAATAATTTTTTTTTCGATTCTTTTAAAAAAATTTATGAACTTTAATAGTATTCTGAGTTGTGTGTTTGGTAATGAGTTGTAAACTTTTGTATCAAATATCATATATTACATTAAAAATTCTCCACTCAATTTAAAATTCTTTTATCAAATAAATTTTTTACAATCAAATCATAATTCCAAAACTCACAAATTCAAAATATAACTTTATTCTTAAATCATATTTAGAAAAATCTAACAAACCCAACAAAAATTTCTCAAAAGGTGTCTTGATTGCAGATATTTTCGCTTTTAACCATTATACCCTCTCTAAATATTTTTATTTTTAAATATTATTATTGTGATCAACTCCTTAATTATAAATTCTAAAGTGAAATTCAATGCTCTGCATCCTTCGTTTGTAAATCCTTGATGAATACCAGATGATAAAATTACTGCTTTTGCCGGAGCTATTAAACTTACAAATTCAGATGCAGTCTACTTTCGTTCGTTCAATTTATTATATTCCCCCAACATGAATGAGGGAGAAGCAGGTTTCTGCGACGAGTCCTAACTTCATTCTCTGATGTAAAATCAAAGATTGAAGTACTATTTTCCCCTAGAGCTCGTCTTCTTTCTGCTTACAGCTAACCCTTTCAATTCCAGCCGAAACCATTCAAGTCTAGTTGCTTGCAATTTGAAGCAGCATCATTTTCATCACGGGCATTTAGGTCTAATGTTGGTGCAAAGTAAGGCACTTTATAACCTCGTGATGAAATCTTCTCATCCTCCCGTTGAACTGAAACTGAATCTGTTCTGTTGGTAGTTTGGTGTAGGAAATTGAGACCCTCATCACTTCCTCTAAATCTTCTATCTGAATAGCTTCTGCTGCTGCTATTTCCATTTCCTCCTTGAAATCCAACTCCCATAGATAAATCATTGGAGTTTATTTCTATGGGGAATGCTCTTTCTATGTTTTTGTTCATCGAGGAAAGAAATTTCCGGTCTTCTTTCATGTCTTCGCACCATCTGAGTTCAGTCTGCTGCAACATAGGCTCATTGTCAAACTCCTTTGGCTCCAAACGTGCATTACCATTAAAAGTTATTAATCCAATTCCATTGTTGTGTGTCTCTTGGTCTCGCTGAGAGCCTTCGCAGGAGGTCAAGCAGCTGTCCATGGAACAATCTGTAGGCTGGGATGTTTGTGTTGGATGTGGTGGGCACAAGCCTGACAGTTCTTTCAGCCCTGAAAAAGTGGAATGCAGGCACTGGGTGGATACTTTTGAAACCAATTCAGATATCTGAACTTTGGCAGCCTCTAGTCCGACCGTACCCAAGTTCTGTCTTCCAAGTGTCTCCTGGGCTTTCTCCAGCACAGCCTGTAGATATTTGCCTTGAGCCTCTATGCGGAGCTGTAAGTGCCGCTGTACCTGTTTTCATTTCAGGACATATTTTATTCAACACGTAGTTGGAAAAATTATTTACCTACTTTTGAAAGAAGACAAGATCTAGAAATGGTGTTTTTAACAGTTTAAAAAAGCATGTGATTAATGAAGATGAATACAAATTCTGGAAAAATCATTAGTTCTGGGCAAGTTTTGTCTGAAGCTATCATGTTGGTTATCATGTTCCTGGAAGGTAATATAGCAGTTGCTTTATAATAAAGTTGCATGTGATATGCTCTGTCTCTAAAAATGATGAGGTGCACTTCATATCATAGTTGTCAATTTGAAGCATTGTGTTTAGATATACTTCAACTTTCTTTGTAAAATGCATATATGTAAGAAGAATATTGTGCACACATCATATGTTGATATCTGATAAATATGTTTTAATATTCTTTCTTGATTAAAGGTAGTATAGCTATGCATCTGTATAATTGGTTAACTTGTTTGCTGTCTATTTCTTTCTTCCCATTTCATGTATTGTCTTCTAGATTGAAGCAAGTGACATCTAGATTTATCTTGAGTTGGTGCTGAATTTTTTTTATTATAGCATTGAAGAAAGGCTTCCTATAATTGTACACACAGGAAATTTCTCATTATTTTGTACCTCAAGCTGTTCATGTAGCCTTGTCTGCACTTCAATTTGCATCCGTATTGCTTCGCTTATATGTAAGCTTCTGAATAAAAAGGTTTCATAATTTAAGTATCAGTTCAAGTATTTTTTAGAAAATAGAGGAATGGATAAAGGAGCAGAAAGAACATGAAATGGGTTTTGACATCTTACTTATTTGTTTGGGTTCCTATGCTTGAATTACTCATATGAGTTCCATTTGCCTCAGACATCCTTTCTCCTGCCACTACAATCATTTCTAAATTCTGTAAGTTATTCCATTGCCAATAGTTGGCGTAGCTCAAAATAATTTATACATCGCAATTGTTTAACTTCTTACCAATTCTGTTTGTTCCAATATTAGAGTGCCCATGGAGATTCTTACTGAGCCTGTATTTCTGCCAAATCAAAGTTGGAGGAGTTATTCTTAATCTGTGTGCTTATATACAAGTATACAAATATGACAATCCCCTAAAAAATAAAAATAAAAATCTGAGACCTCAGAGACTTTTTCAAGTAACTATGGTTGGCCTAAAATATTTACCTGAAGATGGCTCTTTAAGTGGTATAATGTAAGTCCCGGAACCCCCATAAGTTTCAAAACTGTTTTTGGAGTAGCCTCTGTAACAAAGAAGAGATATTTCAGTTAGTTGAGCATTAGACATTTTTCCTTTGGTTTCTTCTTAAACTTATTATGTTGTATGCACTCACTGTCTGCTCCTCCAAGCTGATTTACTGCTTCTATGAACCGCTCATGGAGGTCTTGTGTCCATTTCAGTCTAGGCTTTGCATCGGTTGAAAGTACAAGTCCAGAATCTCCTACACCATTCCCCCCTTGCAGGAACAAATGCCTTTCTGGAGGAATGGACCCTCTTGAGGAGGGGTGGATGTTCTTTCCTTGATGATGGTGATGATGATACATCTGCCTTCAAAATGATGGATTTATGATTAGTTTCATGCAAAGAGTACAAACAGTTACTATGATCTTATTCATAAACAATTGTGTTTTTACCTGACAAGTTCTAATGACTCTTGATGCAGTCTGCTTCCTTCAGAGGTCTAAAATATGATTCGGCTAAAAGTTCTTCACAGTACAGCCCGGAGTCCTGATACTTGGCAAAAGAAACCTGTCTACAACTGCTCTTATCTATCTGCTGTCTTCTTTGACCTATTCTCACAGACCAAAGGTTTGCTCAACACTGTCCTTATAAAGCCAATTTTGGGGAGATGGGAGGGTAGGGTCCAAGCAAAGCATAGAATCTTGAACAGAGCCAACAGAACACAGTGCCCAATCTAATCTCCACAGCTACTCAAAAAGAGATCTTGTCCTTCCAGTTTTGCCCATCGGTGGCCCCTGTCCTATAACTCCACTTTCCGTTCTCAAACACGACTAACACTTTACACCTTACAATAGGTACCGGAATAGATCCAGCAGAGTCTTTTTCTGTGCGTTTTATTCTTCGTCTGGCAAAGGTAAGAACCTTATTCCCGGATTTAAGAGGGGAATTTTCTGACTTTGATGGGGGGAATCCACTATCTCTGTCGTCTTGAAAACTTCAAAGCCACCTTCTTTTCCACATGGATGATTCTTAGAACTCCCATTGCTTTGTCCCTCACATTGGACTCTGAATTATTTTTCACTCGCCTATGTTCCTACTAAATTAATGATATTGCAAATAAGTACTAATTTCATATTGTTTATATTGAGGAGTTCAGATAGAGACACAAAAGAAAAATATAACTGATTAAATTTGGGGAATGTGAAAGAAGATTCTGTTGACTTGAGCATCTATAAATTTGGAATTAGATACATACAAAAGAAAGGATAAATGAAAATGGGGAGAGATGCTCCTCCTCCTTGGGTTTGTTTGAAGGTCAGGAATGGAATAAGGAATTCATTCTATTTTGTCCCCTTCAGTAAGTTTGGTACTTATTCAGCCCACACAGTTTAAAAATAGGAGGGGGTCCAAATCTTTTTCATTCTTCAATTGGCATTAGACAGCTGGCCCTGCACCGACGAATTTGAAGCTGCTGGGACCCTTTTAAAAGCAAAAAAAGGATTGTACTTGCTTCCATACTTGCATTTGATGAAAGACATGACAAATCATGGCCTGGAGAGGACCACTTGCCCCCGCTCTTGACTTTAGCCTTGGTTGGCTCTGCAGATTCTGTGGTATGAATCTACAGACTCTTCTCTATGCAATTACATTTATTATTCTTTTGCACTTATGGATTAAAACTTGTTAGGCATGCATGTGGTATGCAATACATCACTTATGACCTTACAAATGGATGAGTTCCTGCCCTTCACAGTTTTGCATGAAAGTGTTAGTTATTTATGTCATAACTACAGTCAGTTTCTATATCCATATTTGAACTTGTAGATTCATAAAAATTTAAAATTTATATAATTTTTTTACTACTTTATTATGTCTATGTTTACAAGTGATGGTACATAGTACATGCATACATGATGTTATTCATGCTAGAGGAGAGTGATAGTACTTGTTTTTCTTAGCCTCTTGGGAAAAGCCATAGTTCATTACCAAAATGTTGTATTGGACTATCATGTTTATGTTATTTTATTTCATATACTTAAGTAGATTTTATGATAATTTTGATCAGGAATTATCCTGTATGTAAAACACAAAGAATAATACTTCCATGATCAACAACTAATGCAGAATAAATTCGTACACTAGGCAATTGAGAACATATCCGCTTATCTAACAAATTGAAAAATGAAACTTGTAAATAGCTCAGGATGCTACTAATTTTTAGATGCCCGTTTAAGGAGTTCTTAGTGTCTAAAACAAACTTTCTAAGTTTACATTGAAAATAAATGACCTCTTTTCTTATATGGATACATATGACTGTGTATTATATATACACACCTTGAAGAGCATTTTTGCATTAGCTCCTGGTGAACTTTTTAGGAAGATCAATTGATTCTGATATGTCACGATATTTTATGCAGTTTGAGAGAATCTAAGAAGCCTTTAGTTAAAGTGTTAAAGCAGAATTCCTTAATAGTTTGCTGGCATGTGGATAGGAATAAATTGCACAAGGGAAATAATGTTGTGCCTTGCAGGCTACAACATTAAATAGCTCCAGGTATATGAAATTTTCAATATACTATGATCACATTATGCATTAAAATATCTAGGATTCAATATGACAGCTTTAACAATTATTGGATGGCATTTGATTGCATAAACAAATCACAATCTAATTGTGTGATGCAGGGAATTGAACTTGACAAGTTCTCATCCCCTAAATTTAATTTAATTTTTGCCATTTTATACTACTATGATACGATCCGGACAATGTGTGGCGCAATCTAGGAATATGGATACGGATATGGATACGGTGATACGTCAAAATCTGAAAAAGTATGATACGGGTACGGTGGGGATATGTTCGTAATTTTTTATTTATTTATAATTTTAATAATGTAACATGCATGAAAATAAAACTTAAAGTAAATTAATAAATAAAGAGAGGAATTCTTATTAACCTAAAAGTCTTCAAATATTCATAAAACATTCAAAACTAAAAGCAAAAGCAAATGCAAATGCAAAAAAAATGAAACATCATCCTTACATGCCAATACCAAAAAAAGAATGAGAGCAGAGAGAAGAAACGTGAGAGAGCGAGAGAGAAGTGAGAGAGACAATAAGGATACATCAATTTGACAAATTCTATTACTTTAAGTCTCACTATATTCCTCTTATCAAAGAGCAAAACAAAATATTATAAGTAATATGTAACTTCGAGTATCCGATACTTTAAAATTAAGTATCCGATACGTATCCGCGAATATCCAAGGAGTATCGGTATCCAATAAGTATCCGATACGGATATGTCTCTCTTATTGAAGTATCCGTGCTTCATAGGGCGCAATTTAGGGTGGGTTTGGGGTTGGTTTTATTAGTGTTTTGTTGGCTTTTTGACTTTTTTTGAAGCTAAAAAAGCTATTAAGGCCTTGTTTGGTCAGTGACTTTTTTGGCCAAAAAGTCACTTGAAAAACCAAAAAACCAACAACTCATATCAAAAAGTCAAAGATTCCATTTTTTCTCTACTTTTTGCACATCTTTTCGTAAAAAGTCAAAAGTCATTCCAAACATACTAGTTTTTTTTACATCATATTTTAGCCAAAAAGTCAAAAAGTTACTAAAAAAGCTTATTCCCAAACGAGGCCTAAATGTGTTTGGGAAGTTGTTAAAAAAGTTGACTTTGTGAGTGAAAAAGTTGATGCGGGATTTGGCCTTTTTAGTTGATGACAAACAATTTTTGTGGCTTTTTGATTTTGTGACTTTTTGAGAAAGTCTCCAAATGCCTACTTAGTGATTAAACACTGTTAATTTGATACCCATCTCATGCAAGGTATTCAACAATCAAAATTACCAGTTCCCTAATCCTTATTTTGTCATGATTTTTGAATGCCTTATTTCGGAGCGACTGGCCATATTATGAGAGTTCTATAACTCGTTTGTACTGTAACATTGATTGCACAACCATACCCAATGGGGTTGTTTTAGTGATAATTGCTTTTAGCTTTTTTTTTTTTTTCTTTTTTTGTTTTTGTTTTTGTTTTTGTTATTGACCTTTTTCTTCCAATATGTGAAGTTCTTAATTGGCTAGGAGGGAAATTAGTAGATGGTTTTATGTGGTTATAGCAAAGCATATATTAGTATAAACGTGGTGCTGCAGGTTTCATTCCATGTCATGTCTGTTAAGGACCCAATGATCTTTCCAATTATGGGTACATGAAAAGTACTTACCTAACTTTCCTTGATGTTGCCATAAAGCCCCTCTCCTAACTGTTATTCTCTCTGTGGTATTAATATATGTACGGCAGGAAGGGGGCACTTAGCTTTTACCACTGGTATATAACTGCTATTACCTTACTTGGTGTATGATATTCTCAACTTTAGACACACACAGACCCAAAGAGAGAACAGGGCTATTTGTTCCTTCATTTCATGTACTTGTATTTCCTTTTTAGACTGTTTAATAGCAATTGAGAATCATTTTTATGGGCTAGCCAATCATTAGAGGCTGTTACGCGTAAAACGCCTATATATGGAGATCTTTTGACCACACGTGACGGTATTGGCTGAAACAAAAAGAAAGAAATGACCACGGAATGATATTCCTTGTGGAGAAAAGTTGGGGAGAGAAAAAAAGAAAATAAAAGTTAGCATAAGATTCTTTGGAATGGAATGTAAGAATTTTAACTCAAATCTAAAGCCAATGGGGGCCTATTCTCAGAATCAAGAATTTTTTTTTGGGTTATTCTTTCTACTCAAAGCCACGAAAAATGGGTTCCCACCAATCCTTTAATTTAACCTTTAGCTAAATGTAGTTATGCCTATCAACATTCATAATTAATGCTGTGTTCAAGGTTGTGCCACTTTATCAAAGGGTTTGTCATGTTTTGGTATAGTTTAGGTTGTAATGAGATCTATCCATATAATATAACCAAACTAAATCAAATCAAACTAAGTTCGTATCTAATTATGTGGCGTTGGCTATATTAATTCTTTTAGAATTTGCTAGTTTATTTGGTCAAGTGCTATATGCTTAGTTAAATTAAAGAAACTCAAGTTTGTTTGTTTGTTTGTTTGTTTGTTTGTTTGTTTTTTTTTTTCACTATCACATCTCAGGTCAGTTTACATTCATATATATATATATATATATATTTACTACTATGTTTCAAGTCAATTTAGGTTTCTCACTTTATAACATTTCGATTTTTTATGATCATATTATTCCATTTTACCATCACGTCTACCGATGTTTGTTGTAAACAACTAAATCATCTTAATTTGTATCTCTTATTATCTTCAATTGTTGTTATTTTTGTCATTTGACAAATATATACATTTATAAATCTATCTTTCTTAATCATATCACACATTCATCTTAGCATCCTTATCTTAACTACCCTCGTTTTATGATATAGTGTTTTTTAATTGTCCAATGTTTTGTCTTGTAAAGCATCGTTATCCTTATAGTTTATTTTCTCTATTTTTTTCCTTCCAATTTTGTTAGTATATATCAATTACATTATACGTCATTAGCACTTCTGTATGTGAAACCATCCTACTTTGATTTTATAAGTTATATATCATCCTAATCTTTTCCATCTGTTCCATCCTTTGTTAATATTTGAACTTAATGGTCCGTTTGGATATATGTGGAATTGAAACGCATAGATTTGATATTTATCATTTAGGAAAAAAATTCAAATTTTGACATTTGATAGTTTCCTTATGAAGTTTAAGATTGAATTAAATAATCATATCAATATAGATTTGAAATTATTAGGTGAAAGTAATTATTTGAAATCATGCTAAGGAATTCCTTCTAACTACATGGAGGAGGAGCTTACTAAAATACATATCTGTGTATCTCAATTTATTTTCTTCTATAATTTTTTTATCCGCGTATAATAACTAACTCTCTGATATTTTTAACCTCAATTCTTTTATTTTAAATACACATTCATTCAAACGAACTCCACGTAAGGGAGTTATTCACCCTTTGTTATCACAATGGTTGTCACTTGTTAGTTCTCTTATTATTTTTTATTTCTATTTTGACTAATAAAATTTCATTCTATCTATTAAGTTTTAGACTTGTGTATTTACACTTTTTCCTCAAGGTTTCTCTCTCTCTCTCTCTCTCTCTACAACAACATACAGATGAAAAAAAAAAAGACCTTAAAGGGCCAAACGAACAATCAAACAACAAACAACAAAAATAAATTTGTCAAGAAAATAGCTACGATATAGGAAAATCACCGATCTTCCCTTACAGCTCTTACAGCTCGTTTGGATGGGTGGTTGAGGAAGAAAATAAAAGGTTTGTGCCTCTAGATTCAAATTACTTGTTTGGAGAAGTAAAAAGGAGAGAAATGAGATGTATGGGAAAGAAATTGAGAGAAACTAATTACTCTTATATTCTTTATTTTAAAATCTCTCAAAAAGTAGAGAGATTGAGAGAGAAAATAAATCAACAAATAATTATTGTATTATAATACCAAAATTGTATCTTTAATTTTAATATAGAAGAAATTAAAGAAAAAACTAACATCTACAAAAGGTTAATTTAGTAATATAATAGTATAAAATAATTTATTTTCTTTTCATTTTATGTACTTTAACCAAATAAGATGAGATAAATCATTTATTTTCTTGCCTATTTATTTATCAAAGCAAGAGCGCTGTTTTCTCTCATTTTCTTATCTTTCCCAACCCAACCTATTTATCATTTATTTTCTTCTGTCTTATAGGCAAGGGTGGACCTAGGGCTAGGCATAGGTGGTTGTAGCCCAAAATTTAAAAAATCTGTAGAAAATTTTTTTTCTTAGTCCAGCCCTGTCCCAAATAAGGGCTAATAATTTTTTTTGTTTGTTTTTTAGATAGGCAGCCCAATACTTAACCGAAAAAATAGATAGACAGCCCAATAAGTTTGTATTTGTTTAAAAAACAAATCTTTCAAAACAATCCTTACATCTTCCAATAGATAGGCAGCGATTCTTTCCGTCATCTCCATCCGCCTGTAACAACTCTACTTTCCTAACATTTTTGGTAAGTGTAATTAGCCAATTATTTTATTTTGTTGGTTGAGAATGTATTTGATTAATAATGGTTTTGAAATTTTGTCTTTATGCAACAAATATTATATTGCTCTTAGCATTTTTGTGATGTTGCCTTGTTCAATGTTCTATATGGTCTTTAGTTTTTGAATTTTGAAGGAGTATTTTTGGACATATATAAAAATAATGAAAGCTTAAATAAAAATTATTGAGGATATATATATATATATATAAACCCTAATATTTAAAATTATTGCGAACATACTCTAGTTTAATATTAGATAGGGCTAAATTTTTTTAAATTTTTTTTAGGTTATAAATAAGAGCAATGATTCATCCCCTCTTTTCCCTCCACCCCCTTTGACCCCTTCTCTCTCTCATTGGTTACCTTTTCTTTTTCTTTTTCTTTTTTTTCCTGCTTCTCCAATCACCACCCGCCACGTGCAAAGGGGGGGTGAGGGAGTGATCCCCAAAAGGGGGTCTCAAGCATTATTCTATAAATAATGGAACCTCCACACTTAAAAAAGACAAAACTCTTTTCTCATTCTATCAATCAAAACAAAAGTCTAGTAGTACAACATTCAATGTTGTTGAAACCTCATTTACTAATGTGCAATTGCCTTCCATGCCTCAAGCAAATAATCAAGCTAATTTGATTCAACTGTTATTGAACGGGATCGTGATTTACGCTTGCAAATTTGTGAATATCCGGTTAATCAACGGGATGAGGTTAGAAGAGCTTATGTGAACCTGAGGCCTTATCAACCTAAACTTGAGTATCCTAGGTTTTCATTTGGAAAGTAGAATTGTCGATTTCAACATATTTGGTTTAAATAATTTTCTTGGCTAGAGTATTCTCATTCAAAGGATAAAACATATTGTTTTTCATGCTTTTTGAAAATTGATTTAGATTCTGTAATCGATGAATTTGAATCTTTAAAGACTCGTTGAGTATAACTTAGTTAGATTGTTTCTAATCAATAAATTTAGATATTAATTAGGATTAGATTATCAAATTTTCTTTTTTCTTATGTGGTTATACTTATAATATATTGTATAATTTTACCTTAATATTAGTCCATCCCATTGACGAATCTTGAGTCTGCCCCTGCTTATAGGTTTCTAAACTGAGCGTAGAGATGTTAATTTATCGTTTAATTTCATTAACTAAAACAATATGAACATACAAAACAATAATGATATATAGATATAGATAATAGCTATAGATTGGCGTGGTAGATAAGAGTATTTTCTTTACTTAAAAACTTTAATATTCGTGGAGGAGGAAGGAGGCGGATGTGCACTGGGCAGGGCCTTTGTGGTCCAATAGTATCTAGTTCCTGTGCAGTTGAGAGGAGAAGTGCCTACTATTATTACTATTACTACTAGAGGGAGAGAGAAAATTATAAAAACTTCATACGAACTCAGAAAATACTCAATAAATTATAAAGTGATGTATTGTTTAAATTCAATTTTTGTATAATAATATCTACACTTGAAATGAATCTCAATAATAAGTTTTTTTTTAGTAAATTTTCTAGGGTTTTTAGTGTTGTTGAATAAATTATGAGAGGATTTTAGGGTGTTTAATTTATTTTGAAGTGGAGATGTAGAGGAACACAACTCATTAATGGTTGTTATTTTACACTAAATTAAAATTAAAATGCACCCATTTTTAATTGAAATAGCAAGTACTCCTATTCTCAAAACTTGGTAGTAATTATTATATCTTATCAGTGTTTGAATGTCAATGTTGGTTGTATCCATCCAATAATAAAAAGGCTATTTGCATACAATCATGAAACACTTCGACACATATGTAGTATTTCATACCCATATGATAATTTTATGGAAATTTAGCAATTCAAAGAAAAAAGTTATATGTTTTTGCATAAAAAGTGCAATATTGCCTCTTGGGCCTATATAGGCTCTGTTTGGGATACCATCTTGGGTTAAAATAGTCATATAGGACAAAATTGACTATTTTAACCGAATAGAACAAAATGTCATATCTAACTCATAATTATTTCATTTTTTCTCTTACAAAAGTCAAAAAAGTCAAAAAACTTATTCCAAGCAAAGCTTTTTAACTTCAAGTTAAAATAGTCAAAAAGTTAAAAACTCAATTCACATTCCAAACGAAGTCATAAATAGATGGTTAGAGATCCAATGTTTTGACACTTGGAATTCTCTCTCTTTCATTTTCTTTCTTGTCAAATACACAATTTTGTGGAAAATATTCTGAAAAGAAACTTTAAATTTGAGATTTGTGATATGCCCTTGGATGATTTTGTTGTATCATGCAGGTGAATTGCCTTTAGAATCTTTTTTTTTTTTTTTGGGGAGGGGGGAGGGGGAGGGGGACTTTTTTGCTGTTACCTCTGCAGTATACTCTCTCCTCTCATTTTTCACATTCTCACATGCAAATGCGCAAACAAAAAGAGTGGGTCATCTTTCCTTAGTTTAAAAGGCATTTTAGTCCTCGTAAATATTGCCATATAAATTATAAGAATATAGTTTATAAAACATCAAAACACTAGCTGCATGTGTTAATTAATTCTCAAGTAACGATTCCATCACAAAAGTAAATATTGAGACAAAAATGGGTTTCATGAGCACAACCATTAGATAACTGGTTGTTCATCCTGTAATAATATACTTGTATGGAACCTTGGTTGTATTATTTTACCATGGTGGAAATTGCGATTTTGAGAGCTTAATTTGATGCAACATGGAGGAAAGTTAGTCGGATAATTTATGTTTTGTTCCCATAATTTGTCATATGCAAGTCTTATCATTTTAGTATTGCATAAAGATTGTGTGTGGGGAGACATATCTTGTGAATGACAGCACGTGATTAAGGTGACGTTGAAGTGTCAGCCGAGATGCCATGTGGTTTGGTCGTGTGTCGAGATGATCTCGGCTAGGCCGAGGTTGTTTGCGGAGATACAGAAATCCGAGATAAGTAGATACGAGACAAGAGTCCTAGAACGGGGGAGGATCTCATTCTGGATAAATATAAGGCTCAAGAAGAGTTTATCTCTATCTAGATCAGGGTCTAGGATGTGTATTGAGCTTGAGTCCACTGAAGTAAGGCTTCTAAAGGGATCAGGTCACTGTTGGTTATAAAAGTAAGGCACCTTCGTGGGTTGAATGTTAGTTCTTTCTTGTAAGTTTAAGCACAACTTGTTATCTTTGAAAGATATTGATTACTGACTTGATTGTCAGAGTGCCCCTGAGTGGACGAACCACTGCCAGATTCTCATCTTCTTGTGCAGGTTGTTGGGTTTAATCTATTTTGTTGGTACTCTCTAGCTGAGTTCCCTGTTTGGTTGTGTGGTTGGAAATCAATACCCACAGTTTGGCACTGTCTGTGGGAATTTAACGAGAATAGATGGCCAACAACGGGCAGGGAGAAAAGATCGGGGATGATGTCCCAGATGGGAGTGGTACACATATCAATCCTAACATCGAGGAAGAAAATTGTAATGAAGGAACACAGGATCTGAATCTTGTGCAGAAAGACGTCGGTAAAGAAGGTAACGCCCTGAAGAAAGCAGGCCGAGATGAGTATTACAATAAGAGCGACCTCTAGGTATGAAAGGATAGATGCTTGAGGAGGGACGGCGAGATGAAAGGAATGGCAAATAAGTTGGCAAACCTACAATCGGTTGTCAACTTCATGATGCAGAACAATGTCATGCAACCACCGTTTCCGTTGTAGGACACACCGATGCCAGCGGCCAAGACTGATGCCTAGAAAGGGGAGCAGAAAACAATCCCAGCAGTCTCGCAGCATGGCAAGGAAAATGAGCGCTCACATCGGCCTTTACGGGATGTCGGGCGAGCAGAGTTAGTCAGAGGTGATTAATAGAGGACGCCTCGTACTAGGGGAACTTATGTCAAAGAACCCTCGGCATATCCAGGGGGAAGGGCTTGCGTTTTGACACGGTGAATGAAGAGAAGTCCAAGAGGACACATAATGACACCGGGAGCAGCACACCAAAAAGGCTAAAATCTGTTGACAGTCGAGCTCCTGGTCGGACGAAGGAAGATCTGAGGGACTACGTCCAGAGGAAGTGGCAGAATGCCGATATTACATAGCTCGTTAAGCCCAAAACGCCGTTCTCAATGGAGTTGGATAGGTTTAAGGCCCCAAAGAGGTTCTATATACTGAGGTTCCAAATTTATAACGGTAAGTCCGATCTGAACTTTTATGTCGGCTTATATTTAAATTCAATGGCTTTGTATAGTGGGAACAAGCAGCTGCTATGCAAGATGTTCTCTTCATCCTTTGGAGAAATCGCATTGGATTGGTTCTATAAGTTACTGAAAAGAATTGTGAAGAGTTGAGAAAGCTTGACCGATATGTTTGTGGCCAGGTTTGTAACAAATAAGTTGCAGCCACTAAGGATAGACTCCTTGTTGGGTTTGAACATTAGCTAGGGTGAAAGCCTCAGGGCTTATGTCAAACGGTATTATGAGGTGTTCAACCGAATAGCGGCATGCAACCAGGAGCTGGCGGTCATATCTTTCAAAAACAGCCTGGAGGATGAATGCCCGCTTCGAAAGTCACTTGCAAAAACTCTACCAAAGAGTATGGAGGAGCTCATGGCATGAATTGAGAAATATGAAAGAGCGGAGGAAGATATGGACGGAGCAAAGGCACCAAAGCAGGAGAAGAGAAACCTCTAGCCAAAGCGAGGTCGAGGTAACATTGGTTTCAACAGACAGGAATCAGGGTTGAGGGTTGCACAGGCAGTCACCACTGTATTCAGGATCCCAGTCTATAAAGTTCTAGAAAGGATCAGAAACCAACCGTATTACAGAGTGCCAAAGAAGGTCCCTGGCGAGTTTATAGGAAGGAGCCTTGGGAAGCATTGTGCTTACCATAATGAGGATGGACACTTGACTTACGGATGTAAGGCTCTAAAGACACACTTGAAGGATTTGGTCAAACAGGGTCACTTGAGCGACCTAGTAGATGAGGCCAGGATGAGGGAAGAGCAAGTAAGGCTACCCCAGGCATCGGCAGCACCACCTCTACCACCACCACAGCAAGCAAATGGACTTCGGGTGATCAATGTGATTCACTCGAAGGTCAATGAGAATGAGGTGCATAGAGAGACTCAGAGAGTAAGGCACCTGCAGCATGTGTATTAGGTCTAGCAAAAGAAGCCTAGGACCAATGAGTACGAGGGACCCATGGTCTCTTTTATCGAGGTAGACCTGGATATGGTGTAGCATCTACACAATGATGCCTTAGTGATAACGCTGAAGATTAGGGAGTGCCAAGTAAGGCGCATACTGGTTGATCAAGGCAGTTCTTGTGACATCATGTATATTAGATGTTACAAGGAATTTGGTCTTCATCCAGATGCTCTGGAACAGTCAAACAGCACAATGGTTGGGTTTAATAGAACGCCGACGTGGTCTCTAGGAGCCAGGAATTTGGAGGTGCAGGTAGGCATGAAGAAGGTAAGTACGGAGTTCACGGTAATTGACACCTTATCCTTTTACAATGTTATCTTAGGTAGACTGTGATTGCATGCAATGAGGGCTGTTCCTTCAATATTGCACTAGCTGTTGTGATTCCTAACTGAACATGGGATTGAGGAGGTCAGAGGGGATCACGTATAGGCAAAAAATTGCTCGATGGAAGTAATGAAGTCCACCTGTAATGTGTGAGAAACAGAGACAGTGGAAATTGAAGATGAGGACATGGAGGTCTTAGATGATGTCCGCAAAGAACTAACCGACAAGAGTGAAGAGGCTTTGAAGAAAATTCTGGTTCAAGAAGGTGATGAGGAGCACTTCTTTCTTCTCAGCTCAGGTTTAGCCGAAGAGGAAGAAAAGGAGTTGGAAGCTTTCTTGCGAACAAACATAGAAGTGTTTGCCTGGACGCCATACGATATGCCTGGCATTGATCCCGAGGTCGCTTGCCATAGACTCAATGCAGAAAGTTGTCATTGAGCAGGCAAGGAGGCCGACATTGATTCATGTGGAGGCAGTAAAGAAGGAAGTGGACAAGTTATTGGAAGCCAAGGCCATTCGGGAGGTGAACTACCCAACCTAACTGTCCAACACAGTAGTTGTGAAAATGGAGAATGAGAAGTAGAGGGTCTGCGTGGACTTCATTAGCTTGAATAAGGCTTGTCCTAAAAACAGCTTCCTTCTGCCTAAAATATATCAGTTGGTGGATGTCACTTTAAGACATCGGAGGATGAGCTTCCTGGATACTTATAGGGGATACCACCAAATAGCAATGTATTCTCCTAACGAGGAGAAGACTACATTCATCATCCCAAAAGGGCTGTACTGTTACAGAGTGATGCCTTTCGGATTGAAAAATGTAGGAGTAACCTACCAGAGGTTAGTGACCGAGATGTTTAAGCATTTGATTGAGAAGATAGTAGAGGTCTACATTGATGATATGGTCATGAAGACCAAAGAACTTGGGAATTATCTGGCCGACTTGAAGGCAGTTTTTGATATCCTAAGAACATATCGGCTTTAACTCAATGCTTCAAAATGTGCATTTGGAGTCGGGTCTAGTAAGTTCCTAGGATACTTGGTCACTAGAAGAGGCATTGAGGCAAGCTCATATCAAATCAAGGCCATCCTTAACTTGAAGAGCCCGACGTCAGTCAAGTAGGTTTAGATTTTGATCGGCAAGGCAACAGCCCTGAATAGGTTTATGAGCCAAAGTTTTGATAAGTGTAAACCATTTTTTAGTTTGTTAAAGAAAGCCACGGATTTTTTGTGGACAGGAGAGTGCGAAGTTGCCTTGGCCGACTTGAAGAAGTACCTAACAACAGCTCAAGTTCTGTCAAATCCAATACTTGGAGAAGAATTGTTCTTATACTTGGCAGTTTCAGACCACGTAGTGAGTGCAGTGATAATCTGAGAAGAGGAGGGAGAACAAAAGGCGATATATTATGTGAGTAAGACCCTAGCAAGTGTAGAAACTAGGTACTTGCCCTTGGAAAAGTTGACACTAGCCTCGGTGATGGCTTTCAAAAAATTGAATCCCTATTTCCAAGCCTACAAGATTGTGGTGCTAACTGACCATCCCCAGAAGTCTCTGTTGTAGTATGGTGATCTGACAGGTAGAGTAACTAGATGGGTAGTGGTACTGGACCAATACGACTTGGAATTCAAACCTAGAATAGTGATAAAGGGTTAGGTTTTGGCCGACTTTGTGGCCGAGTTTGCCTCTGGTGCCATCCCACGTCAGGCTCTGGTGAGCCGCGACGTAGGTTGTCTAGGCGAGCTAGAGGAAACCCAACTGGGGCCCAAGAACCCCACACCAGTAGCGCAGAAGAAGGAAGAGAAACCAAATCCCTACGATATCTATTTCGGCGACTCCTTCCGTCTGTTTGTTGATGGAAGTTCAAATCGTTAAGGAGGGAGGGCAGGAGTGGTTTTGGTATTGCTAGATGGGCGAATGATTGAGCAATCTATTCGTTTGGGGTTTAAGGCCTCAAACAATGAAGCAGAGTATGAGGCGCTGATTGTAAGACTAAAACTAGCAGCAACTATGAAAACCGATGATATGGTAGTCTTCTATGACTCCCAGCTTATTGTGAATCAAGCAATGGGTGAGTATGCAGCTCGAGATGAAAGAATAATAGCCTATGTCAAGGAGGTTGTCAAGCTACTAACACTATTTGAAAATTGCAGTCTACAACAGGTTAGTCGAGATAACAATAACCATGCCGACGACTTAGCTAACTTGGACAGTGCTATGAAATTAGGTGAGGCTAGGACAATAATGATTGATTGTTTGTCAGGCCTAAGTGTAGAGCCTTTGATAACGGAGTACGAAGCAATGTGCGTGGAAATGAGTCCTAGCTGGATGGACGCCATAGTTATGTTCCTAAAAAAGGATAGACTGCTAGAGGATAGAAAAGAGGCCCACAAAACCAGGTTGAAGTCGGCCAGATTCTGCCTATCAGTAGAAGGCCATCTGTACAGAAGATCCTTCTCTGGACCTCTACTTCGATGTGTGCATCCTTCTTAGGTAGAGGACTTTTTATATGAAATCCATGAAGGAGTTTGTGGAAACCATGCAGGGAGCAGGTCACTTGCCTATAGAGCCATCTCTCAGGGATACTGGTGGTCATATATGCAAAAAGATGCTAAAGCCTATGTCAGGATGTGTGAGAAGTGTCAAAGGTATGCACCTTTGATATATCAGCCTGCAGCAGATCTGAATCCAGTGTCCAGTCCTTGGCCATTTACCCAGTGGGGCATGGACTTGGTGGGACCACTGCCCTAGGCAACTAGACAGAGAAAGTTTTTACTAGTAGCTGCAGACTACTTTACAAAGTGGGTAGAGGTTGAACCTCTTGCGAAGATTCAAGATATTGATGTAAAGAACTTCATCTGGAAGAATATAATAACTAGATTCGAGATCCAAAGGGCCATTATAGCAGACAATGACACTCAATTTGACAGTAAGCTGATTAAAAGCTTCTGTTCAAAATACAAGATTAAGAACTATTACTTTACTCCAAGTTTTTCCCAGAGTAATGGTCATGCAAAAACATCCAATAAGAACATCTTGGATGGGATTAAGAAGAAACTGGAAGCAGCCAAAGGCAAGTGGGTGGAAGAATTGCCCAATGTTTTGTGGCCATATCGAACTACGCCGAGGAGATCAATTAGGGAGTTCCCTTTTGCCATGATATATGGCATTGAAGCAGTCAGCCCACTGGAGGTCGGCATCCCTGGAATCAAAACCCAGGGAATGGAGAATGGGACCAATGAGACATTCTTGACCTGAGATCTGGATCTATTAGAGGAAAGAAAGGAGAGAGCAACAATTCAGCTGGAGGCATACTGACAGCAGCTTGCTAGGACTTACAACAAGAAGGTCAACCTAAGAGAGTTCAAGGTTGGGGGCCTCGTCTTGAGAAAAGTTGTCGGCAACAAGAAAGATCATAGAGAGGGTAAACTTGGCCCAAATTGGGAGGGGTCTTATATAATCATCTCGGTTGCCAGCAATGGAGTATATCGGCTTGAAGACATTGATGGCAAAAAGTTGCCACGACCCTAGAACACTTGCAATCTGAAGTTATTTTATCATTAGTTTTTGTTTTTTGAGATTTATGTAATATTAGCCGGAGTTTTAATAAAGTGCTAGTTTGATTTTGTTGAAATTTGTGCGATAGGACTGAACAGTCTTACGACGATATTTCCGATTGAAACATGACGAGTAACTAAGACTTATCATATGGTAGAGTTGAATTATACATGCCATACAATAGAGTTGAACTAAGTTGGCGATATTTCTAATTGAAACATGACGAGTAACTTAGACTTATCATATGGTAGAGTTGAATTATACTTGCCATACGATGGAGTTGAACTAAGTTGGCAATGTTTCTAATTGAAACATGACGAGTAACTTAGACTTATTATATGGTAGAGTTGAATTATACTTGTCATACGATAACGTTGAACTAAGTTGGTGATGTTTCTGAATGAAACATGACGAGTAACTTAGACTTATCATATAGCAGAATTGAATTATACTTGCCATATGATAATGTTGAACTAAGTTGACGCCGTTTCTGAATAAAACATGACGAGTAACTTAGACTTATCATATGGTAAAGTTGAATTATACTTGCCATACGATAACGTTGAACTAAGTTGGCGATGTTTCTGAATGAAACATGACAAGTAACTTAGACTTATCATATAGTAGAGTTAAATTATACTTGCCATATGATAACGTTGAACTAAGTTGGCAACGTTTCTGAATAAAACATGATGAGTAACTTAGACTTATCATATGGTAGAGTTGAATTATACTTACCATATGACAGAGTTGAAGTAAGTTTGATCTAGTTAGATTAACAGAGAACCGAGGTAGAAAACCTCAGCTAATCTTTGTTTGAATCGGACATTGGCAAAAATTGGAGATACAGGCTTAATGTGAACATAAGTGGCACTTAGGATCACATTAGGGGGCAGGAAACAGGAATGAGGAATAGGCTTGACACTTGTTGAAATATTTGATAACAATTTATAAGTTGGAGTCAGCCGAGGTAACCAAATCAGGGAACACCCAAGGTATTTGTTACCCGAGATAACCAAACAGTTTGTCAAAACTTGGAAGGATTAAAAGAATGAAGTGTTGATTAAGGACAAAAAGTACAAGTAAAAGAGGTAACACTTGTTGCAAGGTACTTAAAGAATTTTTATGAAGTGCCAATTTGCAGAGACAAGTTGGTCTGAGGTGACCCTGAGGCAAGTTGGTCCGAGGTGACCAACTAAGGGTACACCTGAGATGAAGTTTATCCAAGATGATACATGTTAGATGTGTTTTAACCCGAAGTCATTATACAATTAAGGTGTACTTTGAAAAATTGCAAAAATATTTTAAGTATGGAAACATGCCAGATATAGAAGCAACAAAGATAAACATTCAACACTTAGAAGAAAAGAAGGCATGCATTCAAAGAAAACTTGTTCAAAGAAGATAACTTGTTCAAATACAAAAGAAGGGATATCGGCCAAATTGAAACTTGATATTGTTCAAACAACAAAAATTACAACCGTTCAAGAAAGGAGTACAAGCAAAGAAAAAATCCTAAGTACTGGTAGCATTGGCGTTAACTTTGGATTGCTCAACCTTGGTTATTGGTGTTATGTCGGCCTCTGTAGGTGGAGCTCCCTTCTTTTCGGCTGCTATCTCGGCATCAATTTCAAGAAGGGTTTGGTCCAGAATCTTCTCGGCCATAGATGCGGTTTTTTCAACAGAAGTATTTTTAGGGACCTTATGCTCCTCTTCATCCTGAGTCAAGTCTAGGACTTGCTCATTTAGAGTTGGGGACTTGGCCCCAACAGCTGTAACTTTTTCGGACTTATTGGCCTCGACGTCTTCTTCTATCTCAGCCTTGCCCTCAGATTGGCTTGGAGTAGAGGGGAACGGTAGAGCAAGTCGGCTGGCATCATGAAGAGGCGAGTCTTCGACGATGGCCGACTCCTTCAATGCAGCCATTCAACCAAGGGTGTAACCCTTGTTGCATGCCTGGTTGACTTGCTTCTTGTAGGCATTACGAACGTCAGCTGCCCCTTCGGCGTAGGCCTTCTGTGGCTAGTTTTTCGTGCTCCTTTCAGATACGACTAGTCCCACAGTTTGGATTCTTGTGGTTCTGAATCTGATTTCACAAGTGCAATGTGAAACAATGAAAACACAAAAAGAGTCCAAATTCGACAATTCTTTTTGAAAAATCGATGTTTGAATCAAATGCAAAAAATAGACTGCTTTGCCAGATTTTAGTCACTACCTAAATATTTTTGGAAAATTTAGGAAACCCAAGACTCGTGCCAAAGGTCACTTATCTGTCATCATCAAAGTGTCTGGGCTTTGGAACTTAGGTATTAGAGGGGAAAGCCATGAATTGAGCACCCCATTCGTCCGATCAAAGATCGGCCTCTATTAATCATAATGTGATTCTTATTTACATTATAGGTTCTTGTTTCGATTTATTAGGTTATCTTACTATGTGAAGCACATTAATATAGATTAATTTGCAAAAATTAGAACATTTGATTTTGTATTTGTTTGAAAATTGTTTTAAATACGTACCACTTGAAAAAGTGATCTCGTATGTATATTTACTCAAATTATTCCAATTCAAGCAATTAGCCTTCATCTACAGACATTCAAACAGGTATATCATTTAAGCACTTAGCCTCATGAAAATATGCTCGGTATAGCAACACAAACATTTAATGTAAGATGCTAAAGTAATAAACGCTCAAGTACTCTAAGGCAAGCCAAACAAAGCAAAATAATTAGAAAATATGCATGTTCCTAAACAATGCAATGTGACTAATGCAACGCACATATGTATGCAATTTTGATAGGCTCGGTTATGAGCATGGTATATGATCCAATTCAAGGCATGCGATAAATCACGTTTTCAAGCAATAAATTTGAAATCGACATTGGTTAGTATGATGATCCGAACCCAAATACATGTGATACGAGTGTATGCAAGCATGAGAATGCTAAGTAAACATGATGCTCTATACTACCATCATAAGTGGAGAAATAAAATGGAGAAAGAAATGAGGGTTGGAAGACGTACAACATTATTACATATTTGCCCTTGTGCAAGAGGGTCCGAATCGATGTCCGAATGTTCGAAATAAACTATTTATTACAAATTTGAATCAATGAATTAAATAATTAGCTAGCTAAGTTATTTACAACAAGGATGTTAAAATGGGCAACAAGCTACTAATCTAAGTTAACTAGCTATGTAACTACAACAATAATTACAACAATAATGAAAGCATTAATTTACAATTTACAAAGGAAGCACAAGGATGGCATGCACATAACGGTTCCAGAAGCAACTCTTCCTGCCTTTCTTGGAATCTGCCCTGTTTCACCTTCAGCCACTGCCCTCTGTTTCTACAAAAAGACACTGTGTACCAAATATTGAAGGTCGGCCGGCCCCCAATGAGGCCCGACCGGGTCCAAATAAGGCCGGCCGTGCCCCAATTTTGTGCAAAACCTTATTTTGGTGCTCTGAGGTGAAAACAGTGCAGGTAGAGTTTTCTGAATTCTGTTTGTCCCTCTTACACTTCTTTGTCATGGAAAGCCTCAAGAGAAAGACGAAGTCGTTTCCAAAACCATCAATGAGCAAGTTGCTTGCTTGATGATTTCGGCCACGAATTGGACAAAAATCAATGAATGCAATGAATAACAATCACCCTTCCCTCTTATCATGGAGTGAACTCAAAAGGGAAGTAGAGACGCTTCAAGGGACGTCAAAACACCATGAATTGATGTGTGACGACTCTTGACACCATGGACTCGGCATAACGTCCGGCCGAACTTGAGCAACCTTATTCATTTTCTTTATGTTTTTAGTCTTGTCTATTCTTTAATCCATTTGTCCAAAGTAATGATTAAGTCCGCTAAATGAGAAGAACATCAAGCGAGAGGTACTCCTAAATTTGAAGAAGAGATCATGCCTTTGACGATGAACCTCCGTAGAGATTAAGCCATTGAGCATAGGTGTCTAGCTTATATTTTGAATAAGCATCGATCGGTTGAAATAACTCTCAAACAAGAGAAGAAAAGAAGAAAGGAGGGAAGGTTGCAGACAAGATTGCGAGATCGATTATTAAAATGAAACTCTTGACATGAAAGCCACACAAAGAAGATCCATGGACAATACAACACAATAAATAAGATATGAGGACTTACAGTACAACAAGCAAATATTCAAAACATAAACTAATTTACTAAATTAGAACAGTCCTAAATAGCCCCAAAACATAAAAAACACAGTGGCTAAAAGTGTGTTAAAAGCACACAAAAAGATAAACAAAAGCAAGGAGACGCAAACTAGTAAACCAAGACAAGGAGAGATGGCCATCCCCTTCACTTTTTGAAACTTTAAATCATGTTTTCCAGCCCTTTTTAACCTCTGAAAATCAGTTTGTGAGCTAAAAAAAAGAGTGTAGAAACAAGGGCTTGAGCTATGAAATAAGGTGCAAGAGAAGGTGTTAACCTTCTCTACCCTTTGGTAGCTATCCAAACCCAAGTTTACACACTTGAAATGGACTCAAGATAGCACAAAGATATAGGAAATAAATAGCAAGAGATAGAAAAAGAAGTAAAAGTAAAGGTGGTAAGTTTATACCTCCAAAAAAAACAAGCTCTTATTTGTAACACAAACTTGGTTCAAGCACACTCTCAAGTTTGAATTGTGATGACAAGCCTCAACCAAGGCTCTAAGGTTATGATCTAAGGTGGTATATGGTGTATAGATATTAGTCAAGAGAGATAGGCTTGCTTAAATGTGATTTGTATAGGAAGAAGGAGCTCTCTCTTGTGTGTATAAGCCATTTAGAAATTGTTCAACCCTCAAAACAAAGGTATAATCTCATTTTTATAGAATTTGAGCAAAACAAATCGAAAATATCTTCAAAAATGGATAGCTGGCGAGCTCTTGCCCAGAACAGAGTTTGTTGCCAGCAAGGCATGGCCGGGCCCAAATAGCCACGGCCTCTCAATGGGGTACGACTGGGCTCTAATGTGCTGCTCTATTCCCTTGTTTCAAGCTTAGTGTAAGGTGACACAATGCTAAAAAATGAACCTCTGAGGTAAGAATAAGGTAAGTAAGAAGGTTTTGGGATTATTTCGGGACTTGACCTTGGATTCCCTCGCTAAGAACTCGAATCACACAATGCAGTTTTCATCATTGAGTGCGTTGGACCAAGCACCTAAGTTTTCTTACAGGTGGAAAAAATGAGGTGTCTACAGTTACCTCTCTTTGACAGAGCTCGAAGTCATAAAATGACGTGAGTGAATGTCAAAGCCTAGAGACGACCCATTTGACGTAGCTGTAAGACTTGGGCAAGAAAATAAACCAAAATACAAATACCAAAGGTTGAACCCGAAGGTTGCCTGCGTATCTTTTTCTAAGGAATCAAACCTGTGTATTTAATGCAAAATGATATGCAGGAAACATAACTTATTATCATGCAATAAAACATTCACACGTATGCTAATAAGCGATGAAGTAACGCAACAAGTGATAATAGGAATACAACACTTGAACAAAAGCATAAATCCAAGCAAAACAAACTAAGCAGCCGTGTCTCACACGGAAAGAAGTGAGTAAATAAACACATCTCACGTGAGAGGGAAAAGGGAGCACAAACCAAACTACGTCTGACATAGAAAGGGTATAAGAAAATGCAAACCTAACTACTGCTCATGTGAAAAAGAGTACAAACTAGACTATGTCTCACGTAGAGAAGGCGAAAAGCTTTATGCCAAACTACGTCTCACATAGAGAGGGTGGATGATGGGGTGAACCCCAGGTGTACTTGACATTTTAACCGAGTAATTGAGATCCTAACGCGTCTCACACGAGAGGAGGAAATGTGGTATAAACAACAAGCATGCTTGCTATTTTAACCATGGGAACAATCTTAACGCCTCTCACGCGAAAGGAGGAAAAGTGGTGTAAACAGCAGGCGCACTTGCTGTTTTTAACTAAGTGAAACAATCCTAATGTGTAGCACGCGAGAGGAGGAAAGTGGTGTGAACAACAGGCGCACCTGCTATTTTTAACCAAGCAGAACAATCTTAATGTGTCACACGCGAGAGGAGGAAAAATGGTGTGAACAACAAGCGCACTTGCTGTTTTTAACCAAGCGGAACAATCTTAACGTGTCACATGCAAGAGGAGGAAAAGTGGTGTGAACAACAGGTGCACCTGTTATTTTTAACCAAGCAGAACAATCTTAATGTGTCGCACGCGAGAGGAGGAAAAGTGGTGTGAACAACAAGCGCACTTGTTGTTTTTAACCAAGCGGAACAATCTTAACGTGTCACATGCAAGAGGAGGAAAAGTGGTGTGAACAACAGGCGCACCTACTGTTTTTAACCAAGTGAAACAATCCTAACGCGTCACACGCGAGATGAGAAAAAGTGCTGTGAACGACAGGCGCACTTGTTTTTAACTGAATGGAACAATCCTAACGCGTCGCATGCGAGAGAAGGAAAAGTGATGTGAACAATAGGCACACTTACTGTTTTTACCAAACGGAACAATCCTAACACGTCACACGCGAGAGGAGGAAAGGTCGTATGAACAACTTGCGCACTTGATGTTTTTAACTGAGCAAAAACAATCCTAACGCGTCGCACGCGAGAAGGGGAAATTTTAGATCAATAAAAGGGGCAAACAATTCAAAACTTAACACAGCGAGATTGGAAGGCCTCGGAAAATAAAGCCCACTGAGATAACCCAATTCAGTGTGCAAAATTGAAATGCGAAGTTACGAAGAGTTAAACATGAATTTAACAAACTTATAGAAAATCAAAGTAATTGGAGTGACACTCGAATAGGTTGTCGATTTTGCTTTTTGTTTTTTCTTCCACATACAAAATAACAACACGAATTACAGAACAAATAATGAAATAATGGATCAATTTATGAAACAAAGCAACAAAAACAACAAATAAGTATGGAACAAGTAACTAGCCAAAGCAACAAAACAGAACAAGAATAAAACCTATTCCTTTTCTATTCTCTCCACTTAGTTATCTTCCCTTTTTCCTATTTTTTGCTTTTTCTTTTCTTCCTCTCTTTTTTGCTTTGTTTTTTCCTTTGTTTTTTCCGTTTTCTTCTTTTTTTCTCTCTTCTTCTTCTTCTCTCTCTCTTTTTTTTTTTTTCCTTCTCTTTGGCTTTTCTTCATTTTTCCTCATTTTTGCTTTATTTTCATTCTTTTTCCTGTTTCCTTTCCTTTTTTTTTTGCCCACTGTTTGTTTTCATTTTTTCTCTCTTGCTTTTTGTTTTTTCATTTTCTCCCTAAATTCAGATCGAGGCCCAACATTGAAATAAACAAACAAAACAACAAAACAAAAACAAACTAGGTTGCATTTGGGGCCGGCCGGGCCCTAATAAAGCACTGCCGGGCTCCAATGGAGCCGCCTAGGTCACAATAGCGACATGGGCAATTTCCGAAAAACCACAACCCGTGGCTGTTTTAAGCACATCCCAACCTTCACTTCACACACACACAAGGTCGAAAATCCTTCCCTCTCTCTCTTTAGATTTCCTCTCCTCTCGCAAAACCCATCAATCCATACGAAATTTTTCCTTGAACTCCTTTCAATCCTCTACCTTTTGAACCAAACGAAACTTGATCTGGTTAAGGTTTTTGATTTGCCCTTGGTTTTCCTTGATTCTCACACCTTTACCCACATTTTTCCTTCCTCCTCTTTTGATTTTTCCTTTCTCTTTTTTCTTTCTCCTAGGGTTTTGGTTTTTTTTTTTTGTTTTGGAATTTCACTCAATTTCACTTACCCCCTCACTTTTTTGCACATTTTCTCATTTTCCTTCATGCATCCCTATGGCTAGAGATGAGGTTCCCATCCCCGACCCCGTTGTGGGTATTGGTGCCGTCTTAGGTGCAGATATTGAGGCTGAGGATGTTCATGAGCCTGTATTTTCTCCTTTTATTGATAGGCCATTCGACGAAGTCACGTACTAGCCACGTACACACGCTCCGACCCCAGGTGGTATCTTAAGATTTGAGGGCCTCATCCCAAGGATAGCTGAAGACATTTTGCTGCGAGAGCCCGCGACGCACTTGTCCGCCGACGCTTCCATGGTAAGCAATCTTTCCTTTGTTTTGCACATATGTTGAATCTCGTAAGCAAACTACTCATCAATGCTGTATACGTATTAATAACATTCCCCATTTACAGGTGATAGCCAGGAGGATTGGCAGTTACGGGTCCATATCCGACCCTGGACACTGGTATGAGAGGCTTCCCGTGCAGGTCCGCACACAGGTCGATGCTACCGGCTTTGGGCCCTTCTGTTCAGGGCTCATACAGATGAGGGCTGAGCCACTGCTCTACAGAGCCTTGGTAGAGAGTGGTGGGACATCACTGACTTGTTCCACTTCTCGTTGATTGGGGAGTTGACCTTGACTCCATATGACTTCTCGATGCTCACTGGCCTACAGGTAAGGGTTGACAGCCCAATCTCATTTGATTCTGATATGACGCAGTGGAGAGCCGTCCAGTGCCAGCTCCTCGGGGCAATCCCAGACACCACCAGCTATAAGATGGTGAGGTACAGTTGGTTCTTTGATCACTTCTCGACTTTCAGCCAGCTACTTCAAATGAGGTCACCCAATACACCCACGGCTTTCTTATGTATCTCCTCGGTACTACCCTGTTTGCGAATAGGTAAAATCCCATGGGGCTATATCTCCTGGGAGCATTGGTGCACCTATCACAGGTGGCAGAGTATGACTGGGGTGGCGCCGGCTTGGCTACCCTGTACTGCTATATGAGCTCTGCATCTCGTCGAAAGGCGAATTCACTTGGCGGTTACTGGAGGGTTTGGGAGGTACACCTCATACTTACTTTTTCTGTTTTGCTTTGCATTTCCTATTTGTATCTGGTTATCTTCTTTATTCAAAATTGCTCTGTTCATAACTACTTATCTACTTTCTTGTAGCTATAGGTTTACGCATATTTCATCTCTCTTGCTCTAGTCCCAGTACGACCTCTTCAGTTGTCAATACCCCGCTCTCGGTACTACAACTCCTGATTCGAGCGGTGCCGTCGCGTGGACCGAGACTTCCCTTACCTTTTCCATTTCTTTGACACCATCACCACAGATCAGGTGACAAATACTAGTCTTTACATTTCACGGTTGTTCCCATATTGTTGTTCATGTCCTTAACATCTAATTCTTACCTTACACCTTTTGCTCACAGGTTGACTAACACCCCTAGGTGGGCATCCCTCAGACAGCGAGGACGACCTACGTTGCTGCATGGCATGCCTCCACCATACAGATTCTGTTTAAGGGTCCTTTTGGTAGGGCATATTGCTTGGGAGAGAGATTTATTCGTCAGACACGAGGCGTAGCTGATCCCGACATCCTACATCTTCCTCCTCAAGGCATGCGGGTAATTAATGACCTCCATGACGGACCCCAGATCGACTTCCTGATGCTAGGGTGTGGCTCACATTTTTCGTGCCCTTTTTCGGAAGGTTTGAAAGAAGGCCCTCATAATTCGGACTCCCGTGGTTCTGAATCTAATCTTACAAGTGCAACGTGAAACTAATAAACACCAAAGAGTCCAAATTCGGCAAATCATTTTGAAAAATTGATTTTGAATTAAAAAGTGCCAAAATTGGACTATTTTGCTAGATACAGAGTCGTCAACTAAATATATTATTTTTGGAAAAATTTAGAAAACCCTGTCTCGTGTCAAAGGCCACGTGTCCGTCATCACTAAAGTTGCCTTAGCTCGGGAACTTGGATACGAGAGGGGAAGGTCATGAATTGAGCATCTCCGCTCGCCTGATCAATGATCGGCCTCTACTAATCATGATATGATCTTTTATAAATATTATGTGTTCTTATTCCGATTATTAAGCTAGCTTTACTATGTGATGCGCACAAGCAAGTATAGACTAAAATTGTAAGAATTTGAACAATTCAACTTCATATTTGTTTGCGAAAATAGTTTGAATTTGCCATCTCAAGTGGGCTTAAAGTTTGCGGATTTGCCACCAAACATAGTGGGCTTAAAACTGATTTGCCACTCAACAAAGTGGGCTTAAAACGCACATTTGTTGAATCGTTCTAATTCAAACAATAAGCCTTCATCCACAAGCATTCATGCAGTTTTGCATTTAAGCACATAATCTCATGGCAAGCATGCTAATCATTGCAACATTCACACTTATGCAAGTATGCTAAAGCGTAAAAACTCACTTAGTACTCCAAGCTAAAACAGAAACTAATTAGAAATATGCATGATCCTAACTATATTAAGATGCCTAATGCAACACATGCGAAGAATGCAATTAATAGGCTCGGTTACTAATATGACATATGGATCGATTAAATAACATGCAGTTAAACACGTATTCAAATAAGTATTGAAATGACAATGCGGTATAAATGATGCGCTGAGCCTCGGTGCATGCAATACGAATGAATGGATGCAAGCGTGTGATATGCTAATTGAAACATGACGCTCCTAATCTAACCATGGAAAGCGATTAAATAAAAGAGAGAAAGACGTGGCGTTAGAAAACATACACACGTGCACACACACTTATTACAACATTACGCCCTTGCGAATGAGGGTCCGAATGAATAAGTTACCTAACTAGCTTTGCTAATTAAGTTAACTAATTATTACAAAACTCAAAACTAATTGACTATTCTAGTTAACTAATTATTACAAATCCAAACCGAATAACCAGTTAAACTAACTAATTATTTACAACTCTTAATTAGTTATAACTAATTAATTGCAATACATATTTAAGCTAGATATTTAAACGTTAAATAAGCTTGAAAATGCAAGGGAGGCTCATGCATGTGCTCGGTTTCCACTCGAAAAGCTGCTGTTTTGCTACTGCAAGCCTCTGTTTGCACATTTGAGCACTAACAATGCTGCCCACTTCTAGAACACCTCTGTTCCATCTTACCAACAAACTGTGCAAATTTCAGTGGTGGCTGACAAGGGGCCTATCGTCTACCAATGGTGGCCGGTTGGCTACCATCGGTGGCTGATCGGCCACTGGTGGTAGATGTTGACCATTGTTGTCCTGAACTTCCTTGCTGCAACAGAGAGCAAAACAGTGTATTTCTCAAGGGTTGTTTGCATACTTCGCATCTCCTTTTCATGGGGATTCAAAGGAGAGACAAAATTTGATTTTACCAAACCATCAATCAAGCAATTTCATTGTATGATGGCTTGTGAAACCAATTGTGCAAGTTCAATAAATGTAAAACAAGACTCAAATGACCATCACCCTATCATGCATGATCAAGGCCACTGAAGACCTAGGAAAATGACACATTTAATCACTTTTGAGTATGAAACGTCCTATTTTCCTTGTGTTCAAATTAACGTCCGATTTGAACACATGTAATGTAACAGAAAGAATGCTTATCTTGTCTCTTTTACTTGCCAATTTTGTTTACTCATTTTAATTACCAAATCATTCATTAATCCATTAAGTCCATTGGTGAGTGTCCTCTAATAGAAAGAGGGCTCAAACCACAAGTTGCTTTGGGCATGAAAGAGATATTACACTGTTGGTAATGAACCCCCTAAGGGATTAAACCATTAGGTGTAGCACCTCCATTTCACACTTAGGCTAACAAGGGGTTTGGAGCCACTTTCAAAGTAAAAATAAAATCAAGAAAGGAGGGAGGTTGCAGAGATGATTAAGTGCTGGAAATGAGTGACAAAAGTACTAAAACATGCAACCAACTCAAACCAATGGTAGTTAAAACCTTAAAACAATAAGCTAGTGAAGAAACTTACACTACAACCATGCCATACAAGGCTCAAAAGGGACCAAACAACCAAAATAGTGGCAAAACAGTTCAAAGTAAAGTGTAAAACATGTTGGACTTGAGCCATAAAAAGCTAAAACATTAAGCTAATACATGGGGCTAACTAGGCATGCAAACAAGATACAAGGAGGGGAGGCTAACCCCTCCAATTTTGGACTTCAAAATGAGTTTTTTATCACTGAAAAACCTCTGAAATTCAGTGGCTAAAAGGGCGAAAAAAGTTGGTTTGAAAGTGATGAACAAAGGCACAAAAACTTGACAAATTAAGGAGCAAGAAGAATGAACCACTCCCTAACTAAAAAAAGGGGCTCAAACCACCATTTTCAAGCTACAAAAAGAGAACTTTTTACAGTTTAAAACCAGCCCCAAAATAGTAAGAAAAGATGGCAAAACAAGTACATTGAAACAAAGTAAACAAGGCAAGAGTTATACCTTTAAAGCAAAGCTCAAGTTTAGACACCAAACCAAGCTAAAATCACCTTCAAGAGCTCAAAACAAGTCCCAAGAAACCTCAGCTCAAAGGTGAAAGGATTTGGTTTAGGATGTGTATGCAAAAGTGTACAGAGAACAAGCAACTAAGCACAAAATTGCAAGAGAGAGAGAGAAATCTAGGGAGAGAGAGAGAGAGAGAGAGATTTCTTGTTCCAAAATTTCTAACCCTCAACAATGGGGGAGGAACCCTCATATATATAGAAAAACATGCCTTGAGTTTAGAAACATCCTACCATACATGTGTAGGGAGATGCAACTCAGTGTGATAACAGATGTCACAGTTGTCAACAAATATCTAGGAAAAAACACTGGTGGCTGACCGACCACACCAATGGCCGACAACCATGAGCCATGGCCGACAGCCTATGGGGGTAGCCGATAGGTCACCAAAGGTCCAGACACCAAGTTTTGGTACAAAACAAGGCACAAAAAAGACAAGGTTTAAGGGCTCAAAGACAAGGCATTCCGCTGAGGACTTCGGGCACACAAAACGAACACATGCAATCACAATCATCCTATGCACAAGTGATGTCATCCAAGTCTTGGAGATGGTCAAAAATGGGATGTCTACAGTTGCCCCTCTTTGATAGAACTCGGAAGTCATGAAGTGACAGGAGTGAATGTCAAAGCCCAAAGACGACCCATTTTGACAAGGCCGAAGACTTGGACGAACAGACAAGCAAGACAAAAACGGTTGCGCCCGCGGGCTGCCTACGTATCCCTTTGTAAGGAATCAAACCAGCGTAATTCTCGGGCAAGATGCAGGTGATATGCACGATGTAAGAACGTAACTTATGATCATCCAATGAGGTTGAGCAACGAAACATTTAGATGCAAATGCTACGCAATGAAAATGCCACATTCAAGCAAACCGAAATAAGGTATAGCAACCTCAAATACGAAAGTAAGGAAGTAAACACGGCACACGTGGGAATTATCAACCAAACCACATTTCATGCAGAAAGGATGTAAGAAAATTATGCAAACTTAACTACGTGAAGCACAGGAAAGGCGAAGAGCGACCGTCTGGCACACCCGAGGTCTCAACTGAAATCCTAATGTGTTGCACACGGAAGGAAAAGGGTGGTGTGAACACTGGGACGCATCCGAATGTTTTTAAAGAAAACAAACAATCCTAACGCATCTTACACGCGAGAGGCAAAGGTGGTGTAAACACTGGGACGCACCTGAATATTTTTAACCAAAAGGAGTGGTGTAAACACCGGGACGCACCCAAATGTTTTTAACCAAAAGGAGTGGTGTAAACACTGGGACGCCCTCAAATGTTTTTAACCAAAAGGAGTGGTGTAAATACCGAGATGCACCCGAATGTTTTTAACCAAAAGGAGCGGTGTAAACATCGAGATGCACCCAAATGTTTTTAACCAAAAGGAGTAATCCTAACGCATCTCATGCGCAAGGAGAGGGAGTAAAAGGATGCGATTCGAAGGGTACAAATGATTTCACCCAGAACTCTGCTGAATGAACCATACATATAATATCGTACATGCGCAAGAAAAAAAAAAAAAAAATTAACAAGTACAACATATTAAGGGTGCATGTTCTATGCACAATTGCAATAATGTTACGGCATGTTCTATGCAAATGTATTAACAACATGTTCCATGCAAGATAAATTGGAAGCATGTTTTATGCATGAAGGAAGAAGTGCATATTCTATGCCAGATGAAAATGTACGTTCTATGCATGCGCACAATGTATATTTTATGCAAGGATGAAAGCGCATTCTCAACACAACAAATTGAGTAGCAACTTCCGATTTACCTCTCGGATGATTTGCAACATGTTTTAAAAAGGATACACCTCGTTCATGTTGACTAGCAACGAACATCAGGCATTGAAGACACGGTTTGGAGCTTCCACAGAGGCAATCTGAACTCAACAGTGACATTCCCTTGCACCTCTCGAGAAACAAGACCAAGAAACAGCATCAAGACTCAATGGAAGAGCACTGGGCATTAGACAGCCGCGAGGGGAGGGTGTCGGCCACCCCTGAGCATTGTCGGCCACCAATGTGGCCTGTTAGTCAGCTACTAGTGGTAGCCGGTCGGCCACTGATGGCAAATCGGGCCAAAATGGTCTTTTTACGCATGGGTCTTTAAATATAGGCTATGGGGCCTCATTTCTACACACCCTCGTGTTCGAAATTCCACCTTCTCTCTTTCTAGACCTTTCTTCTCTCTAGATCCGCATTTTCTACACGTTTTCCAACGCCCCACGCGAAATTGATTTGTTAAATCCTTTTGATTTCCTTCGTTTTGAACTGATTGAAATTTGATTTCGGTGCTTTTTCTTGGAGTTTCACCACTTGAGGCTTGTTTCCCTCGAGTTCTTCTTAGGTTTGGTGCCTTTTTTCGGGCTTTGACTTTTTCTTTCCTTCTCTCTCTCTTGGGGTTGACTTTTGGCATTGTCTACATATTTTCCTCATTTCCCTTCACTTTTCACGGATTTTCCATCTTCTTTCCACATGGCGGATGATCTACCCCACGACGGAGCTTCTCCAGAGATCCCACCCAGTTGTCTCCAAAGATGGAGGTGGAGCCCGAGCCGGTACTACTACCACCCAGGATTTGACCATTTGACCCGACGACATATCATCCTCGGACGCATGTGCCACCACCCAAGAATATACGGGGTTTCAGAGGGTTTGTGCGAAGTGCACCAGAGGACCTCTTGCTACGAGAGCTGGACTCCCATATATCTTACGGTGCCACCGAGGTATATACTGTATTCTCATGTTTTCTTCATTGTACATTGTATTTCTTGCTTTAACTGTGTTCCTTGCTTCAACTGTATTGTTTACACTACATTTCTTGCCTTAATCACATCTCTTGCACTGTATTTTTTACACTGCCTCTTCATCTGCTTCTTCTCATACCATTATCTATCATTGTTTTGATCACAAGAGGATTCTCGCTCTATCAGAGGCTATGGAGCCACATCCTCGAGGGAGTAGTACATGGAGCTTCCTGTCAGTGTCCTCCACATTATCGACGAGGCCGGCTTTAGCTTATTTTGTACAGGGTTGTCGTGCCTCATTGCGAGTCGGCCCTTACTCGGAGCATTAGTAGAGAGGTAATGGGATACCACCAACGCTTTCCATTTCTCTACTGCGAGGGAGATGACGATGGCTCCTAATGACTTCTCTATGCTCATTGGCATAGGAGTAGGGGGTTACTCGATTTCTTATGATACAGACATGGGCAAGTGGGAGGCCTCCTAGATTTATCTGTTAGGGACACGCCCACCTCACTTCCGATTGAGGATGGTGCGATATAGTTGGTTCGCGAAGCAATTCCGGGGGACTGAGCTAGAGACCCCAAAGGAGACTGAGCATTACGCTCAAGGTTTTCTGATGTTCCTCTTTGGCACCACCTTGTTTGCAAACAAGGGGAACACTATAGAATTGTATCTTCTAAGTGCCTTGGTAGATTTATCTCATGTCGGACTCTACGACTGGGGCGGTGCTGGCCTAGCCACATTGTATGGCTATATGAGCTCGACATCTTGTAGGAGTGGAGACAGAGTTGGAGGCTACTGGTGAGCCTGGGAGGTACGTTTTACATTTCTATTTTACATTTTCTACTTTCTGTTTCTATGCTTTCTGCTTGGCACTTTCTGTGCACCGCACACTGCATTGTTTACACCCATATATTGCATTTTCTGCATTGTACACTTTGCATCCTCTGTATCTGTACTCTCTGTACACTATATACACCTTCTGCACACATTCTGCTTTTTGCATTTGAGCTTGTACTTTCCATACACTATACATTGTATACTCATTATTGCCTCTTTCTCTACAACTTTGGGTGTATGCATATTTTCTAACTCTCGCTCTGAAGCCAAAGGTGGAGATGCCCCTCTTTGTGCCGTACTCTCATCGGTACGACGGCAGGTGCTTGCGAAGGACCAAGGAGACCTTTTCGTTCTTCTATCGGTATTTCGACACTGTGACCGTGGCAGAGGTAACTCAAAATTCGCAGTTATTTTCATTCCACGCGGGCTCTGATTTATACTTTGATATCTAATGGTCACTAACAATCTATGCATTCTCTATTTACAAATCACTTGGCAGCCCTGGGCAACGATGCTGGCCGGAGTCAGGGACCAGTTCGCTAGATCTTGGGGAGCCTCCTGTTATTGGCTTTTGTTTGGGGGCCCGGTTTGTCGAGCCTGGTTTTTAGGCGAGCGGTTCTTACGCTAAACCATGGGCCTGCTTGAGCCGGTAGTTTCCATGGCACTTCCGCCATCTATAAGAGCCACAGAGAGACTCACTTTCCAGGAGATGATTCAGTTCACGGAGGGCTTGGAGGCCGACTACTTTCGCGGGGAGGGCGACTATTCGACATTCATCCGAACACACCTCATGCCTCCTTTGACCGATATTTGTGAAGGTGAGAAGGCGGGGCCTACAGCTGCGAGGGAGAGAGCTAGAGTGCCTAGGGCGACCAGGGCACATGGGAGAGGGGCTACCCAGAGGACCGGTTGGCCGGAGCTACCTACTGCACTCACATATTGGAGGTATACTAGGGAGGCATACTAGATTCCGATTGAGCCTGCTGCAGCGGGGCATAGATATGTCAGAGCCCATGATGCACCCTCGGTATATACCACATTTTTTGGTTTTCCTATCTATTTATGATATTTGTTCCTTCCAGACACTAATCATCCCCAATGAATTCGTAGGCACCCCCAGGATACACCGATGATCTGCTGGAGCTACTAGCCTCATTTGAGGATATGATATTGAAGAGGGAGGCACTGCTCGGCTTCCACGGCATTCAGGTCATTTCTTCAGTTTTCTTACATTCCAGTCATCAAATTTCCACTGACACACTAAAACTAGCATTTTAACTAAAAACTTCCCCACACTACACTGATACACTACATCTGAAACACTAAATTTCCATACTGCATACATACACTGTACCTGACTTTTGCATATTCTCATTCTACACACCATACTTGCATCTAATATACATACTGTGGCTAACATATGACAACTGTCTTTTTATGTCCCACCCATACGGACAGCACCGGCTGCAGTTGCAGCACCTGCACCAGCGATGCCTTCACCAACAGTAAGGAGGAGAGAGAGACAGGCTCTAACACGCAGTCGAGGCAGAGCCAGAGGTACTCGAGATGAGAGTGGTCCTTCAGAGCCCATTCTGAATGATGATGATACCGAGACGAGTGGCTTCGAGGAGGCAGTGAGTCCATAGTCTAAGTCCTCTGAGAGTGGAGACGATGGCAACTCTGGTTCCGAGAGTGGGGATGGCACTGGCCTAGACTCTATTCAGATTCAAACAGCGGTGCCAACGAAGACAGTGCCCCAAAGTCCCTTCCTTCGAGGAAAAGGACGAAGAGGGCATCACGAGCCTGAGGCGACTTGCACTGATTTTCCTGTTGTTTTTGCTTAGCTTCTTTTGTTAGTAGTGTTAACACATGTATAGCTTCAGACATGTTTTATTTGCTTCAAAAACTTGTACCACACTTTTGTAAAAGAAAACAACCATGATCGGAATGAAAACCTATTTTTATTTGAAGAAGGTGTTGTATTTTGCATCATGAGCACAGCATCGCATGAAAATGAGATTGAATTTGATAATGACATTTGAAAATGGCATTGGCATAACTCTCTTAATCAGGTAATGAACCAACCAACTCTAACAAACAAAGTAATAAAACTCGATAATCAAAATAGCAACAATTTAATAAACAAAACAAGAAAACACGATAAACAACAAAACAACTCAATAAACAAAACAAAACAAATCAAATATAACTTAACAAACTTGCTAAAACTAAAAAGACTCAAAACAAGACCAGAAAATGCACAAAGAACAGAAAAAAAAAAAAAAACACATGCTTTCAGCATTCTCAACACATAAGTCGACAACAGGTTAGAAAAAAAGCTATCGGCCATGAATAGATGTTGTCGACCACTAAGGGTGGCCGGTCGACTACTAAAGTGGCCTATCGGCCATCACTAGTGGCCGGTCGGCCATCAATGTGAGGAACCTCCAGATTTTTGCCACCTGGCTTCCACTCACTGCCTTATCTTCTACAAAAGGTTGAACTTCATAGTTTCTTCATTTCAGCTACAAATTCTTCACAAAATGGAGCCATTATTTGCCCAAAAACTCTTGAATTGGATTGCAACTTTAGATGACTCAAAAAAGTTAAATTTTTTGGGTTTCGGCATAAATGCATTATTTCCGCTTAGTCGTTCCCCGCTTTGTTTTCCGTTTCTACATGTCGTAGCTAGATGTTGGAACCCCGATTACACATGTTTTTAGCTTCAGGGGACAAGAGCTATGCCCGACAATCAAAGAATTTCAAGTGCTAATGGAGTCCCAGGGCGATGAGAAAATCTTGTCTCAGCCCCGTTTTGGTCACATCCAAGCTTTGAGACGGATATGCCGGCTTACTCTACGCGAGGCTTGTTCCTTAGTTCACAACGGAGAGTTGGACATTCCCAGTTTGATTCATCGATTTGGTGACCGCGACAACCTTCTTTGGCGGGGTTTTCGACAACACACCCTTTGTTTGTGCATGTTGGCACATTTCCTCCTTGTCCCTAGTTTTTGAGGGTCTAGCATTCGGCTAATTGAAGTGGTGCAAGGCTTGAAAGAGGGCAAGAGTTGCCTTGGCTTGACATTAGCCGAGACTTTGATGGGCTTAGACGCCTTCCATCGACGAGAGACCACCAAATTCGTAGGGAGTCCACTACTTCTTCAGGTAATGTTTTCCACCATTTCTAATATGTGTTTCTCACATTTCTAGGCACTCATGCTCTGTTTTTCCTTCAAAGCCATTTTCTCACTTTTCTCTTAGCGCACATCTCTCTATTTTTTAATCTCTCTTTTCTTTCATCCCTCCCTAGATATGGCTTATGGACAAACTAAAAGTAGTGAACTCTTGTCTCGCATACTCAGTCCCAGCATACCTTTTCCGCCAACAGCTAATTGATTTTCCGAATGAAGGATATTGGTGCCACTAGATGTGCAACAAGTCTGCTGCTGACATTGATTGGTGTTGCCCCTGGCTTAATCTGACCGAAATGAGCTACAGCATGACTTGGCAACCTGGCATTGAGTTGATTAGCCTTACACACTGTGTATTCTACTTTCCATTCTGGTTCAGGCGCTAATTTGGACATGATTAGACTTGCCTAGAGGAGAGGGTAGAATACATGGTTTCATTCCCCGTCCGAGGCTCACATTTGGCTAGGTATCTCACTGCTTAGAGGACGAGAGAACTTCTGGCTCCTGCTCCTAGTTTCAGTTGTGCACTTTCTGGCGAGTGCCTGACCTGGCTTAAAGATGAGGCGCAATTTGGGCCCACTTTAGCATCAGGAGCTTCTACAAGCACAAGCAGGGGACGCAGGAACACCTGACTCATCTATGTCCCAAGTTTATTGCTTTGATCTTACTTTTCAAGTTTTATGAATATAATAAAAGTAGCTTTTGATTTGTATCGAGATTTAGAGAACTTTGTACTGAAATCAATGAAATTGAAGTTGTGAGCACTGAAAATTTTTCTTTTGGTCCAAAATGGTCTAAGTTGTAAAAGGATTAATTTGAACAAAAGTCAACTTTTATCAAAATTTTTCAAAACCATTTTCGATAAGGATCATAACTTGACACACAGGTAATCTATCCTCGAGATATACAACCCTAAATCCGAAGAAAACAAATTGCCCCTTGACTGAATGGCACTGCTTAGCACTGTAACCAGCTCTCAAAGAGGATCACAACCAAACATCCAGATAAAGAATGAACAAGGATAACTTGATCATCATATGGACAAGACAGTTGAGTTAGAGGTGTTTACGGCCGACCTTCAGAATGAAGTTACCTACGTATCACAAAGATGGGAATCAGGCCTTACGTAGTTCGGTTCGGGTTCACTCGAGTATTAACACTCTCTTTTTGCGCTCTAACTTTTGCCAAGGTTGCCCTTTAGGGTTTTCAACCTTGCGAGCTCAATTTTTCTTTATTTCCAATTTTTTGGTGCTCTAACTTTTACCTACGTCGCCCTTCCGGATTTTTAGCTTAGCGAGCCTCTTAGGGGTAATATTTCTTTAACTTGTCCATGTTGATCGGTTGGGAAAATTCTAGGCCATCCAGGTCCATAAGAATAACAGCTCTACTCGAGCACATAGTTTTGTTAATGTAAGGACCAGTCCAATTGGGTCTGAACTTGCCCCTAGGGTCATGGATGGGAGCTCGGTTGTCTTTCAGCACCAAATCCCCTTCTTTGAGATTCTGGGACTTAACTTTCTTGTTAAAAGCCCTAGCAATCCTACGTTGATAACCCTAAACATGGTGCAGTGCTTTCAGCCTTCTCTCATCGAACAGTATTAGTTCCTCGAACTTGCTCTATTGCCAATCCGCCTTTGCTATCTGACACTTAGCCATAACCCGCAACCATAACCCGCAGTGACGAAACTTCTATTTCGATCGGCAAAAAAACTTCTATCCCATAAACAAGGGAGTATGGAGTAGCCCCAGTAGACGTCCGAATTGAAGTCCTATAACCCTAGAGTGCAAGTGGCAATTTGTCTGGCCAATCCCTGTAGGTCTCAACCATCTTTTGTAAAATATGCTTGATATTCTTGTTTGCGGCCTCAACAGCTCCGTTGGTTTGCGGCCAATATGTGGATGACTTATGAAAGCCACGTTGTATTTCTCCAATAAGTCGATCACTTCTTTCTTGAAATGGGAGCCATTATTTGAAATGATCTTATTCGGGACTCCATAACGGCAAATGATGTTATTTCAGATGAACTTAGCGACATGCGCTGCCTTCAAAACTGCATAAGACTGAGCTTCCACCCACTTGGTAAAGTAATCAATTGCCACCAGAATGTATTCATGCCCATTTGACCCTTTCGATGTGACTGCGCCGATGATGTTGATTCCCTAGACTAAGAAAGACCATGGTGAAGTCATGTTAAACAGCTTTGACGGCGGAATATTCATGCGATTGGCATGAATTTGTCATTTGTGGCATCGCCAAATAAAACCAATACAATCCTCCTCTATGGTAGACCAATAGTAACCTTGCTTGAGAATCTTCCGGGCTAACATTACCTTATTTATGTGCGCTTTGCACTCTCCCCCATGAATAGCCTCTATTAGGCGCTTTGATTCCTATGCGTCGACACATAATTTGTGCATTCCCAGATGACCCCTCTTATACAGTTTACCCCCACAGATGATAAATTGAACAGCCATCCGTCATATTGCCCTCTTGTCTTTGGCATTCGCCCTTGGTGGATGAACCTCCTTTTTCCAAGAAGTTTCAGATATCATAAAACCAAGGGTTTTGATCTTGTACTGCAATAGACTCATAGGCTGGCATATATCTCTGTTCAATAATGATCGGATGTATCCAGACTCCAAAAGGGATGTTTATCATAGAAGATAGAGTTGATAAGGCGCCAACAAACCTGTTGTTCTCTCTTAGTAGATATGTGAAGGTCAGTTTCTCAAACTTAGGAATCAGAACATCCAGGGTCTGGTGATAGATCTTCATTTTTTCTTCTTTGACCTTCTAGTCTCCTTTTGCTTGAGAAACAACTAGGTTTGAGTCACCGATAACATCCAACCTTTTTGCCCTTAGTTCTAGGGTGGTTTCCAAACTAGCGATACACGCCTCGTATTCTGCTTCGTTGTTAGATACTTTGAACCAGAGTTTGAAGGCTAAAAGTATATGGGAATTGTTGGGTGCTATCAGCAACACCTCTATTCCATAACCGTACTGGTTAGACGCTTCGTCAAAGTACATTGTCCAAATCTCTTCCTCAACTTGCAGAATAGCTTCATCTGGGAAAAGGTATTCTACCGTTTCATCCCCTTCTACTAGGTGATCTACCAGGAACTCTGCTATCGCTCTCCCCTTGACAGACTTGCGAGTAACATACTTCAAATCAAATTCGTAAAGGAGAAGTGTAGACGTCCCCGAACGTCCCGGGAGGGAATCCCGTTTTGTTCATTAGGCTCACTATAGTTCAGGACTCAATGTCATGATCCTGTATCTAATCTCGCAGAGTGCAATGCAAGACCGATGAATCATCAAAGAGTCCAAATCCGGCAAATCGTTTTTGAAAACAGATTTTTTTGAAAGAAGTGCCAAACATGAACTGCTTTGCCAGATACAGAGTCGCCAGCTAAATATTTATTTTAGGAGAATTTAGGAAACCCTGACTCGTGCCTAAGGCCACGTGTCCGTCATCACCAAAGTTGCCTCGGCTCGGGAACTTAGGTACGATTGAAGAAGGTCACTTTGTGAGCACCCCCGCTAGCCTGATCAAAGATCAGCCTCTACTAAATATGATATCGAGTTTTGAAAACATTATGTGCTCTTATTCCGGTTTATTAGCCTAGAATTACTATGTGATGTGCGCAGCATACAAGTATAGACTGGATCGATTGAGTTGGAACAAAACATTTCGTGTTTGTTTTTTAAAGCGGTTTGCTACTTGCAAGTAGGCTAAAATGCAGATTTTGCCACCCTCAAGTGGGCTTAGAAAACATAGGGACTTGCCACTATCTAGTGGGCTTAAAACTCGCAATCAATGAATTGTTCCAATTCAGATAATCCAACCTCCACCCACAGGCATTCAGGCAGTTATATCACATAAGCACTTAGCCTTATGGTGAGCATGCTATCATGGCAGTCACTCACACACATGTAAGGATGCTAAAGCATAAAAGCTTACCTAGTACTCCGAGCCAAAACATAAGCTAGTTAGTAATCAAATGCATGATCCTAACTATGCTGAAATGCCTAATGCAACACATACAGGAATGCAACTAAGATAGGCTTAGCTATTCTAAGATGGCAGGTGAAATGCAACAGATAACATGTATTCAACTCGGAATTGAAATACAATGCAGTTAGTATGATGCGCCGAGCCCGGTGCATGCAAGACAGAATGAATGCAAACATGCGAGCATAAGTATATTAATTGAAACGTGCCCTAAACTAACCATCATAAGCTGGTAAATAAAAAGGAGAAAGACGTGGGGTTGGAAGACATACATCACACGCACGCACACTTATTACAAAATTGCCCTCCTCGGAGGGTCCGAATAAATAATACAGACCGAATAAATAATTAACTACTCTAGCTAATTAAATATTACAAAACCCTAATTAATTAACAAATTAACTAAGAAACGAAATAAACTAGTATGCAGATCTATGGACCGCCTCAGCTCTGTTCCGAATGATGAAAGATGCATGCATGCTCGAGTCGCCTTGTCGGGAAATTCCTCGCGATGCCCTGATTTGCCTTTGTTTGCAATTGATCTCGGAATATTGTACAAAGCTCTAGAAGGCCGTTGGTTTCTAGTTTGCTGCAACAGAGAGCAAGAAAGGGGCATGGCAAAGAATTTTCAACACATGTGCGCACGACCACTCTCTCCGTCATTGCATAAGCTCTAGGGAGTGTAGTCCTCGATCCTCATGCCATCAATCACGCATCTCGATGCATGATGGCAAGGGAGTCGAATTGCACGACTCAATGTGAAATGAATACACATATAAACACAACAAGGCCTAAACTTCATCATGGGTAATCCGAAGTGTCGGCGACCGGAAATTGAGACACGTTTCGTCACTTTGAGTACGAAACGCCCTTCGTTTCCCGTGTTTGGACTAACCCTACTCCAAACACAATGCAATGAGATGGCATACATGATGCGACTAACATGCCACCCTAAATGCAATGCAACCTAATCATGCTGGCATGCGAGGGATGATATGCACACATGCAACCTAACATACGTAATGCTATGGACTAAAATGGCATACACAATGCACACATACGAAGATGGACATACACAAAGGCATAATCAAAGCATACACAATGCGATGGTCAAACATGCAACAACATGAACCAAATGGCATACACAATGCAAGGTGGATTTAAACCAATATGAGTGGACCTCAGCCACACTTAAATCAGTGGCCATATGATGAAAACGAGACAACCGAAATACATGCAAACATGTACGAATGTAAAGGACCGATCCTAAGGCACAACATGCAACTCTATGGCATAGAATGGCACATGATCTAGCTCTGAAATGGCATAAAAGATGGTCTCGAAACATGCAAACACCTCACATAATGCATGCTAGATGACCCAGATACCGAAACTAGTGGAGTGGATTACACTATAGGTATACAAAGCGATGCACAAATGACCAAACCACTCCCAAACAGACCTTAGCAGGTCCAAGACAGCGGGAAAATGGTCTAAAAAAATGGCTTGAAATGCATAGAAATGAAGCTCATGCAATGGTCCAAAAACGAGGCAAACTAGCACGACTCTCAAACGCATTTAAAGAGTGGAAAACATGGGAATATGGCATACATGTAAGCTCTAAAATACGATGCACAGTGGTCCTAAAATATGGAAACACCTCAACATAAGCATGCAATACGGCCCAAAACACAAAACTAGGCAAGAGTATTGAACGACAACCATGCATAGCAAGCATCATTCGACCATGAGGCATAAAAACTGAGCTAAGGCAGTCCAAAACATGCATAAAATCAGTTTAAAGTATGGCCAAAAAGTGCTAGATTCATAGACCAAAATAGCATGCAATACAAGCTAGTGAAGAGGGTTTACACTACAAGTATATGGAGCATTCAAGAGGTCACTAAAACAGCAAAATTCAGAGGTATGACATGCCAAATAAACCCCAAAAATCCACTAAAATAGGGTTTATGCATGCAAGAATGAGATGCTCTTTTGATAGGCTATAAAGAGGGTTGTTCTACACATGCAAGATGGACACCCAACATGACAAAACCACCTCTGGACAGAGGTTATGTAGGCCCTAAAACTCACTGAAAAGGGCCTGAAATAAGGCTAGGAAGCATGCAAGTATAGGCTCCTTTGATATGCTATGAAGAGGGTTATTCTACACATGCAAGAGGGACACCTAATATGGCAAAAACAACTCTGGACAGAGCTCATGCATGTCCTAAAACTCACCAAAAATGGCCTGAAACATGGCTTGGAAGCATGCACACATGGGCTCCCTTGTTATGCCAAATATGCTAGAAAACAAAACAAGGGATGAGAGGGTCACCCGTCTCTGATTTTGGGGCTCAAAATAGTATTCCAACCACTGAAAATCCGCTAGATTTCAGTCGCTAAAGGGCCAAGCAAATCTCAATACAAAAGCCTTAGGGTATGGCTCAAAACAAGGCAAAATGATGCATACAAGGGGGTAGATGACCCCCAACAACAAAATGACCTTAAACAAAAATGTTAAAGACCTCAAAATAAGGCTTTTTTCAGTTTACACCGAAGCTCAAAAATGCTTGCAAATGAGGCTAAGAGATGGATCAAAATAGGGCTTAAAAAGGAAGAAAGTGTGTTACCCTTGAAGCTCAAGAAGACCAGCAACTTCTGGACCCAAAAACCAGACCTTCAACCTCTGAAAATGACCTCTAAGGACCTCAAAGCAATGGTGGAAGTGTATGGCTATGAGGTGTAGTGATAAAGGGTCAAGAACTATGCACTTTGGAGCCAAAATGGTGAGATATAGAAAGGGATATATGTTTTGCCTTTCAAGAAGTTCTGAACCTTTTCAAAGGAAGGAGAGGCCTTCCTTTATAGAGCCAAGGGTCCAAAGCTTCTCCTAGAAGCTTAGAACCAAGAGTGAAGATCCTCCATACACGTGTATGGAGGATGCAGCTTGTGCCTCCCAGCTGGCACAGCTGGAAAGCATTCAAGGAGACAAAAAAGGTGGGAGCTGGCCAACCAGTTCAAGTGGTCGGCCGACCACTTGCCCTGGTCGGCCGACCAGGTCAAAAGGTCCAAGGTGGTCGGCCATCCCCTATGATGAAGCCCCAAAAGTTAGTTTTCCAATGGCGCCAGCCTTGCATTAAAATTCCAACTGTGCAAAAAGTTATGCCTGTTTTGGTGAAGCTGTGCAGATTCGGTCCAACCGGATTGATGTCCCACTTCAACAAAGTATATCTCCCCCATCCGGACTTGGCTTTAGGAGATTCTTGAGTGCAAAATGAAGTCCCAGAAGTAAGCTTTCCAATGGTGGTGGCCTCATAGCTGAAATCCAAGTATGCAAATGAATAGGCTTGATTCAGCGAAGATTGCTCGTCCATCTCTTAGCCATTCATGTCCACTTCTCCCCCAACTGTGTTTCTTCCCTCTTCTCTTCTTTTCTTCAGCTCCAAACCGCTAAACAAGGTGTTTTGAAAGATTTTTCAGAGATTTCTTCTCTCTTTCGTTCATTTCCACTTTGCACTTGCTCGGTTTATCGAAAAGCGCGACATTTAACAAAATGCAAGCGTTGAAATATCGTAGAACTTTATTTTCAAAACATTTTGAAAGAGAGGGTTTCAAGTCTAAAATCTTTTGATCAAGAAATGGGATGTGAGGTTAGGGTTTCACTCTCCTCTTGTCGAAGAAATCGAACATTTGCCCTGCTCAACTTTCTCCACCAAGTAAACCATCAGTAGTGCCCAAGTCTTAAGAGCGGTCAAAAATGGGGTGTCTACAAGAAGCAACCAACGAGTTAGCCTGCCCATAAGCGCTGGTTTCTTGAAGAGATATTTGATGGGATCTAGTCTTGAAACCAGAATTACAGAGTGAGCTAACAAGTAGTGCCTCAACTTCCTAGTAGCCCATACCAAGGCTAGGCAAGCTTTCTCCAACGGCGTGTAGCGGATTTCATAATCCAGCATTTTCTTACTTAGGTAATAGATGACTTTCTTCACTTTATCCTCAAATTCTTGAGCAAGCATGCATCCCATCGTTGTATCTATTACTGACAGATACAAAATCAAGGGCTTCCCCGGCTGTAGCGGTGATAACACGGGTGGATTTTGAAGGTACTGCTTGATCTGCTCAAAAGCGAATTGACATCGGTCATCCCATCAGAATTTCTTTCATTTCTTCAGGAGACTAAATAGTGGTTCACAAGTCAAAGTTAGTTTTGAAATAAATCGTCTTATGAATTGCACTTTACCTAGAAAACCTCGCACCTCATTTTCAGTCCTTAGTGGTGGCATTTCTAGGATGGCCTTGATTTTGAAAAAATCTACCCCGATGCCCCTCTGTGTGATCAAGAAACCCAGCATTTTTCCTACTATTACACCGAAAGTGCATTTCTACTTATTCAACCTCAACCGATATTCTCTGATCTGTTAAAAGAATTTCTTCAAGGCAATATAGTGGCCCTCTCTTTCCTTAGACTTGACAATCATGTCGTCCACGTACACCTCGACCTCTTTATGGATCATATCATGCAGAATTGTGGTTGCAGCCCGTTGATAGGTAGCCTCGGCATTCTTCAGCCTAAATGGCATCACCCTATAGCAGTAGGTTCCACACGACGTAGTGAAGACAGTTTTCTCTCTATCCTCGGGTGCCATCAGAATCTGGTTATACCCGGAAAATACATCCATGAAGGAGAGCAATGCATGGCCTGCAGTGAAGTCCACCAATTCATCGATGTGCGGTAGAGGAAAGTCGTCCTTCGGACTGGCCTTATTCAGATCTTTGAAATCCACACACACCTGAATTGTACAATCTTTCTTTGGCACTAGAACAATGTTGGCCAACCAAGTTGGATACTCAGATAATAGCAAGAACCCTGCGTCTATCTGCTTGGTGACCTCTTCCTTAATCTTCAAAGCCTAATTCGAGCGTATCCTCCGCAGCTTTTGTTTGATGGGTCGGGCCTCGGGGTCAAGAGAGATCCGATACTATACAATCTCTGGATCAATTCCAGGCACGTCTTCGTAGGACCATGTGAAAACATCTTTGAAATCTTTTAATAAAGCGACTAAGCGCTTGCGCTCCTCCAAAGACAACGTGGACCCGATCTGGACCAGAAGCAGATCCTTCTTAGTACCCACATTAATTAGAATGATTTCATCAACAAGGGGTTTTACAAACCTCTCCTCCTCTCGATTAATCAAATGTTTCAAAACCAGAAGAATTCCTTCTATACTGTTAGAAGGGTTCGCACCCGATTGGTCCTCGATTATAGAAACAGTCAGGTTATCCTCCAAGTTCTCTGAGTTGATCTGAGGATCTGAAAAAAAACATGCCAGTGCTACTCCTACTTCAAGTTCACTGCTTTCAGAATCACTTCCTGTGCTCTTTGCAGCTTCAGCAGTAATTGGCTCAGCCGTTTCTTTCATATCACTATCTTGCAGCTGCAAGTCAAAGAAAATCTCAAAGTCGGGAAACCGTTGCTTCTCAGAATTGAACCAGGGTTCGGGGAAACCACAGAATGGGAAGCCTTCACCCTCCCGAACAAAATAACCATTCAGGGTTCCCCGAATTGGTCGGTGCACAAGCTCGTACCGCTTCCTGGTCTGCTTAGCTCTGACTCTTCCGACTATCTCTTTCCCTTTCCTCACCTAGTCCTATTTGGTGGGCGTATAGCCCAGACCAAAGGCATGTGGGTTATGTGCACATTGGGCAATGCAGTGACGCCTTTCCGGCCGCTTCTCCTTAGCCCCATTCTTGGCATGTGTTGGAGTTTGTTCATGAAGTACACAGATTGGGCGCTAACATACAAGCCCTCATCAATAGCCAGGATATTCTACACTACCCGGGCCTCAGCCAAGATAAACCCTGAAAGGAAGACATCCTCTTCGCCATGCTTAATCTCCAGCATAGGTGTAGTGACCTCTGACAGAGGATGTATAGATGAATTCCCAAAAACTATGGCCACCCCCTTTCCTATGGGGGTACTTGAGCATTTGGTGGAGGGTAGAATAGACAACTTTTACTTGGTGCATCCGGGGTCGCCCAAGTAGTAAGTTGAAAGTGGCCGGACCATCTAGGACATGGAACTCGATGTCCTGCTGAGCTGGGCCGACTTGTACTCTAATCTGCACTGTACCCATCACCTATCTGCTTGTGTTATCACACGCTCGGATCACCTGGGCTGTAGGCACAAAATCGGCCGATTTCAAGCCAATGGCATATGCTGTACGAGTTGGGAAGACGTTGATTGTTGACCCAGTATCAACCAGTACCACTGGCACCCACTTTTCTCGGCACTCTACAGATATGTATAGAGGCTTATTGTGTGCAGAGCCTTCTAGCGGTAATTCCTTGTCTGAAAAGGTCAAAGTCGGCGCAGCAGCTCCCGAGAAGACTAATCACACCAGTTGTTCCGGGGTGGTGTCGATGAACAACTTGGCTTTATCCATTGCCGTCAGTACAGCCTGCATGTGCACTCGCGAAGCCATAAGTAGCCCCTAGATAGATATATTAGCTTGAATCTTTTTCAACTGTTTCAGCACAGCCTCTTCCTTGAACTATTTTTCCTTCTATTTCTCAACTTCTTTATCCTTCCCAGATGCCTCGGGTTGGTCTAGATGCGGTAGTTTGAAATATCGGCCACTTCTTGTCATGTGGTAGACTTTTTCCACATACCAGGTGTTGTCAAGAAGGCCTTCACCCCAATCATCGTCAGTGTGGGCAAGATGCAGATCATCATCTTCCCACCATATACCTCTGGCAACCGACAAGCAATCGTCCGGTTCCGCCAAAGTTTTCTCTCAGCAGAAACATTTCTCGTAGGGTGTTGAGCTATTCCAGCTTTCAGATCGTTTTCACTCATTTCTTGCCCAAACCGCTCCAGCGCGGCTTCTTGTTCTGTATGTACAGTACTAACAATGCCCAATTCCTGAGCCAATTGTTTTTCACTAATGCTTTCCGGTAGTTTACGGCCATTGCAACGGTCTTCGCTTTCTGTTCCTCCAGTTTCGATCTAGTTCCCTCATCTATATCGGGCTCATCACTTAGCCACCCAGAATTGTTTGTCGACCCATTCAGATCGAACCAATCAATATGCACGTCCCCTTGATCTTGTTGATCAAAGAACTGCAAATTGTCTATGTCCTCCTCCAAGTTGGCTAGATCATCTAATCCCTGACTTGGTCCATATTTTTGAACTACACTGACCTCCATCCCAGCTGGCAACACCACTTCCGGCTTAGCTTGATTGATTGGCACAATATAGTAGCTCAGGTTGTACACCCCATCAGATAAGTTCTCAGAGCCCTCGGGCAACGAACGAACATTCTCCACCAAGGCTGACCTTCCTTCATCTTTCACTGTCACTACCGTTGGTTCGGGTTAGAATGTGAACGTGCTCATCATGCACAAGTCTGTGCTTTCAGGGATGAACAACGCCAGCTTAGGTAGATGGGAATGCGTGATATATATACTGGGGTCATAAGAGATGACCAGTGTGTGGATGAGGTTTATATGCCGGGGTAGGGGGACTTGGTTATGTGGTAGGAGAGGATTTGTACTGACCTAGTTTAAAACACTAATCAATATCATGACCATGCTGTTGGTGAAAAGCACAATATTTGGTCGTATTGTGTTTCGGAGGGAAAGGATCGGGTAGTGGGTGTTGTTCTAACGGCTTAAGATGCCCCTTTTTGATTAGGACCCCTAAGGCTTTGGACAAAGTCATATAGAGCGGGTGAAGACCCTTTGGTTTCAGGTTTGATGGCTCAAGGTTTGTGAAGTTGTATTGGATGTACCGGCAAAAGGGGTGGCAGTTTTGGATGTAGTGGTGACCATGCTTACATTTGAAGGCCATGCAAAGGTGCCACCAGTCGTGACTGCATTGGAGCTGCGTGTAAAAGGCCTTTTGGGCTGTTCCTTCTCATGGTCTATCAACCTCTACTTCATTGCATCCTCAATTTGAACTCCTATTTCATGGAGCTTAGCAAATGTAAACAAAGACAAGAATATCATTTTCTGTAATAATCTTCCTTGCAAGTTACGGACCACCATTCTGATTTGGTCCTTTTTAGACAGCCGGATAGTCATCATGGAGGCCTTAGGCCTCTATTGGGTCACAAAATTCAAGAAACCTTCCTTCGGTTCTTGGCGGGTTACTTCAAGATCACGGGTTGTGATCTCGATCTGGGTATTGTAAGAGTACTGCACGATGAAGGCCTCGGCTATTTCCTCCCAGTTTCTTCTCATAGAGTCTTCAAGCTTGGCATACCAAATGGCCGCTATACTCGACAGGGTCCGGCCGAAAAGCGATAACTTCTGTACCCTGGTGAGACCCATCGGTCGTAGGATATTAGAGAATAACTGTAGATGGACCATAGGATCCCTGAAGCCATCGAACCGATCTATATGAGGCATCTTGAATCTGTCTGCCAGAGTCACTCCTCAATGTCAAGGATTGAATTCATGCCCTGCACCCGTTTGAAGAGCTTTTCTAGCTTGTTGACCTTCAATGCGGTGGGGTCAACCTCGAATTCAAACAGCACCTCCATTTGGTAGACTGGTGCCTTGGAGGTCTGAGGTGGGATCGGATATGTCGGGATGCCCATGTTCTCTTGGACATTGATTGTGACCTTGAGTGCTGGAATTCCTGCTGGGGGTGCATGGGATGCAGAGGCTACTGCTGGTTGTGGTTGCTGTTGCTGAAGCCTATCTATCACTTCTGCTTGGCGGGCTACAACCTCAGCTTGGTAGGTTGTGACCTCAGCTTGTCGGGCAGCATCTAGCTGCATAGTCTCAATGGTTTGCTGGAGCTGATGAAGCATATCTTCCATGCTGACTAGGGTGTGTTAAGCTATCAAAACTGGCAAATACTCTCTTTCTAGAGTAGAAGTAGAATACTGGGCCTGACTTGGTACGGGCGAAGTAAAAGCTAATTGCTGGATTGGTGAATTATGCCTGATCCTCCTCCGTCTGGTAACTGGTGGAAGTGAAACAAACACTAGCTGTCCCCTGACAAGATCTCCGGATCTATGAAGTCTTCTCACTCGGGTCCAAAGTGCTTGGGGGCTAACGGAATCGTCTAAAGCAATGGTGAAAAACTACCTTGCAAAAAGAAATAAAGCAAAAAACAAAAATCAGAAACCGCATAACGGCTCTGCTCAGATTCTAATCAGTACACTGATGTAATCAAAGCCGTAGAACCATGCTCAATACGGAATTCTGCCTCTCAAAAACTGATACCCAGACTTGCAACTGATACATACATTCCTGCAAAGTTTTACTCTAAAAGCACATATCAAGCAAGTGAGAGCCAAAACACCCCTATGATGGGGTAGGGTTACCCTGTCCTAGTTTCATCAGGAGCTAGGGAGTCACTACGCAAAACAAGCGGCTTCACACAATTCTGCATTCGAGTAAGTAACCTGTCGTAGTTTGGAACAAACTCTATGGTTTCCGATATGCAACTAGGTCGATTGGTCAAAAAGGGTACCTCAACAAGGCTACCTAATATACCTCTCACACCTAACACCAAGGAGTGGAAGGAGGATCAAATGGTATAGCGGTAGTCCAGATCCAAGTGTTGTGTTTCCATCGTGGCAGAACCCGCAACCGGTTAGCCTTTTGGCAAGCTTTTCCAAGCAAGCGTCCGACAAACCGTTCAGGAATAGCAGATGGCAAACACTGTGACTTAGGCGCACCGATGCAAATGCAAATGCAAAAAGACACATAAGTGTAGATAAAATGTCATATTCATGAGTTTGAGTCAACTTCTCTAAATCCCCAGTAGAGTCGCCAGAAATTGTGGTTCACCTTTTTCGTGCCCCCTTTCAGAAGGTTTGAAAGAAGTCCCTCACAGTTCAGACTCCCGTGGTTCTGAATCTAATCTCATAAATGCAATGTGAAACTGATAAACACCAAAGAGTCCAAATCCGGCAAATCGTTTTGGAAAATTGGAGTGCTTTGCCAGATACAGAGTCGCTACCTAAATATTTTATTTTTGGGAAAATTTAAGAAATCCTGACTCGTGCCAAAGGCCACGTGTCCGTCATCATCAAAGTTACCTCGGCTCGGGAACTTGGGTACGAGAGGAGAATGTCATGAATTGAGCACCCTCGCTCGCTTGATCAAAGATTGGCCTCTACTAATGATGATATTATTTTTTATAAACATTATGTGTTCTTATTCCGGTTATTAAGCTAGCTTTACTATATGATGCGCACAAGCAAGTATAGACTAAAATTGCAAGAATTTGAACAATTCAACTTCATGTTTGTTTGCGAAATTGGTTTGAATTTGCCACCTCAAGTGGGCTTAAAGTTTGCGGATTCCCTACTCAACATAGTGGGCTTAAAACTAATTTACCACATAACAAAGTGGGCTTAAAACGCATATTTGTTAAATCATTCTAATTTAAACAAGCCTTCATCTATAGGCATTCATGCAATTTAGCATTTAAGCACATAACCTCATGGCAAGCATCCTAATCATGGCAACATTCACACTTATGCAAGTATGCCAAAGCATAAAAACTTACCTAGTACTCCGAGTTAAAACAGAAACTAGTTAGAAAGATGCATGATCCTAATTATGTTAAGATGCTTAATGCAACGCATGAGAAGAATGCAATTAATAGGCTTTGCTACTAATATGACATATGGATCGATTAAATAACATGTGGTTAAACACGTATTCAAATAAGTATTGAAATGACAATGCATTTTGAATGATGCGCCGAGCCTTGGTGCATGGAATACGAATGAATGGATGCAAGCATGCGATATGCTAATTAAAACATGGCGCTCCTAATGTAACCATCGAAAGCGATTAAATAAAATGGAGAAAGACGTGGAATTGGAAGACATACACACACGCACGTACACTTATTACAACATTACGCCCTCGCGAATGAGGGTTCGAATGAATAAGCTAACCAACTAGCTTCGCTGATTAAGCTAACTAATTATTACAAAACTCAAAACTAATTAACTATTCTAGTTAACTAATTATTACAAACCGAAACCGAATAACCAGTTAAACTAACTAATTATTTATAACTGTTAATTAGCTACAACTAATTAATTACAACACATATTTAAGCTAGATATTTAAACGTTAAATAAGCTTGAAAATGCAAGGGAGGCTCATGCACGTGCTCGGCTTCCACTTGAAAAGCTGTTATTTTGCTGCTGCAAGCCTCTGTTTGCACATTTGAGCACTGACAATGCTGCCCACTTCCAGAACACCTCTGTTCCATCTTACCAACAAACTGTGCAAATTTCATTGGTGGCCGACAAGGGGCCGGTCAGCTACCAATGGTGGCCAATCGGCTACCATTGGTAGTCGGTCAGCCACTGCTGTCCTGAACTTCCTTGCTGCAACAGAAAGCAAAACAGAGCAAAATAGTGTATTTCTCAAGGGTTGTTTGCACACTTCGCCTCTCCTTTTCATGGGGAAATCAAAGGAGGTACAAAATTTGGTTCACCAAACCATCGATCAAGCAATTTCATTGCATGATGGCTTGTGAAACCAATTGTGCAAGTTTAATAAATGCAAAACAAGACTCAAATGACCATCACCCTATCATGCATGATCAAGGGCAATGGAGACCTAGGAAAATGGCGCATTTCATCACTTTTGAGTATAAAACGTTCCATTTTCCTTGTGTTCAAATTAACGTCCGATTTGAACACATGTAATGCAACACAAAGAATGCTTATCTTGTCTCTTTTACTTGCCAATTTTGTTTACTCATTTTAATTACCAAATCATTCATTAATCCATTAAGTCCATTGGTGAGTGTCCTCTAATGGAAAGAGGGCTCAAATCACAATTTGCTTTGGGCATGAAAGAGGCATTACACTATTGATAATGAACTCCCTAAGGGATTAAACCATTAGGTGTAGCACTTCCATTTCACACTTAGGCTACAAGGGGTTTGGAACCACTTTCAAAGCAAAAATAAAATCAAGAAATGAGGGAGGTTGCAAAGATGATTAAGTGCTGGAAATGAGTGACAAAAGCACTAAAACATGCAACCAACTTAAACCAATGGTAGTTAAAGCCTTAAAACAATAAGCTAGTGAAGAAACTTACATTACAACCATGCCATACAAAGCTCAAAATGGACCAAATAGCCAAAACAGTGGCAAAACAGTTCAAAGTAGAGTGTAAAACATGCTGGACTTGAGCCACAAAAAACTAAAACATTAAGCTAATACATTAAGCTAATACATGGGGCTAACTAGGCATGCAAAGAAGACACAAGGAGAGGAGGCTAGCCCCTCAAATTTTAGACTTCAAAATGAGTTTTTTACCACTAAAAAACCTTTGAAATTCAGTGGTTAAAAGGGCAAAAAAAGTTTGGTTTTAAAGTGATGAACAAAGGCACAAAAACTTAACAAACTAAGGAGCAAGAAGGGTGAACCACCCCCTAACTAAAAAAAGGGGCTCAAACCACCACTTTTAAGCCACAAAAATAGAACGTTTTACTATTTAAAACCAGCCCCAAAATAGTAAGAAAAGATGACAAAACAAGTATATTGAAACAAAGTAAACAAGGCAAGAGTTATACCTTTGAAGCAAAGCTCGAGTTTAGGAACCAAACCAAGCTAAAATCACCTTCAAGAGCTTAAAACAAGTCCCAAGAAACCTCAGCTCAAAGGTGAGAGGATTTGGTTTAGGATATGTATGCAAAAGTGTAGAGAGAACAAGCAACTAAGCACAAAATTGCAAGAGAGAGAGAGAAATCTAAGGAGAGAGAGAGAGAGATTTTTTGTTCCAAAATTTCTAACCCTCAACAATGGGGGAGGAACCCCCATATATATAGAAAAACATGCCTTGAGCTTAGAAACATCCTACCATACACGTGTAGGGAGATGCAACTCAGTGTGCTAACAACTGTCATAGTTGTCAACAAATATCTGGGAAAAGACACTGGTGGCCGACTAGCCACACCAATGGCCGACAACCATGAGCCATGGCCGACAGCCTATGGTGGTGGCCGACAGGTCACCAAAAGGTCCAGACACCAAGTTTTGGTCCAAAACAAGGCACAAAAAAGACAAGATTTAAGGGCTCAAAGACAGGGCGTTATGCCGAGGACTTCGGACACTCAAAACGAACACGTGCAATCACAATCATCCTATGCACAAGTGATGACGTCCAAGTCTTAAGGACGGTCAAAAATGGGTTGTCTACATAGGGGAGGACGGTGATCGGTACCATTAGCCCGACGACTTCACTACTTTCTTGCAAACTCGGGCGATGGCATCTCTTACCCAGGGCGTGGCCCGTGCCATTCCGGAGGTTGTTGTTGTCGCTGCTAGAGGCGTTCCTACTGCCACTCCTGCTCTCGGGCTTCTATTGATTCTGACTGAGGTCGTATACATGTGGCCTGATGGGGTGATTGAGCAGATCCCCCTTGAGCATATTGAGGAGAGGGATCGCAAATTGGTGATCACTTCTGGTGTCAAGTAGGTACATATCTCTATATGTCAACTCACTGTACTTTCTGCTGTGCTTCATTATTTTTTACCCATTATGCTTTATTACTTACTGTCCACTATGCTTACTTTCTATCCACTGTATTCTATTATCTAGTCTCGTATTCTCAAATCCTTTGTAGGTGCCTGCGAGATATCTGGATGACCTCCTCTAGACAGTTGACAGACTGCTCCTAATGGTGCAGAGGAGGCAGAATACTCTAGCTACCCATGGGATCGAGGTATACTTTGACCTTAGTTTACAGTGATTAAAATCTTGCTCACAACTCTGTTAGTCTCTTCTAATATCTGTAATCTCTCTTTTTTCTTTCTTCTTTCAGCTTAAACCAGCACTAGTTGCACCTGCAGGACCTCCTCCAGCTAGGAGACGAAGACAGAGCCCAATGAGGGGCAGAGGAGGAGCTGACCGGGAGAGAGGTAGAGTGAAATAGTGCTCACCTCCAGAGGAGTCTTTCAAGGAGTACACGACCTTCGAGAAGGAAAAGGAGGTGGTCGACATACAATCTAGCAATCCCAGTGATGACAGTTATGCACCTCCTCCGCAGTCGAGAAGGAAGAGAGTGAGGATGGGTCACTGATTTTTGCTTTTTCTTTTGCTTTGTAGTTAAGAACTATATAGCTTCAGAGAGACCTATGTATTTTGTTTTTGAAGACTTTTCTATTGTTTTTGGTCTTTGTAAATAATGATCGGGGTTGGACCCACCAATTATATATAAAAAAAGGATAGATTTTTGCAGTGATCTTCTCGTATGATATGGCATGAATGAATGGCGCTTGCATGATACTCTTGTACAAGACTGTTAACAACTGTGAATGCTCGCTCTTGAATTGATTCTTGAATCGGATAACAACTTACAACCAGCCAAAATATAAAATACAACTCGATAACACGAAAATGAAATGAAAACAACTTTAAAATACTATATAAAAAAAAACACTTGGTATAAATAAAATAGGACTCAAAATATAGCCATAGTACACCGAAGCAAGCATTGATCTAGGCCAACATTTAGACTCGGCCGGGTCCAAATAGGCATGGCCAGGCTTCAATGAGGCACGACCGGACCCAAAAATGAGGTCAGTCAGTGCTGTCCAACTGTCATGCACTGCTTATTCTCAAACTCTATAAATGGTGCTCCTATGCTGTTTTTCTGGCAGAATAGCAAGTCCTTGGTATTTTGCTCTCAAGATAGAGACTTTTCTCAACAACAGACTTCGAGACTGGATAGCCACTTTGGACGGCTCGAAAAAGGTGAACTTTTGCAGTTTTGGCCTAAACGCTCTTTTTTCTCTGAGCCGTTCTTTGCTTTGTTTTCCGTTCCTCCACGTTGTTGCTCGGTACTGGAACCTGATCACACATGTGTTACGCTTCAGATCACAAGAAATGTGTCCGACGATCAAAGAATTTCAAGCATTAATAGAATCCCGGCGTAACGAAGAAATCATGCCTTAGTCCCGTTTCAGCCATGCCTAGGCTTTGTGGCGGATTTGTGGGTTTTCAGTACATGAAGCCCGGTCTCTGGCCCATCATGGGGAGCTAGACATCCCCAGCTTAGTTCATCGATTTTCCACAATTGGAAACAAGACGAGCTTCTCTGGTGAGGTTATCAGTAACATGCTCTCTGTTTATGTTTACTTGCACAATTCCTCGCCCCTAGTTTCGGCAAACCAACATCTAGTTGATCGAAGTGGCCCAATGTCTGAAAGAGGGTAGTAGTTACCTTGCCCCGATGTCTAAAACCTTGATGGGTTTAGATGCCTTACATCGGCTAGAGACTACCCGCTTTGTAGGGAGTCCGTTACTTCTTCAGGTATTGTCTCTCACCATTCTAATTTATAATTCTTACATAACTCAACACTCAATCTCTATTTTCCTCTCGAAACCCTTTTCTTACTTTTCTCTCAGTGTACATCTCTCTATTATTTTATCTCTCTTATTTTTCATCATTTCTCAGGTATCTTTGATGGATAAACTAAAAGTGGTGGACCCTTGCCCCAAATACTCGACCAAAGCTTAGTTCTTTCGCCAGCGACTTGTAGATTTCCTTTCAGAGGGGTTGTGGTGTGACTGGATGTGCAGCAGATCTGCAACTGACATAACTGAGCGTTGCCCCTGGCTTAATTTGACTGAGATGAGCTACAGCATGTCCCATCAGCCGGGTATATAGTTGATTGGCCTTACATACTGCGTGTTCTATTTCCCTTTTCGGTTCAGACACCAGTTTCGGAATGACCAGACACGTCTGGATGAGGAGGTGGAATACCAAGCATAATTTCCTATTCGTGGATCACACTTGCCTCGGTACCTCACTGCTTGGAAGACAAGGGAGTTTTTGGTCCCTACCCCTAGCTTTTGTTATACCCTTTTTGGTGAGTGTTTAGCTTGGCTTGAGGACGAGGAACAAGTTGGGCTATCTTTAGCTGCAGAAACTTCCACGAGTGCAAGCTGAAGACATAGAGCTACCTAACTTAGCCGTGCCCCTAGTTTTACTGCTTTGATCTTTATTTTCAAGTTTTATGATGTAAAAGCGACTTTGATCTAAATCAGAGAGTTGGAGAATGTACTTGTGTTGAAATCAATAAAATTAAAGTTGCGAGTACTAAAACTTTTCCTTTTGGTCCCAAAAATGGTCCAAGTTGTAAAAGGGTAAAACTTAAGAAAAATCCGTTCTTTAAAACTTTTCAAAACAATTTTTGGAAATGATCACTGCCTGACACGCGCAGAATCAACCCTCAAGACGTATAGCTCCGAATCAAAAGATCGCAACTGTCCATAACTGCATCCGCCATACCAACTCTTCTACTAATCATGAAGATCACAACCGCACTAACTGACAATGAAGAAAGATGGCCTGATCACATATGTATGAATAGGACAGTTGAGTTAGAGATGGTTATGACCCAACTTCATGATGAAGTTGCCTACGTATCCCAAAGATGATAATCAAACCTTACATAGTTCAGTCCAAGTTCACTCGAGTATTAACTCTCTCCTTTTGCGCTCTAACTTTTGCCAAAGTCGCCCTTTATGGTTTTCAAGCTTGCGAACTTAGTTTTTCTTTATTTCTAATTTTTCATGCTCTAACTTTTGCCTAGGTCACCCTTTCGGGTTTTCGGCCTAACGAGCCTCTTAGGGGTAATATTTCTTCAACTTGTCCATATTGATCAGTTGTGAAAAGTCCAAGTCATCCAGGCCCATGAGAATAATCACCCATCCTGACCAAATTGACTTGATGATATAAGGACCAGTCTAATTGGGTCTGAACTTGCCTCTAGAGTCATGGATAGGAGCCCGGTTGTCTTTCAGTACCATGTCCCCTTCCTTGAGATTCCTGGACTTTACTTTCTTGTTAAAAGCCCTGGCAATTTGGCGTTGGTAACCTTGGACATGATACAATGCCCTTAGTCTTCTTTCATCAAATAGCATTAACTCCTCAAATCTACTCCGTTGCCAATCTGTCTCCGCTATCTGACACTTGGCCATAACTCACAGCGATGACACTTTAATTTCAATTGGCAAAACAGCCTCCATCCCATAGACGAGAGAATAGGGGGTTACCTCTATTGATGTTCGAATTGAGGTTCTGTAGCTCTAGAGCGCAAATGGCAATTTACCCGACCAATCCCTGTAAGTTTCCATCATCTTCCACGAGATGTTCTTTATATTCTTGTTAGCAGCCTCAATAGCTCCATTAGTCTGTGGTCTATATGTAGATGACTTATGAAAAGCCACATTATATTTCTTAAGCAGATCCACCACCTCTTTCTTGAAGTGTAAGCCGTTATCTGATATGATCTCGTTCGGCACCCCATACTAGCAAATGATGTTATTTCTGATGAATTTGGCTACATGCTACGCTTTCAACACCGCATAGGACTAAGCTGTCACCCACTTTGTGAAGTAGTCAATTGCCACCAGAATGAACTTGTGCCCATTAGACCCCTTTGGCGAGACAACCCCGATAACGTTGATTGCCCAAATTGACAAAAGCCATGGTGAAGTCATGTTATAAAACTTAGACGGCGGTATGTTCATGCGATTGACATGGATTTGACATTTGTGGTATCGCCGGACAAAACCAATACAATCCTCCTCCATGGTTGACTAGTAGTAGCCTTGTTTAAGGATTTTCCAAGCCAACATCACACCGTTCATGTGGGCTCCGCACTTTCCTCTGTGAATGACCTCCATAAGACGTTTTGATTCCTCTTCCTCCACGCATAGCTTATGCATTCCCAGATGGCCTCTTTTATACAGCTTATCCCCGTAGATGATAAATTAGACGGCAAGACATCGTATTCCTCGTTTGTCCTTGGCATTTGCCCCTGGTGGATACGTCTCCTTTTCCAGAAAGTTCCAAATATCGTAATACCAAGGGTTTTTATCTTGCACTTCATCTATTGCGGTGATGGTCTCATAGGCCAGCGTGTGCTTTTGTTCAATTATGATCAGATGCATCTTGACCCCCAACGAAATGTCTACCATTGAAGATAGAGTTGCTAGTGCATCCGCGAACCAATTGTTCTCTTTTAGCAGATGGGTAAACGTTAGCTTTTCAAACCTTGGAATTAGCACATCCAGGGTCTGATGGTAAACCTTCATTTTCTCTGTTTTAACTCGCCAATCTCCATTGGCTTGCGAAACATCCCAGTTCGAATCCCCGATAACGTCCAACCTTTTTTTCTCTAGTTCTAGGGCTGCTTCCAAACCAGTAATGCACGCCTCATACTTTGCTTCGTTATTGGACACTTTAAACCGGAGTTTGAAGGCTAAGGGTACATGGGAGTCATCGGGTGCTATCAGTAACACACCGATCTCATAACCGTATTGATTAGATGCGCCGTCAAAGTACATCATCCACGTTTCCTCCTTAACATGCAGAATGTCTTCATCTGGGAACAGGTATTCCACTACCTTATCTCCCTCTATCGGGTGGTCTACCAGGAATTCCGCTATAGCCCTCCCTTTAACCGACTTGCGTGCGACATATTTGAGATTGAATTTGGAGAGAAGAAGCAACCAACGAGCTAGCCTACCCATAAGTGCTGGTTTCTCGAAGAGATATTTAATGGGATCTAATCTCGAAACCAGAATTATAGAGTGAGCTAATAGGTAGTGCCTCAACTTCCGGGTAGCCCATACCAAGGCTAAGCAAGCCTTCTCAAGGGAAGTGTAGCGGATCTCATAATCTAGCATCTTCTTGCTTAAGTAATAAATGGCTTTTTCCACCTTGGCTTTTGACTCCTGAGCTAGCATGCAACCCATAGTAGAATTCGTCACTGACAGGTACAAGATCAATGGTTTCCCAGGCTCTGGCGATGACAACACAAGTGGATTCTTAAGATACTGCTTAACTTGTTCAAAGGCATACTGACAGCAATCGTCCCATTGGAACTTCTTTCCTTTCTTCGGGAGACCAAATAGTGGTTCACAAGTCAAGGTTAATTCGGAAATAAATCGTCTTATGAATTGCACTTTACCCAAAAAGTCACACACTTCCTTTTCAGTCCTTGGTGGTGGCATTTCTAAGATGGCCTTGATTTTGGACGGATCTACCTCAATTCCCCTCTGTGTGATTAGGAAATCCAACATCTTCCCTGTCGTCACCCTAAAGGTGCACTTCTGGGGGTTCAGCCTCAATCTATACTCTTTAATCCGTTGAAAGAATTTCTCCAGTAAGGTGTAGTGGCCTTCTCACTCTTTAGATTTAATAATTATGTCATCTACATACACCTCAACCTCTTTGTAGATCATGTCGTGCAGAATGGTTGTTGCAGCCCTCTGATAGGTAGCCCTAGCATTCTTCAACCCAAATGGCATGACTCAGTAGTAATAGGTGCCCCACGAAGTAGTGAAAGCGATTTTCTCCCTATCCTCGGGTGCCATCAAAATCTGATTATACCTGAAAAATCCATCCATAAAGGAAAGCAAGGCATGGCCAGCAAAAAACTCGATCAACTCATCTATGTGCGATAGCGGAAAGTCATCCTTCTGGCTTGCTCTGTTCAGGTCCTTGAAGTTGACATAGACTCTGATCCTGCCATCCTTCTTCGAAACTAGAACAATATTGGCAAACCACGTTGGATACTCAAATACAAACAAGAACCCTGCATCAATCTGCTTGGTGACCTCCTCTTTGATTTTCAACGCCCAGTCTGGACGGACTCTGCACAGTTTCTGTTTAACTGGTCGGGCCTCAGGGTCAAGAGGGATCCGTTGTTGTACAATCTCAGGATCGATTCCAGGCATGTCTTTGTAGGACCACACGAAAACATCTTTAAAATCTTTTAATAAAGCAATTAAACACTTGCACTCCTCCAAAGACACATGGACTTGATTTGGACCAAGCGAGGATCCACCTCAGTACCCACGTTAATTGATACGATTTCATCTGTACAGGGCTTAACACGCCTCTTCTCCTCATGATCAACCAAATTTTTCAAAACCCGAGGAATTTATTCCTCTTCGTGTAAGTCAAAATTTTGGAAATCCAGATCAATGCAATAAACCGAAGGCACAAAAAAATAGGCAAAGTCTACTGCATTCCCATTCAAATAGTCTGAATCCTCGGTTACAGTGGACTCAAAATAAAAACTAAAAGACGACTGGGACAGGATCTTGGTATTCAGGTTACCACTCCCGAAAATACCAGACTTAGATGAACTAGAATCTGACTTCGACTCCACAGACTCAGTGGAATTAGATTCTAACTCACTATTCGATTCAGAATTGCCGATGGCGCCTTGCTCAAACTTCCAATCCAGACATGGAGCCTCAGATACATCCACAACGAGGCTATTGAAATCTGCTGCCAATGTATCCCCAATCATTAAGATAATAAAACTATCCCCCAAGTTGACGAACTCAGCTCCAACAGTAGAACTCACCAGTAAGTTAGCTAGCGCTTTTCCCAACAGCTCTTTCTTTTCAATGTCCAGGCTTGCAGACTTGCCTTGATCTGTGTTAGGGCTCAGGTCTGCCTGCTCATCCTCCTTTTCTGGTAACTAGTGTCCGAAGAAGATCTCGAACCCTGGATACCTTGTTTTTGTCTCCCAATCATACCAAGGCTCTGGAAATCCATAGAAGGGGAAGTCTTCCCCTTGGTAGACGAAACGCCGGTTCAAGGTTCCCCGTATTGGTTTGTGGACTAACTCGTACTACCTCCCAGTCCACTTTGCTTTCAGCCTTTCTCGCAACTCATCTCCTTTTCTTTGACAATCTGCAACGGTATGTTTGTATCCCAGCCCGAAAACGTGAGGATTGTGACTCATTTTCTTAGCAACAGTACCTTCCTGCTTGCCACTTCTGCCTAGTCCTAATCCCAGAATATGCCCCTGTTTGTTCATCATGTAAATGGATTGAACGCTTACGTAATTCCCATCGTCTTCTGCCATAATGGTTTGGACCAACTGGGCCTCTGCCAGGGAGAAGCTTGACAGGAACACGTCCTCTTCCCCATGTATGATTTCCAATAATGGTGCAGTAGTTCCTTAGGGGAGATGGATCGCAGAATTGTCATACAGAGTAGCAATCCCGTCTTTAAAGGGGCACTTTACCAACTAATGAACTGTTGATAACACAGCCCTCATCTGATGTAGCCAGGGCCTTTCCAGTGGTAGATTGAACGTGGCCAGTATACATGGCTTTTGAACATTCCCATAACATCCCAACTCACATTATCATAAGCTTAGACGGCCTGAGTTATGGGTGTACAGTCAGTCGGCCTCAAACCAATGGCATAGGCAGTCCTCACTAGACATACATTGATCGTTGAACCAGTATCTATCAGCACCACCGGAATCCACTTTTTCCAATTTTTCAGAATTACATATAAGGGTCGGTTGTGGTTGGCACCCTCAGGTGGCAACTCTTTATCTGTAAAAGATATCATCGACGTAATGTCCCCGGATGTAACCAACGATACTAATTGGTCAGCAGTGGTGTCGATAGGCAGTTTGGTCCAGTTCATTACCTCTAACAGTGCTTGCCTATGCTCCTGAGAAGTCATTATCAGCCCCCAAAATGATATGTCCACCTGAATCTTCTTGAGCTGTTTCAAGACCAGGTTTTCTTCAACATCCTTCTCTTTTGATCTCTTAGCCACTTTGTTGGAGGACTCCGGCTAATCTAAGGCCATAGGTTTGAAGTACCAACCACTCCAGGTCATATGGTTAATCTCGTCAGTATACCAGGTGTCATTAAGGATATCAGTCTTCCACCCTTCATCGGTGTGGGGGAGTGGTTTTGGAAATACTCTTCGAATCCTGGGAGACGCTCTTGATACTCAGCTAGTCACCTGCAAAGACAAATACTCCGGTCGGGGATGCCGGGATTAGCACTCCAACGGGCAAGTCAGTTTTTCTACTCAAGAAAGCTTGTTTACTAAGTTTAGTGAAGTGTTTTTTTTTTACATACCATTCCAAGAACGCTACTTCTTCATTTATATCTGTTCCTCCGGAGGCCTCGGGGCCTGGGCTTAGTTTTCAATCATTACCTGTTCTTATATTCGCTTCCGTTTAGCATATATATTGGCTCCCCACCCCCCCCCCCGAACTCCTATTGGTAGTTAATTTTGGTTTTTATTTTTTTTAGAAAAGCCCATCATAGATCTTTCTCGCCTTTTTGTTTATCATTACACTTTCCCGCTTCATTCATGCGTCTCTCGTATTTATTGCGATTTGAAACTTTAGTCCTTTTTGGTGCACATTTCGTCGATCATCTGATACGTTTGGACTGCCAGGGCGCATCCCTTCTCTTACTCGCGTTTTCTGCAACTTTCGTCCGTCTACCTTTGCTTCATCTGCTCTTCGTAAGTTTTCTTCCCTTTTCTTTGTATCCCTATTCTCTGTTTATCATTTTTACTTTCGGCGAATCCTTGGATCCCCGTCGAAATGGCCAAACACTTGAAGGACCTCCTTTCTGAGAGTCGCATTTCCGGATTCCGGCGACATTTTTCCATTCCCGATGACGTCCATCTAACTCTTGTAACGGATAGTACTCTGGATATGGAAAGGGAGGATCAGAATACAATCGTATTCCCCCTCCTGTCTATAGCGGAAGGCGGAATCCGTTTCCCCCTACATCCACTACTTAGGGCTGTCCTTCGCTATTGGAGTCTGATTCCTTCTCAACCCAATGTAAATTTCTTTCGAATCATTATGGGTGTTATAGAGTTGAATCGACGTCTTAGGATCGATCTCAAAATTTCGGCCATCCGGCACTGCTACGCTTTAGCCAAATCCTCTGGTCGGCTGGGTCGGTACTTCCTTAGGGCCAAGGATACTGACCATCATTTGGTGACTATGTTTGCTAGTTCTGGTAAGAGGGTTGACGATGTAATGGTCAATGTCTGAGGTAATTGGAAGTTCGCTGAAGGCGAAGATCGCCTGGACCCCATTCCCAGACATAAGGGTGACCTAGGTTGTCACGTAGTATCTTGTGTTTAATGATTTATCTTTTAATCAACTTTCTTTCCTTAATCACTCATCTTTTACAAGTAATAAATTGAAGAAGATTCTGACTTCCGTTGACGAAGCGGTCCTTAGGGATATCAAGATTGCACTAAGCTACTTTGGCCGTCCAAACGTGCAAAAACAAGGGAGAGCCACCCACATTTTACTTCAGTACGGGCCCACTTATACCACGTTCTCTACTACGGACAACATTCTGGTTCCATCTGGCGATCACCAGCTCTCGGCTCTTATCTTCTCCAGCTACAAGAACCTTAGGCAAATTGGTCTCGAAGATTCTGATTCAGGGCAAGACGCAGAGCCGGTAATAGAAGTAGTTGCCGATCCGGCTGGAGAATTCACTGAGGAGGCCGAAGAAGTTGACGAGGCCGTGTGCTCGGCGTTTGAGGCTGCCGGACTCGATCAGCCTTCACCATCCGCTTTGGGTCGGGCAGAAGTCTCTTCCGGAGACATTTTCGCAAATTTGGGCGACCTACCCGGCAATTTCTTCGAAGGTATGGCGAAGGAAAGCCTTACGCAAATGGCGCATAGGAGAAACGCCGAGTGAATGGCTGCTCGACAAAAGGCCGAGGCCGGCGAATCTGATCCCAGCTTGCTTAAGGCCTCCGTACCCATTGTTGAAGGGATGGTTCAGGTTACGCCGGTTGAAACGGAAAAAGGGGGTGAACAGCGAGCCGGTGAAGAACGGCAAATTCCGGAGGAGTGCGGTCAAAAACGCAACGCCGAGGGGGAAGCCAGTTCAGAAGTTAGTCCTTCTGACAAATGGCCTCACCTCGAAGAATCGGACGTAATTGCTCCTTTTTTTATTCAGCCAAAGATCAGAGATACGCCGATTTCTTCCAATGCTTCTGCCATTGAGGATCCGGCCATTACGTTGAGCTTGGCGGCTTCGATTTCCTTGCCGGCTGACAATGTACCTTTTTGCGCGTCTTGGGATATTATGGTCAACCTTATCTGCAAGTGATCGGCACTCCTGGTAGGAATCTTATATTTATTTCTAAATTTATTTTTTATAAAGGTATCTAATGATCCCTTATTCTTGTAGACCGTCGGCAAGATTGCCGACTTGGGCCGCCGCCTGCATGAGGCTCTTGGCAGAATTGACCGTTTGCAAGCCGAAGTGGAAGGTCAGAAGAGTAGAGCGGAGTTTGAAAAAATGAGGGCCGCAATGGAGAGCCTTGCCAGCAGCGGAGAAGGAAAGGGCTCGCATTGCTAAATCTTCGATCGATCTTTGAGGCTAGAGCGAATGCAAGTGAGAATCGCTCAAGCTCTCAAATGACGAATCGCCAAAGCGGAGACTCACCGAGGAGCTGGCGCCAAGGAGAAAGCCGAATCCGATGCTTTCGAGGCGGGAAAAAGTGCCGCTTACACGGAATATGTTGATGAAGTTTCCAAGTTTGAGAATCGGGGGTTCAAACATGGGTGGCTCAAAGCCCTTGCTGCCGCTGGGGTTACATCGGATTTGCCAATTCCTTACGAGCAAGTGGATGTTGAGCCACTCGAATCCGACACCGAGGAGTGATTTGGGAGGCGTTTCCTATTTGCCAAATTTTATTATTATTGTTATTATTATTATTATTATTATTATTATTATTATTATTATTATTATTATTATTTATTTATTTTTGGGTTTTGTTGGTTCAGGGTAGTTTTCATGTATAAATTGGTTACTATCTTGTACGCAATTTATTAATGAACATTTCCTTGTAATGTCACTGTTACTTGTGCACAATTTGTGTGATTATGTTTAATGAAACATTTTGCTGAATTTGGCTCAAAGCCTTTCGCTACTTTGCGTAAAATGTGATTATGTTGATGAAACATTTTGCTGAGTTTGGCTCAAAGCCTTTCGCTACTTTGTGTAAAATGTGATTATGTGGATGAAACATTTTGCTGAGTTTGGCTCAAAGCCTTTTGCTACTTTGCGTAAAATGCGATTATGTTAATGAAACATTTTGCTAAGTTTGGCTCAAAGTCTTTCTTATGCCGACTGGATTCGAATTATGAACTGTCAATTCGAGAGCCGGCTGGGGTACTTGAGCCGGATAGATTGATGAATCTGCCCTTGCCCCAGGCGGTTCCCGCGGGGTCGAGGGCCGGCTGGGGTACTTGAGCCGGATAGATTGATGAATCTGCCCTTGCCCCAGGCGGTTCCCTGGCTCAGTCGAGGGCCGGCTGGGGTACTTGAGCCAGATAGATTGGTGAATCTGCCCTTGCCCCAGGCAGTTCCCTGGCTGTCTTTCTTATGTCGACTGGATTCGAATTATGAGCCGGATAGATTGGTGAATCTGCCCTTGCCCCAGGCGGTTCCCGTGGAGTCGAGAGCCGGCTGGGGTACTTAAGCCGAATGGGTTGATGAATCTGCCGTCGCCCCAGGCGGTTCGCGATTATGGTAGAATCGTGCCCCTGCCGTCGACTCAGCCGGCGTCGGGCGATTCAGGATCTCCAATTAATGAGATTGCCTCGAACGTGCTGCCTCTGTGAAGGATAAATGAGCAAACGTACATCCTTTATGAGCTTGGTAGACAACTGAGTTGAGCTCTTGGGGGAAGACTGATTGCGCGAATGTCGAACCGACTTTTCTTTAACAGTAAAGGGGAAGCGAAGACCCTAGCTGAGCTTGGCGGAGATATGAATCGAGGTGGCGAACCCTCGCGGGCAGGAAGTAGGAGTTCCAGGGGTCGAGAGAGGCGTCAGTCTCCCCGACGTCGCAGTAGATCGCCCAGGCGAGAAAAGCAGTCGCAGGGTAAGGCTCCACAGTCCCGAGTCGAGGGGAGGTCCGACGCGAAACCGTGCCCATTAAGCTTTGCGGTATTCGTGAAGAATAGACCCATGACAGAGGCGGACTCGATCGTTCGAGACCCAGATGTAGCGGTCGACTTTGCCCGACAAATATTTCCGCCTGAGGTTCAGAAATCAATGCTGGGTCGACAGGATTACGAGGTGTTTCGCGAGGGCATTCACGGCGCAGTGAAGGGGCTTTACACTGCTTACGAAGTCGGCATGCGACTGCGCGCTGCCCGTCAAGAGATGGAGAAGAAGGACGAACGTATTCGAAGTTTGGAGGCCCGCGTGGAGGCGGCCGAGCGGGAACTAAGGAAGACCAAGGCGGCTCGAGCAATCCATCCGCGCACGAACCCGGGCCAGGAAGAGAGGGTTACGAGTCGGCTTATCAGCTCCGCACTTGCCAACCGAGAGACGGCAAGTTTGTTCGCAATAGAGAGTGCGAAGGGGAGGGCCAATGAGAAAGGTTTCCATGAGGGCCGAAAGGTGGGAATCGAAAAAACCAGGGAAACTCTGGCCAAGGAAGTATGCCGATGTGAAAACCGCGGGTTTAGGCACGGTTGGATTAAGGCATCTCAAGCCGCAGAAGCTCTTTGAGCGTCGGGAATTGACTTGGCATCACCATGCTACAGGAGTAAAGATTTTCCGTTTTGTGCCTTTGAGATTGAGAAGAGTGAGGATGAGGGTGACGCCGTATGAATTTTATAGCTGTAAGATTGGAACACAGGGCGCGTTCGAAACTATGTAACTTATTGTTTTATTGAATAAAGATTGTTTCATTATAAATGTTTCATTGTCATTCATATTCGGCATATGTGTATTTCGTGTTAAATGTTTGAATGTCTAAATATTGCCCGACCCAGATAGCCGTTAACTGCCCGGCAATACCCGGTCCTATCGGCAGGATCTGCAGATGGGCAGGATCGACACGTCCGTAGCGACCGTTAGGGTTTTATTGAGGCTATTTCAATCGGCCATTTATCTTTGATTTGGGTGAGAGTATTGACGCTTGACCAGTTGGATTAATGGGCTGGTCGAGGGTGATCGGCATGTGGATATTTGTTCGACCGGTTTAATAAATCTATTTCACTTTGGCCCAGCCAGCGCGCGTTTCGGCCAGCCGTCGGGGTGGCGGTCGTGGCGAATGTCAATCGACACCTATTTTATTCAACCAATGCGTTTTGGGCGTTAATAAAATATTCTCAGGATTGGGACCTCGAGATCGCGGTCGTTGCTGAGAATAAAAGGAGTGGGCACTTCGTGCCAATAATCCCATTTGACTCATCATTCTTTGTCTGGGATGGTGATTCTGGTTATAGAGGCTCAAACTTCAGTCAAGTTTGGTGTTGAGATGGCTCGCGGCAGAAAACCTCTCCATGAGGAAGTTAGGTCATCCGAAGGGCATGAGATCTGTGAGTCTCCAAGTCGTCGAAGCAGATCACCCCAAAAGGAGAGTCAACAACTGTCAAGTTCATTCTTCCTTGTCCTGGATCTTTGCCTTGACATTGTCAATGGTGTCAGGGGCAGTTTGGCGTTATGCAAGTCGTGGGCTTAAGCATAACTGGTTCAAGGTAGTGCACGCCGTGAGGGGGTTTAGGGCGTGATCGTCGATCCGCGATCTTTGCTTCTGGCGTGTTTTGTCCCTTTTTTGCTTTCGGTATTGTAATGTTCGAATACGGGTTGTATTTATGTAACAACTGTTTAATCAAATAAATGGTTTTATTTTAAACCTATTTGTGTGTTATTCTGAGTTTTGCTTTCGATATTGTAATGTTCGAATGCGGGTTGTATTTATGTAACAACTGTTTAATCAAATAAATGGTTTTATTTTAAACCTATTTGCGTGTTATTCTGAATTTTGCTTGTGTACTAAAGCTCATTACTTCGAATGCATGATCTGTTCTAGTATGCTACATAGAACCAATTATCAATATCTCTTGTTCGTGCCAACGTTTGCTCTGGATTCGGAGACGCGATTAGCACTTAGCACTGTATGATCTGTTCTTGAATCCAGGGCCCATTTGGCCTTAAGGAGATTAATCGGCTCCAAACCCAGAGACTTAATCGGCCCTGAGGCGTCGTGCGCCAAAGGGGGCTCCGAATCCGGAGAGTTAATTGGCCCTAAGGCATCACGCGCTAAAGGGGGCTCCGAATCCGGAGACTTAATTTGGCCAATCGTGATATCCACGAAGGGCGCTCCGAATCCGGAGACTTAATCGGCCCTAAGGCGTCATGCGCCAAAGGGGGCTCCGAATCTGGAGACTCAATTTGGCCAATAATGATATTCACGAAGGGCGCTCCGAATCCGGAGACTTAATCGACCCTAAGGCGTCATGCGCCAAAGGGGGCTCCGAATCCAGAGACTTAATTTGGCCAATCGTGATATCCACGAAGGGCGCTCCGAATCCGGAGACTTAATCGGCCCTAAGGCGTCATGCACCAAAGGGGGCTCCGAATCCGGAGACTTAATTTGGCCAATCGTGATATTCACGAAGGGCGCTCCGAATCCGGAGACTTAATCGGCCCTAAGGCGTCATGCGCCAAAGGGGGCTCCGAATCCGGAGACTTAATTTGGCCAATCGTGATATCCACGAAGGGCGCTCCGAATCCGGAGACTTAATCGGCCCTAAGGCGTCATGCGCCAAAGGGGGCTCCGAATCCGGAGACTTAATTTGGCCAATCGTGATATCCACGAAGGGCGCTCCGAATCCGGAGACTTAATCGGCCCTAAGGCATCATGCGCCAAAGGGGGCTCCGAATCCGGAGACTTAATTTGGCCAATCGTGATATCCACGAAGGGTGCTCCGAATTCGGAGACTTCACGTGGCCAATCCTGGCAAGTGCCTCACTGTGAATTGACATATGATTTTCAGCGTCGAGGAAAAATAGTTCATATTACAGAGGCGAAATATATTTACAGGTATCAGAGCCCATAGATTGGGTCAGTGATAGGGTTTTCGTCAAAACTCTGCTTGTGTCGATTGAGGGGAACCACGTATTTCTTCAATGCCGTGGGTTGTTGGGAAACGCAGGATCTGATGGTACGTGCTTGGGATGGCCTTCATGATATGTAGCCAGGTTCTCCCCATTATGGCATTATACGGCGAGGGGAGCTTCACGACCAGGAATTCCACTTCGACCGTTCTGGACCCCGCTCGAACAGGTAATATGACCTTGCCCAATGGATATTCGGGGTTCGTATTAAAGCCGAACAGTGGTTGAGGCGCCGGAGACAGATCCACCTCGTTGAGGCCAAGCTTGACAAAAATTTGATAGTACATGACCTCTAAACTACTCCCTGGATCTATGAGGATTCGTTCAATGATGAACCGGTTTATGCGTAATCCAATGACCAACGGATCAATGTGGTCGGAGTCGTTGAAGGCAATTGTCAGAGCTTCTTCGGACTGGTCAGTCGAAATACGGCGCCCCTGTAAAGTTGGGTGCGATCTAATTGTGTGCATGGCTGGGAGTGTAGGCAGGCTGTAAATTACGTGGATCACGCCAAGTGGGGGAGAGTCCTGTCTTAATGCTAATGCCTTAGTTGGCTTTCCCTGTTTCACATACTGCTGCAGTCGGCCGTCTTGCACCAGTTCTTCCAGGTGATCTTTAATGCGTAGCAATTCTTTGTTTCGTGGCCATGATCTTTGTGATATTCGCACCTCCGGTCCCTTCGTCATGTATCGGGTGGCCCCACCATCTTTGACGGCCATTTGAAGAATGGTAGGTGTTGGATTTTGGTCATTACCGCGGTGATTGGCTCTGACAGTTCCATGTACTTTTCGTCAGCGCGCCTCAAGCGCCTACTGTCGACTTGCAATTGCTCATTCATCGAGTGGGAGCATTGATCACTCGATCGGCGAGAGTCCCGCCTTTTGTCTCGTTTAGCACGTTGTCGTGGCTCGGGGCTCAGAGGTGGCACGGAACTTATCAGCTGAGCAATATCAGGGGGTCCCGATTTGGTGGATGCTTGTCTAGCTTTGATCCTCAAGGCGTCGTCTTCCACTTTGCAATACTCTTCGACTTTCTTCATTAACGCCCAGACTGTTTTGGGGGGTCTTCTGGTCAGGGAGTTGCGAAGAGCACTGTCTGGATGTAGTCCCATTTTGAAGGCGGTGACGGCCATGGAGTCGTTGCAAGCGTCGTCAACGAGATTGAAGCACTTCCAATATCGCGCCAAATATGCTCTCAGCGTTTCTCCCGGTTGAATTTGCATAGCCCAGAGAGAGTCGGCCTCTGTACCTCGTTGGTGATGAACCTGGCCCTGAAGGATTTTTGTAACTGATAGAAACTTCTGATCGAAGCCGGCTCCAGCTTGTAATACCATCTGACAGCTAGTGGCCTCAAACTGCTGGGGAATATTCGGCACATGAGGGCTTCATTGTTTGCATGCAACGTCATGGCCTGCTTGTAGTGACGTATATGATCAGTGGGGTCTGATTTTCCGTCGTAGAGAGTAAATGATGGAGCTTTGAACTTCTTGGGCAGGGCCGCCCTCGCAATTCATCGGATAAAAAGATCGTGCCGGTCCTCTTCGTCTGAACTGCTTCTTCTGCGCTTGTTCTTTATGTGTGGGCTTTTTTCAGAGGAGCTGGAAGTGTCTGAGCGTCCCTTGTTATGCTCCATGGATAATGAATTAGAGTCGCTATCAGTTTCCCTTGGTCGGGCTCGAGGTCGTTGTTTACCTGCCCTCAGGGGTCGTTCGGGGTCTTGGCACGCGGCTTCTTTGGATTTTGCTACTTCCAAAGCCAAATCTTGTCGGAGGCGTTCATTTTCTGCGAGCATATTTTCCAGCCTTTGCTCATTCTGTTTAGCTTGTTCTATGATAGCTTGCATCGTCTCCTGCGCTGAAGTCGTTGGTAAGTCAAAATTCAAGGCGCGTCTTGCAGCGATGGTTTCCTTCCCGAGCATATCTGCCGGGGTGATGTCGTCTCTCTGTGTAGTCTCGTCGGTGGCTATCGGAGGATCTTGCGTCACGCCTTCCATGGATGTATTTGAGTATTCCCACAGACGGCGCCAGTTGTGGGGGAGTGGTTTTGGAAATACTCTTCGAATCCTAGGAGACGCTCTTGATACTCAACTAGTCACCTGCAAAGACAAATACTCCGGTCGGGGATGCCGGGATTAGCAATCCGACGGGCAAGTCAGTTTTTCTACTCAAGAAAGCTTGTTTACTAAGTTTAGTGAAGTTTTTTTTTTTACATACCATTCCAAGAACGCTACTTCTTTATTTATATCTGTTCCTCCGGAGGCCTCGGGGCCTGGGCTTAGTTTTCAATCATTACCTGTTCTTATATTCGGCCTCCAACGATCTTTTTTAATTGGCTTAATCGGCTCACGTATCGTATTCGGCCCATCCTAGTTGTAATGACCCGACCCTCGCCTATGTTTTTGATATATTTCAACCCTTGTTTTGTGCTTTTAACATGTTGCTGAAAATTTCATGAAAAATAGTGATTACGGAAAATGAATTGCATGTGTATGAATGTCTATCTATTGCTCAAGAAAGGTATCTGTTCCATTAAACTGCTTGACTCAGAAATTGAAGGCCTTAATGGCTTAATTGTCAGAAATTGATTATATATTTGTGATCAGCATAATTTTTAGGTAATTTTAAGCATGTTTGCGAAATTTCAATTTCGGAATGATTAAACGATTCATTTTTGTCTTATATGCTTTACTTGTGAACATATATATAGTTAAGACTTCATGATCTTTAGTCAAAAACGTGGATACCATTTTGGGAGAGAAAATAAGAGGAAGTAAAGAAGAGAAATTGGGGAAGAAGGAATTCAACAAGAAATTTGGGGAAATTGGTAGAAGGTTGGGAATAAATTGAAGGTAAGCTCAAGATCTCCTTGTTATGGCAACTTAAGAGTTGTAATTCATGTTTTTGTTTGATTCATGTAGGTTTCATGATTGAATTATGAGGGTTTTCATCAATTGGTTCTTTTGACACTTAATTTGGGTGTTATGCTTCAATCCTTGGTTTTGTACCATCACTCCATGGATCTATATATATATATATCATGTGCTATGGTTTATTTATCATGTGCTATGGTTCAAGAACATGAAAAACTTAAATCCAAAAGTGAAATTTGAAAGAAAGATGGCTTGTCTAAGTTCCTAAGTTTGTTTAATTGGTCATGTTTAAGGTAGAATCCATATTATAGTGATGTTGGGTTGAAATATGGTCTTAGATTCATTTAGACTTGCATGAGAAATGAAAGGAAGTTGTTAATTCGAAGTTCAGAATTTCAGGGTCTCGTGATGGTCCGCTGAAGGAGGAAAGCCCGCCGAAGGAAAAACCACCTCCAGCTTCGGCGGGCAAATGTGAGCTCGGCGGAAAAAGGGGCGCTCGAGCGGGGGACTGATTTTCAGGAAAATGAAATGCTTTCTTCTGTTTTGCATGCCCACCCCTCTGCCCATGTTTTTAGAGCACTTTGGCGATTTTCAAATAATGATAGATGCATATGAAGTGTAATAAATCGGAAACTGGTTACTCAATGATATGAAAATAAAAAGAAGAACTAATTTGCAAGTTATGATTGTGTGCAGGACACCCTCCAGGAGGAAATAGCACATCATTACCGCACTGTGAGTAGTAGTACCTATGTAACTGTTATGTAATTGTATCGATGTTTCAAGACATGAAAGGCAACTAGACTAATGTTTCAAGCATGTTTGTACTTATGTTAATACTAAAAGTATGTAAAGAAAAGCATTTTCAAGGGCCTCGTGCCATTTGCAAGGGCTTAACGCCATTTTCAAGGGCCTCGTGCCAATCACAAGGGCTTATGCCATTTACAAGGGCTTTAAGGCCAACAAGTTACAAGGGCCACAGTGCCAAAATGTTTACAAGGGCTTCGTGCCACCATTTTCAAGGGCTTATAGCCACCAAGCTATGCTACAAGATTAGGCCTAAGGCCATTATGTACGTAATACAGAATCAGACTAATGTATTGATATGTAATCTGTTTAAGTTAAGCAATGTTTTATTTAAGTACTACTATTCACTGAGCCCGGCTCACTCCCAGTTTTGTCTGTTTCTGTAGGTCACCCCCCAAGTGGTCAATCCTAGCTCAGGGTGCCGTCTCCCTTGGTCGACCTTTACGTGTCCAGGCACTATCCCAGCTACCTATTTTTGGTGAAACTGTGGAGATGTTTGTTTACTTTTTGAATGCCATCCACGAGTTATTGAATATGACTTTTGTGTTTTTGTATATGCCCAATTATGAGGCTGGAACTGTAAAACTAAACCTTGACTGTTGTTGATGAAGTACATAAGACATGAGATCCTGGCATATTAGAAATAGCTCAATGGTGTATGTTGTATTTATGTTTGTGGTATGTTTATGCTTCCGACAAGGCCCCATAGGTTTGGTTACCAGATTATAGGTCCATTTATGAATAGGTCATGCTCAAACTTTTTGGGGCAGGTTTAGGGCGTGACACTAGTCTTGCAGGATGGGGCCAATTAGTATTTGTTGAACGACCGGTTAGTGTCAGTACTAAAGCATGCCCCTTCCGTTTTAGCCATATATTCGGCTCCCACAATCGGTATATGCATGACTTAAGTCGCTATCTTCCCACCACTTTCATGCAGCCATGGTCGGGCCATTATCTGGTTCTATCTGAAATATGTTCACATTACGCCCCCTGTCATCATACCACTTTTTTTCCACCACAATCTTGGTTTCTGAATCCCAATACTTCCTAAGCTTTCTTGACATTCTCTTCCTATCATTGGGTTCCTACTTGGTTTTTCCTATGCTCTAAATATCATCTATTGTCAGTTCGACCTCTGCTATTCCTATTTGTTTTCCTTGCTCCAGGGCTACCTTCCTTTGGATCTCTTTTATCCGTTCTCGCTAGAATTGTTCCAACACTTGTTCTGTCTCAGTTAAAGGTGCGGCCTCAGCTTGCTGCTATCACCGACTCCCTCTTCTTTCTCAGTCTTACTTATCTGTTCTTCAACATTTGACTCTTCTTCACTCAACCATCCGTTGCTTGTTTCCAGATGGCTTGGATCCCACCACCCTAGTTGTACATTGCTTGTATCCTTTTCTTCAAAGAAGTAGAGGTTGTCTAGATCCTCTTCCAACTCAGCCAGGTCTTCTTCCAGTGCAGCCAAGTCATTTAGGCCCTGTTCCAGCCAATCATTCTGATTTTGCCCCAACTGGTCCTCTCCAATAATGTTAATGCTGAGGAAGTCTAGAAATATGACTGCTGGATTCGGTTGATCGACGACCACAATATATAAGCTGGGGTCATACTCCTTTGTGAGTGAGGCCCCTTTCTCTATGACTCGGGCATCAGGCAAGCCCTTCTCTAGTGCACTCTCTTTCTTCTCCGCCTCTGGCACCACGAACTTGGGTTGGGTTTGCGGTGTTAAGTCCATCATACGCATGTCTGTGCCTTCTGGAATAATCATCTCTGGCTTAGGTAAATGGGATGGGGTAACGTAGGTGCTAGGGTTAAAGGAGGGTGGTAGTGTATGTATTTGGTTAATGTTTCTGGACGGGGGGACTTGGTTATGTGTAGGAAGCAGGTTGGTAGTTACGTTTGGTTTGGAGTGTGGGGTGATGACTTTGTTGTCAATGAGATCCTAGATCTCATGATGTAGATGGTAACACAGATCTGTGGAGTGACCATGTTGTTGGTGGAAGATGTAATACTGGGTAAGGTCATGTTTGGGTGGTAATGGGTCAGGAAGTGGTCGAGGATCGAAGGGCTTGAGATGTCCTTTTTCTATTAACAATTTGAGGGCACGGGCTGGGCTTATATGGAGGGAAGTAAAAACTCTTCAGTTTCGGGATGGGCCGATATTTTGTGAAGGTTGCGAGGTTGCAACGACAAAGGGATCGGCTATTTTGGCCGCTGTAACAACTGTACTGACATCTGCAGGCCACGAAATAGTGCTACTACTACCATTGGTACCCCGAGAGAATGGTCTTCTTGCGGGTTCGCTTGTTCTGTGAATAGTGCCCTTCTTAAATGCACTCTCAATCTGGACCCCCAACTTATGTAGGGAAGCAAAGGTGAATAACGGTGCCAATATCATTCGCTGCAGCATGTATGGCTCAACGTTCTAGACCACCAGCCGAACTTGTTCTCTTTCAGAAGGTTTATTTGCCATCCTGGTTGCCTTAGCTCTCCACCAAGCGACAAAATCAATGAATGATTCTTTGGGATTCTGGTTAGTAGCCTCTAGCTCATTGATGGTTACCTCTATCTAAGTGTTATAGGAGTACTGGTCGACAAACGCCTCAAATAGCTCGTCCCAATTCTACTTTGTGGAGTCTTCCAACTTAGCGTACCAAATGGTCACCACATCAGACAAAGTTCTCAATAACAGTGATAGTTTTTTAGCCCGAGACAGGCCCATTGGCCTTAGCATATCTAAAAACAGACAGATGTGCACAATCGAATCTCCACTTCCATTGAATCTGTCGATGTGGGGCATCTTAAATTTCTCCGGTAACCTAACTGAAGCCTCAGTGTACCCGTCTTCAATATTTGGAATGGAGTTGAAGCCTTGGGATTTTTCAGCGCTTTCTCTAGCCTGGCAATCTTAACCAAGGCCGGATCGATTTCATTGATATCAAAAGGAAAGATTCTTGCAGGGGGTTGAACCATAGGCCTATAAGCTGGAGCCGAGGGAAACATTTCCTGTGGATCTGGGATTTGGGGATTTTTTACTGCTGGAGGTGGATCCGGGTTTGGCTAAGCAGTCGGGATTGGATACACAGTTGATGCTAAAGCCCCAGATGTACGTCGTAGATCAGCGATGATTTCATCCTGTGCAGCTATGCTTTGGTTCACGATATCCATGGTTCTCTGGAATGTCGCCATCATGGCAGCAAATTCCTCTATGTTTTGTGCTGCGTTTGTGCCATTGCTGGTCTAGGTGAACTAGATGCTGGTGAACTAATTAGGTGAGATTGGAGCAGCTGCTGACTAGTTGTTCCTTCTTTGTCTAGTAACTGGTAGAAGCGAGACTAACACAAGCCGGCCACCAACAAGGTCTTGAGCTTTACGAAGCGTGCCAAAGTGAGTCCACACAACTTGGGGAATATCGGATCTTTCTGAAGCTATGATGGTAAATTGCCTAGCAAAAGACAGAAAAGAAAAACCATCGATCAAAAAAATCGGATAGCACTTCGGTCCAATTCACAGCAAAAAAAAAAACATAGTTAAAAAACCATAATCCCCATTGAACTCTGTTCTCAAACTATTACTCATATGAACCATCCTATATAGTTTCGCTATAAAAGCACATACCAAGTAAAAGAATCAAAACACTCCTATGAGGATGTCAAGGTTACCATGTTCTAGATTTTTGACATGAACTAGGATTTGCTATTTTAAACAAAGAGTCTCACAACATCATGCAAACGGGTGGCATCATGTCCTAAGTTTGGACTGGTCACTATGGCTTACTACATGAAGCTAGGCCAAATAGTCAAAAGGGTACCTCGGCAAGATTACCTAATATACCTCTCACATCTAACACCAAGAAGTGAAAGGAGGATCAAGCGGTATAGTGGTATTCCAGATCCAAAGATTGTGTTTCCAACATGGCAGAGCACATGACCGGTTAGCCTTTTGGCAAGCTTTTAGGCAAGTCTTCGGCAAATCGTCCGAGAATAGCAGATGGACAGCACAGTGACTTATAATAACAATGCAAATGCTATGCAAAGAACATATAGATGTAGATAAAATTGCACATCATGAATTTCATGTCAAGTTCTCTAAATCCCCAACAAAGTCGCCAGAAATTGTGGTTGGCTTTTCGTGCTCCTTTCAGATACGACTAGCCCCACAGTTTGAACTCCTATGGTTTTAAATCTGATTTCACAAGTGCAATGTGAAATAATGAAAACACAAAAAGAGCCCAAATCTGGTAATTCTTTTTGAAAAATCGATGTTTGAATCAAATGCCAAAAATGGACTGCTTTGCCAGATTTTAGAGTCACCATCTAAATATTTTTGAAAAATTCAGGAAAGCCAAGACTCATGCCAAAGGCCACTTATCCGTCATCCCCAAAGTGTCTCGACTCGGGAACTTAGGTACGAGAGGGGAATGCCATGAATTGAGCATCTCACTCACCCGATCAAAGATTGGGGTCTACTAATCATGATGTGATTCTTATTTACGTTATATGCTCTTGTTCCAATTTATTAGGCTATTTTACTACGTGACGCACATAAGTATAGACTAATTTGTAAAAATTGGAACATTTGATTTTGTGTTTATTTGAAAATTGTTTTAAATACGTACCACTTGAAAAAGTGATCTCATATGTAAATTTACTCAAATTATTCCAATTCCTGCAATTAGCCTTCATCTACAAGCATTCAAACGGGTATATCATTTAAGCACTTAGCCTCATAAATAACATACTCGGCATAGCAACACAAACATTCAATGCAAGATGCTAAAGCAATAAACGCTCACCTAGTACTCTAAGGCAAGCCAAACAAAGCAAAATAATTAGAAAATATGCATGTTCCTAAACAATGCAATGTGTCAAATGCAATGCACATATGTATTCAATTTTTATAGGCTCGGCTATGAGCATGGTATATGATCTAATTCAAGGCATGCAATAAATCACGTTTTCAAGCAGTGAATTTGATATCGACATTGGTTAGTATGATGATCGGAACCCAAATGCATGTGATACGAGTGTATGCAAGCATGAGAATGCTAAGTAAACATGATGCTCTATACTACCATCATAAGCGGAGAAACAAAATAAAGAAAGAAATGGAGGTTGGAAGACATACAATATTATTACATATTTGCCCTCGTGCAAGAGGGTCCGAATCGATGTCCGAATGTCCAAAATAAACTAACTATTACAAATTCGAATGAATGAATTGAATAATTAGCTAGCTAAGTTATTTACAATAAGGATGTTAGAATGGGCAACAAGTTAGTAATCTAAGTTAACTAGCTATGTAACTACAACAATAATTACAACAATAATGAGAGCATTAATTTATAATTTACAAAGGAAGCACAAGGATGGCATGCACGTAACGGTTCTAGAAGCAGCTCTGCCTGCCTTCCTTGGAATCTGCCTTGTTTCACCTTCAGCCACTACCCTTTGTTTTTGCAAAAACACATTGTGTACCAAACATTAAAGCCCGGTCAGCCTCCAATGAGGCCCGGCCGAGGCCAAATAAGGTCGGCTATGCCCTAATTTTGTGCAAAACCCTGTTTTGGTGCTCTGAGGTGAAAACAGCGCATGTAGAGTTTTTCTAAACTCTATTTGTCTCTCTTACACTTCTCTGTCATGGAAAGCCTCAAGAGAAGGACGAAGTCGTTTCCAACCATCAATGAGCAAGTAGCTTGCTTGATGATTTCGGCCACGGTTCGGACAAAAATCAATGAATGCAATGAATAACAATCACCCTTCCCTCTTATCATGGAGTGAACTAAAAAGGGAAGTAGAAATGCTTCAAGGGACGTCAAAACACCATGCATTGATATGCGATGACTCTTAACACAATGGACTCAGCATAACGTCTAGCCGAACCCGAGCAACCTTATTCATTTTCTTTATGTTGGTTGATCCAATTTTAAGCCAATTTCATTAGTCTTGTCTATTCGTTAATCCATTTGTCCAAAGTAATGATTAAGTCTGCTAAATGAGAAGAATGTCAACCGACAGGTACTCCTAAATATGAAAGAGTGACCATGCCTTTGACGATGAACCTCCGTAGAGATTAAACCCTTGAGCATAGATCTCTAGCTTATATTTTGAATAACCATCGATCGGTTGAAATAACTCTCAAACAAGAGAAGAAAAGAAGAAAGGGGAGGACGCTATACATGATTAAGTAGATCGATTTTTAAAATGAAACTCTTGACATGAAAGCCAAACAAAGAAGATCCATGGACAATATAACACAAGTAAGATATGAGGACTTACAATACAACAAACAAATATTCAAAGCATAAACGAATTTACTAAATTAGGACAACCCTAAACAGCCCCAAAAACATTAAAAAAAACACGGCTAAAAGTGTGTTAAAAGCACACGAAAAGATAAACAAAAGCAAGGAGACACAAACTAGTAAACCAAGACAAGGAGAGGTGGCCAACCCCTCCACTTTTTGAAACCATAAACCATGTTTTCCATCCCTTTTTAACCTCTGAAAATCAGCCAGAGCTAAAGAAAAGAGTGTAGAAACAAGGGCTTGAGCTATGAAATAAGGTGCAAGAGAAAGTGTTAACTTTCTCTATCCTTTGGTAGCTATCCAAACCTAAGTTTACACACTTGAAATGGACTCAAGACAGGACAAAGATACAGGAAATAGATAGCAAGAGATAGAAAAAGAAGTAAAAGAGAAGGTGGTAAGCTTATACCTCTCAAAAAAAGAAAGCTCTTGTTTGTAACACAAACTTGGTTCAAACACACTCTCAAGCTTGAATTGTGATGCACAGGCCTCAACTAAGGCTCTAAGGATATGATCCAAGGTGGTATATGGTGTATGGATATTAGTCAAGAGAGATAAGCTTGCTCAAAGGTGACTTGTATATGAAGAAGAAGTTCTCTCTTGTGTGTATAGGCCCTTTAGAAATTGTTCAACCCTCAAAACAGAGGTATAACCTCGTTTTTATAGAATTTGAGCAAAATAAGTGAAAAATATCTTCAAAAATAAATAGCTAGTGGGCTCTCGCCCAGAACTAAGTTTATCGTCAGCAAAGTATGGCCGGGCCCAAATAGCCACGGCCGGCTCTCAATGGGGCACGGCTGAGCCCTAATGTGCTGCCTTATTCCCCTATTTCAAGCTCAGTGTAAAGTGACACAATGCTAAAAAATGAACCTCTGAAGTAAGAATAAGGAAAGTGAGAAGGTTTTGGGATTACTTTGGGACTCAACCTTGGATTTCCTCGCTGAGAACTTGAATCACACTATGCAGTTTTCATAATCGAGTGCGTTAGACCAAGTGTCTAAGTCTTACAGGTGGCAAAAATGAGGTGTCTACACCTTCTCGTCGGTAGCTTTGAGTTCGGCCTCTTTTGTGGCAAGTGCCGTTTGGAGCTCAGTCTGGGCCTGGGCCTCTTTCTTTTTTGCTTCTTTTGCTTCAAATTTTGATGACCTCGAACGTTTCAATCGCTTCTAAGATGATCCTCCTTTGCTTTGGGCCAGTTAAGATTTGGTTCGTCCAAAGAAACCTCGAATGCGAGCCTTGGCTTGATGCAGATAAGTAAGGAGTTTAGCTGCCTCCTTGGTCTTCTCAGTCAACTGCTTCTTAAACTCCTTGGTTTTGAACGCGAGGGAGTGACCCTACTGATAGACTGGCAATTAAATGAAAGCATGAAGACCTACCAAAATGCAATGCTACATCATTAAGGCATAGTTCTCATATTCAGTAAGCTCAGTCATTTGGTTGATATTGGTCGGTAGTAGAATGGCAGTAGAAAGGGCAGCACCAACTTCCACAAAGTCTAGCGCACTGTCCCCAGTTAGCAAAGGTCAATCTTTGACCATGACCCCTGGGGTCCAGGGCTCATCGGCGTGGAAAAAGCCGAGCAGCACCCGCGAACCTCAGTTTCTTAGATGGTTGTCCGTCAGATGCCTCAGTATCGGCAGGCCTCTTCTCAACTGCAAAAGCAGTCTTTTTTATTTCAACCAACTTAGAGATTGGCACTGTATCTTCTGACTCTACTTCAGTGGCAGTGGCTTTAGCCTTAGCCCTTTTCACCCTCTTGGCTTTGGGCTTGGATTGGGTTTGAGATAGTGAAGAGGAAAGAATTGACACCACGCCAAGGATGTCGGCAAGAAGGTCATCTGGAACTATTTTAACTTGTCCATGTCATCAGCGGTAGCATCAACAGTGACTCTGGGGCTGAAACAAATTGCTAGAAGTGCAATTGGAGGGTTGGACGGATCGGTCTTTCAGAACTCAAGACCTCGGTGTCTTCTACTTCGAGCTTGGCGTCAGCGCTGGCACTGGGTTTGAGGAATTAACTAGGGGACAGAAGTTGATAGTTGGTCTACAGGATCAAAGGTAGAGGCCTGGTCTGGCATTAGGGATAAAGCAGCTGGAGGAGTTGTGGTAGATGGAGGAGACTTGCTTTTTCAAGGGACCTCGGACAGAGGGCTCCGATAGGTAGGGATGTAGTTGAGAAGGATTGGGGCGTTGCAGAGTTCAATTGGCAAGCCGAGAAGTCGGACCAAGTCTTTGCTCGGCACGTAGTACTGGTGGGAATTCTTTTGGGGCTGAGGAAGGGCTACAAGAACAAAGAAAGAACATTATAACAGAGCAACATAAAGAATGTTAAAATAATTTGAAGAAGGGACTTTGTGGGGACTAAGTTCTTACCCTTATCATCCCTAAAAACTTCTCTGTGCAAGGGAAAAAAGTGGAGCTCGTCGTCTAGCACGAACTCCCAATTGCTTGAGACAATTAGGTAGTCGTCTGCCGTGCCTTTATTGGAATCTGGAATGTCGACTATCAATTTGTGCTGTGTAGATCTTGGCTTAAGGTAGTACGTATAGCCGATGTTGGTCTTGAGGCCATAAATAGTGCAGCAATACTCGATGTCGAATAAGGTGATTCTAGCATTTTGCTGGCATGCCAACTCGGCAATGCCGTTGATGATCCTAAAGGAGTTTACGGCCAGTTGCATGGGATTGAGCTTGTAGTAATGGAGGACTTCCCTAAAGAGGATGTCTAAGGAAAACCTGACTTCACCCTCAATGATAGAAACTACTATGAATGACATGTAGTCCTGACCGGGCATAATAGAGTCCTCCTTACTAGCCAACCTGTCGCGCCCCCAAAATATAATACAAATAACCCAACTCATAAGAGAAATGAATATAATATAATTCATATATTTTCATATATCAGAGTTTCTATTACAAAAGATATTACATGCATCACACATTCATAAATGTTCATCCTGAATCTACAACATATAACACTAGCTAATAATGACAAAATAAATGCCCTACGGGCTTACATCTTTCCAAGACACTACTTGGTTACAACAAAAGAGAGTCATAAGCTTTGTATATATAAAACCCTAGGCTTGAATAAACATTTAAACAAAAAATAACAAAATAGAGCCTCCACCTCCTAAGTCCTCCCAAGCTACGTTCTTGAAGGAAGCATGTCACCGGTACATGAAAATGGTTTCCTAAGTAAGGTGAGCCGAAACCTAGTAGAAACAGTCTAACACAATATATAAGATTTATTCCATGTTTATGACAGAAGCACCTTCCTTACATGATCACACAATATCAACATTTACATCTAGATCCGTTCCCATTTATTCATTTTAGATTAGTTCATTTCATTTCAACTCATAGACCACATTTATACTTTTCTGAATAACCCAACTGAAACTACAACCCTATGGTTTTCAATCAACATAATTATCACATAAACATTTAAATCTTGCCATATTATGAAAATTTCGTCCGCGAGATCGACACTCATGTATACATAAGATTTCGGGACTTTTATCCTGGACACTTCGGCCAACTTAATTTTCAATGAAGTCCATCCCCTATCTCCTCTCAAAACATGAAGTACATCACATTTCTCCTTCCAAAACGTTATACATATACAATGTATTTACAAGTATCGTCATATTCAATGACATTCAATTATATATATTCAACGCCTTAACATACCTTCATATTCAATGACATAATTAAGTGATTAGTTTCAATTCACCTAATCCTCATGTAATTTCTACAACAATCATAGATATCCTCCACTGATAGCCCAATACAATAATTTCTAAACAGATATACAATCTTGGTAACAGATAATTTATAAAATTTCCATAGGTGAGTGATTTTAACAAATCCAACTACACCATCCTTTCATGCATCCTCCCAATTTTATATTCCTCATATCAATTCCATTATTTATACAAAATAAATTATTCAAACATTTTAGGGCAAAACCTCCGTTTTCCAAATATTGACCCAAAGGTCAAAATCATCTATTTTAACACAAAACAACCTCACATCCAAATCCCATGATCAATTATATAACACCACATAGGAACCCCTCTCTCTAAAACAAGAACCCAAACCCTAGGTTTACTCCAAACACCCCAAATCTCACCATATATACGTAACAACAAATAACTAGGTTGAAACTCATAACAAAGTATCGAATATCCTTACCTCAAGTGTAGAAGCTCAAAGGGGAAGTGGAGGAACTTTGAAAGTGACGAAACCAACTTTCAATTAGATGAAAATGGAGCTTTCAAGATGCTCTACCTTTTTTCCAAAGACTCAATGGTGAAGAAATCAAAGGATCTGGGTCAAAATGTAGAAAGAGATAAAGGATTTTAGAGAAAAGGAGAGTCGAATTAGGGTTTTTGAGTGAAGAGATAACAAAAAGTGATGTAAAAATGAGCTATTACGAACTGATATACGCGAGGCTCGCTCGAGTGAAGGAGTTGTTGCTCGAGCGACCAGACACAATAAGTGTCCTCGCTCAAGCGCAAGAAGCGTCGCTCGAGCGTAGAATACAAATCCCCAGAAGTTTTGCAGACAAAAGACCTTCGCTCGAGCGAAGAACGATACTCTTCAAAAACTCTGCAAGTCTGAAAGAAATACTGGGAGATCACCAAGCTCGCTCGAGTGAAGAAGCCAAAATTTGGGCAACTTCATTCTAGACCAATTAACAACCCATCTGTTCCAAACATGCCCATCATATTCCAAAACTCAAACTCAAAGAGCGGAAGGGAGAGAAGACATAAATAACAATATTAAACCACAAGACCCGAGTCCGGAATACAACAAAGGTCGAGTCAAAATCCGGAATCGCTATAATCTCCCCCCTTAAGGAATTTCGTCCCCGAAATTATGAATCATGTTTCAAAACAAAATTTTAGCCAATTTTCCAAAATGATTACAACCCAATTCTCAACACTGTGATCCACCTACTGGTCATTCAATCCCGTCACATGATGAACAAACTCACAATATACAATCTCAACAAATATTACCAATATGCATCCCCCGTGGTTTTAAACAATTTCAATACGTATATTTCATATTTCCAAAACATATTCAACGTTTAAGATAAATTCACACTTCCAAGACTTAAACACCATATACATTGTTCATATTAAGTTTATGCTTTCCAAAACATATTCAACATATACAATGTTCTCAAAATTAAAACATATACAATCTCTTTACAGTTTATGAACAAAACTAAAATTTCAACATATGTTCAAACATCAACAAATAAGTCCAGATATTTCTCATAGACTTCCAATTCATGTTCCTAAGTTGCTTCCTCAACCGTGTAATGTTTCCACAATACTTTGACCAAGGGAATTGTCTTGTCTCACAAGACTTGGTCCTGTCTATCCAAGACTCTCACCGATCTCTCCTCATACGAGGCATCCTCATCTACCTCTAAGTCGGTCTAATCCAACACGTGCGATGGATTCGGCTCATACTTCCAAAACATACTAATATGAAATACGTCATGCACTCCGGAAAGTTGTGGTGGCAACGCCAAACGATAAACAACCTCTCTAATTCCCTCAAGGATCTCAAAAGGTCCAATAAATCGAAGGGACAACTTTCCACTCTTCCCAAATCTCATAAGACCCCGCCTAGGTGATATCTTCAAAAAGACATGGTCTCCCAACTCAAAAGACAAAAGTCTCCTCCTACGGTCAGCATAACTCTTTTGGCGACTCTGGGCCATAAACTTTTTCCGTCATTTCCTGAACCAACTCTGGTTCCAACAAAGGTACATCACCCACCTCGGCCCAACACACTGGAGATCTACATGGTCGGCCATACAAGGCCTCAAACGGTGCCATGTCAATACTCGATTGGAAGCTGTTATTGTAGGCAAACTCCACTAAGGGTAAGTGTCTCTCCTACGACCCCTTAAAGTAAAGGACACAGCCTCAAAGCATATCCTCAAGGATCTTAATAATACGCTTGGACTGCCCGTCAGTCTGAGGATGGTAAGCCATGCTAAAAGTCAGTCTAGTGCCTAAGGCACTCTGCAAGCTCTGCCACAGTCGAGCTGTAAAACGCGAATCTCTATCCGAAATGACAGTCACAGGAACCCCGTGTAATCTCACTATGTCCCTAATGAACAAGTCGGCAAGATACTCTACCGAATCACTTACGCGCATAGGAATGAAATGCGCTGACTTGGTCAATCGGTCAACTACCACCCAAATGGCATCACTACCCCGTTAAGTTCTCGGAAGGTCCACAATAAAATTCATCATAACATGCTCTCATTTCCACTCGGCTATAGGCAAGGGTTGCAACAAACCCGCTGGCCTCTAATGCTCAGCCTTTACTTGCTGACAAGTAAGGCACTTCGATACGAACACGGCTACATCCTTCTTCATACCCCTCCACCAAAACTGGCGACTAAGATCATGATACATCTTTGTGCCTCCTGGATGCACCACAAGGCGTAAATGGTGAAACTCTCGGAGTATTTCCTCTCGGTAAGACTCCGGCATGAACAAACGATCACGGTATCTCACACTCTGGTCGGGATACATAGTCAAGCCCTTCTTTACCTTTCCACTAGAGATCTTCTCTCGGAGGGATTCTACCTCAAGGTCACATTTCTGCGCTTCTAACACTCAGTTCACGAGTATAGGTTATGCAACTACTGAAAATAAGGCTGTAGACTCAACAGACTCACCCAAACACAAGTCGAACTCACCAAGAGCACCCAATATTCCCATTCCCAGATGGCGATACAAGCTGCGCTACTAATTGACTTCCTACTCAAGGCATCGGCCACAACATTGGCTTTCCCGGGATGATAGTGCAACTCAAAATCATAATCCTCTATGAACTCTATCCATCTTCTCTGTCTCAAGTTCAAGTCCTTCTGTGTAAACAGATATTTTAGACTCTTGTAATCAAAAAAACATCTCAAATCTCTCTCCATATAGATAATGCCTCCAAATCTTCAAGGCAAAAATCAATGCTGCTAACTCTAAGTCATGAGTAGGGTAATTCCTCTCGTGGGTTTTCAACTGCCGCAAGCCATAGCCCACTACCTTCCCCTCTTGTATCAAAACATAGCCCAAACCTTCTCGTGAAGTATCACAATACACTGAATAGCTCAAACCCCTTTTCGAAATAATCAAGACTGGGGCAGTGGTAAATTTAACCTTAAGCTCTTTGAACGACTTTTCACAAGTTTCACTCCACACAAATTTGATTCATTTCCTTGTCAGCCTAGTTAAAGGTGAGGCCAATCTCGAGAAGTCCTTCACAAACCGACGGTAATACCCGGCCAACCCCAAAAAACTACGGATCTCAAAAGCTTTCTAAAGCTGTGCCCAACCTTGCACTGCCTCTATCTTAGATGAATCTATAGTCACCCATTCCCCGGATACCATATGGCCTAAAAACTTAACCTCTTTCAGCCAGAACTCACATTTCCCAAACTTAGCATACAACTTATGGGCTCTAAGCAACTTAAGTACCACTTGCAAGTGTTCCTCGTACTCCTCCTTAGGGGGTAAGTAAATCAGAATGTTGTCCACAAAGACGACCACAAAATGGTCTAAGAACTCTCGAAAGATTCGGTCCATCAAATCCATAAACACAGCTGGGGCATTGATTAGCCCAAAAGGCATCACTAGAAACTCATAATGGCCATAGCACGTACGGAATGCCATCTTTGAGATATCCTCCTCCCTTACTCTTAATTGATGATAACTCGATCTCAGGTCTATCTTAGAGAAACAGCAAGACCCTTTCAACTAATCAAACAAGTCATCTATACGAGGCATCGGATACTTGTTCTTAATAGTAACCGGTTCAACTTCCGGGCTCCATATTTTTTTGTAGCAAAGAGAGTCAGTGCTCCCCAAAGTGAAGTACTAGAGCGAATAAAACCCTTATCTAATAATTCCTAGAGTTGAATCTTCAACTCACTTAGTTCAATAGGTGCAAACCGATACAGTGCCATAGAAATAGGTGTCGTGCCAGGTACTAAATCAATAGAGAACTTGATCTCTCGATGAGGTGGTAAACTAGTAAGATCATTAAGAAAGACATCCGAATATTCACAAACTACCCCTGGCAACTCAACCCGGACTTCCTCACACTCACTACTCAAAAAGCTAGCAAGAAGACAACTAAGCTTACTCCGCCCATGCGGATCACACACCGGTGATAAGACTTTATCCACCCAGTCCCCCAAGAAATAAAAGCAGTCATCGTTCAAGGTACATATAGTAACCCTCTGACGGTAGCAATCTATAACAGTTCGGTATGAAGATAACAAGTCCATACCCAAATAACATCAAAACTAATCATGTCAAGTAAAACAAATGAAAAAGGTAATCGACGACCCACAACCTCGATGTCACAACCCCGACATCCCTGTTTCAGAATAACTTCACCACCAAAAGGTGACTCTGCACAAATAGGAGATGCTAATTGTGCCAACCCCAACCCAAAGTCGATGCAAATGCTGATGAGATAAAAGAATGGGATGCACTCGTATCAATCAATACACTAGCAACTGAATTACAAAACAAGGAGGTACCTCTCACCACCGGCGGAGTGTATAAGATCTCGCCAGGACAAAGATACACACGCCTAATAGGTCTTTTCGTCACCCGCCACCTCTCGAAAGCATAAGATCATAATCGATTGAATCAATAGGCCCCTAATTGGCCCCTCGAGGCTCGTGGCCGATCAGATAGGTCGGTGACTTTATGTTCCGCTGAACCAAACACACCAGATGTGCCACCTAACTGTGGACAAAACCTCTTCAAGTGCCCTGCCTGCCTACACTAATAGCAAGTGAGCAGCTGGCCCCTCCCCTGACTCTGACCCTGGGAACGAGCCGAAGATGATGCTACTCATTGCCCTCCTCCTCTCTGCGAGCAAGCTGGAGACTTGTGGCCTAACTGACCACATCTAAAACAAGTCACCTCACCCTGACCACCTCTCCTAGAACCTGAACTCGTTACTGGAATAGTGGACCTAGACTGAGCTCCCTAGGACTGCTGGGGATTAGAACCCCTTTGTCTCTTGTTGTCCCCTTGGTTATCTTGACTCCTCCTGGAGCCCTTCATTCTCTTCTCCTCTGCATGCATAATAGTCTCAAGATGAGCTATAGCCTCCACAAGGCGCCTATAATCCTTAATTATAGATCCGACCACTCTAAACATGAGCCCGGTCCTTAACCGCTTCTCAAATTCCAAACATTGCCGCTCCTCAGTCGCCGCTAACTCCGGTGCAAACCTAGACAAGCTAGTAAAGGTGGCTTCAAACTCTGCCACAGGTGTGTTCAACTGCACCAGCTTAGAAAATTAGTCTCTCAACATCTCCCTAACCATGAGAGGTAAGAACTTTTGCTAAAAGGCGTCAACAAAGGCCTCCCAAGTCCCTCAAATGCGTTTTCATGCATACTTCCACCATTGACCCACGTCTCCCTTCAGCTGGAAGGACGCCAAGGTCACCCTCAAACCTCCATCTCTGATGCCAAGCATCTCAAAAGTCTTCACCATCTGTTCCAGCCACTCATTAGCCTTAGTGGCTCTTTAGGATCACCTAAAAACTCGTTCGGATTCGACTAAAAAAACTCTCTCTTCAGAAAAGACGGCCCTACCTCAGCAACATGGGCCTGGACTTGATTCTCAGCCCTGAGAATGTCCATGGATTCCCTTAATGCTCCATCCATTTCGTGGGCTAAGGTGCCCATGGCCTGTTGACCTACCAACTCGGCCTCATTGGCCTGGCCAACTCCTTCCGCTTGTGCCAGAATTTCATCCGGTATAGGCATCTTGTGCCTTCTAGGCCTACCACGCCTACCATCACGACCACGTCCTGACATCCTAATACGATGGACAATAGTAATTTACTCCACATAAGCACATAATTATATAAACACATACGAATTTCCTTCCTAGATAATGACCGTCCCGTGGCGTTGTTAGAGTTACAATTAGAAATAACAGTGATCAAGTGCTTTTCTAATAAGACTTCCAGAAACTCGTAGAACCAATCAACATCTTAGGAACTAAATCCCATACCCATATAATCACATAAGCATGTTATCATATAAGCACATGTCATCCATACTTAACCCTCTAACAAGTGAGACGAACCCATTGTGGTACTAACCACTTCCTACGTACCCAAAGTATTCAAACCCGGTACACTCTGATATCAAGTTGTCACGTCCTCAAAATATAATACAAATAACCCAACTCATAAGAGAAATGAATATAATAGAATTCGTATATTTTTATATATCAGAGTTTATATTACAAAAGATATTACATGCATTATACATTCATAAATGTTCATCCTGAATCTATAACATGTAACACTAGCTAATAACGACAAAATAAATGCCCTATGGGCTTATATCTTTCCAAGACACCACTTGGTTACAACAAAAGAGAGTCATAAGCTTTGTACATATAAAGCCCTAAGCTTGAATAAACTTTGAAACACAAAATAACAAAATAGAGCCTCAAGCTCCTAAGTCCTCCCAAGCTACGTCCTTGGAAGAAGCATGTTACCGGTACCTAAAAATGGTTTCCCAAGTAGGGTAAGCCAAAGCCCAGTAGAAACAGTCTAACACAATATATAAGATTTAACTAAGATATAAGTGTCAGATATATTCTATGTTTATGATAAATTACATTCTTCACATGATCACACGATACCAACATTCACATCTAGATCCATTCACATTTATTCATTTCAGATTAGTTCATTTCATTTCAACTCATAGACCACATTTATACTTTTCCGATTAACCCAACTGAGACTACAACCCAATGGTTTTCAATCAACATAACTATCACATAAACACTTAAATCTTACCATTTTACGAAAATTTCGTCTGCGAGATCGGCACCCATGTATACATAAGATTTCGAGACTTTAACCCTGAACACTCCAGCTAACTTAATTTTCAATGGAGTCTATCCCCTATTTCTTCCTAAAACTTGGTGTACATCCGTTTTCTCCTCCCAAAACATTATACATATACAATGTATTTACAAGTATCGTCATATTCAATGACATTCAATTATATATATTCAATGCCTTAACATATCGTCATATTCAATAACATAATTAAGTGATTAGTTTCAATTCACCTAATTCTCATGTAATTTCTACAACAATCATAGATATCCTCCACTGATAGCCCAATACAGTAATTTCTAAACAGATACACAATCTTGGTAACAGATAATTTATCAAATTTCCATAGGTGAGTGATTTTAACAAATCCAGCTACACCATCCTTTCATACATCCTCCCAATTTTATATTTCTCATATCAATTCCATTATTTATACAAAATAAATTATTCAAACATTTTAGGGCAAAACTCTCGTTTTCCAAATATTGACCCAAAGGTCAAAGTCATCTATTTCAACACAAAACAACCTCATATCCAATCCCCGTGATTAATTATATAACACCACATAGGAACCCCTCTTTCTAAAACATGAACCTAAACCCTAGGTTAACTCCAAACACCCCAAATCTCACCATATATACATAACAACAAATAACTAGGTTAAAACTCATAACAAAGTGTAGAATGTCCCTACCTCAAGTGTAGAAACCCAAAGGGAAAGTGGAGGAACTTTGAAAGTGATGAAACCAATTTCCAATCGGATGAAAATGGAGCTTTCAAGATGCTTTACCCTTTTTCCAAAGACTCAAGGGTGAAGAAATCAAAGGATTTTGGTCAAAATGTAGAGAGAGAGAGAGAGAATTTTAGAGAGAGAGGGAGTCGGATTAGGGTTTTTGAGTGAAGAGATAACAAAAAGTGATGTAAAAATGAACTACTGCAAACTAATATATAGGAGGCTCGCTCAAGCGAAGGAGTTGTCGCTCGAGGGACCAGACACAACAAGTGTCTTCACTCGAGTGCAAGAAGCGTCGCTCGAGCATAGAATACAAATCCCAAGAAGTTTTGCAGACATAAGACATTTGCTTGAGCGCAAGAGTTCTCGCTCAAGCAAAGAACGATACCCTCCCAAAATTCTGCAGGTCTGAAAGAAATACTAGGAGATCACCAAGCTCGCTCGAGCGAGGAAAGTTTCGCTCAAACGAAGAAGCCAAAATCTGGGCAACTTCATTCTAGACCAATTAACAACCCATCTGTTCCAAACATACCCAGCACATTCCAAAACTCAAACTCAAAGTGTGGAAAGGAGAGGAGACATAAATAACAATATTAAACCATGAGACTCGAGTCTGGAATACAACAAAGGTCGGGTCAAAACCCGAAATCGCTATACAACTTCATCTAGACGTCGGCTAGAATAAAGAACTCTTTCCTAAAGTATTCTAGTTTGGTCGGGGTGTCTATCCTCCACCTAAACATACCTATGATCTCGGCTTAAAGTTCTTTGTAAAGGATTTTCAGGAAAAAAAAAAAAAAGACACTGGCAAGGGTTCTAGAACCTCGACTAAACCCTAGAAAGCGCTAGGATGAGGGCTTTTGAAGACCAAAAGAAGAATTTCGTTTCAATTTTCCTAAATTGCAAAGATTTCTAGCAAATCCCAAACCTAAATCTACAAAGATGAACAAAAATTAGAGGCAAAGATCTGGAAACAAGCAAGAAAGGGAACATGATTCAGAATCAAGAAAGCAACAGAGAAAAGCAACAATGTGACGAGCACAATGATGACAATCCAAGAGTATGAAAGATTGCAAATCTGTAAACACTGAGTGAGTGTGTGCAGGGCAATGTGCAAGAACCACAAGCAATACAAAAACTTAGGGACAAATTATGATGCACAAAATAGATTCAAAAGCAAGAAATTGGTTCAGAATGCAAAAAACGAAGAAAGACATAGCACAACTATGAATACTGGCTCAATGACAATGGATACAGTATAGGTGCATGGAAAAATTGGAGACGAAGCATATTGAGAGAGCAGTAAAAAGTTAAAAATAAAAAGAATAAGTCAAAGACTTACCGACAGGGGACGAGGAAATGAGCACCGGAGTAGGTGTTGCCGGAGTTAGACGACGTGAGCAATCAGAAGCAGAGGATGAAAAGCTCGCCGGAGGAGATAAGCACGACAGTTGCAAAGAGCTCGAAAGCACAACAATGGAGGATTAGGAACTTTATATAGAGAAAATCTGAGCAGAAGAGAGAATACGATAATGAGAAGTGAAGAGACAAAGAGAGAGAGAGAGAGAGAGAGAGAGAGAGAGAGAGAGAGGAGTTTTGTCAAAAACATGAAAAGGAGGCAAAATATAATGAATTAGCCTTGGATGACGTGCTTGTCAAGCACTGCGAGCAGAAATGACGCGACTTGATAGCGCGTGTCAGGTACGATCCAATGAGGAAGGGACACACGAAGGAAACGGTTGAAAAGACTGTGCGTGACAGCTCATGCGTAGTGGGAACCCTTGCAATTCTTGAAATAATGAGGCCATGATCTCGACCATAAAAGCGGTCTCAATTGAGAGGTTTAAAGAAATTGATTCTTGGTTCTTGATCCTTGGTAAAGTGGACAGTTGAGTCTTGGTTATATGAAATCAACAAGTAATAATCTCGGTCAGAGAAATGAATGGATTATTAGCCGACATGATATATAGACAAACGATGTAGGTTCCATTAACTCAGGTTGCCGAGGTAATGGAACCTAGGGGGCAGTTGTGGGGACATATCTTGTGAATGACAGTATGTGGCTAAAGTGACGTCGAAGTGTCAGCCGAGGTGCCATGTGGCTTGGTCGTGCACTGAGATGATCTCGGCTAAGCCGAGGTTATTTGCGAAGATACCGGAATCCGAGATAAGTAGATAAAGGACAAGAGTCCTAGAACGGAGGAGGATCTCATTCTGGATAAAGATAAGGCTCAAGAAGAGTTTATCTGTAATAACCCACATTCATGTCTTAGTCATGTTCATGTGCATTTACATAACTTTGTCTTGTTAAGTTTGCATTCATGAATCTTGTCTTGTTTTGCTTAAGTGTTGCTTGCATGTTTTGTTCCTTCCTTGCTGTCTCAAGCCTAGGTCATGTTAAGCCTAGGTCATGCCAAGCCTAGGTCATGTTAAGCCTAGGTCATGCCAAGCCTAGGTCATGCCAACACCTAGGACCACCCTAGAACCACTTTGGTTGACCTCCACCATCACCTAGGCATATTGGCCGAGATGTTATCATCTAGGCGTCCGAGATCCTTAATCCTTGCACCTAGTGATCTTGTTCTGGGACTGGAATGACCTAGACCGAGGTGTGGCACATCTAGGCTGAGGTGTGGCACAGCTAGGCCGAGTGTAATCCCTCCTAGCCGAGATCATTGTTCCCTTACTTGCCGAAGCCTATGTCCTAGCCGAGATCATTACATGCCGGAGTGCCCATGTCATCTAGCTTGTTGTATACACTTTGTCTTACACATGTCTTGTCTTTCTATCACCTCTTGAGGAGAACCAATCCGGTAGCGCCACGTGTCCCGGCAGAGTGTTAAATCAGCCGACAGAGAGAGAAAACCTATCATTTCTATATCTTTGTTCTAGGTAGAGAGAGAAACTCTAAGAAGAGGAAGAAGAGTTCTTGAGAGAGGAGTAGATTTCCAAGCTTGATCCCTAGAGATCGAACCGTTAGATCCGTGTTTTAAGGTTAGATTCGTGATCTACTCTTGTTATTCTTTATGTTGATCTAATCGCATTGCATGATCTAGCATGTTTCATGAACCATGCATTGCTTTGAAGTTCGATTTTAGAAAGAGAAAGTGATATTCATGTGTTCTTGAAGAAAACCATGTTTTGATCCGAAAGTTTGTATCAAGATGCATGTTTTCGTGTTTGTTTTCATATGATCTTCAAGTATGGGTACCAAGGTCCATGTTTTCGAACTCATAGCATGAAATCCCAGATTTTGTAATAACAAGTTATGATTTTAGCATTCATGTTCTTCATGTTCATGTTCTTCATGTCCTTCAATGAGGAAACCCAGATTTCCAGACCTCATTTCCCTAGGTGTGATCACCAAGACCACTCTTGCCTAGATCCCACACATAGGCCAAGCATCGCATCTCACCTTGGCCTATCTTGCATGATCACTTGCACCTTACTCTATCTTGCATGCACACCTAGGCTAACCACTGCACACCTAGGCCGACATGGTACACCCTTGTCGGCACCTTGTAACACCTCGGCAGGCAGTTGCACCCTGAGGCCTAGGTAACCACACCTCGACCAAGAGGTGTGGGACCTCAGCCAAGACCTCCTAAGTTCACCCAGCTAGGTCATTTTTGCCTAGATCATCCCTGTGCATCCATTCCAGGACCTGGTTGGTACCCAGCATGTTTTCCCTAGATGTTTACCAGCATGTTTTCCCTACATCATTTGCATTCATGTGAAGCTTGTTTTTAAGAGTGCATTCAATAGGCTTTGCCATGTGTTTGTAGGACTTGGACCTTTGCCTTGATCCCGACGTCCCAAGAACTATGTGAGTGGTATTTTTAATAAAGTTATGTTACAACGTTTTGATGAAAGCTTTGTTTTGCTTATTTTGGAAAAGTATTTGATCATGAATGATTATCCCTATTTTATGTATCAAGTATAAGTTTGTTTGATGACATTTCGGGGAAAGTCCTTAGTGTCGGGGACTATAATGCAACGACACCCTTGTCTTAAAAGTCCTTAGTGTCGGGGACTATAATGCAACGACACCCTTGTCTTGAAAGTCCTTAGTGTCGGGGACTATAATGCAACGACACCCTTGTCTTGAAAGTCCTTAGTGTCGAGGACTATAATGCAACGACACCCTTGTCTTGAAAGTCCTTAGTGCCGGGGACTATAATGCAACGGTACCCTTGCTTGAGAGATCTCTGCCATTGACGGTCTGTGAACGGATGGCCCCACCGACGGTTTGGGATACGGGTGGATTTGTCTAATCAATTCTGGGTCGATTATTCCCTTGTTTTGTCCAGGATGTCATCACCCCAAGTATTAAGTAGATGTTATTAAACATCCCAGCAAGATTTGAAAGCTCAAGTACATGTTTTGATTCAAGTTATGCCAAGTACATGTTTTGAACAAGCTATGATATATGTATTGTTTTGACAAGGACCTCGGGAATCATTCATTTAAACATTTATTACTTGTACCATTCACTGAGTATCCAAGCTCACCCTCTCTATGTATATATGTAGGTGTTTAGCATGAAGGCGGTGACGCCAAGATGTGTGTTTTGCAAGATGTTTTGGATGCATGTTATGTCGGCAATCTTGAAGATTATGCCTCTCGACCTTGTATTTCATGTATTTTGTTTATGTCGGCTTGAGCAGCCTTTCAATCAAGATGTAATATGTATTTTATTCTGCTTATATCCAAGTTGTAAAGCTATGTAAAAATGTATGCCATTTCATTTGACTTATGCACAGCTCTTATGGACTAGTTAGATTTACATATATTGCTTCCGCACATGTAAGCCCCATATATTATACTCTGATTGTGTGTGAATTTTGAAAGTTACCCTTAGGTAATCTCGGATTACTGGCCATCACAGCACCATTCCATTAGGGGCGGAATGGGGTAGTGACATTATCTCTATCTAGATGAGGGTCTAGGATGTGCATTGGGCCTGAGTTTACTGAAGTGAGGCTTCTAAAGGGATCAAGTCACTACTGGTTATAAAAGCAAGGCACCTTCGTAGGTTGAAGGTAAGTTCTTTCTTATGAGTTTAAGCATGATTTGTTATCTTTAAGAGATATTGATTACTGACTTGATCGTCGGAGTGCCTCTAGGTGGACGAACTACCGCCAGATTCTCATTTTCTTATGTAGGTTGTTGGGCTTAATATATTTTGTCGGTGCTCTCCAGCTGAGTTCCCTGTTTGGTTGTGTGGTCGGAAATCAACACCCACAGTGTGACATTTTAGTATGAAAGAGAGAATTACCTGGAAACTTTGGTCTAATGGTAAGGGTGGCATCCACAACATATATTTTGTCAAAACAACCAATGCTCTTTTACTACTTATTGTGTAGTAGTTTTTTAATTTTTAATTTTTTTTTTATTTTAGTACAAGTAAATTGCATTTATATATAATGAAAAACAGAAGAACAAAAAGGTTCCACATATACAGATAAACAAATAGGCAAAAATAAAAACCTTCAAAAACTAAAATAGAAAATTAAAAACAAATGCCATGAGAAAACCATGAATAAAAGCATCAGCCACATCTCTACTAGTAACCACAATCAATAGCACCAAGACTCAAATTACTTAATTATGACATTGTGTCGACTAAGATGAAATAGACTTGGGTTACTGTAATTGTCTTCTATTCATAGCTCTCTTACGTTTGCCATGATAAGCAATGGAATGGGCATGAGAGGAAAGGAATCAGGAATTACCAATTCATCATAACCTGCGAAGCATTGTTATGGGGCTTGGATTCTCTTGGATCTTCTTACTCAACATTTCACAATTCTTTTGGAAACCAGTGTTGGCACTTGCTCTTGAAGATCACTCGAAATTGGGAAATGTTGTTCCAACTTATTGTGGAGTTAAACATACAGTTAGACTATTATTATGTATATAATTAAATCTAATTGTGATTAGTTGTATTTTAATTTTCATTTAATCATAATTTTTATGTTGAAATTGTTCATTTGTGTATTCTTTGAAAATTGTACTAACCTTCTTGATATGTTTTGTTTCTTTTTATGCAATTAACCTTCTATTAGCAAAAATTTGGTTTGGGTTAAATCAGCCGAGGTGATTTGATAGAAAACCAATTTTCACAAACAAATAATCCAATCAGGTAATATGGTCGGTGTCTTATGCCTTGACAGATTTAAGGACTTATTTGGAGGTTATCGACAAAAAGAAACAAACTAAAAACTGATATTATATTGCTAAAATTGTTACTTGTTGCAAAGATGTGAATAAGAACAACAAAAAAAAAAAAAAAAACGCAAAGGAATCAGAAAAAGTTCACTGATTACAATAACTAAAAAACCATCACAGAAACACTAAATTAAAACTACTCATAGAGAAAATGAACTACTCTTATGATATGTTAAAGTAATCTACTCCTAGATAATCTATTCTAAACTCATGTTGAGTTTCGATGATCGATCCCCCTCCCTCTGCAAATTCTTGGCTTTTATATCTTCTTTTTTTTTTTCTTTAGCCCATGATCACATGACTCCTTCAAACTTGTAACTTCTTAACTACTCCTCACTTCCAAGCCTTCAAACCTTACCAAACCTTCAACTCTTCCAATCGAATCAACTTTCCTCCATGCTGCCTGTGGACACTCCATTTTTGACTACCCGCAAAGCTCGAGCGCTTTGTCTGGTACACTCAATGATGAAAGTAGTGTTGTGCGTAGTTTGAGGTCTTAACGAAGGGTCGTGTTTAAAGCTCTGAAACAATACCAAACCTCCTATATTCCCATTGATTATATCCAAGAAATCCATTTTTACACATTGTGCTACCCTATGCTGAGGTTGAAATAGAAAAATAGGGGAATGCATTGAGGCCCGACCGTGCCTCATTGAGGGCCGATCATGGCTATTGAGGGTTGGCCGGGCCTTGGTAGCGAGAAACACTGTTCTGGGCGAGAGGCCGCCAACTGTCCATTTTTGAAGATATTTATGATATTTCTAGCTCAAATTCTATAAAAACGACCATATATCTCTATTTTGAGGGTTGAAGAATTTCAAGAAAGCCTCTATACCACCTTAAAAGCTCCTTCTTCTCCTTATTCTTATGCAAGCAATACTTTGAGCTAGCCTACCACCTTGAACCTATGTCCACACACCATATACACCTTCACACCTTAACTTAGGAACCTTGGTTGACCCTTGAACACCATAATTCAAGCTTGAGAGTGTGTTGAGACTTAGTTTGTATCACAAGCAAAAGCTAACTTCTTTGAGAGGTATAAGCTTGTTATCTTCCCTTTTGCTTTCATTTCTTTCATTTTCTATATAGTTCTTGTAGTTTCATGTGGCTTTGATTCTATTCTAAGCGTTTAAGTTTGGGTTTGGAGAGCTACCAAAAGGATAGAGAGAATTTATACTTTTTCTACACCTTTACCTATAGCTCAAACCCTTACTTTTACACTTTTTTTCTTCGCTCTCTACACTAATTTTCAGAGTTAAAAAAGGGCAAAAAATCATGCTTTGAGGTTTCAAACGTGAAGGGGTTAGCCACCCCTCCTTATTCTTGCTTACTAGCCTTATTTTCTCTCTTTGTTGATTAGTTTTTTAGTCACCTTTTCATGCTTTTAGCCATTGTTTTTCCTCTGTTTAGGGCTGTTTTAGGGCTGTCTTAAGTTGTGTAGATAGTTCATGTTTTGATTAGTTTAGTAGTTGTCTCATGAGTTTGCCTACATAACATAGCTTGTAGTATATTGTTCTAAGCTTTTCTTCAATTTATTTCGATATTTAAGGACCTCATTTTAATAATCAACTTGCCATTCATCTCTTTCATTTTAGAGTTGTTTCGATCGGTTGACGGTTATTTAAAACGTGAACTAGCGATTTACCCCTAATGGCTTAATCTCTACGAAGGTTCATTGCCAACGGTATAGTCTCTTTTTCATGTTAAGAATCACCTCTCGTTTGACATATTTCTCACTTAGTGGACGTAACAATCACCTTGAACTTAATGGATTAAATGATGGCAAAGACTAATGAATTTGGCTTAAAATGAACCAACCCACATAAAGAAAATGAGTTATATTGCTTGGGGTTTGGCCAGACGTTATGCCGAATTCATTGTGTCAAGGGTTGTCCAACATCAATTCATGATGTTTTGGATGAACTTTAAAGCATTTCTATCTTTCTCTTTGAGTTCACTCTATAATAGAAGGGAGGGGTAGTTATTATTCATTTCATTTATTGATTTTTGTCCAAATTGTGCCCGAAATCATCAAGCAATCAACTTGCTCATTGATGCTTTTGGAAACGATTCCAACCTTCTTTCGAGGCTTTCCCATGACAGAGAAGTGTAGGAGGGACAAACAGAGTCCAGAACACTCTGTCTACACTGTTTTCACTTCAGAGCACAAAATAGAATTTTACATGAAATTGAGGCACGACCGGCCTTCTTTAGGCCCGGCTGGGCTTCATTGAGGGCTGGCTGGTCACAATGTTTGGTCAACAGTATATTTTTGCAGAAAACAGAAGGAAGTGGTTGAAGGTGAAATGTAACGCCAAGGCAAATAATGATGTTCTAGGACCTTGTGCATGCAACCCTTATGTATTAATGCTTTATGCATTGTTGTAATTAATTTATTTATTAGTCTTATTATAATTAATCTTGTTTATTTGTAATTGTTATAGTGAATTAACTTAGATAGCTAATTTTACTTACTATGGTTATCCTTGTTGTAATAGCATAGTCAGCTAGTTAATGCTTTAATTATTCATTCGGTTTTGTAATAAGTAGTTTAATGCAAACTTTCAGACTTTGATTCGCACCTTCTTGCACGAGGGCAATGTTGTATTAAATTATATGTCTTCCAACCCCACGTCTTTCTCCCTTTTATTGACTTGCTTATGATGGTTAGTTTAGAAACATCACATTTTGTTAGCATACTCCATGTTTTGTATCCATTTATCTTACATGCATCCAAGGTTCGGTTCATCATGCTAACCTAATATCAAATGTTCAAATTTATTACTTGACTATGTGTTCTCTCGCATGTCTTGAATGGAATCATATGCCATGCTCATAATCGAGCCTATAAAATACATATTGTATGCGTTGCATTAGTCATATTCATTAATTAGGGACTTGCATATTTTTTTAATTATTTTGCTTTGTTTTGGCTCGAAGTACTAAGTGAGCTATTTTGAACTTTAGCATATTACATAAATATGGTTGTTGCCATGTCAAAGCATACTCCCATGAAACTAATTGCTTAAATGATATAACTGTTTGAATGCTTGTAAATGAAGGCTAGTTGCTTGAACTAGGATGATTTGATCAAATGTCCATTTTAGCCCACTTTTTTCAAGTGGCAAATTCACAAAACAATTTCGAAACAAAACATGATACCTTGTGTGCGCATCACATAGTAATATAGCCAATAAATCGAAATAAGAACATATAATGTAAAATAAGAATCATATCATGATTAGTAGAGACCGATCTTTGATCGGGCGAGTGGGGTACTCAATTCATGACTTCCCTCTCTCGTACCTAAGTTCCCGAGCCGAGATACTTTGGTGATGACGGACTGATGGCCTTTGGCACTAGTCTCGGGTTTCCTAAATTTTTCAAAAATATTTAGGTGACGACTCTAAAATCTGGCAAAGTAGTTCATTTTTGGCATTTGATTCAAAATATCAATTTTTCAAAAAAAATTGTCGGATTTGGACTCTTTTTATGTTTTCACTATTCCACATTGTACTTGTGAAATCAGATTCAGAACCACAGATAAAGTCTGAACTGTAAGGCTATTCGCCTTTCGAAATGAGCGCAGAAAGTCGGGTTACACTGCTACATGCCCCTCATTACTCTGAGCACCACATTGACAGAGAATAAGCCCCAGTTGTAAGCATCATCTCTTACAAACCAGCCTACTAAGCCACAGACTGGTTGGTAACTGCTCGAATGTTACTTTTACCATTTCATGCACACGATCACCTTCTTCATGCCACTTGTCCCTCTGATCAATGGAAGACTTTCACTTTGACTCCATTGTCACGTGTCATCACTCAATTGGTCTACCTGTTGATAGGAAATTTACGAAAATTGGTGAAAACATATTCCTATTAAAGTTTGTGGGTAAAAAATATATATATATTCATCTATGTCTATATAATGTTTATTTAATTTAAAAAATACCTTATATTTCATTTTCCTACTATAAAATTTAAACAACTAACCCATCACCGCGGTTTGTCCTCTTACACTAAATCCCAAACACCTCTTAACTTCACAATATGCTCCAAAGTTAACTTCAAGCCTTAAATTATATTTATATATATATATATATATTTAATTAAGAGTGACAGCCTAATACTAAGTTTGGGTGTGATAGGTCATCTTAAAACTAGTTTTTAAGAAAATAAATTTGTTTGAGTCTTGAGAAAGTATTCTTTTGAAAATCATATTAGTTTAGGCTTGTTTTTATGGTGTGATTTTCATTTTGATAAGTGTGAATGAAGAATCTCGTTAAAAAAACAGAAAAAAAAAAAAAAAAAAGGAAACAAAGTGTGAACGAAGAATAGACCAAGGGCTTTACCATTACAAGTAAGAAATGTGTTTGATACCCTATGATACCTTTTTGGTATTAAATTTCCAGATTTGTGATCCCTTTATTTATGTATCAACCTTGATTATTGGGGCATTCAATGACATGAAATATTGTACTAAAAATACAATGTAGTCTTGTGCTACACCACATGAATGTGGCAAATTTTACAATATTGTGTATAGTTTGCAAGTTAATAGTGCTTGTATGTAATGTTATGCAACGGTGATCAACAATACAATGAGTGGAATGATATGCATAAGTGGGAAAGCTATTGCCACTCGGTCATGTGTAATGTTATTCAATGTGTAAATTGTAGACAATGAGAACTTCATATGGTATGATGAGAATGTTACATGTGCTATTACCTGAAAGTGGTGTTTATGTCATGTGTGATGGTATGAAGTATCACGATGAGTCATGTGTAACGAGATTCAAATGTAAAATGATATATGAATGAATATACATGTTATAACTACATGCAAAGAAGAACAAAATTGTGTGAAAATATTATTTTGAAAAAAAAATAAGAGAGAACACAATTTTGGAAATGTGAAATAGATTTTGAAAGTTTTTAGGTCAATATGCAAATTTTGGAGAAAATAATATTTCAAAAAGCGTTGGGTTAAAAAATCAATTTAAAAATGTTAGGGTACAAAAGCAAATTATATAAAGTAATGGGTCAAAATGAAATTTTAAAAAATTATTATGGTTGAAATGATATTTCGAAAAGCTTTGCTGTTGGAAAATGAATTTTTTTGAAATTTTTAACCAAAAATGTTATTTTGGAAGGTGTGAGACAAAAATATATATATATATTTTTGAAGAGTTAAATTACACTTTGTCTCCTAAAGTTTTAGCAAATTTTCACTTTTGCCTCAAGGTTTATTTGTGCAGAATCTGGTTGGTAAACTGTATGATGTTTCCAATTTGACCTAAATACTAACTGATGTCCAAACTTTAACGAAAATTGCCACTGAAGCACGTATGGTTCATACCCAAAATCCAAATCCCAACTTCCTCGATTCTCTCTCCATTATCTTTTCCAATATGTTTCTTGTTGTTTGATAAAATTGAAAATTAAAAATTAAAAATTAAAAATTAAGTATTAAAAATTAAATGTTGAATTTTTTAAGTTAAAAAATTATTTTATAAAAATTTAAGTGTTGAATTAAAAATAAATTGTTTGATATGTGTAAGATAAAATTTGAAATCTATTATTTTTAAATTGTATATTTTAATTTTTATATTGTGATGGTGGTGGTAAAATGATATAGTGGTGGTGGTAGTAGTAGTGGTAGCAATGGCGTAGTGGTGGTGGTGGTAGCAATGATAATAGTAGTAAAATGATAGAGATGTTCATAGCAATAATGACAATGGTGATAAAGGTGATGGTAGTAGTGGTGATGACAACATAATTGTGGCGACAATGGTGATAGTGGTAGCGGTGGCATACTGGTGCCTATAGTGATAACGATAGCGATGGTGGTAGTGGTGGCGGTGACAGTAGTAGTAGTGATGTGAGTGAGTTTATAATAATATATATCGATATTTATGTTTAATATTTATAAATTCAATCAGAATTAAGTAAGTTTTATATAATTTAATTTTTTTTTTTAAGTTTTAGCCTGCATTTTAAGAGACACTTAAATTTTTAAGTAATATCTATTATGGTTATCAAACGGACATAATTGATTATCACTTAATCAATTTAGTTTTATGCACTAAATAATGTTATCAAATATCTCCTATTAACACCCTATCAATTATTTTGAACCTTCCATTTTTTAGTTTTTTTTTTTTATTATTACAATAATAACCTCAAATGAAATTATTAAAAATGACATAAATAGTTTTGAGACACCCCATCTCACAATTAAACCTACACACCCACTACATCATGAGTTAAGGTTTATAAGAGTATCCACCTCCATCACTACCCATCCATTTTTTCCAAATCCCACATTCAAAACTTGTCCACCATCAAAACTTTGAAAACCCTTTGGCAGCAATATTCTGAAATTATTAAAAATGACATAAATAGTTCTGAGACAATCCATCTCACAATTAAACCTACACACCCACTACATCATGAGTTAAACCTACACACCCACTATATCACGAGTTAAGGTTTATAAGAGTACCCACCTCCATCACTACCCATCCATTTTTTCCAAATCCCACATTCAAAACTTGTCCACCATCAAAACTTTGAAAACTCTTTGGCAGCAATATTCTGACAGTAACGGTGACAATTATTTGATTACCTACACTTTTCCAGCAATGATAATGAGTGACAGTTTTTCTGGCAGCCACAACTCCATGAGACAAGAAGGGTGCAACAATAAAAACTTAAAGGAGGTTCCTAGCTTTGTTGGTATTCTTAATTCAGAAAAGATTGGCCTTGTGAGACTAACGTTCTTGAAATAAATGACAAAAATAATAAAAATTGTTTGTCATTTTTTTTTTTATTTGAACTGAACTCCAGGACATATGATCAAAATTTGGAAATACAGGCCCGAACATTATTTATTTGTTCAGGAATAAACAATTGAACATTATTAATAAACCTTTTTTAAACTTTAAAATCACAAAACCCAAGTAAAATAAGGAACAAGAATTAAAACTGCCAGAAAATTCAAAGAAACTCACATAAGATATCACAAATTCAAACTCATGAAGATCACAGAACCTACAAAAGGGGAATTTTGAATCAACAACAAAAAATTCTACATTTATTTTTTTAGGTCATGAACAAGTGAGAGGGAGTAATAATTACCTTCATAAGTTTTGTTAGGGTTTTTGAGAGAGAAATTTTTTGGGATGTGGGTGTGTGCATTCAATTAAATTGGTGTAATGTTTTCACAAGAATAATTTTGGTATTATTTAAGGAGAGAAAAGAAATTTTAAAAGTTTTAAAATTTATAAATGGGGATCCAATGAAATAGAAAGTCCAAAATAATTGATGGAGTGTAATAACAGAATAGATTCTCCCCTCGAATCTTATTATTCCAACCCCAACAGCCCTTGTTTCCGTACTTATTTACCATTGGACCACCGTCACTCATTCGCTCCACTCCATATTTGGAAAACAATTTCTTTGATTAATTCCATTTGGTATAGATTTCCCTCATGTTTTTTTTGTTTGTTTCAATATTCAAGGTGTAGTTTTTTCAACTATTGCAATAAAAAATTCATCATGTTTACAAAATTTGCATGCTACTTTCATAAAATCTCTATTTGAAAATTTTCATTCCAAATTAAGGTTTCAACAATCACATATTGTCAAATATTTGTTATAGAGACTCATTTGCTTTGATAGTCACATTATTTTGTTGCATATTTGTATATATACAAATGCAAAACTATTTGTATTATTATACATGAAAGAGAAAGTTTATGAAACGAAACAATCAAATAAGAAAATGAAAAAGTCATGACCTCTGAACCAAGTCAACATCAAAAGCATTGCATACGATGATGAAAATGAAGAATGCAAGATTTTGAAGAGTTTAATGGAGTCTCTTACACGATTTATCTTGAGACAATTACTTTAGATTATTAAGAGGCAAGTGAGTACTTGAGAAAGGCAAAGGTTTTTTGAGACTTGGTAATGTGTGATTGAGTTCGAGTTTGGATTTGAACTTGGCTAAATGAGTAAGTGAGGTAACAATGGTAGTTCAATATGGGGGTAGTGGTTCATAAGTAGATGAGAGAGACAATCATCGAATGTAGGAATGAGAGAGATAAAGAGACATTAAAATAAGAAAAAAGAAAAAAGAAAAAAAAAGAGGAGTTATAGGACATGTATGTTATAATGCATTTAGGACATGTTTGATAGCCACGCTAATTAGGTGTGAGATAGGATTATAGCAAAGCTACTTTGAAATAAGATTGAATTTGTTATGCAATATTGCCCGATCTAGTGTTTGATGGTCCAATGGATAAGTTATTTTTTAGTTCAATGGATAAGTTAAAACTAATTTAAAATGTTCTTTTTGATCCCAATGGCAATGGATGAGTTGAATGAATAAGCCCGATTCAATGTTGTCCCATCACCCATTCGAATTCTTTTATCCCATGTTTAAGCCATTGAATCAATTGGGCTAGGATGAAAGTTGACTCTCCTAATTGTATCAAACAATGAACAAGTTGGTCCTAATTTGAAATAGTCCAACCCAAAGTTGCACAATACTAGTCTACAATAAAACTTGGCCTTAATATGTCATGTGGCACGACATGGTATTTGGTAATTCTGTCAAAATTTGGATTGCACTTAGTAATTGGGTTAAATTGGGAACAATTAGTTAATTTTTGGACCAAATTGGCAAAGAAAATATACTTTGGGAGAAAATAAAAAATTGATAATCTAATACTTCAAAAGTATAATATTTGCTAATCTAATATTTGACTCTCCTAATTGAGTTTTTTATTTTTATTTTTTATATATATATTTTTTATTTTTTAGTGAATTTTTTTAATATTTTACACAAATTTTTATTTTTATTTTTTAGATACAAATAATCTAAATACATTTAAAAGTTATAATATTTGTGAAAAAAAAGTATTAGAAAATTTTCCAAATACAAAAAATACAACCAAAAAAAAAATTTAATACATTTTCATATTTTGTTGTATTCAATGGATTTTTTAAAGATTTTTGTAAAAAATTTACACTTTTTAAGTATATTAAGATTAAGTAAATCTAAAAAGTAATAAATTTTGATTAAAATATGTTTAAAAATCACAAAAAATACAAAAATACGAATTAAAAACTCAAAAATCTGTTTTTAAAAATTCCAAATCAAATTTTTGATTAATTCCACTTGGTATGGATTTCTCTCTTCTTCTTCTTTTTTGTTTCAATATTCAAGGTGTAGTTTTTTCAACTATCGCAATAAAAAAAAATAATTATGTTTACAAGACTTGGTTTATTTTGGGAACAATCACTTAATTTTTGGACCAAACTGGCAAAGAAAATAAATTTTAAGGGAGAAAATAAAAATTTGCTAATATTCTAAGGTTAAAGTGTAATTTATATATATATATATATTTATATTTTCTCTGCTGAATATTATTATTTTATTTTCCATAAAATGTGGATTCTTGCCCAAGTTGTAATTGCAAGTAGGGGTGTAAAATCAACCCACCGCCCTGCGGTTCATTCGAATTCTGTTCACGACATGAAACAGCCCGATTTGTTCAAGTTCAAGGCCAAGCCCAACTCGTGACCCTAGGTTGGGCCATGTGTTTTGGGGCTCAACCTAATTCAAAGCCGATGCGATTGACCTGTTACACTCAACCCACCCAATATCTAAGAGGCTTTTCCTATATTAAGCTTAATTTCTGTCTTAATTCCCAAACTAGGTCTATTTTTTACGGAATTCCCAAAATAGGATAAAGCACTATTACAAATCGCGCTTTCACTGTTTGGAGCTAAAAATGTAATGAATAGTGAAAGCGCTATTCAGAAAAGCACTTTTAATTAAGAAAACGCTATTGCAAATAGCGCTTTATGCGCAAACTTTTTGGGTCAAAAAACGCTTTTTCTAATAGCAATTACACTGAAAATGCTGTTTCTAAAAGCGCTTTTATTTTTTGAAGAAAACGCTATTTGTAATAGCGGTTTCACTGTGCACTTAAAAACTCGCCATTTCTAATAACGCTTTCAGACACCATAAAACACACCCAAGCCACGTTTTTTACACTTTGTATTCTACTCTCACCCTCAGCTCTCGATCTCCTTCTGCTCTCGATCTCTCTCGCTCTCTCTCGATCTCCCTCTGCTCAACTCTCATTGTCACTCTCGCTCTCTCTCTGCTCTCGATCTCTCTCGCTCTCTCTCTCGATCTCCCTCTGCTCAACTCTCACTGTCGCTCTTGCTCTCCCGTTGCTCTCACTCTCTGTCTTTGTCTCCATGGTATGGCTCTGTCTTTTTTTCTGAATTTTATGTATTTATTTATTGTGTTTGTGAATGTGTGTTTGTGAAAATGTGAATGTTAGGGTTTTAAATGTCAATTATTAAATGTGTTGGTTGTAATGTGTTAGGGTTTTTTATCAGTGTTGTGAAAATGTTAGAGTTTGGAATTTTGCTTCTGAATCAGAAATCAGAAATTATGTTTGTGAATAATTTGAAATGTCTATATTTCGAAATCATCTTCTGAAGAAAATATAGACATCTTCTTCACCAATATTTGTTCACCTATATTTGAGCTAGATGACATACTTGTTGAATTGGAATATAGACATTTTGAGCTAAATGTCTATATTTGATCTATACACAAAATTTTCTTCTTCACCTATATTTGTTGAATTGGAATTATGAAATGTCTATATTTTGATATTTGAAAGCAGAAATTGGAATTTTCAAATTATGCTTGTGAATCAAAATGTCTATATTTTTTTTGGAATTTTGAATTGTGTATAAATCAACCTATATTTGTTGAATTGGAAATTTTATTTGTTGCTTGTTAAGAGGAATTAAAAGGAAATTAGGTTTTGAAATTAGGGTTTTAAAAGTAATTTTTTTTTAACTAAGAATAAAATTAAAAAAATTAAAATTCATATAATTGATAATTGTTCATGTCATATTATGAAATTCATATAATTGAAAATTGAAAATTGAAAATCATTTTATGAAATTCATGAATTCAGATATTTATGAGTAACATAACTAATAGTTTGTTTGAATTGGAATTTGGAATTTTTCATGAACCAAATAACATATGGCCCCACGAGTGTGGACTGTTCACCAAGTGTGGACTGTTCACCAATTATCCCTATTTTAAATTGATAATGTTATATATATTAATGAATTTTTATTATAAAAAAATTAACTACTAGTATAACACCTATTACATCATTGACATAATTCATGCTTTAATTTTAAAATTTTATTAGTACATGATATATCAATTATTAAGAATAATTTATAAAATTTATGAATTTGTATAATGTTTTTCATTTTGTATATGTTATATATGAAGTTGATGTGTTAAAGTCAATTTGCTTTAATCATATATACAGTTAGAGTATTCTTTATTTGTTACACATAATTACTAATATACATAGCATGAATTGTTTACTTTATGGTTGTATATTGAATTTTTTATTCAGTTTGTACATCAATTGGTTGGCATAATCTAGAACTAAGTAGGTAAATTTCATTTTCGATTTGCCACTCACCCAAATAATACTGACCTACGAAAATCTGTAAGTCCAATCACTTGTATAGATATTATGGTACACTGTAAGGAATATTACCTTATTTTGTATTCACCCAAAAAACATTATTTTGTGAAAATAGATTTTTAAAAAATTAAAATTGATAAAAAAAATTTATGTTTATCACCCGTTAAAAAAAAAATAAAAAGCAACCCAATTTCATATTAACTTTTTTAACTTATAAAAAAGTCAAAGAAATCATTAAAAAAATAATATCAAACAAGTTTTTAGTCATATTATTTATAAATTAAGAGGTCAATAAATCAATTTTTACTTAAAGGCAATGGATGATTACTGAAAAACATAAACGCATGACTTTCCAAGAGTACCTAATAATTTTTCCTCATTAAAAAAATATCAAACAAACTATTAGTTATGTTACTCATAAACCGATAATTCATATTATGTTACTCATGAATTGGAATTTTTCCTCATTGAAATTCATATTATGTTCTCTCAAATATTTAATTTTGACTCTATTTTATTAAATAAAACATTTTTTTATTGACTTCAAAATAATAAATGAAAAGATCATGTTCTCTCAAAACATTTAATTTTGACTCTAGCTTATTAAAAAATAAATATTTTTATTGACTTCAAAATAATAAACGAAAATATCATGTTCTCTCAAAATATTTAATTTTGACTCTATTTTATTCAAATAATAATATTTTGGTTTACTTTCGTTTGGTTTATATCATTGTATTTGGGGTCAGACACCCAGAATATGATTACAAATTCTTAGAATTTATTTTCATTTGGGTTTAGCTAAAGGTTTCCACTTAGTTGTTAACTATCGAAATCCATACTTTAGGACATATCTTATTGCCGGTGTCTGCATATAAGCACATACTCACTTGTAAATTGTATGTAAGATCATTTTGTACTCTGCCCCTCCAAGCTAACCAACCAAAAAAGTGTAATTTTGGGAGGTGCCACATTCTTTCACAACCATTTGGAAATCAAACCAAACAATTTATTTTTGTCAAATTTATTTAGATTTTTTCAAAAAAATCAAAAAATAATTAAAAAAAATCAAACCAAACCGCTATATCATGTATTATCTTTAATAGACATTCAATAAAATTAATAATTTTTATAAAAAATATTAACTTTGATATTAGAATAATTTGAAGAAATTTCATCATAAAATACTAACATTTAATTTTATAATCTTGTCATAGAAATTTTAAAAAATTTAATGAGCTAAATTTGTAATACATATAATAGCATTATAGTAGAAATTAAAATTTCCTCACAAAACTTAAGAAAATTAGAAAAAGTTTTTGAAATGGGTATTACACGAAGTGGCTTATCGCCACTTCCGCTTTGTGACTATCCGCCACCATTAAAAAGGAAAATCTGAACATTATGTTTTAATAATTTTTATTTTGATTTATATAATTATAAGTCATTATTACATTTTTGTTGATTCCTTCCTTAGTTTCATTAACTAGAACAATATCATCAATGAATAACCCACACTATGAGATATTCTCCCAAGTATGAACTCATCCATGACGAAGGCAAATAAGGATATGAACTCAACTCTCCATTATTTTTATAAATAAAGTACTAAAATACTTTTTCTCCACTCATCAAACATTTTTGTACTCATTACAATCTTATTAAAGAATTTTTTCAATCAAGACAAACTCCTCCTTATCTAAACATTTCCAAACCCTTAATAGGGAAACAATCTTATCCTAATATATTACCTGATTTCATCTTCTTCAGTGCAAATTCCACCTTAAACTCCCTTAGTCAACGATAAACCTATATTCTCTGGTTTCATCTACACTATCATATTCATCTCTTAAGTTTTTAAATGTTTTTCATTTACCATTAAAGAAACATGAACCTTTTTTAAGGTAAACATTTTACAAGCCCTATACCTAGACTCACATCTTTTATGAATACAAAGCACTAATTCGGGATCCCGATGAATACAAAGTACGATTAAATCGTTGTATAAATTAACGGTTCTGTAGAGTTATTATTATTTATTTATTTATTTATTTTCAGTGAATGCCTTTTAAAAATTGATCATATTGTAATAGGGAGGCCCTTGCCGCAATGGTACGGTTGTTTTATTATGCTGATAATAATGCTTGTGGTTATATGTACATTGTTTCGATATATGTATATTGTTCATATTTTAATGTTTACTGTTTCATTGAAGCAAGTATATGGCAACTGTTCCAATTATCTTCTATTGGGGGGAAACATAATTCGGGATCCCGATGAAGGTGCATCATATGATGCTAAGCCGAAAGGGATATATGGGGTGTAACTTGGCACCATACTTAGCAATTTGGAGAAGATGTTTATGTCCAAGGTGGCAAGTTACGGGGAACACAGTCCGATTGATCTTCAAATGCAGATATCCTTATCGCCAGTGGCAAGCAACAAGCAAATACAAAATATTACCGATCAATGACGATGAGGCGTTGAACACCGTATTAAGTATCGGTGGAAGTTTCCAACCACGAAATTGTTTGGAAGTGTACATTGAGAAAGATGTTGTACAAAATCTTCTGAATATAACACAGATGGATTCTCATCCGTTCACTACTTTGCTGACACATGGGATTGACAGGACAGCGTTTCAGTCTCCTATGTATGAATCGAATGAATGTTATGCAGCTGGTTACACACAACAGACATTTCATGGCCATGGTGGAGAATCAAGTTCACGTGGTGGATACGAGACTGAATTTCACAATAACACCGAAGATGTGCCCACCTACAGTCATCATACCACTCCAGTTGAAGTTGCTGGTAATATGGCTGAAACGGTTAATTTTGTGCAGTTTGCTGACAGTGACATGTACGGTCCTGATGTCGCCCTAGACAATGATGAGAATAAAATGTGTGATGAAGAAAATTTATTGGGTGGATCAGATGATGATGATGATGAAGAAGATGATGCCGACGCTCCCGTTGATATTCAGAATGCCCCCATTCCACCTAGACCTAAAATCCCTTTCTATGAAAAGATTCACATTGGTTGTGATTTTGACATTAGTAACCGCGATGTCGTTCCCCGTAACCGAATCTGGAATGCTGAAAATCCAGAGTTGGACAAAGGGATGGTTTTTGTTGATAAGAAGCAACTGATACATGCTGTGAAATTATACCATGCAACAAATAATCGAGAGTATAAAGTCGTAACCTCCAAGCGAGACGTTTGGGTGTGTGCTTGCAAGCACGATTGTAGATGGTGGTTACGTGCATCTCTTAGTAGGAAACATGGTCTTTTTGAAATAAAACAGTATAGGGGTCCTCACCATTGCTTATACCCACGAATGAACAGGGACCACACAAATATTAGCTCCAGTTACATTGCTTCTCATCTTTTGGGACAAGTTACGATAAGTATACAAAATAAATGTTTACATTTATATACATATTTGTTTGTTTAAAGTGTTCACACCAAAATAATTTGTTTGTCGTATGTAGAATGAACCTGATATGCCCATTAAGAATGTCATCGAAGATATAAAAAAGACCATGAACTATAGTATATCATACAAGAAGGCGTGGCATGCAAGGGCAAAGGCAATTAGAATGGTATTCGGGGATTGGGATGAATCATATAGGATGTTGCCTAAATTCATGTATGCATTACAAACATTTAATCCTGGCACCGTCGTGCAATGGAAGCACAAATATACCGGAAGTACAACCATTATGCCTGTCTTCCACTTTGTTTTCTGGTCTTTCAAACCCGTCATCAATGGATTCAGACATTGTAGGCCTGTTATAACCATAGATGGTACATTCTTATACGGGAAATACACCGATGTGTTGCTTGTAGCAACGATTGTCACTGCCAATGGCAAAGTATTACCGCTTGCATTCGTTGTTGTCGACAAGGAGAGTTTGGAGTCTTGGTCGTTCTTCATTTCGAATATCAAAGAACATATTGTCATGGACCGACAGGGAGTGACTTTGATATCTGATCGAGCTGAGAGTATTTTAGCTGCTATGAGGCGACATTGGCTTAATCCGTCGCTCCAATTTGTTGGATATCATCGGCACTGCCTTCGACATGTTTGTAGTAACTTTAACACTAAGTTCAGAAATAAGGAGCTCAAACAACTTCTATGGAAAGCAGGGAGTGCTCATCAACGACGAAAGTGTAATGGTTACTTACAACAAATACAAGCTATTGACCAAGAAGCCATCAAATGGGTTTACAACATGAATCCTGAGGAATGGGCCCTTTCGTATGACGGTGGACATCGGTGGGGAGTATTGACCAGCAATGATGCAGAGTGCTTCAATAGCGTCTTGAAAGGTGCAAGGAATTTACCTATCTCAGCTATGGTTGAATTTACATTTCGGCGACTCGTAAAATATTTTGACGAGATGGGAGCCCAAGCTGAAATAGATGTACGAAATGAGTTCCAATACCCTAGAGAGATGCAAAAAACTATTGAGGATGGCATCGCAAGGGCAATACTTTCAAGTTGATATCATATGACAGGTTAGTTTGTAATATAAATTAAATTGTTGTTATTATGTTGTCAAGTTAAGTACACCTGAAAATATGAACTTGATTAGTTTCTATTACAATTTTCTGATAGGCCACGCCGCGTGTTTGAGGTGCAAACATCTTTTCGCTATGGACGAGGTCGCAATACACAAATTGTGCGGACGAATCAACCCACATGCAGTTATGGGAAATATGAGATACGACACTATCCATGTTCTCATATGCTCGCTGTAATGTCTGAATGCGGTGACAATCCATTCGAGTACGTTGATCTAGTATATAGGCTTCCTGTATACATGAGGGTTTGGGAAACTAAATTCAATCCAATACCGCATCAAGATTATTGGGCTGATCCGCAGTGGACCTTAATGCCTAATGTAATGCGTTTGCGAGAAGTAAAACGGGGTCGTGCATCTATGTCTCGTATTCCGAATGAGATAGACATATCAGATAGGCGTTTGACCGCTCGTTGCAGTGAGTGCCAGCAGACAGGTCATGACAGGCGAACATGTCCGGCGCGACTTGGTCGATGAAGACTATGTAATACTTACATATTGTAATAGATCATTTTTTAATTCTTTATTTGTAATAGATCATTTTCTTTGCTTTTGTAATTCATTATTTGTAAACGGGGTCGTACGTTTAAATAGATCATTTTTTATTTTTAATAGATCATTTCTATTTCGTAATTCTTTATATATTGTAATTGTTTGATTTCCTTGACAAAATTTACAACTAACATAATAAACAAATAAATTAAACTAAATGACAATGCAAAAACATTTAACTATACCACATAGGCCTATGTTTTTTATTCTCTACTTGATTGAAAATGTCTATTACCAAATTTTAGTTAAAATCACATAGTTCTTCTACCATTTGAAGATTTTAATATTTCGACTGATGCAAGCATTTTGTACATTTCAAATTTCTGAATTAGATGTACGTAATTTACAAATTTGCTACTTTATTGGAAAAAAAAAAATACAAAATCAATAATGAATTTTTGTCAAATATGCCATAAATGTAATGAAGTTTTGTCAAATATGCCAAAATCAATAATGAAGGTTTGGAAAAAAATTTCTCATTCCATTTTTTCGCATATATTTTTGTACGAAAACTATCCACATGTTACTTGTCACAGTGCAGCATATGTAAATAAGACCGTAAAATGATTTTGAAAAAGATTTCTATATTAGTTATAGCATAGATAACGATAGGTTCTGTTGAATTGCTTATCATATTTAATGGCACATAATATGTAAAATTTAGATTTCAGTGAATTGCTTCCATGTTAATGGCACACAAATTGATACTTTTAAAATAATCGACCACATTTGTTTTTCAAGTCCTCATGTACAGAATAATTTGAGTTTAATTGTTATAGTTAAATTACATGCTCACCAATACAGTTTTTAAAAATGTCTTTGTTTTTCAACTGTACAGGCTTCATGGCACATCTACCTGATGAGGTCCCACTTTTGAGTCATCCACATCGGGCTGACAGTATATGGGACGATCCGGTATGCAATAATGTTTGTTGGACTTTACGCTTACAATGAAAATAACTTGCATGTTGTTTTATATTACGTGGTAATGCTATAATCTTAACTACTCATTCTGTTATGCAAGTCCAAGCACGCACCGTGGTGGCATGCCGGCGGGGAGATGCCGGCCTGTGGGAGCATCCATTGGACCATAGAGTCTTGCAGTGTCTACTATGCGCAGGATTCTATGGTGTATATCGTATAGGCCATATCAGACTGGACCACCCACTCATTACTGTTCTCATCGAGAGGTGGCGCACAGAGACTCATATATTTCATTTCCCGACTGGTGAGGCCACTATCACATTGCAGGACGTATCTATCCTATACGGTCTGCGGATTGATGGCGAGCAGTTATTGGACCTGACCCATCATTGACGAGGGAGCAGTGGATAGCCCTATGTACTGAGTTATTGGGAGTAGCACCTACACCTGCAGACTTCTGATCGGGTAGAGTGAGGTGAGGTGGTTGTCGGCGATTCCAAGGCCATCTTCCATATCATGCTCCAGATGAGTTAGTACATCAGCATGCCCGAGCATATATTCTATGGCTTATTGGGGGGGTACTTCTCCCTGATAAGTCACAGAACCTGCTCAAGCTGATGTACTTGCCACTATTGAGAGACACTGACGTGATCGGCCAAGTCTAAGCTGGCGCTTTTGGCATGCTTGTATAGGATGCTATGTCGGCCTCGGTGGGTGCGAATCAGATCGGAGGACCCCTTGTCTTGCTACAGGTTAGTAAGAATTTTATTACATGTCAATTCGTATTGTATGGCATATATTAGTATTGTAATTGCGTTCAAACTATTGCAGATTTGGACGTGGGAGAGATTGATTCGCATTGCCCCATCTAGGCGGCAATTGCTTGCTCCTGGTGAGCTTCCCATCAGCCAGGGAGACATGCAGTTGCCAGCTGGACCTCGAGGTAGCCGGTGGAGGGTTGACATGGGCCACAAGGTCGTATCGACCCACGTAGTCATCGTGTATAGAGACGAGCTTAACCGGATGATAGATGGCGAGGTATCAAATTTAAATACCTAAATTTTAACTGTCATATAGAGTGTATATGTTCATGAGCGATTTTTAATAGACTTGTCGTTATTGTAGTTTATCTGGCAGCCTTATGCTGAGGTTCTCGATACACTCCCAGACTATTGCCGATTAGGTGAGGAGATATGGATGGCGAGAGTGCCACTCATTTGTTTTGACGTGGTTGAGTGGCATCTTCCTGATCGTGTCCTCCGACAGTTTGGTCGGGTCCAGTCCGTGCCGGATCGGTGTGACACCGAGTGGCGATTGCATGCAACTAATAGACGTGGCCGAGCCAGCACTAACTGGAGTGTGCGTCATATGCAATACATACAGTTGTGGGATGCCCATCGCGACACTATTGTACAGGCTGACTGGAGCGATGAGGTCCTCTCCTCTCCCGACCGTTACATGTTGTGGTATCGGCGACATACACACCTACTTGTCGGTAATTCGAGCCACTTGTCTGAGGCCAGATATCAGGGAGTTGGGCCTTCTCTGGAGGCATTGGTGAGTATCATAATATGTGTCAGATAATTGTTAATATCATAATTGATTATTTTCAGTCAACTATAGCCTAATATATCTGATTTTTTTTTCAGGTGGTTCGAGTTGGGAGGTCTTATCACTTGGCTGAGGACGCCATTTTCAGACGTGATGGACAGCTTGGTCTACAAGCCCTTGCAGAGATCCAAGAGTTATTGTACGAGGGGATCCAGCATGCCCATCGGGTAGATCGTCTGTATTTTGGGAACTACGGTGTACACAAAGTCTGTGCTTCTCGAACATCGATCCGCCCACGTCAGTGCCTCCCACTTCAGCGCCAGCCATAGTAGGTCATTGGACTTCAGTCACCCCACCGCATGATACCCCATACATTTCTCCAGATTCCCCACACGTACATCTTACCCAACATGCTGACCCTGACCCTGATTGGACACCACCCCGGTTCATGCATGATGTTGTTACCCCACCCACCCAGTCTGAGGAGTACTTCGACCGCGCCTCGGTTCATGCATGATGTTGTTATCCCATCCACCCAGTTACCACCTTCTTTTCTGGGGACTACTTCGACCGCGCCCATGAGTACACATGATGTAGTTCTCACTGACATCTCCCACGTTGACGATGAGGCCGATATTGAGCCCCTCCCAGAGCGCGAGGGAGAGGCCGAGGTTATGGTCGTGGGGGACGTCGTGGCCGAGGTTGGGGTGCGGGCAGAGGCAGAGTTCGAGGTCCAGCTGCAGATCGTGACACAGTTGCACCAGATGAGGGAGTTTCACAGCTCATAGCAGTATCCGATATTCAGGCACAGATAGGATCAGGGGCAACAGATGTAAGAGAGGGAGGGTCACAATATTTGGCTCCATAGGCAGTCAGTGGAGGGCCACATGCAGGGGAGGAAGTGCCAGATATTCGGAGAGTCTACCGCAGGAGACCGAAGAGGGAGGTCCACGGTCGGGGTTGTGGGACTGGAGGCAGATTAGGGCATTAGCGGTTATGATATGGACTGTATAGTTTTTTTGGTAATTGTTATAGTTTTTGTAAATCAAACTTGTTCAACTGATGTAAATGTGTCGTACTTATTTATTCGCAATTATAATTTCACAATTTTTTATTCTTACTTATATTGATGAATCACACAAATCTCTTTCACATCTCTACCGCTCTCTCATTATCCGTAGTCTTTGCATTATTTATAGTAATTTACGATTTGTCCTCAATTTTACAAATTCAGACAATCATTTTTAAAATTGAAGTTTAAATAAATTTGAAGAATTAAATTATAAATCCTAAACCCTAAAATAAAAATAAATACAATTGTGTTTCGTAACGTTTACGTTTTTGGTTTATGTTTAATAAAAAATTAAAAACTGATTTTTGTTTATTTTTTAAAAAACATAAATTACAAACGCGTTTGGTTTGAACAAAATATTTAAACAACCCATAAAAACAAAAAATAAAAAATATGCTCGTTCATGCCTAAAAAATGTGTTTGTTCAAGCCTAAAAACAATTGAAATACAAGACCTTCATTGATAAGTCAAGGATAAGCATTACAAATTCATTACAACATAAATGGTTTGGTCATTCATCCAAACAATTTCATTCATTATCATCATCATCATCATCTGACATCTCAATATCAAATTCGTACATAACATCCATGCTCCACGCGTAGTACTGGTGTGCATCATCCATTAACCCATCTTCGGCACGCTCATTTGCGGTCTTCATTAGTGAGGACCTTTGCAAACGTTGGGTCATGCGATTAACTTCGTTGCGGATACAATGCAATGCCCTTTGCAACAATTGTGGAGTGTCAGTTGGCATACGCATGGCTAACCGGCGAGGAAATTTAATATTAACTTCACGACATAACTCAACGAAAACGTTTGCTCGAGTTATGCGAAATTCCCACTCAGCTCTCATGGTGTTGATGGTGCCATGTAAGTAACGCAAATTTGGATTTAATGGGTATTAAAATTCATCTCCATCTGCAACCCAATAGCGACCCATTGCTGAGTATAGATCAACCACCGTATATGTCATGATGATATCGCTGGAAATAGCTGTAAAACTTTTGTTGTGGTATGATGCGATATTTATATCATATATACACATGGTAGCTGTATGTATGAAATTATTGTAAACAACTATGACAACTATGTATCAGAGTTGTCACGTCAACTTTGATGACCTGAACAACTATGCATCAACTTGATAGGAGTTGTCACTTCGACTTTTATGAATTGCATGCATGCCTTGACCTTATCTGATTGCATTCAAATTTGGCAGGACTCCACTTTTGTCAAGTCATGAACTTTGAGGTGGGCCTGTAACATTGGCTATTGTGCCGCAGATGGTGTCAGCCTGGCTACTGTAAAAATGTAACTTTACCTTCAAATGGAAGTTGAAAATTAAGAGATTGTTTGGGATGATCAAAATAAGTGTATTTTTTCCTCACATTACAATATTTTTCTACAATATATTTTTCTACCCATTGTGCAAACCACTTTTTCTACAATATTTTTTACTTTTATGTATTTATTAATTTGTTATTTTTTAACAAATTTTTTTACTTTTTAGGTGTATTGTAATGGTTATTAATTTATTGTTATTTTGTTCTGACACTCCCTCAAAATTTGTATGAATTGCATAATTCCAATGGGCACAGTAGGTAGGTATGTGGCTTTGTGCAGCGATGCAGTGATGCATCTGACTTTGTGCAGTGACACGGTGATGCATGTGACTTTGTGCAGTGATGCAGTGATGCATGTCACTTTATGCAGTGATGCAGTAATGCATGTGACTTTCTGACTTTGCGATGCTTCCTCAGATTACGTGATGCATGTGACTTTCTGCAGCGCAACTTACATGCTTTGTTTTTTCCTCACATTTCATAAGTCATCTAAGTCACATTAAAACGACTGTGAAAAGAAGCAGAAAATGCTATTATGTTTGTGAAAAAAAACATGATGGACGGTTGTATAACAACAATGAAAATGGGATGACTGTGAAGTTCGTTAACTGTAAATAAGATAAAATATAGGCTGCAAAGTTCCAATCGTGTTTACATATGAGGTGACCATTTTATTAGTTTGGTGCAAAAAATAACGATAGTTTTATAGGTCTAACTGAGTTGGACGGTTGTGTATTTACTTGCACTCTGTTTCATAGTTGTTTATGAACAATATTACTTTAAAGCCGTTGTTTCATTTTTTGATTTAATTTATAATTTTTTTAAAACACCTATATGTACTGAAAACGTCAATTCCAAGTGACTACTTACTGTATTACAAAAGTAAGCATGATAAAATAGTTTCATGTGGCGATGTGACAACTCACTGCATTTTGTTTTATTTGACAACTCACTGCTCGAATATGAAGGGATTGCATTGTGATTCTCTGGCCTACAATCCGAGCAGTTTTATCTAACAACCACGTCCGTGACTACATCATAGGTACACAATATTTTTCTACAATATATTTTTCTACCCATTGTGCAAACCACTTTTTCTACAATATTTTTTACTTTTATGTATTTATTCATTTGTGCAGTGACACGGTGATGCATGTGACTTTGTGCAGTGATGCAGTGATGCATCTCACTTTATCTTGATGATGCAAAGAATGCATGTGACTTTCTGACTTTGCCATGCTTGTATACGTTGTGACTTTTTTTCTCACATTATATCAGAGCATGTGACTTTATACAGTGATGCAGTAATGTATTTAAGAATTCATCTAAGTCACATTAATACGACTGTGAAAAAAAGTAGAAAATGCTATTATATTGGTAAAAAAATATCATGAACGATTGTGTAATAACAATAAAAATGGGATGACTGTGAAATTCATTAAGTGAAAATAAGATAAAATATAGGCTGCAAAGTTCCAATCGTGAAAATGAGATAAAATATAGCATGAGATAATAGTTTCATGTGGCGATGTGACAAGTCAATGATTTTTGTTTTATTTGACAACTCAACCGATTTTGTTTTATCTGACAACCACGTCCGTGACTACATCACAGGTACACAAAGTCACGGGTACTCAAAATTGCATGAAATGAATAACATAAAATAATATCACATGTATCACATATTCCATAGTGCCCCAGCACGCATTATCGTCACCAGATCACCTGTAGTTAACCCCCACTATGATGTCTATAAATACTCCAGTATGATGTTTGTTGAAGTCATAACAATAGTAACATATCTACAATTACTATTATTATTAACTTTTTTTATTTTTTGAACAATGTCTTCAAGAGGTACAGGAAGTTCACGCAGGCAAAGAAATCCAAAAGTGTGGATGCTACCTCCATTTACGTAGGACTACAAAAGCGAAAAGTACTCAAGTTCGAAGGATTATTATCCTGGTATCCAAGCAGAATGGGCGTTCAGGGTAACGGAGCAAGAAGGATTGTATAATGATCTACGTAACTTTGGGGCACCGGTATCTCATCGTCGTTCATTGACCATGGCTAGACGAAATGTGAGTGACTATGAAATAGCAGTTACCAGAATTAAGAAGGAGAACAACAGACTGTTGATGCGGAAATGACGACATTTCATGCTTCAGCTAGCCACCGAAATAGCAGAAGCAAGCAACCGAGATTTGACAATGACTGAGCGAAATAATATCTTAAACAATGAAAAATATCTCTCTGACTACTACATGTCAGATGAAGAATAAGAAATCAAACACCGTTATCTTTCATATATGTTTGTATGTATGTTGTGTCATATGTTCGTTACTAGAGTGTAAGACATTGTTGTTGTTAATCTAACGTACGGATGTATTTCAAGTATTTGTTTTATGAACCTGAACTTCATGACTTTCTTTATTGAATTGCAATGAGTTAATGAATGTTCTGGATTAATAAATGGATTAATGTATGTTCAATTATGTGAATACTTAAAACACATAAAACATAACTGGTAGCTCGGTCAAAAGCTTCCTTAATCAATTTGTGAAATAAGGATTAATTAACAAAGAATTTCAATCTCCATTAGGAAAGAAGAAAGAGTCACCTTCCAATTCCTGAAAGTCCAGTACAAATGATGACTCTGGTAATGAATGAGGGGTTGACAAAAAACTAAACTCGGTGAAACGAACTACCGCCTTCAATAACACATAAAACATAACAGGTAGGTCGGTGAAAAGCTTCCCGTAACTGGGCCTCATCAAATGGGGATCCTCTACTTAAAGAATTTCAATCTCCATCAGGAAAGAAGAAAAAGTCGCATTCCAATTCTTGGAAGTCCAGTAAAAATGATGACTCTGGTAAGGAATGGGGGGTTGACAGAAAACTAAACTTCGAGAGCTGGACAAACAAGCTCAAACCCAAGTGATTGGTCCAGTTGGTGGACTAAGTTTGTGAAGTCATGTGACCTGGTGCACAGGCTTTGGTTTTCTCGATATTTTGATCGATTTTTTTATTACAGTGACAACTCATCTCTACTTGATATATGTGGGATTCTCAATTCAGAAAGTCACATGGCAACAGTGAATTCACTGATTTACCTTACAGTGAGCATGCCCTTATTTTGTCTGTATATGCAGATGGATTGTCAAGTCATGTGACTTGGTGCACAGGCTTTCGTTTTCTCGATTTTTTGCTCGATTTTTTTATTACAGTGACAACTCATCTCTACTTGATATATTTAGGATTCTCAATTCAGAAAGTCACATGGCAACAATGAATTCACTACTTTACCTTATAGTGAGCATGCCCTTATTTTGTCCGTATATGCAGATGGATTGTCAAGTCATGTATTTTTTTATTACAGTGACAACTCATCTTTACTTGATATATATGGGACTCTCAATTTAGAAAGTCACATGGCAACAGTGAATTCACTGATTTAGCTTACAGTAAGCATGTCCTTATTTTGTCTGTATATGCAGATGGATTGTCAAGTCATGTGACTTGGTGCACAGGCTTTCGTTTTCTCGATTTTTTGCTCGATTTTTTTATTACAGTGACAACTCATCTCTACTTAATATATTTGGGATTCTCAATTCAGAAAGTCACATGGCAACAGTGAATTCACTGCTTTACCTTATAGTGAGCATGCCATTTTTTTGTCCGTATATGCAGATGGATTGTCAAGTCATGTATTTTTTTATTACAGTGACAACTCATCTCTTATTGATATATGTGGGCTTCTCAATTCAGTAAGTCACATAGCAACAGTGAATTTACTGATTTACCTTACAGTCAGCATGCCCTTATTTTGTCCGTATACATACATGGATTCTCAAGTCACGTGACTTCGTACACAGTATTTGCTTTTCTCTGTTTTTTCAGTCTAGTGATAACTCATACCTTGTTCATATATGTCAGATTGTCATGCAGAGGCATCTTTCTAAAGCCGTTCATAACCAACTATATAAACGAGTAAAGGTGAAGACACAACCTTACAACTCATTTCGCCCTACGAAATTATCATTTATTTGCTTTAAAAAATTAGCATGGCTACATGGTTCATGGGAGGAAGTGGGAATCGCAGAGGTGGTAGGAACTTGCAAAGGGGTGAAAGTTCACGACGAGGAGGGGAAAGGGGAAGTGGCGATGCTGAAGATAAAACACCATTTCCTTTGTTAGATGCCTCTTGTGCTTATCATGATAGGTTTGGGAAGCGACATTTTGTCATGCCCAAGTACTATCGAGATCTATGTGGTTTGGTGAAGCAACCATCAGATAATCAAACATGATATGGTTTTGCAAACACTAGACTTCTGAAGTGGCCCGCACTATTTATAGAGCGAGTGCAAATGGAAAGATTATGTCGGGAAAGATGACTGAAGGTGTCAAAAGCACGTTCTGTTGAGATCCAAAAGGAAGATCCTGATAATGTTGATCGACTATGTCAAAGACCACAACGTGAGATTTCTCAAATGGGTCATAGGTTGGCCCGCGATATGCAGCTACTCATAGTTAAGAAGGACGCCCAGAAGAACAAAACATAACCAAATGTTGTAGCTATTAAGGGTATCATAGAGGATCCTGAACTTGTCTCTGACGCAGAGCTTTCGGATTGTTCAGACTCTGAGCCACCTGCCGATTTAAGCACGAATTAGGTGTTAATGTCTACACTTCGGCAATATAACAACTTGCATTAATATGTAATGTCTGTGTTAGAGTAAGTATAACTGTTATGTTATGTTATGTTTATGTTTAAGTTTATGTTTATGTATTGTGTCTGTCAAATGTTACGGCTATTAATATGCAATATTAGGTCATGAATTAGGTGTTTGTCTGTCTAACTGTTATGTTTATGTATTGTGTGTTCAGTTTAGGGTGTCCAGAATGTATGTAATGTGTGTTCAGTTCATGGTGTCCAGAATGTATTTTTATGGGAGAATTATGTCTGTACTACCTATGTAACTGAAAACTATTACATTTGTAACTTCAGTTATGTTGTTTTCATGCCTGTATGAGTATTTAGTAAATTAGTGACTTCGTATATTATTGTAGACACACCATTTTTGACCGTCCTCAAGACTTGGACGTCATCGTTTGAACACCCGGTGATCATCCATGTTTGTGTTCGTTTGGAGTTCCCGGAGGTCCCGGCTACGCGCCTTGCCTCAGGATCTCCAAACTCGACTGTTTAGTGTCTGGTTTTGCACCAAACACTTATGTTTTGCCTTGGAGGGGCAGGGAATGCCTTGTGAAGCATCCCCACACATCACCAGCCATGGCTAGAGGCCACCGGCTGGTATTGTGTTGCCATTAGCAATGTATATTGCCGGTCGGCATTCTTTGTTGCCGGTCGGCAGTCCATTTTATCAAAATGGCAATTTTGAGCAAATGACTCATGTTCATCTGCTTTTTTGAGATATTTTAATATCTGGTATTGCATTTTGTTCCCCTCCATACACGTGTATGGAGGGATGGCCTTCTTGTTAGCTTCCTTGGTAAGCTTTACAAGATTGGCTTCTCTATAAGAGGAGCCCTCCTCTCTTGGCTTTGGGGTTAGACAAAAAAGGATTAGAAACATTGTGAGAGAAGCTCTGGATTAGGGTTAGGGTTATACATATTTCCTATCTCTATATCTACCTCTTGTGTGTCCTTGTGTGTGTTTAGGCTTACTATTGCACACAAACACATAGTGTTACACCTTTTCTTAGTTTGTGAAGGACCAGAGGTCTGTTCTTGAGGTTCTTGGGTGGTTTTAAGCTTGGAGGAGTAGCTGGTCCACCATTGTTGAAGAGGTTCTTCAAGGGTAACAATCTTACCCCTTTTTACCCCATTCTTGCATACTATTTTTGCCTATCTTAGAACTGTTTTTGAGCTTAGTATATAATATAAAAAAGTTCTGTTTTTGGGCCCTCTAAATAGTTTGTTTAGAGTATTTTGTGGTTTGGAGGTGTTTGACCCCTCCTAAGCCTTGAGAGGCTCCATTTTGTGCCATTTTGAGTGAGCTCCGGGACTTTGGTGTTTGGGTCTCCTCACCACTGAAATCTTGAGGGATTTCAGTGGTAAGGATGGTGCCTTGAAGTCCCAAGAAGGAGAGGGCCACCCCCTCTCCTTGTTGTCCTTGAAAATGGCCATTTTGGCCTCTTTAATGAGCACCTAGCTAAGCCTCATGTTGACCATGCCTTGGCTATTATTTATGCTTATTTTTCCATGAAATAGCATTTTTATATGTTGGTTTTGGTACACCATGCTTGCTTAGCATACATGCCTTGTAATGCCACTTTATTGCCTTAACATGTCTTAGGTTGGAAACCATTGTTCTAGCATGTTTTATGCTTAGCTTTGTGAAGCTTTAGTGCATGTTTTTTTATGCTTTAACTCTGTTTCAAGTCGCTTTAGTCATGCTTTCCATGTATTGCATAGCCCCTTTGCATTTTTGGTTTGTTGGCCTTAAGTGTGTGAGTGTATAGCATGCATTACTTGCTTTGGTTTAGTGATTTGGCACCATTTGTAGCATCATTTCAGTCCCCATGACATGCTTGTATGCTTGCCTTGGACACCTCTTTGATGCTTTGAAAGCTTGTGTTGTATGCTTCATGTTTTGGCAATTATACATGCTTTTGGATTAGAGCCATTTAGATGCGATCTAGATGTGTTATTGGCCTTGTTTTAGCATGTTAGAACTCTATTTTTGGTCATTTAAGTCTTTCCATGTGTGGTTATATCAAGTGTAGTTCAATACTTCATTGGCTTGCCTTGAATGCTTGGGTCATTTGTTTCATGTTTAGCCTATCTTGTTTGCTTGGTTTGGCACCATGCTCTTGCATGATTTTCAGAGCTTAATGCATGCCATATATCCATGATTGTTCCCTTTTAAGTGTGCTTAAAAGATGTCCTTTAATGCTTAAGTGTTTAGGCCTTAACACGTGCATGTGTGTATGTGTGTTTGGTCCCATTTTCTTAAGCTTTGGCCACTGTTTTGGACCTAATATAGGGCTGCCCAAATTAGTGTAAGACCATCCTCTCATGTTATTGCACATATGCCTTGCATATCATCACATGTTTGCTCCATTTCACCTTGTGTTGTATACCATGTGTAATTGCATTTTGTTGCATTGCTTGAGTTGCATGATATGTTGTTGCATGTTTAGGTTGTAATACATTTGGCATGTATTCTCTCCTTTAGCCACTTAACATGTTGTTGCATGTTTGTGCATTGTCCATGTTCATGCTTGCATGCTTGCTCTCATGATCATATTGCATGCTAGTTTGCATGCCTAGGTCGCATTCCATCTAGCATGCATGCCTTGTCCCTTGATCAAGTGATAGGGAGTGGGCCTTTGTTCGTTTGTTTGCATTTCATTTGACATGAAAATGCACAACTTGGTTTCTTGGGCCATCATGCATGGAAATGCACGTTTGGTGGTCCGAAAACCAAGAACTATGTCCCTTCGAGTCATACACATGATAAGGGGCTTGGTTAGTGCATACATGGCTTGAATCGCATTGCCATGCAAGGCTCTGTCCTCTGCTGCTATCTGCAGACACCCCATTTTTGACCATCCTCAAGACTTGGACGTCACTGATTGAACACTCAGTGATCACCCTTGTTTGTGTTCGTCTCGAGTTCCCGGAGGTCTTGGCTGCGCGCCTTGCCTCAGGACCTCCTGACTCGACTGCTTCGTGTATGGTTTTGGCACCAAGCACCTGTGCTTTTGCTTTGAAGGGCAGGGAATGGCTTGTTGGCCATCCCCACACCCTACCGGCCCTCCCATACCATCACCGGCTGCATATGTGTGCCACCGGCCATGATTTCTTAAAAACAATGGCCGGTCGGCACTATGTTTAGCCGACCGGCACTTTATTGTGCCGATGACCTATTTGGTTGGCCGATGACCCTTCTGCACCCCTTAGGGCATGGTGTATGCCAGCTGTGCCAGCTGGAATGCACCAACACCACTCCCCATGCGCGGGGATGACTCTTGTGAGCCTTTGAACCCCCTAACCTTCTAGAAGGTTGACTCCTTTTGGCCAAGCTTCTTGGGGAAGCTTGGCCATCTTAGCTTCTCCAAGAAGCCAAGACCCCTTGCACCCTTGACCCTTTCTCTTTAGCTTAGCCATTAAGTTTCTTGGCTTTGTTTTGCCTATATAAGCATCATGCCTCTCCCTTTGCAAAGGGTTAGCCATTTTGAACAAAAACCAAAGCTTTTGTATCTATATATCTGTCATATATCTCCTCTCTCTAGATTTTCCCTCTCTCTCCTCTTTTGTGTGTGTTTCTAGGCCTAAAAGTGTGTTTTTACCTTACTTTTGCACTAACACACACACTATCACACCTTAGCTCGAGATTGGGAGGCTTGGGGGGGTGGTTCTTGAGTTTTGGGCTGATTTTGATCAGGAGAGGAGGGTTGCGTTGGGTGTTCTTGTGGTGTTCTTCAAGGGTAAGCATTTTACTTTAGTTTCCCCAAACTTGCACTAGATTTCTACCTGTCTTGTATGCTGATTTGGGTCTTGTGTATAACATAAAAAAGTCTTATATTTTTGTGCTTAAGAACTTCCATTGGGTCATTTTGTGGTTTGAGTTCAAACTCACCCTCTTAGGCCTTATTTGGCCTTTTTGGTGCTTCCTTTGTGAGACTTTGTTTGCTTGAGTGTTTGGTTCCTTTTACCACTGAAATCCAGTGGATTTTTAGTTGTAAAGGAGAGGATTTGAAGTCTTGTATAGGGAAGGGACACCCCTTTCCCCTTTGTCCCTCTTTACCTTGGTTTTTGGCTTTAAAAGGCAACATGTATGCTTGGTTGTTTTGGGTACCATTTCAGAGTTTTTTTTGGGTGTTTTGGGTCATATTATATCTCTGTCCTTTGTTGGATTTGTAACCCTTAGCATGCATATTATACTTGCTTTGCATTCCTCTATTTGGCATAGAAATGCATCTTGTGTTTAGGCCATGATTCTTGTATGTATTAGCCTAGCTTCATGAAGGTATTAGTGTTGTTTTGTCATGTTTTAGGTCTGTTGGCCACTGATTTTGCCATGTTTGGCATGTTTGATGAAGTTGCTTTGCATTATGGCTTGTAAGCCTTGAGTATGTGATCCATGAACATGCATTGGTTAGGCTATTTAGGTGATTTGGAATCATTCAACATGCTATTTCAGTCCCCATGCCATGCTTATATGTCTCCATTTGTCATGTCTTTCATGCTTTGAAATATTGGTCTCTTGTGCTTTGAAATGGACATTGTGCATACTTGCATGTTTAAGGCATTTGGGCTGCCATATCAGGGGTTTTGGGGGTTGTTTTGCATGCTAAACATCTGTTTTTGGTTGCTTGGTTCATGCCATGGGTGGTCTTGTTAGTGGTAGTGGAGTACCCTCTTTTGTGCCTTAGCTTTAGGCCCATTAACTTGCATGCTTATTGAGCGTTTTGTCCATGGTTTTAGGCACTTTTGGCCACTGTTTTGGGATGGATTGAGGTCTGCCCCTTTACGGTTTAAGCCCACTATTGCATGCTTGTCTCATGTTCCTTGCATGATTGCTTCACTAGGTGTTGTAGCATGATGATCCTATTGCTTAGATTGTCCTTGTTTGCATTGCGTTTGCATCTTGCATGTTTAGCATTACATACTTGCCATGATAGGTTGCATTGCATTTGGCATGCCTTGCCTCTTAGCCTTAGGATGCATTGTTGAGCCATGTTTACATAACATGCATTGCATTACTTGGTTTGGGGTGTCAAACCAAGTGTGAGAGATGAGAGGTGTTTGTATTTTAAGTGACAAAACACATCTCAATTCTCATGTCACCGAGGCCCTTGACTTTGACATGATAGGGTCTTGGTCCCCATTTGTGTGTTGCATGCATTTACATTGAATTGCAATCTTGGTCTCTTAGGCCATCATGCATCAAAATGCATAATTGGTGGCCCAAGGACCAAGGGCCATGCTTCCTTGAGTCCCATACATGATAGGAAACATGGCCATGCTTACATATGCCCAAAATTCCATGCCATACACCTGCATCCTTGTTCTTTGTCAAAAGCTTCTTCTGAGAATTTTTACGCGACCCGCAGTATAGAGTCCCGACCGGCCTTTGGTGTGTGGCCGATGCCCTCATGAGCAGCCGATGGACTTTTTACATGGCCGGTGGCCATTTCATCCAGCCGATGGTGTGAAGCAGTGTGCATAGAAGGTATCTTGGGACTTTGGCAGTCTTTGGAAGCGGGGCGGTTAAGCAAGGCGGCGATGGTATGGTGCGGGTTTTTCGAGCAAGACGGATCGAGCATGCATCATTCACGCATCCCGAGGCAGAGCTGAGGCCCCCTTCTTTTTACATTTGATTTAATTTGATAAATAGAATTTTTGTAATAATTTATTCTGTATTTGGATTTGCTATTCAATTTGTATATTCTTTTAATCCTCCTGTGAGGCGTATTTATAATAAGTGTGCGTGAGTGTGTGTATGTCTTCCAACCCCACGTCTTTCTTCCTTTTATTTACACCTTACGTTGGTAGACTAGGGCATATTTAAATTAGCATACAGTATGATGGCATGTTTGCATCCATGCATTTGTTTACATGCACCGGGCTCGGTACATCACGCTAACTGCATTGTATTTCAATTTCCAAATTGAATGCGTGGTACTTGTAGCATTTCACATGCCATGTTTAGGATAATGAGCCTATTCTAGTTGCATCTTGCATGTGTTGCATTAGCCATCTTAACATGAGCTAGGATCACGCATGATTACTAACTAGTTTCTGTTTTGGCACGGAGTACTAGGTAAGCTTTTATGCTTTAGCATCCTTACATGCGTGTGAGTGTTGCCATGACAGCATGATTACCATGAGGCTAGTTGCTTATGTGATATAACTGCTTGAATGCCTGTGGATGGAGGTCGAATTGCTTAAATTGGGATAATGCATTAAAACTGTGAGTTTTAAGCCCACTAGACAGTGGCAAAACCGTCTTTTCTAAAAGCCCACTTGAGGGTGGCAAAACTTGCATTTTAGCCTACTTGCGAGTAGCAAACCACTTTCAAAACAAACATGAGATGTTTTGTCCCAACTTAGGCGATTTGGTCTATACTTATTTGCTGTGCGCACAACATAGTAATTCTAGGCTAATAACCGGAATAAGAACATGTAATGTTTTCAAAATCGGATATCATGGTTAGTAGAGGCCGGTCTTCGGACCGGGCGAGAGGGGGTGCTCATAGCTGACCTTTCCCAATCGTACCCAAGCTCCCGAGCCGAGGTAACTTTGGTGATAACGGACACGTGGCCTTTGGCACCGAGTCAGGGTTTCCTAAATTCCCCATTAAAAAATATTTAGGTGGCGACTCTGTATCTGGCAAAGCAGTCCATGTTTGGCACTTCTTTTCAAAATCTGTTTTTTTCTCAAAACGATTTGCCAGAGTTGGACTCTTTGGTTCAGATTAAGAACCGCAACAACAAAAGGGAGTCCGAACTGTAGAAAGAAGCCCACGAGCGCGTCTACAGTTTCTGGCGACTCTGCTGGGGAGTTTGTAGAGAGCTTGACTCGAACTCGTGATATCCTGTTTTGACTACACTTATGTGTTTCTTTGCATTGCATGTACATTGGTGTGCTTAGGACACCGTATTGGCCATCTGCTATTCCTGAGCGGTTTGCCGAAGGCTTGTCTTGTCAAGGCTTGACCATAAGGCTGACCGGTTGCGGGCTCTGCCAGTATGGGAACACAAACCCCGGTTTTACTGGGGCACCCTTTTCGACCATTCGACCTAGTGCATAGTCAGAATCCATAGTGACCACTCCGAATTAGGACAGGTTGCTTACCCGATGTAGGTTGTTTGAAACCGCTGCGTGCGTAGTGAAACCCTAGCTCCTGAAAAAATAGGACAGGGAAACCCAACCCCAACATAGGGGTGTATTGGCTCTCTTTTACATGCTATGTGTTTTAGAGTGTATCTCACAGGAAATCGTGTACCAATTTGCAAGGCTAGGCATCGCTTGCGGGCATCGAGATTTTGGGGAATCGCTTATCTGTGGGTATCCGATTCAGACTTGGGGCAATGATTGAAAAGGATCGATATTTGAGAACAAGGTATCCAGTTCACTAGCGGTGTTATGATATCCAACCGTGTGTTGTATGTTTATTTTGCGTCGTTATGCTGTCCGATTGTCTGTTTATTTATACGCTTTATTTATCTTTTTACTAGGTAGTTGAGCACAATTGCTTCTGACCCAGTAGACATTCCCCAAGCACTCTGGACTAGAGGTCGTCGACTCCATCAATCGAGGATCCGTGGACGGACAACCAAATGTACCACTCTTTACCCCTAAGCATTAGACAGAGGACGGCAGAGGACATCAAGATAAAGCCAAGACAGAGGGCTTTGTCTATCCCACCCGTGTACAATAGAGATCAGGACTCCGCTCCTCTCACGTAAAGGAACATACAACCGATAACTCAACAGAGCGAGAATAGTATGGCTAGCTTAGAAGAGATGGTGCGCCACCAGAAAGCATGAAAATGATGCAAGCGAGATCTTGTCAATAGGCGAGTTTGCCAAGCAACAGCCACGGTTATGAATGAACAAGCGAGTTAATTGTCGTTACAACAAAGAAGTCGAGCCTCCGCAAGCAACAAGTTCCTCCCCCACCAGGAGTTCCAAACCTCGGGGAGACGGCCAATGCTCAGAATGATACAGAACTTCCCACAGGGCCACCTCTACCCCCAAATCCAACCTCAACTATCAAAGACACCCACCAACTTACCAGACTCTCTCTTTGAATTTGAGACAGATCCCACCGCTCTAAAGTTGAACAAGCTTGAAAAGCTGTTTAAGAGATCCCAAGGAGCCAAGACCATCCCCGACATTGAAGATGGCTACACTGACGCAGCTGTGACACTGCCCGACAGATTTAAAATGCCCCATATTGATCGATTTGACAGGTCCGGGGACCCCATGGTGCACCTGAGACTGTTTTCAGATGTTCTAAGGCCGATGGGCCTCAGTAGACTACAGAAGATGTCATTGTTCGGTCGGACCTTGTCAGGTGTAGCAGCCATATGGTATGCCAAGTTAGAAGATGATGTCAAGAGAAACTGGAACGAGATGGCTGAGGTCTTCATTGCACAGTACTCATACAATACACAAATCGAGATTACAACCCGTGATCTCGAGACAACAAGACAGGAACCTAAAGAGAGTTTCTCAGAATTCGTAACCAGATGGAGGGCCAAGGCTTCGATGATGACCTTAAGACCTACAGACAAAGATCAAATTCGGATGATTGTACGCAATCTTTAACCGAAGTTGATGCAAAAGATGATCGTACTCTCCTTTCCTACTTTTTCTGACCTGCATGAAATGGGGGTGCAGATTGAGGATGCCTTGAAGCAAGGCTTAATTGACAATGACCGGGAGCAACCCCGAAGAACTTTCAACCGCAACACTAATACGGGCCCGAGCGGCACCATAACTACAAGAGCCTCCGAAGTAAGCATGGTTACCACCAATCCCCCTCCGAGAACCACGACAGCTGCACCATTCTCCGGTGCGTCCGGAAGCAACCCACCAACAGCCAAATACCCACCCAAAAATACCAGAACCTTCGCTCCACTTTATATGCCCCTGTCCAAAGCTCTGGGGGTTTTAATCAAAAAAAGGCACTTGAAGCCCCTAGAGCCGCGGCCCTTACCAGCAAGACTCCCCGTTACCCACAACCCAGCCAAGTATTGTGCATTTCACCAACAGCACGGTCACGACACCGATCTGTGCTTCCGATTATGTCATGAGATTCAAGATCTCATCGATAATAATGGGGTGATCTTGCCTCCCGAAAAACCCAACGTTACTACAAATCCCCTCCCCGTGCATAACCAAGCTCCACCACCCAAAAGAATCAATTTCATCCATACTGGGGTCGTGTCCTACAATCCTAGTATCTATATCACACATTCCCACCTGCCTAAGCCGGAAGTGTTCCTTCTCGATTGCACCGATTTGTGCATGATGGACATCTCCATAACCCAACCTAAACCGACGGTGGTGACTGTCGAAGACAAGAGACAGGAGGTTCCAAAGGAGAAGAGGATTGTTGGGCCAGAGTCTACGGAATCTGGAAGTTGTGTTGAGAAAACATATAGTCCGGGTGACTACATTTCATCGATAGGCCAGGATGCGCCAGATGTAGAATTTCCAGCAGGAGGAGAACTGTGTGTAATCCAAGGGGATAGTCTGGGACAGGGAACATATGATTTAACAACTATAGAAGAGGACCTAGCCAATCTCTGACTTTACAGCGATCAAGATCCAGGGGATGTAGCAGTCAACTGGTATGATTATGAGGAGTCAACAGAGGCTACAGGATGGTTAGACGATCAACCAGATGTGGTAGAAGAATTCGATTAGAGAACGGGCTCAAGGGCGAGAATGTCAAGAATGCCGAAAGGTCGAAGAACAGAGTGCATCACCGGAGAGTGCCGGTGTCAAGAATTTCGCTCAGGATTGGAGCATTTTGAATACGGGAATAACTGAACAGTCGGTTGCATTAACACACCTAGAACAGGAAAAATTCGAAGACTCGAGAATCAGAAGGCAAAGGCCCATATGGGGATCAAAGCTGCGGTGCATGTAAATCGAGAATGTCGCGAGCATCTGGATGGAGGTGCTGCGAGTACAAGAACAGCCATACCAGAGCCGGACAGATGTTTGTCAACAGCTGATGGAATGTAGTGGGAAGATGAGGACCTGTGTCTTGCCCACACAGATGAAGATTAGGGAAACAACCAACCCGATAACACCTGGTACCTTGGGGAGGTCGACCATATGGCGCGGAGTGGGCGGTATTTCAAACCTCCACACCTAGATCAACCAGAGGCCTCGGGGAAGGACAGAGAGTTCGAGAAGCAAAAGGAGAAGCAACTTGAAGAGGAGGTCAGACTAAACAAATTTTAAAAAGATACAAGGCACATCTCTATATGGGGACTGCTCATGGCATCACGGGTGCATAGAGAGGCTGTCTTATCAGCCATGGACAAAGCAAAGCTTTCAATAGAAACCACGCCAGAGCAGCTGGTGGGATTGGTCTTTCCGGGGGGAGCTACCCCGACGCTGACTTTTTCCGACAAGGAATTGCTACTCGAGGGGGCGGAGCATAATAAACCCCTCTACATTTCTGTGGAATGTAAGAATAAATGGATACCGGTGGTTCTCGTCGATACCGAATCCGCCATCAACGTCTGCCCGGCAAGGACGGCGTTTGCAATTGGCTTGAAAGTCGCAGATTTTGTACCAACAGCCCAAGTCATCCGGGCGTACGACAATACAAGTAGGGAAGTGTTGGGAACAGTTAAAGTTCAAACTAAAGTTGGGCCGGGACAGCATGAGATAGATTTCCATGTCTTGGAAGTGCCTGCAACTTTCAACTTGCTTTTAGAGGCGTAGTGGTGCATCGTGAAGGCGAGATCATCCACTTTGCATCAAATGGTGAAACACCCTATAAGAAGGAGTAGCCATTGTTTTTGGGAATTCATCAATCCATCCGCCATCGAAGTATCCACTTTGTTCTAAAAATCGAGCATGGCATGGAGGATGTGTTCATATCGGGTTTTACCCTGGCTGAGGCTCAGGTTGTACAGAACATCATGGCTGTTAATGAAGGGATCTATGTCAGTGCCCAAGCAGTATATCTCATGAACAAGCTCCAACATATCCCTGGGATGGGATTAGGAAAGGGCGGCCGCAAGGGCGTTGCAGCATTGGCCGAAGTGCCACACAATCCCCATACCTTTGGCTTGGAGAGGAAAGGAGATGGTTGGGAGAGCCAGAGAAAAACAAATGGAGAGACCTTTCGACTTAATGCACCGGCCCATTCAGGGTACCCTAAACGGACGCTTTGTCCGGGAGGGGGAAGACTTTCCATTTTGTGGTTTTCCGGAGCCATAGTTGAACGCGGAGAGGAAACGTGTACCAGGGTTCAATATTTTCTTTGACCTACAGTTACCTGGGGATGATGTTGCTGAAGAGCAGACAGACCCAACAATTGAGGATGAACAGAACAGGAAAGTGGAGTCTGAGGACGCCGAACTTGAAATGGGGGTAGCACTGGCGTGTCTACTTTCAGATCCTTCGATCGACCAGTTGTGCTTGGGGGATAACTCCTCGGTGTCCATGATTGGGAATGAAACGGCTGCGGGCCTACCATCAACCATTTTAGATGCATCCATCGCACCCTCCCTCACCTGGCAGTACGAAGAGGGATTTCTGTCAAGCAGCACCGGGTCAGGTAGTGAGCCGGAATCTGATTCCTCCGAATCTGTTGAGTCGGAATCAGGTTCCAGCTCGACTGAGTCTGAGTCCGGTATTCCTGGGGGTGATAACCCGGATGCCACTGTCCGCCTGTGTCAGTTTTTTTCTTTCTCTTTTGAGTCTGTTGTAACAGAAGAATCGGACGGTTTGGAAGTACATAATGAGAATGATATGAATGTGGTTTCCGAGTACTTTTCTGTGCCTTTGATTTATTGCTTAAATCAGGACTTTCAAAATTTTGACGAAAACGACGAGGGCGAAATTCCTCCGATTTTACAACGTTTAATTGAACAAGAGTAGGAAAGGTTTGTCAAACATTTAGTTGATGAAATCGTTAATGTGAATGTTGGTACTGAGAAAGACCCGCGGCTGGTCCAGATCGGGTCCACGTTGTCTTCAGAGGAACACGAGCGCTTAGTCGCTTTATTAAAAGATTTCAAAGATGTTTTCGCGCGGTCCTACGAAGACATGCCTGGAATCGATCCTAAGATTGTACAGCACCGGATCCCTCTCGATCCCGAGGCCCGACCTGTCAAACAGAAACTCAGGAGGATCCACTCCGATTGGGCCATTAAAATCAAGGAAGAGGTCACTAAGCAAATCGACGCAGGCATCCTACTGGTATCCGAATACCCGACTTGGTTGGCCAACATTGTTCCAGTGCCAAAGAAGGATGGCAGAATTCGAGTATGTGTAGACTTCAGGGATTTGAACAGAGCCAGTCCGAAGGATGACTTTCCCTTGCCGCACATTGATGAGTTGGTAGATTTCACAACGGGGCATGCTTTGCTTTCATTTATGGATGGCTTCGTGCTATAATCGATAGTAATGGCACCAAGACCGGAGAAGATCGATTCACCACCCCGTGGGGTACATACTGCTACAAAGTAATGCCATTTGGGTTGAAGAATGTCGGGGCTACTTATCAACGGGCAGCGACCACAATATTGCATGATATGATCCATAAAGAGGTTGAGGTGTACGTAGACGACATGATTGTCAAATCCAAAGAAAGAAAAGGTCACTACACCGCCTTGCAAAAGTTTTTCCAAAGGATTAGAGAATTTCAGCTGCGGTTGAATCCTCAGAAATGCACATTCGGTGTCACAGCGGGAAAAATGCTAGGGTTTCTAATTACGCAGAGGGGCATCGAAGTCGACCCTTCCAAAATCAAGGCCATCTTAGAAATACCACCACCAATGACTGAAAAAGAGGTGCGAGGCTTTCTGGGTAAAGTGCAATTCATAAGACGGTTTATTTCCAAATTAACCTTAACTTGTGAACCACTTTTTGGTCTCCTGAAGAAAGGAAAGAAATTCCAGTGGGACGGCCGATGTCAAGCAGCTTTCAAACAGATCAAAGAATATTTGCAAAACCCACCCGTGTTGTCACCACCGGAGCCAGAGAAACCGTTGATATTGTACCTCTCAGTAACTGAGACTACAATGGGCTGTATGCTCGCACAAGAATCAGAGGATAAGTTGGAGAGGGCCATCTACTATCTGAGTAAAAAGATGCTGGATTACGAGACGCTACACTACCGGAGAAAGCTTGCTTAGCTTTGGTATGGGCTACCAGGAAGTTGCGGCACTACCTGTTAGCTCACTCCGTAATGCTGGTTTCACGACTCGATCCTATCAAATATATTTTCGAGAAACCGGCGCTTGCGGGTAGGCTAGCTCGTTGGCTACTGTTGCTTTCTGAATTTGATCTAAAGTATATGACGCGCAAGTCCGTGAAAGGGAGAGCAATAGCAGAGTTCCTTGCCGACCACCCGGTTGATAGGGATGAAGCAGTTGAGTATCTATTTCCAAATGAAGCCATTTTGTATGTCGAAGACGAAACTTGGACAATGTACTTTGACGGAGCGTCAAACCAGCATGGGTATGGGATAGGAGTGTTACTGATAGCGCCCGACAATTCCCGTATCCCTTTAGCATTCAAGCTCCAGTTCAAAGTCTCAAACAATGAAGCGAAATACGAGGCATGTATTGCTGGTTTGGAAGCAGCTCTAGAACTAGGGGCAAAACGATTGAACGTTATCGGGGACTCCAACCTTGTTGTATCTCAAGCAAAAGGAGATTGGAAGGTCAAAGAAGAGAAAATGATAATTTACCATCAGACCTTGGATTTGTTAATTCCTCGGTTTCAAAAGCTGAACTTCACTCACCTAGTAAGAGAGAACAACAGGTTTGCAGATTCACTAGCAACTCTATCTTCCATGATAGACATCCCGTCCGGAGTCCGGATACGTCCGATCATCATTGACCAGAAGTTTGTGCCAGCATATGAGTCGATCTCTGCCATAGATGAAGCTCAGGATGAGAACCCCTAGTATTATGACATATGGAACTTCTTGGAGAAGGAGACGTATCCACCAGGGGCAAATGCCAAAAATAAAAGGGCAATCAGGAGAATGGCCTCGTTCATCATCTCGCGGTAAACTGTACAAGAGAGGTCATTTGGGAATGCACAAGCTGTGTGTAGAAGCTGAGGAGTCGAAGTGCCTGATGGAGGCCATCCACGGAGGAGAATGTGGTGCACATATGAATGGGGTAATGCTGGCACGGAAGATCCTCAGACAGGGTTATTATTGGTCCACCATGGAGGAGGATTGTATTGGCTTTGTTCGACGATGCCATAAATGCCAGATCCATGCAAACCACATGAACATCCCACCGTCAAAGCTATACAATATGACTTCTCCATGGCCATTCTCAGTGTGGGGAATCGACGTGATTGGGGTCATATCTAAGGGGTCGAACGGGCATGAGTTCATCCTCGTCGCAATAGATTATTTTACAAAGTGGGTTGAGGCCCAATCTTATGCGATTTTAAAGGCTTCACATGTCGCGAAGTTTATCAAGAATAACATTATCTGTCGCTATGGGGTCCCGAACGAGATTATTTCAGATAATGGTTCCCACTTCAAGAAGAAAGTGATTGATTTGTTGGAGAAGTACAATGTGGCTTTTCATAAGTCGTCCACATACCGGCCGCAGACCAACGGAGCAGTTGAGACCGCCAACAAGAACATCAAACACATACTGCAGAAGATGGTGGAAACCTACCGGGATTGGCCAGATAAGTTACCATTCGATCTATGGGGCTACCGGACTTCGATTAGAACTTCTACTGGGGCTACTCCGTATTCATTAGTCTATGGGATGGAGGCCGTCCTACCGATCGAGATCGAGGTTCTGTCATTACGAGTATTGGCTGAGTGCCAAATAGCCGAAGCAGATTGGCAGCAGAGCAGGTTCGAGGAACTCATGCTTTTCGACGAGAGAAGACTGAAAGCACTGTATCATGTTCAGGGTTATCAGCGCAGAATCGCCCGGGCTTTCAACAAGAAGGTTAAGTCCAGGAACCTAAAAGAAGGAGATTTGGTGCTCAAAGACAACCGAGCTCCCATCCATGACCCAAGGGACAAGTTCAGACCCAATTGGACTGGTCCCTACATCATCAAAGCTATCTGGTCGGGTAGAGCTGTGGTTCTGATGGACCTAGATGGCCTGGAGTTCTCACAACCAATCAACATGGACAAGTTGAAGAAATATTACCCTTGAGAGGCTCGCTAGGCCGAAAACCCGAATAGGCGACCTAGGCAAAAGTTAGAGCAAAAAAAAAAAATTAGAAAATAGAAAAACTAAGCTCGCAAGGTTGAAAACCCACAAATGGTGGCCTTGGCAAAAGTTAGAGCGTAAAAGGAGAAGTGAAAATACTCGAGTGAACCTTAGCCGAACTACGTAAGGCTTGATTCCCATCTTTGGGATACGAGGCGCCTTCATCCCAAGTTTAGCCACAAACTTTTCCCCGATCAACTTTGTCCATTTGATCATTTCACCATCTTTGTCCATCGGATTCATCGTGGTCTCCTGCGATGCTTTTTAAGACTAGGGGCAACTTTCCGCTGCCGTAAGCGCTATGCGGTGCTATTCAGACTAGGGCAACTTTCCGCTGTCGGATTCGGATTGTGCATCTAAGTGACAAATTTCAGGCATGTTCAGTTCTGATCCATATCGAAAATGGTTTTGAAAAGTTTTAATAAAAGTTAACTTTGTTCAAATTAATTTTTTTACAACTAAGACCATTTTTGGACCAAAGCGGAAAATTTTCAGTACCACAATCTTCAATTTCATTGATTTCAATACAGAGTTCTCCTGCTCTTGCATACAATTGAAGTTGCTTTTTATTACAATCATAAGGAAAAACTTGACAGTTCTAATAAAGCAATAAACCTGGGGCATAGTCAAGTCAGGTGCTCCTGCACCCCCTCCCAGAGCTGGTCGAAGTCTCTGATAACAATCTAGGCCCATTCTACGCCTCCTCATTGAGCCAATCCCAACACTCATCAGACAGTGCAATTGAAAATAGGAGCGGGGGCCAGGAGCTCTCTGATTCTCCATGCTGTAGCATATCGGGCAAGCTGTGAGCCCCGGATCGGGAATGCGGCTGGGTACTCTATCTCTTCTGGTGGACAAGTCTGGTCGTGACCAAATTGACGACGGATCCGGAACGAAAAATAGAAGACACAGTGAGTCAAGCCAATCACCAATCCTGTGGCGAAGTTATAACAGAGCTCATTGCCGGTAGATTGAGCCAAGGACACCGCCAAGTAATGCGATCCGCGGACAAGTTACACATCCAGGCGAACCACCAACCCTCATCAAGGGCATCGACTAGGCGTCGCCTGAAGAAGTAACCACGGGCTGAATATGTTGGGCAAGAGTCCACAACCTACAACTTGTCCATCAACCATGTCTGGGAAGGGATAAAAAATGAGAGATTGAAGAATAGACAGATGTACGATGAGAGAAAAATAAGAAAAGGGTTCTGTGAGAAAATCGAGCTTGAGAGCCGAGTGACATGAGCAATACATGTGAGAGATTGGGTGGGAAACTTTACTGCGATAAAGTGGACTCCTCAAGAATTTGGTTGCTTCGCGACGATAGAAAGCATCCAAACCCATCAACGTCTCAGCCAGAGTCATGATAATGCAACTCTTACCCTCTCTCAAACCTTGGGTAACTTCAATCAATCGGATGCTAGATCCTCCAGAACCCGAGGCAAATAAGAAATGAGATAGCATACACAAACAAAGTGCGTGTTGACGAAGACCTTGCCAATGACGGTCGCCGCGGTCACCGCCTCTAAAAACGCAAACCAAACTCGGAATATCCAAAGATTCCGTCACACAAATCGAGATCGAGCATCGTGCACGGAGAATCCACACATTTGTCCCAAGGCTTGGGCATGGCCAAAACGGGTTGAAGGTAATCTCTTCATTGCGCTCAGACTCCATTAAAACTTGAAAATCTTCAAAGGTGGGACATACCTCTTGCCCGCCAAAGCTGAAAACATGCGTCACTAGATTCCAAAACCTTGCCGCGGCATGGAGAAACGGAAAGTGCAGCGGGGTACGACCCAAAGTGAATAGTGCGTTCATGCCGAAACCCCTGAAATTTAGCTTTTCCGAGCCATCCAAGTTGTTAATCCAAGCTGCAAGATTTTGTGCAAGAAATTCCTCCATCTGAAATAAATCAGTGTTAAAATGAGATAAACCACGAAGCTGGGGCCTTTTGTAGGGGATAAGGTTAAATGGAGGATAGGTGTCAGCATTCTACTGGTTCCTACCATTTTTGGCCGGCCGGCCAAATATAGTGCCGACCGGCCATTACTGTTGGCCGGTGGAGTCCTCTCATGGCCAGTGGCATTTCCCTTGAGCCGGTGGCCTTCCCTTTGGTTCCCTGAGTTGTTTATGCTCAGAGGTTGAGGAATCCTACCATTTCCAATGCCCTCCGATGATCAATTCTTGCGGGGTCACGTCCATTTGCTTATCGAGTTGTTGTACATTTGTTCATCGAGTTGTATTTCACTCTCTTTAAGTCTTTGTATTGCTTATCAAGTAGTACTCGCACTTAGTTAGCTTATCGTGTTCCTTCATTTTTGCTTATCGAGTTGTAAGTCGGTTCGCTACCTGATTATTACGATGCAAATGCCTAAATTTCAAATGAATTTCAGTATCATTCACATTGTCATGTAATGCCTTGCGATGCGGTGCATAGAATGTGCAAATGTAACATCTTTTGAACAAAATAGCAGTTTCATTTCCATCATATGTTTTGCAAAGAAATATACAGTTTTGAAAACGTCGATAACAAACTCCTTGAGGCAAAGGTAATGTGCTTAAATTACAGAAAAGGAAAGGTAAAGCGTAAGGAAGTAGGCAACAGAGTGTCGGGTTTGCTACTGATAACTCCCAATCCTTTTTCTTAAAGATTGATACATCACATGCGCCCTTGTTCAGGGTCAACTACATGGTTTGGCACCTTCATTATTCAAGATAGTGCGAAGAAGCGCATTTTTAAAACATTAGTAGAACTTCGAGTTGACCTCGGGCCATATCTTTTTTTAGCGACGCTCCGTATGTGCGAGGAACATCCCTTCCCGTATCCTTTTGCATCTTGTGAGCTCCATAACATGCTTCAAATGTATGGTGTTGCAGTGCTTTGCGTTACACGCCTCGAGTTTCTATACACATTGCCTGGGTAGACCGCATATTTTACTTACACGTATTTAAATTCTTTTCTTACATGCCTTACTTGCGTAGACCGCATGATTCCTCATTACTTGCGTAGATCGCATGTTTTATCATTACTTGCGTAGACCGCATGCCTTACTTGCGTAGACCGCATGTTGTATCATTACTTGCGTAGACCGCATGCCTTACTTGCGTAGACCGCATGTTTTATCATTGCTTGCGTAGATCGCATGTTTTATCATTGCTTGTGTAGACCGCATGCCTTACTTGCGTAGACCGTATGATTTATCATTACTTGCGTAGACCGCATGCTTTACTTGCGTAGACCGCATGTTTTATCATTGCTTGCGCAGACCGCATGCTTTACTTGCATAGACCGCATGATTTATCAATACTTGCGTAGATCGCATGCTTTACTTGCGTAGACCGCATGTCTACCTGCGTAGACCGCATGCCTTACTTGCGTAGACCGCATGATTTCTCATTACTTACGTAGACCGCATGCCTTATAATTAGTTACACTACTTGCGTAGACCGCATGTTTGTAATCAATCTCATTGCTTGCGTAAACCACATGCTCGTGTCCAATTTCGTTGCCTGCGTAAACCGCATGCTCCACTCACATGTCTGTGCCTTCACAGCATTGTTATGCTTCCCACTTACTTTGCGTTGTTACGCATTTTCAAGTACATTATGTGTATGTTACTAATACAATCGTACCTGTTAAGTTTGTTTCATTTGCAGGCACGATATTGTATGTACGGTTCATTTGCGGCCGGTAGAGCCGGGCGAACCAGACAGGTATTGTAATCGCATAATTCTCTTACATCCTTTCTGCATTGTAGTGTAGTTTGGTGTATGATAGCTTAAAACTGTTGCATGTGTGCTTCGTTACAACTTTCTTTGCATGATCATGAGTTATGCTCGGCTTCGTGCATCGTCTTGCATTTTGCCCCTGCCTTCAGGCACATATCTTGTTCGTCTTGCATGTTTGTCCAAGTCTTCGGCCTTGTCAAAAATTGGTCGTCTCTGGGCTTTGACATTCACTCCCGTCATTGTTATGACTTTCGAAGTTCACAAAGAGGGCAATCAGAGACACCCCATTTTTGACCGTCCTCAAGACTTGGACGTCACTGATTGAACACTCAGTGATCACCCTTGTTTGTGTTCGTCTCGAGTTCCCGGAGGTCTTGGCTGCGCGCCTTGCCTCAAGACCTCCTGACTCGACTGCTTCGTGTATGGTTTTGGCACCAAGCACCTGTGCTTTTGCCTTGAAGGGCAGGGAATGGCTTGTTGGCCATTCCCACACCCTACCGGCCCTCTCCTACCATCACCGACTGCATATGTGTGCCACCGGCCATGATTTCTTAAAAACAATGGCTGGTCGGCACTATGTTTGGCCGACCGGCACTTTATTGTGCCGATGACCTATTTGGTTGGCCGATGACCCTTCTGCACCCCTTAGGGCATGGTGTATGCCAGCTGTGCCAGCTGGAATGCACCAACACCACTCCCCATGCGCGGGGATGACTCTTGTGAGCCTTTGAACCCCCTAACCTTCTAGAAGGTTGACTCCTTTTGGCCAAGCTTCTTGGGGAAGCTTGGCCAGCTGTCTTAGCTTCTCCAAGAAGCCAAGACCCCTTTGCACCCCTTGACCCTTTCTCTTTAGCTTAGCCATTAAGTTTCTTGGCTTTGTTTTGCCTATATAAGCATCATGCCTCTCCCTTTGCAAAGGGGTTAGCCATTTTTGAACAAAAACCAAAGCTTTTGTATCTATATATCTGTCATATATCTCCTCTCTCTAGATTTTCCCTCTCTCTCCTCTTTTGTGTGTGTTTCTAGGCCTAAAAGTGTGTTTTTACCTTACTTTTGCACTAACACACACACTATCACACCTTAGCTCGAGATTGGGAGGCTTGGAGGGTTGATTCTTGAGTTTTGGACTGATTTTGATCAGAAGAGGAGGGTCGCATTACATTCTTGAGGTGTTCTTCAAGGGTAAGCATTTTACTTTAGTTTCCAAACTTGCACTAGATTTCTACCTGTCTTGTATGCCGATTTGGGTCTTGTGTATAACATAAAAAGTCTTATATTTTTGTGCTTAAGAACTTCCATTGGGTCATTTTGTGGTTTGAGTTCAAACTCACCCTCTTAGGCCTTATTTGGCCTTTTTGGTGCTCTTTGTGAGACTTTGTTTGCTTGAGTGTTTGGTTCTTTTACCACTGAAATCCAGTGGATTTTAGTTGTAAAGGAGAGGATTTGAAGTCTTGTATAGGGAAGGACACCCTTTCCCTTTGTCCCTCTTTACCTTGGTTTTTGGCTTTAAAAGGCAACATGTATGCTTGGTTGTTTTGGGTACCATTTCAGAGTTTTTTTTGGGTGTTTTGGGTCATATTATATCTCTGTCCTTTGTTGGATTTGTAACCCTTAGCATGCATATTATACTTGCTTTGCATTCCTCTATTTGGCATAGAAATGCATCTTGTGTTTAGGCCATGATTCTTGTATGTATTAGCCTAGCTTCATGAAGGTATTAGTGTTGTTTTGTCATGTTTTAGGTCTCATATTAACGATTTTGCCATGTTTGGTATGTTTGATGAAGTTGCTTTGCATTATGGCTTGTAAGCCTTGAGTATGTGATCCATGAACATGCATTGGTTAGGCTATTTAGGTGATTTGGAATCATTCAACATGCTATTTCAGTCCCCATGCCATGCTTATATGTCTCCATTTGTCATGTCTTTCATGCTTTGAAATATTGGTCTCTTGTGCTTTGAAATGGACATTGTGCATACTTGCATGTTTAAGGCATTTGGGCTGCCATATCAGGGGTTTTGGGGGTTGTTTTGCATGCTAAACATCTGTTTTTGGTTGCTTGGTTCATGCCATGGGTGGTCTTGTTAGTGGTAGTGGAGTACCCTCTTTTGTGCCTTAGCTTTAGGCCCATTAACTTGCATGCTTATTGAGCGTTTTGTCCATGGTTTTAGGCACTTTTGGCCACTGTTTTGGGATGGATTGAGGTCTGCCCCTTTACGGTTTAAGCCCACTATTGCATGCTTGTCTCATGTTCCTTGCATGATTGCTTCACTAGGTGTTGTAGCATGATGATCCTATTGCTTAGATTGTCCTTGTTTGCATTGCGTTTGCATCTTGCATGTTTAGCATTACATACTTGCCATGATAGGTTGCATTGCATTTGGCATGCCTTGCCTCTTAGCCTTAGGATGCATTGTTGAGCCATGTTTACATAACATGCATTGCATTACTTGGTTTGGGGTGTCAAACCAAGTGTGAGAGATGAGAGGTGTTTGTATTTTAAGTGACAAAACACATCTCAATTCTCATGTCACCGAGGCCCTTGACTTTGACATGATAGGGTCTTGGTCCCCATTTGTGTGTTGCATGCATTTACATTGAATTGCAATCTTGGTCTCTTAGGCCATCATGCATCAAAATGCATAATTGGTGGCCCAAGGACCAAGGGCCATGCTTCCTTGAGTCCCATACATGATAGGAAACATGGTCATGCTTACATATGCCCAAAATTCCATGCCATACAATCGGCTGTCTTGTTGTTGCCAAAACCGCCTTCTCAGAATTTTTCACGACCGGCAGTATAGAGTGCCGACCGGCCATTGGTGTGTGGCCGATGACCTCATGAGCAGCCGATGGACATTTTACATGGCCGGTGGCCATTTCATCCAGCCGATGGTGTGAAGCAGTGTGCATAGAAGGTATCTTGGGACTTTGGCAGTCTTTGGAGAGGCAGGACAGTGAAAACAGAGGCGGCAGTGGTATGGTGCGGGTTTTTCGAGCAAGACGGATCGAGCATGCATCATTCACGCATCCCGAGGCAGAGCTGAGGCCCCCTTCTTTTTACATTTGATTTAATTTGATAAATAGAATTTTTGTAATAATTTATTCTGTATTTGGACTGTGCTATTCAGGACTGTATATTCTTTTAATCCCTCCGTGTGAGGGCGTATTTGTAATAAGTGTGCGTGAGTGTGTGTATGTCTTCCAACCCCACGTCTTTCTTCCCTTTTATTTACCTGCTTACGTTGGTAGACTAGGGCATATTTAAATTAGCATACAGTATGATGGCATGTTTGCATCCATGCATTTGTTTACATGCACCGGGCTCGGTACATCACGCTAACTGCATTGTATTTCAATTTCCAAATTGAATGCGTGTTACTTGTAGCATTTCACATGCCATGTTTAGGATAGCCGAGCCTATTCTAGTTGCATCTTGCATGTGTTGCATTAGCCATCTTAACATGAGCTAGGATCACGCATGATTACTAACTAGTTTCTGTTTTGGCACGGAGTACTAGGTAAGCTTTTATGCTTTAGCATCCTTACATGCGTGTGAGTGTTGCCATGACAGCATGATTACCATGAGGCTAGTTGCTTATGTGATATAACTGCTTGAATGCCTGTAGATGGAGGCCGAATTGCTTAAATTGGGATAATGCATTAAAACTGTGAGTTTTAAGCCCACTAGACAGTGGCAAAACCGTCTTTTCTAAAAGCCCACTTGAGGGTGGCAAAACTTGCATTTTAGCCTACTTGCGAGTAGCAAACCACTTTCAAAACAAACATGAGATGTTTTGTCCCAACTTAGGCGATTTGGTCTATACTTATTTGTCGCACAACATAGTAATTCTAGGCTAATAACCTAATAAGAACATGTAATGTTTTCAAAATCGGATATCATGGTTAGTAGAGGCCGGTCTTGGACCCAAGCGAGAGGTGCTCATAGCTGACCTTTCCCAATCGTACCCAAGCTCCCGAGCCGAGGTAACTTTGGTGATAACGGACACGTGGCCTTTGGCACCGAGTCAGGGTTTCCTAAATTCCCCATTAAAAAATATTTAGCTGGCGACAGATTCCGCAAAGCGTCCATGTTTGGCACTTCTTTTCAAAATCTGTTTTTTTCTCAAAACGATTTGCCAGAGTTGGACTCTTTGGTTCAGATTAAGAACCGCAACAACAAAAGGGAGTCCGAACTGTAGAAAGAAGCCCACGAGCGCGTCTACAGTTTCTGGCGACTCTGCTGGGGAGTTTGTAGAGAGCTTGACTCGAACTCGTGATATCCTGTTTTGACTACACTTATGTGTTTCTTTGCATTGCATGTACATTGGTGTGCTTAGGACACCGTATTGGCCATCTGCTATTCCTGAGCGGTTTGCCGAAGGCTTGTCTTGTCAAGGCTTGACCATAAGGCTGACCGGTTGCGGGCTCTGCCAGTATGGGAACACAAACCCCGGTTTTACTGGGGCACCCTTTTCGACCATTCGACCTAGTGCATAGTCAGAATCCATAGTGACCACTCCGAATTAGGACAGGTTGCTTACCCGATGTAGGTTGTTTGAAACCGCTGCGTGCGTAGTGAAACCCTAGCTCCTGAAAAAATAGGACAGGGAAACCCTACCCCAACATAGGGGTGTATTGGCTCTCTTTTACATGCTATGTGTTTTAGAGTGTATCTCTGCAGGGAAATACGTGTACCAATTTGCAAGGCTAGGCATCAGGCTTGCGGGCATCAGTCAGTATTTTGGGGAATCAGTTATCTGTGGGTATCCGATTCAGACTTGGGGGCAATGATTCAGAAACAGTGATCAGTATTTGAGGAACAGTGTATCCAGTTCACTAGCAGTGTGTTATGATATCCAACCGTGTGTTGTATGTTTATTTTACGTCGTTATGCTGTCCGATTGTCTGTTTATTTATACGCTTTATTTATCTTTTTACTAGGTAGTTGAGCACGATTGCTTCTGACCCAGTAGACATTCCCCAAGCACTCTGGACTAGAGGTCGTCGACTCCATCAATCTGAGGATCTGGTGGACGGACAACCAGTGTACCACTCTTTACCCCTACATTAGACAGAGGACTGACCAGCAGAGGACATCAAGAAAGATCCAAGACAGAGGGCTTTGTCTATCCCACCCGTGTACAATAGAGATCAGGACTCCGCTCCTCTCACAGAAAGGGAACATACACCGATAACTCAGTCAGAGCAGAATAGTATGGCTAGCTTAGAAGAGATGGTGCGCCAGCTTCAGGAAAGCATGAAAATGATGCAGCAGGATGCTGTCCAATAGGCAGAGTTTGCCAAGCAACAGGCCACGGTTATGAATGAACAAGCAGAGTTAATTGTCAGGTTACAACAGCAAGCCGGAGCCTCCGCTTCGCAACAAGTTCCTCCCCCACCAGGAGTTCCAAACCTCGGGGAGACGGCCAATGCTCAGAATGATACAGAACTTCCCACAGGGCCACCTCTACCCCCAAATCCAACCTCAACTATCAAAGACACCCACCAACTTACCAGACTCTCTCTTTGAATTTGAGGCCATGATCCCACCGCTCTAAAGTTGAACAAGCTTGAAAAGCATTTAAGAGATCCCAAGGAGCCAAGACCATCCCGACATTGAAGATGGCTACATCGACGCAATTTGTGACCGCCCGACGATTTAAAATGCCCCATATTGATCGACGGATGTGGTCCGGGACCCCATGGTGCACCCGAGATCGGATGTTCTAAGGCCGATGGGCCTCAGTAGACTACAGAAGATGTCATTGTTCGGTCGGACCTTGTCAGGTGTAGCAGCCATATGGTATGCCAAGTTAGAAGATGATGTCAAGAGAAACTGGAACGAGATGGCTGAGGTCTTCATTGCACAGTACTCATACAATACACAAATCGAGATTACAACCCGTGATCTCGAGACAACAAGACAGGAACCTAAAGAGAGTTTCTCAGAATTCGTAACCAGATGGAGGGCCAAGGCTTCGATGATGACCTTAAGACCTACGGACAAAGATCAAATTCGGATGATTGCATAATCTTTAACCGGTTGATGCAAAGATGATCGTACTCTCCTTTCCTACTTTTTTCGACTCGCATGAAATGGGGTGCAGATTGAGGATGCCTTGAAGCAAGGCTTAATTGACAATGACCGGGAGCAACCCCGAAGAACTTTCAACCGCAACACTAATACGGGCCCGAGCGGCACCATAACTACAAGAGCCTCCGAAGTAAGCATGGTTACCACCAATCCCCCTCCGAGAACCACGACAGCTGCACCATTCTCCGGTGCGTCCGGAAGCAACCCACCAACAGCCAAATACCCACCCAAAAATACCAGAACCTTCGCTCCACTTTATATGCCCCTGTCCAAAGCTCTGGGGGTTTTAATCAAAAAAAGGCACTTGAAGCCCCTAAAGCCGCGGCCCTTACCAGAACGACTCCCCGCTACCCACAACCCAGCCAAGTATTGTGCATTTCACCAACAGCACGGTCACGACACCGATCTGTGCTTCCGATTACGTCATGAGATTCAAGATCTCATCGATAATGGGGTGATCTTGCCTCCCGAAAAACCCAACGTTACTACAAATCCCCTCCCCGTGCATAACCAAGCTCCACCACCCAAAAGAATCAATTTCATCCATACTGGGGTCGTGTCCTACAATCCTAGTATCTATATCACACATTCCCACCTGCCTAAGCCGGAAGTGTTCCTTCTCGATTGCACCGATTTGTGCATGATGGACATCTCCATAACCCAACCTAAACCGACGGTGGTGACTGTCGAAGACAAGAGACAGGAGGTTCCAAAGGAGAAGAGGATTGTTGGGCCAGAGTCTGCGGAATCTGGAAGTTGTGTTGAGAAAACATATAGTCCGGGTGACTACATTTCATCGATAGGCGGGATGCGCCGGATGTAGAATTTCGGCAGAGGAGAACTGTGTAATCCAAGGATAGTCTGGGACAGGAACATATGATTTAACAACTATAGAAGAGGACCTAGCCAATCTCGACTTCTACAAATCAAGATCCGGGGATGTAGCGATAACCGGTATGATTATGAGGAGTCAACAGAGGCTACGAGGATGGTTAGGCGATCAACCGGATGTGGTAGAAGAATTCCATTAGAACGGGGCCCAAAGAGGGCGAGAATGTCGAATGTACCAAAGGTCGAAGAACAGAGTGCATCACCGGAGAGTGCCGGTGTCAAGAATTTCGCTCAGGATTGGAGCATTTTGAATACGGGAATAACTGAACAGTCGGTTGCATTAACACACCTAGAACAGGAAAAATTCGAAGACTCCGAGAGAATCAGGAAGGCAAAGGCCCATATGGGGACTAAAACTGCTGTGTGCACAGAAACTGAGAATGTCGCGAGCATCTGGATGGAGGTGCTGCGAGTACAAGAACAGCCATACCAGAGCCGGACAGATGTTTGTCAACAGCTGATGGAATGTAGTGGGAAGATGAGGACCTGTGTCTTGCCCACACAGATGAAGATTAGGGGAACAACCAACCCAATAACACCTGGTACCTTGGGGAGGTCGACCATATGACGCGGAGTGGGCGGTATTTCAAACCTCCACACCTAGATCAACCAGAGGCCTCGGGGAAGGACAGAGAGTTCGAGAAGCAAAAGGAGAAGCAACTTGAAGAGGAGGTCAGACTCAAACAAATTTAAAAAGATACAAGCAGACATCTCTATATGGGGACTGCTCATGGCATCACGGATGCATAGAGAGGCTGTCTTATCAGCCATGGACAAAGCAAAGCTTTCAATAGAAACCACGCCAGAGCAGCTGGTGGGATTGGTCTTTCCGGGGGGAGCTACCCCGACGCTGACTTTTTCCGACAAGGAATTGCTACCCGAGGGGGCGGAGCATAATAAACCCCTCTACATTTCTGTGGAATGTAAGAATAAATGGATACCGGTGGTTCTCGTCGATACCGAATCCGCCATCAACGTCTGCCCGGCAAGGACGGCGTTTGCAATTGGCTTGAAAGTCGCAGATTTTGTACCAATGACCCAAGTCATCCGGCGCATTTACAATACAAGTAGGGAAGTGTTGGGAACAGTTAAAGTTCAAACTAAAGTTGGGCCGGGACAGCATGAGATAGATTTCCATGTCTTGGAAGTGCCTGCAACTTTCAACTTGCTTTTGGGGCGGCCGTGGCTGCATCAGGTGAAGGCAGTATCATCCACTTTGCATCAAATGGTGAAACACCCCTATAAGAAGGGAGTAGCCATTGTTTTTGGGAATTCATCAATCCATCCGCCACCGGAAGTATCCACGCCTGTTCTAAAAATCGAGCATGGCATGGAGGATGTGTTCATATCGGGTTTTACCCTGGCTGAGGCTCAGGTTGTACAGAACATCATGGCTGTTAATGAAGGGATCTATGTCAGTGCCCAAGCAGTATATCTCATGAACAAGCTCCAACATATCCCCGGGATGGGATTAGGAAAGGGCGGCCGCAAGGGCGTTGCAGCATTGGCCGAAGTGCCACACAATCCCCATACCTTTGGCTTGGAGAGGAAAGGAGATGGTTGGGAGAGCCAGAGAAAAACAAATGGAGAGACCTTTCGACTTAATGCACCGGCCCATTCAGGGTACCCTAAACGGACGCTTTGTCCGGGAGGGGGAAGACTTTCCATTTTGTGGTTTTCCGGAGCCATAGTTGAACGCGGAGAGGAAACGTGTACCAGGGTTCAATATTTTCTTTGACCTACAGTTACCTGGGGATGATGTTGCTGAAGAGCAGACAGACCCAACAATTGAGGATGAACAGAACAAGAAAGTAGAGTCTGAGGACGCCGAACTTGAAATGGTGGTAGCACTGGCGTGTCTACTTTCAGATCCTTCGATCGACCAGTTGTGCTTGGGGGATAACTCCTCGGTGTCCATGATTGGGAATGAAACGGCTCCGGGCCTACCATCAACCATTTTAGATGCATCCATCGCACCCTCCCTCACCGGCAAGATGAAGAGGATTTACGCCAAGCAAGACCGTCAGTAGTGAGTCGAATCGATTCCTCCGAATCTGTTGAGTCGAATCAGGTTCCAGCTCGACTGAGTCTGAGTCCGGTATTCCTGGGGGTGATAACCCGGATGCCACCGCCGTCTGTGTCGTCTTTTTCTTTCTCTTTTGAGTCTGTTGTAACAGAAGAATCGGACGGTTTGGAAGTACATAATGAGAATGATATGAATGTGGTTTCCGAGTACTTTTCTGTGCCTTTGATTTATTGCTTAAATCAGGACTTTCAAAATTTTGACGAAAACGACGAGGGCGAAATTCCTCCGATTTTACAACGTTTAATTGAACAAGAGTAGGAAAGGTTTGTCAAACATTTAGTTGATGAAATCGTTAATGTGAATGTTGGTACTGAGAAAGACCCGCGGCTGGTCCAGATCGGGTCCACGTTGTCTTCAGAGGAACACGAGCGCTTAGTCGCTTTATTAAAAGATTTCAAAGATGTTTTCGCGCGGTCCTACGAAGACATGCCTGGAATCGATCCTAAGATTGTACAGCACCGGATCCCTCTCGATCCCGAGGCCCGACCTGTCAAACAGAAACTCAGGAGGATCCACTCCGATTGGGCCATTAAAATCAAGGAAGAGGTCACTAAGCAAATCGACGCAGGCATCCTACTGGTATCCGAATACCCGACTTGGTTGGCCAACATTGTTCGGTGCCAAGAAGGATGGCGTTCGAGTATGTGTAGACTTCAGGGATTTGAACAGAGCCAGTCCGAAGGATGACTTTCCCTTGCCGCACATTGATGAGTTGGTAGATTTCACAACGGGGCATGCTTTGCTTTCATTTATGGATGGCTTCTCAGGCTATAATCAGATAGTAATGGCACCCGAAGACCGGGAGAAGACTGCATTCACCACCCCGTGGGGTACATACTGCTACAAAGTAATGCCATTTGGGTTGAAGAATGTCGGGACTACTTATCAACGGGCAGCGACCACAATATTGCATGATATGATCCATAAAGAGGTTGAGGTGTACGTAGACGACATGATTGTCAAATCCAAAGAAAGAAAAGGTCACTACACCGCCTTGCAAAAGTTTTTCCAAAGGATTAGAGAATTTCAGCTGCGGTTGAATCCTCAGAAATGCACATTCGGTGTCACAGCGGGAAAAATGCTAGGGTTTCTAATTACGCAGAGGGGCATCGAAGTCGACCCTTCCAAAATCAAGGCCATCTTAGAAATACCACCACCAATGACTGAAAAAGAGGTGCGAGGCTTTCTGGGTAAAGTGCAATTCATAAGACGGTTTATTTCCAAATTAACCTTAACTTGTGAACCACTTTTTGGTCTCCTGAAGAAAGGAAAGAAATTCCAGTGGGACGGCCGATGTCAAGCAGCTTTCAAACAGATCAAAGAATATTTGCAAAACCCACCCGTGTTGTCACCACCGGAGCCAGAGAAACCGTTGATATTGTACCTCTCAGTAATTGAGACTACAATGGGCTGTATGCTCGCACAAGAATCAGAGGATAAGTTGGAGAGGGCCATCTACTATCTGAGTAAAAAGATGCTGGATTACGAGACCCGCTACACTCCGCTGGAGAAAGCTTGCTTAGCTTTGGTATGGGCTACCAGGAAGTTGCGGCACTACCTGTTAGCTCACTCCGTAATGCTGGTTTCACGACTCGATCCTATCAAATATATTTTCGAGAAACCGGCGCTTGCGGGTAGGCTAGCTCGTTGGCTACTGTTGCTTTCTGAATTTGATCTAAAGTATATGACGCGCAAGTCCGTGAAAGGGAGAGCAATAGCAGAGTTCCTTGCCGACCACCCGGTTGATGGGGATGAAGCAGTTGAGTATCTATTTCCAAATGAAGCCATTTTGTATGTCGAAGACGAAACTTGGACAATGTACTTTGACGAGGCGTCAAACCAAAGATGGGTATGGGATAGGAGTGTTCGATAGCGCCCGACAATTCCCTCAGATCCCTTTAGCATTCAAGCTCCAGTTCAAAGTCTCAAACAATGAAGCGAAATACGAGGCATGTATTGCTGGTTTGGAAGCAGCTCTAGAACTAGGGGCAAAACGATTGAACGTTATCGGGGACTCCAACCTTGTTGTATCTCAAGCAAAAGGAGATTGGAAGGTCAAAGAAGAGAAAATGATAATTTACCATCAGACCTTGGATTTGTTAATTCCTCGGTTTCAAAAGCTGAACTTCACTCACCTAGTAAGAGAGAACAACAGGTTTGCAGATTCACTAGCAACTCTATCTTCCATGATAGACATCCCGTCCGGAGTCCGGATACGTCCGATCATCATTGACCAGAAGTTTGTGCCAGCATATGAGTCGATCTCTGCCATAGATGAAGCTCAGGATGAGAACCCCTAGTATTATGACATATGGAACTTCTTGGAGAAGGAGACGATTCACCAGGGCAAATGCCAAAAATAAAAGGGCAATCAGAGAATGGCCGCTTCATCATCTCGCGGTAAACTGTACAAGAGAGGTCATTTGGGAATGCACAAGCTGTGTGTAGAAGCTGAGGAGTCGAAGTGCCTGATGGAGGCCATCCACGGAGGAGAATGTGGTGCACATATGAATGGGGTAATGCTGGCACGGAAGATCCTCAGACAGGGCTATTATTGGTCCACCATGGAGGAGGATTGTATTGGCTTTGTTCGACGATGCCATAAATGCCAGATCCATGCAAACCACATGAACATCCCACCGTCAAAGCTATACAATATGACTTCTCCATGGCCATTCTCAGTGTGGGGAATCGACGTGATTGGGGCTGTTACTCCAAAGGGGTCGAACGGGCATGAGTTCATCCTCGTCGCAATAGATTATTTTACAAAGTGGGTTGAGGCCCAATCTTATGCGGTTTTAAAGGCTTCACATGTCGCGAAGTTTATCAGGAATAACATTATCTGTCGCTATGGGGTCCCGAACGAGATTATTTCAGATAATAGTTCCCACTTCAAGAAGAAAGTGATTGATTTGTTGGAGAAGTACAATGTGGCTTTTCATAAGTCGTCCACATACCGGCCGCAGACCAACGGAGCAGTTGAGACCGCCAACAAGAACATCAAACACATACTGCAGAAGATGGTGGAAACCTACCGGGATTGGCCAGATAAGTTACCATTCGATCTATGGGGCTACCGGACTTCGATCAGAACTTCTACTGGGGCTACTCTGTATTCATTAGTCTATGGGATGGAGGCCGTCCTACCGATCGAGATCGAGGTTCTGTCATTACGAGTATTGGCTGAGTGCCAAATAGCCGAAGCAGATTGGCAAGAAAGGTGTTCGAGGAACTCATGCTTTTCGAC